>CM024592.1:20251867-21451867 GCA_014182565.1 Eucalyptus marginata | reverse complement strand
TTACATTCATGTCGTATAGTTTACGTCAAGTCATTATTGCACATCATATCAGAATTAGGTCATGTAAACATAATTTAGGATTAAATTTGCATGTCATGCATTGCATACAATTTAGTTTTTTTATATATGGAAAAACCAAAAAAAAAAAAAAAATCATGCTAGATTTCTTCGTAGAAATGTAATGACACTTGATAGATGCAAATTTTAATTAATTAAGGTTGTGTATTGAGACTAATGTATAAAATTAATCTTTGGAGTGACAAGGCAAGCTGTTCAACTATTTAACAAAGTTCATTTGTTTATATGTTCACTTACGGTTTGTAGAGCATCACTCATTTTAGTTACGTTGATCGCTAACTTATCATGAAATGATAAATATGTGGGTGTAATAAAATATACTAATCCTACAAATTGTCGAGGTTAATTACTCCACACTTTGTCACCAATCAAGTCGTTGACTGTATGGAAGAGTATGAAGACGCTTTAAGGACTTGTTCTCAGAAAATTGCTGCTGGCCGGGACTTTCTCTTTTCCTCCCTCTCTCTCTCTTTCCCCGCTAAAGAGGAACATCAAAGAACCCCACAACAACTTTGGTTCAGTGGCGATTGTGCAATTACGTCACAGTCTTTGTGCTTACAATCGGACAACTTTAGCGGAGACTTAAGCCGAGAAAAGAATGATAGCTTGGTGACATGGCCCACGGACGGAGCATGATCCAAGACTGTCCGTGATCGGCCGTGTCACGTACAAAGGGCTGCCCAAGAGCAGCCTACAACCTGTTGGATATATTGTTAATATAATCCAAAAATAATATGTTCACATACAAGCCCAATAGGTAAAAACACGATTATTTGGGTCCATATGGGCCGGAGCCCAATAACTTGTATATATAAATTTTAGAGTTTCCCTACGCTGGAGGTAATACTGTTGAGCGTTCCAAACTTGACGTCTCTTGGTGTAATATTTCAAGCAACCGCTTCTTCTCTCTCAAACTTATTACCTCCAACAATCTTGAAGTATTAAAATCGTGTGTTGGATTTGAGCGAGTAAGGTGTCTTCTTGAAGATTTCGTCAAGACGAACTCACGGGTGTATTTTACTTTCGATTTTGACAGTGGTATTGGCCGAGATCTGAGTTTGAAGATTCGGGTGACCGAAATCTTTGATTCAAAAACCCAAAAATTATAGCCAATTTTAGAGGGTGAAACCACTTGGGCTTTGTTGTACTTGTCGATATGAACGTTTTGAGTGGTCACTCGCGTTAATCGGAGGCCGGACGAAGAAGTTACGGCACCCTGAAGTTTCCATCTGAATTTCTAGCGAATTTCGAGATTTCCAGCGAATTTCGGCGGCGGAAATTTCCAGCGAGTTTCGACGACAAGGGCAGTCCATCTTAAGGTTTTTGGGCTCTCTTGATCTGTTTTTGTGGTTTGTTTTGGCAAATTCCATCTCTACAGAGTGGTTTGATCAAGGTTAGGAGAGTTATTCGACTTTGTGGCTCCGAGGACTCCAAGGTGCACTCTTTCTAACACTTTGCTCTGATTAAAATGGCAAAGCATAGTTCCTATGATATTATAAAGCTGCAATCGTTTGATGTTACTAAATTTCATGGCTGGAAATTACATGTTCAATTTGGCATGAAAGAACGTGATATATTCTATACTGTATTAAGTGATTTTGCATCTACCACTGAAGATGTGGATGAATATCAATGGAACAAAGATGAGGATTTTTGTAGAGATTATTTGTTGAACTCTCTAAATCCTAATCTGTCTATGACTTATAGTGAGTATAAGACGGCGAAAGAGATATGGGATCACTTGAACGCTCAGTTCCAAAAACAAGAGGGGCTATTTAAAACTCTCATAGCAGAGAAATTCTTTGATTTTAAATTCACTACAAATTCAAGCATCACCTCTCAGTTAGTTGAATTTAAGAACATGAGGAACAAGTTGAAAGATGATAACTCTGATATGTTCGATAATCTCTTTGTCGGTCTTGTGTTGAGCAAATTACCAACTGAATGGAGTTCTTTCAAGACTGAAATGCACAAATTGAAGGTACAGATGGGACTTGATGAATTAAAGATGTATATTCACATTGATGATCAAAATATTACTAGGAAGAGTTTGGAACAAGTAGGACAACAAAAGTCAGTTGCCAACTTAGTTTCACACTCCAATAAACCTCAGAAAATGTTCAAGTCACCAAAAGGTGAATCCTCTTTACAGTTAGAGGCCAAAAAGACTATCTTCCAAAAGAAGAGGAAGGGCAAGTGCCATAACTGTGTAAAATGGGGTCACTGGGCAACAGAGTGTAAGTTACCAAAGAAGCCAAATAATGACACACCACAGAATGAGGCCAATATGCTAATTAGAGGATCTGAGCCTCAAGCCTTCATTGGAATGATGAATAATGGAAAGGCTAGCTTCTCTTCTGAGTGGTGGTTGGATAGTGGCGCTACTTGTCATGCTACAAATGACAAGAACTTACTCACTGAGGTCACAGAAGTAAAAGACACTGTGGAAAATTGCAATGGTGGTGAGGCAAAGGTGACTCATGCTGGAACTGCAAATTTGGTGCTTTCTTCAGGTAAATTACTAACTTTAAAACATGTTAGAGTAGTACCTTTACTTAAAAAGAATTTGATATCTATGAGTTTACTTGATAAAGCCGATATGTCTTTTTCAAATATGAATGGTAGAGTCACTTTATCTGTTAACTCATATTATTTCGGTTGTGCATTCATGGTTAATGGTATGTATAGGTTGAGTTTAAATACTGATAGCATAAACCATGTGAATTCTACTTTGATTGATCCAAAGTTGCTACACAATAGACTTGGACATGTGAATTACAGGAAAATGCAACATCTGGCTAAAACTCACAACATTCCATTAGATACTTCTATTCGATTTGACAAGTGTGAAGTGTGTGTGCAAGGCTAAAATCACTAGAAAACCCTTTAAGTTGGTTTCTAAAAGCACACAACTTTTTTAGTTAATACATTCTGACATTTGTGATTTTAGAAATTACATTACTAAAGGTGGTCGGAAGTATCTAATAACATTCATAGATGATTTTTCTAGATATTGTCATGTCTATTTATTGAAATCGAAATATGAGGCTTTTGAAAAATTTAAGATTTTCAAGTCTAGAGTAGAAAATCAACTTAACTTGAAAATTGAGAGGTTTAGGAGTGATAGAGGAGGAGAATATACTATGTTAAGGTTCAAGGAATTTTGTGTTTCAGAAGGTATAATACTTGAAACCACTGCTCCTTATTCACCCCAATCAAATGGTGTTGCAGAGCGTAAGAATAGAACATTAACTGAAGTGTTAAACTCTATGTTACTTACAGCTGGCATGCCTTCCTCCTACTGGGGAGAAGCAATTCTAACTGCTAATCACATCTTGAACAGGTTGCCGCACTCTAAGTTGTCTATGACACCTTATGAGATATGGCATAAGCACCCTTGTAGATATGATATTCTTAAGACTTGGGGCTGTATTGCTTATGTAAGCATACCAGATCCTAAGAAACCTAAGGTGGGATCTAGAACCATTACTTGTGTATATCTAGGTAGTGCAGAAGATAGTGCTGCAAATAAATTTTTAGATCTATCTACTAACACAGTGATAGAATCTAGAGATGCAGTGTTCTTCGAAAACAAGTTTCTCAGAAATCAAGGCTTGAATGTTTCTGGATCTACAGATATGATTTTAGAATCTCTTGTAGAATCTGAAGCAGGCCCTTCTGACACTAATTCCACACAGTTGGCTATTGAACAAATTCCAGTTAGAGTATCTACAAGAGAGAGAATTCCCAAAAGTTTTGGTGAGGACTTTGTTGCTTACTATCTTGAGGATGATCCATTCTCCTATCAGGAAGCAATGAGATCTAGGGAATTTCTACTGTGGGTAGAAACCATAGATGATGAAATGAACTCTTTGCTGCAGAGCCACACTTGACATCTAGTAAATTTGCCAAAAGGGGCTAAAGCTATAGGCTGTAAATGGGTGTTGAAGAAGAAACTGAATAGTGATGGATCAATAGCTAGATACAAAGTATGTTTAGTAGCTAAAGGCTGTAAACAACAAAGTGGAATAAATTATTTTGATGTCTATTCACTTGTGTGTCATCTATCAACTATAAGAATTCTTCTTGCTTTGGTATCTATTGAACACTTTGTAGTGCATCAAATGGATGTAAAAATAGCTTTCTTAAATGGGGAGTTAAATGAGGAAATTTACATGGAACAACTGGAAGGATATGTTATGAAAGGTCTTGAGGACAAAGTTTGTAAATTGAATAAATCCTTGGGATAAGTACACTATTAGTGCTAAAAGTTGTGTACAACGTTCACTTTGGTGCCAAAAGTTTCCGTCAGATCACTTAAGTGCCAAAAATTTTGAAAAACGATCATTTCAATGCCAATGCCGATGAAATTGGCCGGAAATCCGCGTGGCTCGTCGAAGAGGTGAGTCAGCATCCAAACACCAAAACGATGCCGTTTGGCATCTTTCCCCCAACTTAGAAACCCTAATCCCCAAATTGAGAGAGAGGGAAGGCTTGTCTTCGTCTTCTTCTTCCTCAAAGATCCACACCAACATGGCACCAACAGCAGCATCGGCAGCGCACCAGTAGCAACACCAGCAACGCACCAGCAGCAGCAGCGCACCAGCGGCACCTTCGACCCATCTTCTTCCTCCTCCTCCTCCGCCCTCGCCTTCGATTTTTCCTATCACTTATTGCTCGAGCAACAATCTTAGTCTCTCCTTGCTCACCTAGTCAAGCAACTATAATGGTGGTCGAGCGACGGTGGTCAAGCGACGGTGGGTGAACGACGGTGGCCGAGCGGCGGAAACCCTAATTTCAATCCCTATGTGAGCTAAACTGCGTCGTTTAACTTAAGGAGAACCAAAAACGACGTCGTTTAAAGGCTTGTCGATTTTTTTTTTTTTTTTAAAGCCACGTCATCATTTTGGCCAGAATCTTTTGTCGGTGGCACCAAAGTGATCGTTTTTCCTCCGATTTGGCACTTAAGTGATCCGACAGAAACTTTTGGCACTAAAGTGAGCGCCGTACACAAGTTTTGGCACTGATAGTGTACTTATCTCATAAATCCTTGTATGGTCTTAAACAAGCACCTAAGATGTGGCATCTTAAATTTGACAAAGTGGTAAAGAGTTATGGCTTTCAGTCTAGTTATTCATATAAATGCATTTACCATCATTCTATATCAAATAAGATAGTCATCATTTGCTTGTATGTTGATGACATGTTAATTCTTGGTTCCAATCATTCTGTAGTGAGTGACGTGAAAGCTACTTTAGCTAAAGAATTTGACATGAAAGATCTTGGTATTGCTAATACCATTCTTGGTATGAAAGTAAGCTTTAAATGGCAAGTCATCTTCCTTAACCAGACTCATTATATTGAGCAGCTACTTTCTACTTGGGGATACGATAAGTGTAGACCAAGGAGACACCATGTGATTATAAAAACAGACTGAGTCCTAATGAAGGGACCAGCGTGGATCAGTTAAAGTACTCGAAACTGATTGGTAGTCTCATGTATGCTATGAGTTGCACTATGCTCTCTATTATTTTGGTTATCCTTCAACTGTGGATGGATATTCCGATGCCTCATGGTGCTCAGATATTGGAAATAGTAAGTCCACTAGTGGATATGTATTCACTTTGGGTGGAGCTGCTATTACTTGGAAATCCAAATGACAGACTTGTATTGCATTATCATTTATGGAATAAGAACTTTTTGCTTTAGCCTCAGCCGGTGAAGAGGCATAGTGGATAAAGAATCTGATTATGGATATTCCTTTGACTCGGCTAAAGATTAATTCTTTAAGCCTATTCTGTGATAATCAAGCAGCTGTCCAAGTCGTCAAGAATGCTCTCTTTAATTCAAAGCGAAGACATGTGAGATTGAGACATGCGTTGTTGAATTATCTGAGAGAACAAGGGTTATCACCCTGATTGATGTGAGATCGAAGGATAACATAGCCGATACTCTCACCAAAGGTATGCCTAAAGATCGATTATTCAAAACAGTGGGGGAATTGGGGTTAAAGACTATATAGGCAAGTCTTAACTACCATTTACTTACCTTCTAATTGTGTGTTTTGAATTATTGAATCTTCCTTTATTGGCTACAATGATAAGCACAGTTTATATGTTTCATCGATGTTCACAATTGCTAACTAATTTAAAAGGGGTGAGTTGTCTCATTCCAAATTTGATGAAAATGACTTTAACCTAATTCAAATGTTCTATTGGGGAAACTTGTGTCATTTCAAACTTGATGATACAATTCAACTAGATTGGACTATCCCTTTGGTTAAATGATCTCATTCCAAACTTGATGCTAGATTATTTGACTTTAAGGAATCGAGAATCGTGACATTCCAAATTGAAACATAGAAACAATTGTTTACTTAAGAAGCCTGTTGGTCTTGTTCTTAATTGAAACTTGATATTACATGACTAGGTTATTGTAAGTGACTTGACTATTGGTCCCGTTCTTTGAAACTAGATAATAGCTATTCTCTTACAAATAAACTTAATTTGCTTGCTCTTTGTAAATTACATTGTTTAGGTTTTGTTCATAATTTATGAAACTGGCTTGATGCTTATGAACATGATATTATGATGCTTTATGACATCAATATATGTTCTTCTCTGCCAGATAGAATGGTACTAAGGTTTTAATTCAAATGATTGAATTCATGATAATATGAAATTCATATTTGACATTCTATAGGGGATGGTAGAGATGGAGGAGAGCTTAATGAGTGGGATCCTGACCAAGATGACCTACTTGATGAATGAATATATATCATTTTGAGCATGTGGGGACTTGACAGTTTACCTGCTATTGCCTATTTTGATGAAGTCCATTTACTTGAGGCTTGCATTTTGCTATTTCTATTTTATGAATATTATTATGCATATATTGGTTGTGAACTGAGTCTAAGATCTATTTTGGGGATTTGAATGAGTTTAGATTGAATCTAAAACTCCCAATACTTGCTTTTGATTTGTTGATCTCTGAACAGATTCATGCTAAGAATGATTCACTTATTTAGATTGCAAATGATGATTAAGTTTAATATTTTACTGCTGAAAACTCTTTGACAGATCCGAGTTAATTGTCTTGGACTGAATGTGGATGATTCATGTTTGTCTGAACATTACACTGACTACCTTATTGGATTGTGTTGTATGGTGAACATAGGAGGAGATTGTTGGATATATTGTTAATATAAATCCAAAAATAATATGTTCACACACAAGTCCAATAGGTAAAAGCACGATTATTTGGGTATATATGGGTCGGAGTCCAATAGCTTGCATATATAAATTTTAGGGTTTTCCTACGCTGGAGGTAACACTGTTGAGCGTTCCAAACTTGACATCTCTTGGTGTAATATTTCAAGCAACTGCTTCTTCTTTCTCAAACCTATTACCTCCAACACAACCGACCCATGATTAATCCATGAGTGGTACCGGCGATGGCCCATGTGCGACCCATGAACGACCCGTGAGCAGTGTTCGATCAGCCTAGGTGCAACCCATGACGGTTCAGCTGAACTTAGAAATTTATTGAAAAGCATCATTTTACTTCTTACAAACGAGCAACGCCCATTCGTTGGAAAGTAAAAGCCACACAGTTTCTTTTTTTTTTTCCCAGTTGAATTAAATGTTTGTGCTATCATTTGTGTTTTCCTTGACATTGCTTCAGAAAAATTCTGAGGAGGAATGTTGATGCTTTAGATTCTGCTGTCAACAAGCTTGTCCGGCTTCCATGACATTGGATAAGCTGTCGATGCACTTCTGTTTCCCTACTTAAAGATCTCTTCTTATGAGAGTCCTAGTCTTGCCAACATGATACTTGAAGTGCTGGAGTGAGAGGAAAGATGATCACCTCACCTTTTTTTTTTTGGTCGAAATGATCACCTCACTTGGAAGGTTCATTTTCGCCATTCTTTTGCATCTCTTGCCGTTAGTTGTAGTTGTATATTATCTGTTGAGAAAAAGCACTGCCTCTCTCTCTCTGGATTTCTCTAGATCTCTCCCTTCTCCAGAATGTTCTAGCAAAATCCATCAGCTGCGCCACTTCTAGACTTCTCCAAAGAAATCTAGTTGTGAGGCTATAATAAAATAATACTTGTAGAATAGTGTAGAAAGCTAGGAAAGTCACTGACTTTCCATCCTATAAAGAGGAGCAACTTGCTCCTCATTTGAGCGTCCAACTAAAAGTGTGTGAGTAAGAAGTACAAGAGGGTGTGTGTGGGTAGTGGTGTGGAGTGCGTGCGTGAGGTGTGTGGGTGTGTGTATGCGTCTTGAGAGTGTGTTGAGTAGAGTGTGTGCTGTAAATGCATGTGAGTGTGAGAGGAGTTGTGTAGAATTGTAAGAGTGTTGTATGTGATGTAAAGAAATATTGTAATAGTGAAAGTGATAATTTATGAGTTATATTTGCACCACGTTTCCGCAAGGTTCAACATTATCCTCCTGACTTTGGATTGGTCTGCCTTGTTCTCTCTCGTATTCATTTTCCCCCTTTGTATTTGATTGTCTCAGCTTGCTGCGATTTTTTGCAATCACAGCTGAGGAGTAGGCAGAATGGCTTGTAATGTGAGACTACATGTGACATGCCATGCTCATTTTAGGGAGGAAATATGTAATTTTTGGGGCTCTGTTTACTTGAATAGCCGAATCTGAGCCCAACTTCTGACTTCCATTGTCCATTTTCGAAACCGGCGGGGGCATTTGAGGCAAGTCGCAGATTCATTTTGGGAATTGGTGCGGTGGGGATTGATTCGATGCGCGGGGGCATCGGGGCCTATTTGTCTTGCAAATACATGGATGACCTGAGCAATCTCAACCTACACAACTCAATTGCATCGTTCAAGTCTGTCTCGCATCTGATAAGTTGCCATGGCGGCCAAGACCACTGGCTCTGCCACTCGAACGCGACTATGGTCCCCTTGTCACTCCACCACTGCCATTGCTGTATTGATGGCATGACGTGCTAGCGCTGTTATGAACATTTAAGCGCGCATTTGGGATACGTGAGTTCACTCTATTTCAATAATTGAAAAGTGTGGGCCTTACGTGAGACCCTCGTAATTTAATGGTTGTTGTGTCATCGCCTCCTTCCACTTCATTGCCTTTGGCTGGCGAAGGGGGTCTAGGTCTCTCTCTCTGAGCTCTGTTTTTAGCCCTATTTTGGATGAAAACACCTGATTACATCGGCTCGATTCTCTGTGAACTCGCTGTTTCTTCTCTGAGGAATCATGATCCAAGCTCGATTCAATTCGTTTTGATTTAATGTAGTTTGCGAAATCTTCCATGTGAGAGGATGTGCGCATTATATTACAGGGGCTCCTACATTGGCCATTCCATTTTCAGCCTCCCCAACGACTAGGCTGTTGCTGCCCACTCCATGGAGCCCCACCGTCGTGAGGCTACCACCCAGGAGCTTGAGCTCGAGGCCTTCTAAAGGCAAATCGCCGGTCGGTTCCTTGACCTGTCCACCGTCACCGCCAACGACACGCTCTCCATCACCTGGATTTAGAAGCTCCTCAGACGCCTTCCTCTGTTGCTAAGAGGAGTTTAGGGTCCACCTCTTCAACAATAGGGCCCATGTGGTGAGTTCGCCGACCGTGGAGCGGTTGCTAGCCGAGTTCTACGAGAGAAGAGTGAAGAAGGAGACCATTTGTAGTTAACCAAAAAGAAAAAAAAAGAAAAAGAGAAAAAGAATTACAAATTTCTCATAACGATGTCATTTCCAGTGGAGTTGTACATTAAGCTGCTAGCTGCAGATAGTGCTGGATAGTAAAGACGCCGTTGATTGCTCCACCACGTTAGCGATTTCAAATTTAAATTAGCAGGATTGATTACATTGAAAAATCGTCAAAAAATTTAGGATTGTATCGACCAAATTAAAAAGTTCAAAATTGAATTGTAATTCGTATAATAGGTTTAAAACTTTTTAGATAATTTTTTCTTTTTTCTTTCATTTGTCTTAAATTCAAGCTCAGAGTATAGAGTTAGCTATGCAATCTAAAACAAAAATAACAAGGAGCTAGTCAAAACAAAAATAAAAAGATGGTGAAGGGCACTGACTTTATGATGCTATTGTACATACTACATATGGTGGGAAGGTTGGATTTGAATAGATGCTTAAAAGGCTTAAGGAAGAATTAGGGGGAAGAACTCTGGAGTGGTGGGGCTCCCCGCTGTCTTCTATATTCCCTGGTTGATTGGCGAGAAAAACGTAGGCCAGTCAACGAGGGGTGCGAGGCGTTTGCGTCCTAGGACCTTAAAATAAGGTGGCTCCCTCTAGAAGGGAGGCAGGCCGGCAAGTTCAGCAATGATTTTCTAAGCAGACGTAGAGTACAGAGTTAGCTATGTAATCTAAACAAAAAGAATCAAGAGCTTGTCGAAGCAAAATAAAAAAGATGGCGAAGGATGACGCTAGAGTGCATACATTCTGGTAAGAAGGTCAACTGCAGGTTAGATGTCCATTATGAGAGTACCTTTCACTGGAACTAAAGAAAGAATGCCACGCCTCTCCTTTTTGGTCTTCTTATTTAACTTTGCGTTCTTATTGTCATAATTTATTTTTCTATTTATAATATAGGGACACCAAACGTAGAGGCGTGCCAATGGAATCATCATAGGTTGTTAATAGAGCGGGTTCCATCCCATGCACGGGCACGTGAAAAAATTCCGTAAAGATCGATGGTAGCTTCAACTAACTCTTATTTTCATGATTTTTTTTTTTTTTCACTTTCCTCCCTATTTCCGTGTTGGTGCACGTTAAACCACGAAATTTTCAAAAGTATTTTGGATACCTGTGCGAGGGGTGTTCATGCATTGAGGCTAGGGTCATGAAATCATGCCGCACGGCCGCGACTATCATCAATGTGGCGACTGCGCTCTACTTTTGTGTCAATAGTAGCGTACGCCGCATTGGTCAGCAAAACGAACCCTAGCTTTGCTTGGAACCACCGTCGTTCATTGTGTGTGCTCCAGTGAAGTAAGCCGTGACTTTTTCCCGAAGCTAAGCTCATGCCGTGCTCTGGCGGCAGCGGGTAACGATGGACGAGAATCAGAGGAGCCTTGGCCAAGATGTTGAGAGGCTAAAGATGATGAATAGTAAGAGAACCTCCCCCGATGAAAAAAGAAGGAAAGAAAAGAACAAAGAAAGAAAATAAACAATTAAATAAAAAGGAGAAAAATCAAAGGAAGAGGACAACATTTTGTCATGTCATATTGCTAACCGTAACATATAAGATGATTGGAGATAACTGAACTATCACATTGAAAATATCAGGTTTGACTTGATTTGAAAAAATCATTTGTATTTTCACATGAAGGTTTAGTACTACAAGGAACATATAATGAGCTTATCTATCCGGCTAAACTATTTAGTATTACAAGAAGCATATAATGAGCTTATCTATCTGGCTAAACTATCGCGTTGAAAAATTGATTGAACCACCACAACTAAAACATTCCATACTAAAATTAACCAACTGCATGATTTGCCCGCTGGCTAAAGAATTTGAGCAATTTTGGGTAAAAAATTGACAAAAGTATAGCACATGTGCAAAAAACTTGACACGAAAAGATACCTAAATGCCAAAAGTTATAAAATGTACACTTAAGTGCCACATTTAAAAAAAAAAGGACAATTGAGTGCCAAGTTTGGCGAGCCTTGCTGGAAATCCAACGTGATAATTTTTTATTAATGTTACTCACCTATGTGGCTCGTCGGAGAGTTGACTTAGCTCTAACTCACCCAAAACGACATTGTTTCCATAGTTGGCTAAACTAAAAATCCTAAATCAGCCAAAATAGCGTCATCTCCCTAGTTGCCCCAAATCTAAAATCCTAAATCAGCCAAAATCCCAATTGAAGCGCTCAAACCTTAAATCCCGAATCCTAGTTTTGATTTACCCCAAATTTCACCGCCGAAAATTGGAAATGGAAAGCAGGACTTTCAGTAGTGGCTCAAATTTCTCTCACTGAAATGAATGAGAAGGTGAGCGTTTCTATTTTTGTTGGTTACCTAGTCCAAAAAGAATATCATGGACTCAAATGAGTTCGGGGAGAAAATTCTATGGATGTGCTCGATAAATGAGTTTGTCTTTAACCCCATTTACAACCCATTTAACTTATAAAAGTTATTAGTTGAGTCAACCCATTAAGGATATATCATTCTCTTTGAACAGTTTTTATCATTTTTTTTTTATTTTTTAAATAATTTTTGATTTTTTATTATTTTTCTTTCTTTTACCTTTTTTTTTTTTTCCTTACAAAGTCCGGTGCCTGACCCTTGCCGAGAAGGCTAGGTTTGCGGCCCTCACTCAATTGAATTGGCAAGCCCAGAGCTTGTTGATCGAGCAAGGCCAATGCCTCACCGGCCTAAGGCGAGCTTTGCTAGCCTCAATGCTAGCAAGACCACGCATCATCGGCGTCAAGGCGAGCTCAATCTCGTCAGAATTGGGTAAGTTCGAGCCTCATCGGCCTGTAGTGAGCACGATGGACGAGCGCCTGAGGAGCTTTAGCCGAGCAAAGAGGCTAAAGATGATCGACAGTGAAAGGACCTCTCGCGATGAAAAAATAAGGAAAGGAAAGAATAAAGAAAAGAAAAGAAAAATTAAAAAAGAAAGAAAAGTCAAAGGAAGAAGATGGCATTTTGCCACGTCACGCTGCGGATCATGACGTATAGGATGACTTAACTGCCACATTGAAAATTTCGGGCTAGACTACAAAGAGAATGGAATGAGTTTACCTAGCCCGGTTGAACTGCCACAATGAAAAATTGACAGAAATGCCACAATTAAAATAATTCAAACTAAATTTAAATCCCTATAATAATCTTATATTTCCCCGTTGGCTAAACAATTGAAAAATTTTGGGTCAAAATCGTTTGGGATAAATTCTAATTATGGACGACAAATTTGCCGAATGTCAACTGTCTCCTCTTCCTGGTTGAGGACGATTGATGAGCTTTCTCTCCTCACGTTTGAGATTATATATATAATTTTTTTTTGGGTCACCAGCAAGGAGAATGTAACCATTTTCTACATAAGAAGCATGGACTCCGTTGCCATCGCCAATACCAAGTTTGTCCCAACCATGGAGACTTCATCGCTCTACACTACCCTTCCTCTGGCTTTGCTCCTACTCCTCACTCTCAAGCTCTTCTCTTCATGGTTCAAGCAACCGAAAAACCTCCCGCCGAGCCCGCCTTCCATCCCCATCCTGGGCCACCTCCACCTCATGAAACAGCCCCTCCACCGAACCCTCCATTCCCTCTCCCAATCTTACGGCCCTGTCCTCTCTCTCCGCTTTGGCTACCGCCAAGTGGTTGTCGTCTCGTCGGCTGAGGCAGCCGAAGAATGCTGTACTAAGAACGACATCACGCTCGCCAACCGCCCCTCTACTGTCGCCAGCAGGCACATTGCGTATGACAACACGATTGTCATCTTTGCCTCGTACGGAGAACAATGGCGTAGTCTCCGCCGTGTTTGTACTCTTGAGATCTTTTCCTCGGCCCGTCTCAACTCCTTTCTGCCCGTTCGGAGGGACGAAATCAAGCGACTCCTGCTTAATCTAAACAAAAGAGCCTCATCATCTGGGGACGACTTCACTAAGGTCGAACTAAAACCGATCTTCTGGGAGATGACATTCAACATCATTATGAGGATGTTGACTGGGAAGAGGTATTACGGGGAAGATGTGACCGATGCCGAGGAGGCGAAGGTGTTTCGCGAGATCATGTCTGAAATTGTGGACCATATTGTTACTGCGTATCCAGGGGATTACTTGAGTATCTTGAGGTTGTTCTTTAGGAATTATGAGAAGAGGGTGTCTTGGTTGAGCAAAAGATCGGACGAGTTGTTACAGAATCTGATTGAAGAACAGAGAAATAGTCGCAGAAAAAGATGTGGTGGAGAGAGTAGGGAGACCGTGCTGGATCATTTGCTTTTGTTGCAAGAAGCAGCCCGAGTTTTACACTGATGAGATCATCAAAGGGCTACTATTGGTACGTAGAAATTCGACGATCTTTGGCATCTCATCCTCATCATGGAATACTGCATACATATAAACTGGATCATCCATTGTCTTACAAAATACAAAATTAATTATGGTCCTATGGTAAATCAAGTGGAAAATTATCCAAAAAAATCCTATATCTATTGCATCACATCCTCATTATGGACGATTTTGTTAGGCTACTCCATTTAATATGCAACATTTTAATATTACCAACCCTTAGAGAGCAAAACAAATATGTAAAAAAGTATTTGATTGTGCATCATAGTAGTTTGACAATTTAGTATCTAGATTGCTGAATCTGCTCTCTCTTAGACAGCATGTCCTAACATTGAACACCTTAGAAACTCATGAGTACATTCATCAACAGTGATAGTTTTCTCGAGAATGAATATTGCAAGTTGATTCCGACATTAAACATCTGTTTTAAAAAGATGTATATTCTTGTTGTGATCAATTAACTCATTCTTTACGTAATTATCATCAAAGAGATATCAATGGATGAATGTTTTAGGTTTTGCGAAAGTGTTGGTTTCCCTACTCTCAAGTTAGAAAAAGGAGCAAAGAGCGTGCGTAAAAACCAACACATAATATTGTCTAGATATATCTATAGATCCTAGTTGAAAGTAGGAAAACAAGTTTTACTAAATTGGAAAGATTTCATAGATCTCTTATGTTGTCAATCATCTTTTTCATTAAGTTCAGCATATAATTATGATTCGTCTTAAGTAATTGATAGGTTTAACTGAAATTTTTCCAAGAAAAGATTGAGATTGAAATCATGGATATATTTATTTTCTGTTTACTATTCATAATAGCAATATAAAATGTCTCTCTATCTATTGCCTCACTCAAAATGAAAGTTAGTATATTTATGAAATTAGAGGAAAATGGTTATGAGCTAATGAGTAAAATTGAATTCTCTCAAGTTCCTTGGACACAATAATCTCATCGTACAAGAAACTGGATTTCCTTCTTGAAGTAAACAAAAGTTCTGGTCTATTACTCACGCATTTATGCGGATATACTTTTTTTTTTGGTCGGTGCTATTCTATTCATACTCTAACTGTCACTCTCACTCTCAGACTTTTGCCCTATTTTCCTACAGGACGTGGGAGTCGAAACCCATACTTGAAACTAATTCATCCCTACCCCAACCTTGGATTCAAACTCCTCACCCCTCTTCCATATTGGAAGGGTGGCCACTGGGGCAAACCCCAGTAGTTGCGGATATACATATTAAATTGTGAACAATTGTTAATTTTGAAGTCATTTATAATACTTGATCTAATAACTTATGGATTGTAGTAAGATTTCTCTGATATTATTATTTAATTATTACTCTATAATCATTTCTTCCATTTCAACAATGTAATGCCAATTTCTTTTTGCTCTATATTCTTCTATAGGTCATGCTTATAGCAGGCGCTGATACTTCTGCTTCGACAATGGCATGGGCAATGTCCCTTTTACTTAGTCATCCGCATTCCTTAAAAAGAGCTATTGAGGAGTTGGATAAAGTGATTGGTCAAGAACGCTTGATAGAGGAGACAGACATTGCAAAACTTCCTTTTCTCCAAAACATTGTATTAGAAACTCTACGTTTGAAAGCACCGGCACCACTTCTAGTTCCACACGTGTCATCAGAGGATTGCATCATAGGCGGTTATGATGTACCTAGTCAAACCATAGTATTCATCAATATATGGAGCATTCACAGGGATCCGAAGTTGTGGGATGATCCGAAAAGTTTCAGACCCGAAAGATTTGAAAATGAAGATAACGGACAATGCAAGCTATTGTCATTTGGACTTGGGAGGCGAGCCTGTCCTGGTGCAAACATGGCCCAACGGGTGATCAATGTGGCTTGGGGATCGTTGATCCAGTGTTTTGAATGGAAAAGAATAAGTGAAGAAGGAATGAATATGCCTAAGGCGTTGCCATTGGAAGCCATGTACAAAGCCCGTGAAATCATGGCGAGGATTACTGAGCATTGAAAGGGAGCCAAGATATTGCTAAGGACGTCTTAGATTCATAAATTGTATTATGGTGGACAAACTTGTATGAAAATGGTTAAAGTCATTTAGATAAGTTTCGTTATCTACCTTATCGGCCTCTTTCATGTTTCTGACAATTTATTTTTCCCATTCAATGCTTCGCCAAACCTTGCGTTATTAACATGGCACATGTCTTAATGCACCACAGCCAAAATTTGTTCCTCTCACTAAACTTCTCAATATCAATTCTTGCTCCAAATAATTTCATTGGAAACAACCCACAAATAATTTTTCTAACATCATAATCGTATCAACTACTTCCCAATTTATATTTTTTTTCGATTTTTATGCAAAAATTTACCACTTTTAGTCTCCAGGCCAACCTCTGGTCCTAACTTTCGCATGGAACGACACCAATTTTCACTCGAAAGATAATTTTGGCCCAAATTTGCAAGTATCGCATAAAAAGGCACCGACTTTTACCCAAGCGGTATTTTCCCCATCACTATAATTTTCTGTCAAAATGTGCACATTTATTTATGTTCTTCATTCATTAAGTTGGCGCCTTTCTTTTCTCCGAAAAGTCTCATTTTTTTTATTAAACCAAGTGGGTTGTTGAATATATAAACATAACGCGCATTATCTTCCAATACAGTATTATTCCTTTTTCGCCTTTATACAGTGTTGGTCTTGTAATTTAGAAAGAAGAATCAGGAGCCCGTCAAAACAGAAAAAAGGAAAGAAAGAATGTGAAAGGGCACCAATTTCATGACGCTATAGAGTATGATATAGGTGTTCGGAAGTTCAACCACTCAATGGGGCCTTTAATAGGAGAGATGTCGATTCTCGTAGTCCACTTAATGGAATTTAAGAGAGAATGCAAAAACTTCCCTTTTTTTCTTTTTGTTTTACAACTATGGACTTGCTTTCTTCTTATCTTACTCTGTCGCTTATCTTATATAAAACAGGGACACGAATCGTAGATGCGTGGTTACCCAATTACCCTTGATATTATTGTAGTTTACCAATAGAGCATGCTCTCGTGGAGCACGAAACATGACACTTTCATAAAGATTAGTTTGTTTGAAAGAAAAATGTATCTGAAAGATTGTTTTCGGACTTTTTCATTATTTAAATGATAAAAAATTAATCGATATGCTGAAAACATTTTTTATGGATTAAAAACAACAAGTTTAGATTGTTGAATTCCATGACGACGATGAGATGCAAAAAATTGTCGAATTTCTACGTACCATTATAAGGTCTTTGATGATCTCATCCGTGTAAAATTCGGGCTGCTTCTCTTGCAACGAAAGCAAATGATCCGGCACGGTTTCCCTTCTCTCTTCACCACCTGCTTTCTTGGGACTATTTCTGTGTTCTTCAATCAAATTCTATAACAGCTCGTCCGATCTCTTGCTCAACCTAGACACTTTCTTCTCATAATTCCTAAAGACCAACCTCAAAATACTCAAGTAGTCCCCTGGATACGCACTGACAACATCCTCGATAATTTCAGACATGACCTCGCGAAGCACCGTTGCCTCCTCGGCATTGGTCACATCTTCCCCAAAATACCTCTTCCCAGTCAGCATCCTTACAACGATGTTGAATGTCATCTCCAAGAACATTGGTTTTAGCTCCACCTTAGTGAAGTCGTCGCCAGATGATGAGGTTGGAGGCTCTTTGTTTGGATTAAGCAGGAGTCGCTTGATTTCATCCCTCCGAATGGGCAGAAAGGAGTTGAGACGGGCTGAGGAAAAGATCTCAAGGGTGCAAAAGCGGCAGAGAATGCGCCATTGTTCGCCGTAGGAGGCGAAGACAAGGATCGTGTTGTCGTACCCAATGTTCCCACCGGTGACGGTGGAGGGGCTGTTGGCAAGGACGATGTCGTTCTTAGTGCAGCATTCTTCGGCCACTTTGGCCGATGAGACGATGACCACTTGGCAGGAGGCGAAGTGGAGAGAGAAGATGGGGCCGTAAGATTGGGAGAGGGAGTAGAGTATTCGGTGGAGGAAGAGTTTCATGTGGTGGAGGTGGCCTAGGATGGGAATGGACGGCAGTCTAGGCGGGAGGTTTTTGGGTTACTTTTGAGGAAGCAGAGGTTTTGTGTCGTGTCGGAGTCGGATACTCCGAGACGTGTGCAATATTCTCCGACACTTGGTTAATGGGTGTCAAAAAATCTGACACCTGATTAACTCTCCCGACACTGTTTAATACACGAGTCTGGAATTCCGACATGCGAGTTCAGAATTTTGACACGCATTGGGCCAATTCTAAAAATTTGCAATAAATTACAAAATATAAATATGTAAAAAATAAAAAACAATGAAAATAATAAACTAGGAAATAAGAAAAATCTAATATTATTTTCTCTTATGAGTCTTCCCGTGAGACCAAATTCGCCCCATAAATTTGTTTTTTCCTCCTCTTCCGACACGTTTCTAATACGTGAATTCGGAGTAATAATTTTTTTTTTTCCTCCAAGTTTTATGGATTATTGGAATGGAATTGAATTTATCAATTGAAATAATGAATGATATTAACAAATCGTGGATTACTGTTTTTGATTATTTATTTATTTTTGAATTTGAATCAAATTAATTTGATTAAAATAATTAGAAAATGATAATTTATCATGTATTTATTATATATATATATATATATATATATATATATATATATATATAATATACAACATGTTCTAATATATCGGAATTCTCTATTTTTTGGATAAATGATGTGTTGACGTGTTGTATCGTGTCATGTCGTGTGTTGTGTGTCGGTATGAGTGCTATTTAGGTTGCTTTAACCCTAAAGAGAAGAACTTGAGAGTGAGAAGGAGGAAAGTCAGAGGAAGGAAAGAGTGATAGGATGAAGCCTTTATGGCTGTGACAAACTTCGTATTGGCGAAGGTTGTGGGGTGCCTAAATAGTATTCTCTCACTCTGATGCTTCTCGCCACGTGGAGTTGACTTGTTGCAACTCTTGCCCAAAGTCTTACCTATTTATCAATTATGACATGTTTTTGTTTTTAGTATTGACCATCTGTTGCATGCGGGGAAAATAAAAAGTTAATGAAATTATGGAAAGAGAGAGTCGACACATGGTCATGAATTATCATCATGAAGTAGACACACATTTGGCATTAGATAAATTCTGACTGCCAAATACTCCGAGTGCCAAAACTTGACATGAGTTCCAAAAGGTACACTCACTCGCTCGTGCCAAGTTTTGACACTTGGGGGATGTACTTCTTTCGAAGATTCATGATAATAAATCACTTGCCTTAAATGTTTTTCGACGGTTTAGGATGCACATGATAACTATTTTGTTTTTTTCATTTTTCTATTTTTCAGTTCCTAGAAATAGGTTTGGAATAGAATTCCATGTAGTATAATTTATTTCTTAAACAAATTTTTATCTCAAAAATAGGTTTGAAATAAAAATGAGAAATATGAATTTTGTACCTTTTTTTTTTTTTGAAATAGAAACAGAAATAAAAACACTTTTCATTGCTCGCCCTCGTGTCTATTGCTCGCTTCTGGCCATTGCCCATCAATGTAAAAATTGACTTTTTCAATTCAATTGATTGAGGATAATTTGTCTCATGAAAGATTGAATCACAATGAATGGAATACACCTTGATAGTGAGACATATAAGAAGGCTTATCAAATGAATTTCTATTCCGGAAATAAAGATTTTGTGTTGTTATTAGATTTTTATATTTATTAAGAACTCATTCAAAAAATAAAAATAGAAAAACTTATTTTTGATAAGTAATTATTTCAAAGAACAAAATGATTATCATTCGCGTCCTTAGTGACAAGAGATTTTGCACAATAAGTTATAAATTCATTTTACAAATATAAATTTAGTTCTAAATTTATTAATTGAACCAATATAGTCATACTTCTTTAAGTGAAAATACAATTAAATTCTCCCGATCAAGCCTTTTACCTCTTATATAATATCTGACGTGGGGAAGAATCAACAAAATGTTATAATAACACTATAAGAGGAGATTCATTTTGACTCTTTCTCATGCTTTGGAAAAAAACAAAAACCATGTTTTGCTTGTAGGGCCAAGAAGTCATGATCATCCATCATCACAATGAAAAGGACGCACAGTAAAAATTAAATTGCCGGCGGGGATAAGATAAATGTTAATGCAATTATCGAGAAAAAAAAAAGCCAACTCATTATCATCTATCATCATTACGAAGAGGACACGTAGTTGATATTAGATAAATTTCTCGCCAGTGACGATTCATCCTAATCGACCCCTTGACTTGAATGATTCTCAATGGCTTAGTGGCTATATAAAAAAGGCCATGTGTGGAGTTATTAGTCAACCTCTCCTTTTCAGTTTGAAGTGATATCAATATTGATAAAATAAATTTATCTATTGTGTCATTCGGAATGTTAAAATTTGGGCTACATATGGATGCACAACTAGTGCATAACATATTTGTAACAAATTACTGCAATTGAGTGAACCTTTTTATCCCTTAAGCTAACTCAAAGCAATTTTTCAAAATATATTCTAATGTTTCTGATCAATATATATATATATATATATATACACATTCTAATGTTGTATGAGCATTAGAGGGGAGTCATGGCGAGGGTCATTGAAAACGAAATCTTGGGCGACTGGTTGTGCAAGGACTAGCAGCTGTTGCGAGAGGTGGGCAATGCCGCGGTGGTAGCGGCAGTGAAATGAGCTCTGCACTTTCGGACAATTCCTAATTTTGATTTTCTCTTAAATTTTTCTCATTAAAGTATATGATTTATTAGTGATAATGAGCTTAATCAGACACTTAACAGCCATTTCAAATGGATAAAAAATCCTGTCATTTTGTCCCTGTGAATATAGGAAAGCAGCTTTTTAAAACTAGCAGCAATTTGTTCTTTCATATCTATTTATTTATCATGTTAAATATCTCATAATATTTTCTAATTAAATATGTTAATTCAGTACCTTTGTTGGTTAAAGAGTCAATTATTCCCTTTTTATAAACTTTTTATTATTTGTTTGAAATTGAGGGAAAGCGGGCATTCCATAAGAATTTAGAGAAACCTTTTAAAGTTCAGGGTTTAACATGCATCAACACTGAAATTGCAGGGGTCAGGTGAAATTTTCCCTTGCAAATAGATGTAACTTTAAGTTACCATTAATCTATATGGAATTGTCATGTTCCACGCAGGGCATGGGACATGCTCTATTAATAAGCTATGACAATTCAATGGGCATTTTGTGTAAGCACGCCATACATTTCACGTCCCTGTTTTGTATGAGATAAATGATAGATTTGGATAAGAAGAAATCAAGTTTATACTTAAGAAAAGAATAATTGGAAATATTTAGCATTCTCTTTTCCTATAGAGTGGTTGACCTTCTGACCAGATATTCCTGCTCTCTAGCACAATCAAATTGGTTCTCTTTACAATTTTTTTTCCTTTTCTCATCGACTGTCGATTCGTTTGTTTAAATTGCAAGATCAACATTGTATTGAGGCCAAAAAAGAAAAACAACGTTTAGGAAGATAATGCATATCAGTGCCTCCAATCAATCATTGAGTTTGATACTACCATAATGTTGACATAACCCATGAGCATTAGGTATAACCAATATAGTGCGCCAAGATTTAATAATGATGTGGGCAGGTCTTAGGCCTCACTTTTTGGTAATGTGATTGCTTATTTCAATTCCACGTTCAAACTTATTTTCAGGACATTCCTAGTTTAGTGATAACAAATTTACATACTTCCATATTTCCAACGTATGATTTAGTGTCAAAAGTTCCTTCAGAATTTTCAATTAAAAACATAATAACTTGGTAAGACAAAATATAGAGTACCTCCTATCATGCGTCTAAATTCACATTTTTGCGATTGTTATTTTTTAGATTATCTTGATGTTTTATTTAAAATCCTTGTGGATTGTGCATACGGATTACATGAGATTTTATTTTAAATTTAGATAATTGTAGGGTTTTTAAAAATTGCAAAAGGATTGCATATCATGTAGATTGCTATTGATTTTCTAGATAAGATTGCATAATAGGATTAGATAGGATATTTTCCCTGTTGAATTAAATACATGATTAGATAATATCTAGGTATCATAATGATTTTTAAATTTAATTGCAAGAGGTAGGCATCCAAATTAAGATAGGATTTAGGTTTGTCTATTTCCTAGCTTATTTTAAATAATATATAGAATTTTGTTTTTGTAATTTTTAGTTACCAATTTTAATGAAAGACCTAAAAAAATATCATGCGCATGTCCTACAGACTAATTGCATTACATTCATGTCGTGTAGTTTACGTCAATTCATTATTGCACGTCATATCAGAATTAGGTCAAGTAAACATAGTTTAGGATTAATTTCGCATGTCATGCATTGCATACAATTTAGTTTTTTTTTTTGGTAAAGCATACAATTTAGTTTTTTATATATGGAAGAACCAAAAAATAAAAATAAAATCATGCTAGATTAGCCATTGCATGCATTTTCTTAATAAAAAAATCATGCTAGATTTCTTCATAGAAATGTAATGAAACTTGATAGATGTAAATTTTAATTAATTAAGGAGTGACGGGGCAAGCTGTTCAATTATTTAACAAAGCTCATTTGTTTATATGTTCGCTTACGTTTGTTATATCACTTAGTATTATGATTATGTGGACCAACTTCAATTATAGAGTATCACTCATTTTAGTTACGTTGATCGCTAACTTATCATGATATGATAAATATGTGGGTGCAATAAAATATACAAATCCTACAAATTGCCGAGTTTCCACGCTTTGTCACCAATCAAGTCGTTGACAGTATGGAAGAGTACGAAGAAGCTTTAAGGACTTGTTCTTAAAAAATTGCTGCTGGCCGGAACTCTCTCTCTCTCTCTCTCTCTCTCTCTCCCTGCTAAAGAGGAACATCAAGGAACCCCACAACAACTTTGGTTCAGTGGCGATTGTTTAATTACGTAGCAATCTTTGTGCTTACCATCAGACAACTTTAGCGGAGACTTAAGCCGAGAAAGGAATGATAGCTTGGCCTATGGTTTATATATCAGCCAAGCTTGACGGCACCGGGTTGTTCGGGCACATTATACATCTTTCTAGGATGCGTCCTCTGCATCGGAATCATTAGCATTAAAAGGAAGAACTTTTTACCTTCTTGAGTTAGGATCCTTGTTCTCAAGCTCAAATCCCATACCTCATCAGAGTACCGATAAGCCTTGCCCATTGAGAGAGGTTGAATCCCGAGAGTTTTCTGAACGAAGGTTTTCACATGACTCCACTCCATGAAAGTTCTCGAAGTAGCTTTTTTACGTCTTCTGTGTTTGCGTAGGTCTACCCTTGGCTAGCAAGACCATTTAGGATGTCTGTAGTGCGTATACATCTTAATGATGTTCTTAATGCGGCCCCATCTTGAACATTTCATGGTTGTCCGGTACATTGTTCATTTTCATCTCCCTAACTCTGTCTGTGCCTTCGTAAGCTGGCTTGTCTGTCCTTTTGGGGATATGATTGCAGGAGCCCGCAGGTAAGGAGTAGCCGTTGTTTCTGCAACATAAGCTAGCGCTATAGAGTGCACCGGAAATTTTTGCGTTGGCACGTATGCTACACCACGCCCCCCCCAACCCCCCGGCGCGGTCCTTCTCTCGATCATATTTTCTTTATTTGACTATTGTCGAGGCATAATTAAGATTGATGCTTCTTAGATATACACGCTCATCAAGCCGCTTTCATTGGTTTTTAAAGCACCATCTAACTCTACTAAATAGTTGTGACCATTGTCCAGATTGAGCCGGTCCAGTACCTTAATTAGAAGGTTAACCGGTGATTAACCAATTTTTTTTTTTTTTGGTTTTATTTTTGTTGTCCTTGAAAAAATAAACGTACTCTTTAAAATTACATATGCGTTGAGAATGTGATATTGAACGTCCAAACTATCAACACCAATACAAACCAAATAGAAATCTAAGATAAGGAAACAATAGAAATCTCAACTTACCAAAAATAACAACCTTAGAAGATGAACACGTGAAATTAAATTAAACAATGAACTATTAATTATACATATATATATATATATATATATATTAATATACACACACATACGAAGTTGGTTTGGGTTAGACTAACTCTAAAGCCTTTAAGTTATGTACTGGAGTTTGGAAAATTTATACTAGGGCGACGAAAAAGGAGGCGGCGCCAAGCACTTTAAGTTAAATACCAAGGTTTGGAATATATATATATATATAGTTGGTCCAACTTGAACCAACCCTAAAGTATTAAGACCATAGACCAGCTAACACAATATAGGTTTCAGTCACTCTGGGACAAGAGACCATCTCAATTCCCTTGTAAAGCAGATCAAAACTGTCTGGGTTGGGCTGATCCAAGGTCAACCTTGGACCAATGCTCAACCCTACCACTCAAGCAAGAGAAGGCTGGATCATGTGTTCAAGCATGCGATTTCCAAGCAAAATTTTGGGTGGGTGAATAACAAGCCCCACCTCTTTTACCAAATCAGCTTCTTACATTACCCATTGGTCTATAATAATGATATATAAGCCAATGATTGGTTATGATTAGTGATGTGAAATATTGATAAAGTTTCTAATCAATGAATTGCAATGATCGTCAACTCCCATAACCATTCTCACATTAGTGTTGTCACTTCCTCTAATAATTTTGCTTCTTTGCTGGTCATACACGCTGGTCATCGTAGCATTTTCTTCTTTCCTTGTTAATGCCCAACATGTTCTGATATTTAGGCTTTATTTGTTTCACGGAAAATAAATATTTTTAAAATAATATATATATTTTTAAAATGATCGCTTTTATTACTTGAAAAAATTAGTATACGAATTTTTTTTTTTTTGGTATCAACAACAAATTATATCTAAGCATTGTTTGTAAATGATGAAAGTTTTTTTTTTCTTTCATTCCGTTTTGGAACCGATACAAGCTATCAAAATTTCGAAAATGTTTTCTAAATCATTAATTTTTCGTGAAACAAACACACTTCCAGTAAATACTCTCAATTCACATTAATCTCCTTTGATTTTGTCTTTTGGTGGAAAGAAACTTATATTCATTGCTCAAAATGATATATTAGAAGTAAGTAATCTTCATAACAAAGCAAATCAAAATAGAGCAAGAAACTGAAAAGCAGAGTCAAATCCAGAAGATAGAGAGGATTAACGAGGCATTAGCAAAATTAAGCGCATACTCATTCCGCAAAAATGGATCTATCAAGCAAAAAAGATTGGCGACCATCACTAGTTCACATGCCTTTATCAATGTTGAGCACGCGCCGAAAATTCCTTCTCTTATAACTATGATGTTGCGAGTTGACGGTGTGTGATTAGGTTCGGATTTGTCTACACCATTGCCATACGAAGACAACCTAAATAGGTTAAACAAAAATAGATCTAACATGTGGATGAGCAAATCTTTGTGATTCAATGAGACGCCAAAACGTCTGTGATCATCATTAAAATTGAAGGTAGAGAACCTATACACGAATAGAGTGGAGGGGTATTGAATCTCCAAAAGCATATTCATTAAACTTCCAAAATTTAGAGCGGGAGAGCACCTAGATCTAGACTAGATCAGAAAAGTTTAAGAGAAGAGAGCTTTTAAATCTAAATCGAGAGAGAGAGAGAGAGAGAGAGAGAGAGAGAGAGAGAGAGAGAGAGAGAGAGAGAAAACCAAGAAAAGAACGACAAAACGCAAACAAAATCAACAAAAGAGGAGGGAATGGTAAGATTACCTCAAACAAAACACCATGGTTGAAGGTTGAAGAAGATGATGGAGAGAAAAGAGAGAGGGAGAGAGAAAAATGTTTTCGGCTCCCGTCAAGAAAATCTACTTTTTAATGGCTTGTTTTATCACTGATTTCAAAACCAAGTTTTGTCTTTTTTTTGTCATAGTGGACTCGAAACTTCCTTATAAATTTCAGTTCGAGATGATGCAAGTCATTAGCATGAATTGCTTATTAAAGATGCCAACACTTTCCTTGTATCTTTCATTTTCTTGATCAATCAGCATCAACCACTTTGCAAGCACCCACTATTACTAAGAAAATTGAGAGTTACATTGATCATCGACAATGAGGATTCCTTCAAATTTTTTGTGAATCCCATTAGGGGTGAGCGGTTCCAGGTTCCGGTTCGGTTCCGTCTAGAACATGGAACCTACCCTCGGGTACAGGTTCCAAAAAAATTGGAACCTAGGAGTTACTCGTCAAAACAAGAACCTGGAACCTACCCTGTCACAGGTTCCAGGGTCGGTTCCAGGTTCCAACAGGTTCTTTTTCTTTTTTTTTTTTTTTTCATTTTCAGATTTGAACTATAACGTACGCGTATAAAAGAAATGTGGAGTAGTTTGAAGCAAGAATGATACCAAAATGAAACCATCAAATTGAGAATACATCAATTAAAAAGGGTATTTATTATGCAGAATGAAACCTTGGCATTATAAGCTGCTGCTTTGATGCCGAAGTCACACAAGAATTTGGCAATTGTCAAAGTTTCTTTCCTCGTAGGGACGTAAATAATAGTAGGTCCATGATCTAATGGCTCTTGCTGAAGCTTCAGCCTTTCCTCCAGTTCCATTGGTGAATTAGACATCTCAAAAGAACCGCATACTTCCTGGCTTAAATCAAGAGATTCTCCACGGAATTCTCCACAGGGAACTGCAAGGGCCAATTGAATAGCACATCAAATTACAGGATGAATAAGTTCTAGCACAGTTCTCGGACAATTTCCATTTTATGAGTAAGTTTTCATAAAGTCCCTTGCTCCACATCCTACAAGCATATATAAACAGCAATGGTGGAAACATCATGCCATAATGAGAATTCCGAAGATATTCCTCTTTAATAAGAAGTTATACCATCCCAATCATCCACACCCTGGAAGGTGTCCGTTTCATCTTCTAAGTATTCAGGTCTAAGATGGTTAATCACCTGCCAGACAAATTAGGTAGTGCATAGAGAAAGATTGGATTAGAAGAAAAGGGTTAACCTGTAGTCAGGCTGAAAATCATGGCCCCATTTCGAAACACAGTGGACTTCATCAATTGCAAATAATGCGATTCCTCGGCCTGCTGCAAGACTTTGTAGTGGCTTTATCAGCCTGTAGGAAGATCCATATCACTTGGTAAAAAAATGACAAAAGAGATAACACCACTGCACATGACATGTCAAACTCTTACCTTAAAACCGACTCTGGGCAAACATATATCAAACCATATTTTCCCTCCATCGCTTTCTTTTCCACACTATTGTCAGGTTGCCCAGATCCAAGAAAGCAGGCAGAGACACCATGTTTTGCGAGCTTTAGACACTGGTCATGCATTAAACTTATCAACGGTGAGATCAGAACAACCACCTTCATTGTTCAAGTTCATCTTGCCAATAACAAATGAAACTTCAAGAATAGATAGAAGGCTTTCACAGAGGGAAGCTAACTTCAGGGCGTTCATTGGGATAAAAAACCATGTTGTGGCAAGTAAGGTTGCAAGGATAAGCGCAATCAATCCAGCATTTACAAGATTTCATTCAAAACCCATAACAACCAAGTCATTTATGTAACCTTTCACCTAGACAAGCAATGGCATTTCCAATCATGATGAATATGATAATACTTATATCATTGTAGATATTCCAGGATCTGTCCATTTACCTTCATCATATCATTCAATATGAGATGGGAGAGCACAAGAACAGCATTCTTCCTAACAGATAGAGAAGGATCCCGTAACCAAGCATAGACATTTTCACTCCATGGTTCTAGTAAATTAGGAAACCGAACTGCCAAATCACTAAGTGCTATGGTACAGGTTCCAAGAAAGTGAAGCTCGGGGTCAATCCGACTCACCAATTTCAAAGACCGATCTTGAAAGGATTGGACTTGCGGTAGGTGGTGTAGGAAGCGAGGTGCTTCAAGGGAGGCTTGGCGAGTGGCATCGGGGGTGACTGGGTGAGCGGCGCCGAGTTGCGTTGAGCGTGCGGCTAGGCGAGCAGCTTTGGGGGAGGCTCGGCCAAGGGCGTCGGGACTCGGGGGTGAGTGGGTGAGTAGCGTTGAGGGTTAGGGCGTCTGGCGAAACCGAGAATCGACGTATCCCCCTTAGGCTTCGCGATAAACAAGTCTAGCGACTGGTGTCGAGTGGCAGCGGCGTGGCCTGTGGTGTTCGGTGGCAGTGGCGTGGCCTGTGGTGTCTAGTGGCAGCGGCGTGGCCTGTGGCGTCCGGTGGCAGCGTCGAGGGCGAGCGGCGTCGGCAACTAGGGTCCAGCGGCGTCCGGCAGCGGCAGCCTCGAGGGCAAGCGGCGTCTGGCGGCGAGACTCAGAGCGGTGTCCGGCAGCGGCGGCCTCGAGGGCAAGTGGCATCTAGCGGCGAGACTCAGAGCGGTGTCCGGCGGCATGACTGTGAGGTCTAAATGAAGAGTCGTGAATGTGAAGAATGGATCTTGTCTTCTTTTTGGAGCCCTAAACCGGTTCCGAAACTAGTTCCGGTTCCGGTTCCTAGAAAAAAGGAACCGGGAACTAGAACCGATCCCCTTGGAATTGGGAATCGAACTGGACCCTCTGGTTCCGTTCCCCGGTTCCCGGTTCTACCCGGGAACCACGCTCACCCCTAAATCCCATGATATCTATAAAGTCGAGATAATGAAAACTCATTTTGAGTGATACTTTTCTGTACCCGCTTGTAAAAGCATTGCTTCCCAATGTCTTACATCAGACATTTATGGGTATCTCAATTAAAGATTGTAATGACACCTAAATTTTGGCAACTCATTTAATTATTCTTTAATCGCATGGGAAATTAGGGATTAATTTTAACCCCTAAGGAAAAATGATTTTTGCTAAATTGCATCGCATATAGACATTAGGTATATTTGCATTACTAGTAATAATTATAAAAAATTAAAAGAAAATTTAAAAAGCGGGGGTGTGGCCGGCCTAGCCCTGGCCCGACCTTCTTTCCTTTCATTTTCTTCTATTTCCTTCCACTTGGGCCTGGCCCATCTCTTCTTTTCCTTCTCTCGTCTCTCGCGTTGGACGTTGGCTCCGTGACAAAAGAGCAAGGATAGAGGACGGCGTACGGTGATGGTGAATGGAATGTCAAGTGTGATGCTCAGCCAGGATGATCGGTTGGACAGCTGGCGTCGTCATAGAGAAGAGAGAGAGAGAGAGAGAGAGATTAAGCCCAAGAGAGAGGGTTCCAGAGGAAGCGAGCAAGCTTGGGAAAATGAGTTCTTTTCTCCTTCGGCGAAGTCTGGGAGTGGTGCATGTGATAATGTCACATACGCGTACCATGCAAACCTCGTTAGCCTCGTCAGCTACCACAGAGGATGTCTACCTTCAAAATTGGATAAAATTGTAAAGGAGGGAAAAATTGGGACAATGGTATCACTTTGAGAGTTTTTACTTGTCCTAAGATAATTTGTGGTAAATATGATTAAGTCATACCAGTTTAAGATTTTCTATGATTTAACTCTAATGATATAGATGTATTATTTCTTTCTATTTTCTCCTTTTGTAGAGTCTTGAGTTCTATTTCATTTGGCAAGTGAAAATGCCGAGTAATTTCCTTGGAGAACATTGGTTAAGTCAAGTTCGTACTAGGATTGCGTTCACATTATTCATTGGCCGGCACTAAAGTTCACACAATTTCTCACTTTCCATCTCATTAGAGACCCTTCGTTTAAGTCTAGGTGGCCTGAAGTCGTTGTCTATTCAAAACACAAAATTCAATTTAGTAGATATGATATTGCCAATTCAATTTCATCTTGTATTGTTCAACATTTAGAAGTCTCTCGCATATTGTATACACAAGAAAATCCCATAAACCTCTTGAAAAACACAGAATTATCCTTGTGAGATTGTAATCGATTGGGATATCAATTACATCAATCAGCCGTGATATCGAGGGTAGCCCGCCGCCACTTTTGGACTAGAAGTGTGCATAAGAGTACATACGATTCAATTTTCCAAATTTCCTCATAGCGACCAAATATACGGACCTGCGGATGAGTGTAGTTTTGGAACCGTATGGCCATCGGGCGTCGATGGTGCGGAACAATACAAGAAGAAATCGAATTGGACCTGACGTATGCGCGATGAATTTGATGCAGATGGATTGATTCCATTTTCGAATTCATGGGGGAGCCCAACGTCGAGTTACCTTATCAAGGACACTCATTGCATTGCATTTATTGCTGTGGGGGATCTTGAGGGGGGGGCCAGTTGTCGCCCCGACTTGGGTCCGTACGGATTGGAACAATCATTGACCTTCAGGTCGTTTTTCTTCTGTACCGTACATGTACCTACCGTGGCCTGCGGGAGGCACAGAGAGCGCCCGCACTTGCATGACTCAACCAGAAAAGATCATTTCCATTTCGGGTTCGCTCGTCTTCTCAACCCATGCCCGACCATCATGAGTCCCTTCTCCGCTAACGTCGACGACGACCCAAAGCTCCCTTCAAACCTCGCCATTGAGATCCTGAAGCGATTGCCGGTGGGATAAGTTAATATGGAGGAATCTTCAAACCGTCATGGGAAAGAAGTTGCAATGCAACACACAGCTTATCATCCACAGACAAATAGCCAATTAGAAAGGATGATCCAAACATTTGAAGACATGCTACAAGTTTGTCTAATCGACTTTGAAGGAGATTGGGAAGATTAGTTACTCAAACAAAAAACTTACTTGATTTGAGTTTATTTACTGGTTCAAATTTGAGACATGTTATCAACACGAATGATTTGTTAATGTGTTCACATTTACTTGACCATTTCAAAATTGGAAAACTATACTTTTTTTCATTATCATATCTAGGCTAAAAAGACTTTGAAATTCTCTCATTTTTTTTTGGGAAAAAGCCATAGAAAACCCCAAACTTTGCTTAGCGTGACAAATTTACTTCAATTTTTTTTATGACCTAAAAAACCTAAAGTTTGCACATTTTAACACATTTATCTCAAACTTTTTTTCGTGGTATAAAAAACCCTAAATTTGCACCTGTGTGACACACTTACCCCAAACTATAGGGCATTTTCATCTTTTACTTTTAAATTTTTTTTTTCTTCTTTCTTCTTCTCTCTTACCTCTATAGGTTATGGTGAAGGGAAGCTAGACCCATGTGAGGATTGTCCTTGCCGACATTGGGTGAGGGTCGCCCTTGCCCAATGCAGGTGAGGCCCTCGCCTGGGCTTGGGAGGGCAACCCTCGCCTGATGTGGGACCTCCGAAACTATTTTAAGCTAAAGGCTCTTAGAGCCATTTGGAGATGCAATTATATCTTGCCAAAGTTTTTCAAAAAAATTGACCCAAACATCTTTGCATTTGGCGAAATCCCTTAGAGTCCAAAAATCCCTTCCAAATGCTTAATCAAATGGGCTAAGTCCGTTTCGCTTCTGATTTGTTGCCATCACGAGCATCATCACTGGCTTTGCCACTTGAACGTGACTGTTGTCCCTTTGTCACTCCACCACTGCCATTGCTGTATTGATGGCACGACACACTAGCTCTATTTGAAACATTCATGTATGCATTTGGGATATGCGAGCTTACTCTATTTTAATGATTCGATAGTGTGGGTCCTAGGCGAGACCCTCGTAATTTACCGGTTGTTGTGTCCTCGCCTACTTTCACTTTATTGCTAAAGGCCGCAACCCTCGCCTATGAACGATGAAGGGAGGGCTGATTACGGCAACAGACTCCTCGAGAATGGAGGCAATGGAGAAGGCGGCGATCGAGGGGAGGGGAGGGGGTCCGGGTCTCTCCCTCTCTGCTCTCTTTTTAGCCCTAATTTTGGATGAACCCACCTGATTACGTTGGCTCAATTCTCTGCGAAATCGCTGTTTTTTCTTCAAGGAATCACGACCCAATCTCGATTCAATCCGTTTTGATTTAATGGAGTTTGCGAAATCTTCCATGTGAGAGGATGCACGCATTCTATTACCAGGGCTCCCACGTCGGCCTTTCCATTTTCTGCCTCCACCACGACTAGGCTGTTGCCACCCACTCCATGCAGCCCCACCACCATGAGGCCACGCCCAAGAGCTTGAGCTCGAGGCCTTCTTAAGGCAAATCGCCGGTCGCTCCCTCGACCTTTCCACCGTCACCGCTGACGACTTGCTCTCCGTCGCTTGGATTTAGAAGCTCCTCGACGCCTTCCTCTATTGCCAAGAGGAGTTTATGGTCAACCTCTTCAACAACAGGAGGGCCAATGTCGTGAGATCACCGACTGCAGAGCGCTCGCTAGTCGAGTTCTACAAGAGGAGCGTGAAGAAGGAGACCATTTGTAGTTAAAAAAAAAAAGAAAAGAAAAGAAAAGAAAAGAAAGGGAAAAATACAAAAAAAAAATAATACAAGTGGAGTTATGCATGTCAGTTAGAATAGCCACTGTTGATTAGACCGCCAAGTTAGCAATCGTCAAAAAGTTTATGGCTATATTGATCAAATTAGAAAGTTCAAACTTGAATTGCAATCCGTATAAGAAATTTAAAACCTTTTAGACGATGTATCTCTTTTTCTTTCATTTGCCTTGAATTCAGGCCTTGAGTACAGAGTTAGCTATGTAATCTAAACATATCACGAGCTTGTCAAAACATAAATAATAACATGGTGAAGGGCACCGGTTTGATGCTGCCAAAGTCAATACTCTATTTGGTCAAAAGGTCAACCACTCAATAGTGCCAATTATAGGTAGAGGTGTCAAAATGGGTTGAAAACCCAATTTGAACCCATATTCAATAAGATATATCATATATGGGGTAGTTAAGTTTTAATAATTGGGTTGTTAATGAGTGTGAGTTGTATGTAAGTCTAACAATAAATGGGTTTGTCTTTAAACCCATTTACAACCCATTTAACTTATAAAGGTTATTAGTTGAGTCAACACATTAAGGATATATCATTCTCTTTGAACAGTTTTTATCATTTTTATTTTTTTCTTTTTCGATCTTTTAAATAATTTGTATTTTATTATATTTTTAATTATTTTTCTTTCTTTTTCTTTTTTTCCCCTACTAAGTCCAGCGCCCGACCCTTGTCGAGAAGGTTAGGTTTGTAGCCCTCACCCAATCGCATTAGCGAGCCTGGAGCTCGTCGATCAGGCAAGGCCAATGCCTCACTAGCTTGATGCGAGCTCAAGTCGCCATATCTAGTGAGCTGAGTTTGCTAGCCTTAGCGCTAGCGAGACTAAGCATCATTGGTGTCGAGGCGAGCTCGACCTCGCTAGATCTAGAGAGGTGGAGCCTCCTCCAAAGTCGGCGAGGCTTGGCTCATCGGAATTGGGCGAGCTCGAGCTTCATTGGCCTATGGCAAGGTTGGCCATGACAGGTGAAGAAGAAGAAAGAAGAAAAAGAAAAAGAAATAAAGAAATAAAAATTATATTTATAAAAAAATAAAAACAGAAATACTTAAAATGAGTGCACATAAAATTAAATTGGATATTCTATACCAAGCAGAATTTTTTTTTTAAATTTATTTTCAAGTTTTAACCAAACACTGGAAAATATTATTATTTTCAGAAATACCACTTTTTCATGAAATAAATGAAGCTTCAATTTAAAAAAAAAAAAAAAATTATAAATTTTATCCATTAATTTTGTAATTTTATGGGAGTGTTTTAACAATATATATATATATATATTTAAAAAATGAAAAGAAACAAATATTTCTATATTTTGTTAAATATGGAAGTGTTTTAGTAATATAGGTCGGGTCAGGTCGGGTATGTATCAATAAATTTACTTTAGTGACAAATGGGTCAAGAATAAGTTAATGGGTCAATTTAAATTGAATTATTTATGACGCGACCCAACCCACCCGTTTGACGCGTCTAATTATAGGCTAGATGTCCATTATTAGAGTACCTTGACCGGAACTAGAGAAAGAATGCCAAGTCTTATCTTTTCTTTTTCCTTTTCTTTTTTTTTTTTAACTGTAGACTTTGCATCCTTCTTGTCATAATTTATTTTTATCTTTTATGATATAGGGACATGAACTCATGGAGGCGTACCACAAGATAATGACGGGTTGTTAATGAGCACGCTCCATCCGATGACGCACGGGAACATGAAAAATTCCGTAAAAATCGATGATAAATTGAAGTAATCCTTGTTTTGGTGCATGTTAGACCCCGAATTTGTCTAAAAGTTGCATTTTATACGGCCTTCCATGCGTGGGTGCCCTGTGTGAGGAGTGTTTATGCATTGAGGCGAGGGTCGTGAGATCTCGTTGCATGGCCGCGACCATCAATGTGGTGACCGCTCTCAACTTTTCTATCAATAGTGGCGGAAGCGGCAACTGTCAGTAAAACGAACCCTAGCTCTCTCGATGAAAAAAAGAAGGAAAGGAAAGAACAGAGAAAAGAAAAGAAAAATTAAAAAGAAAGAAAAGTCGAAGGAAGAAGATGGCATTTTGCCACGTCACGTTGCGGATCACGACGTATAGGTTGACTTAATTGCCACATTGAAAATTTCGGGGTAGACTTCAACTTGAAAAATTAATTCAATTTTCACTTGAAGGTCTAGGACTACAAAGAGCATGGAATGAGTTTACGTAGCCCGACTGAACTGCCGCAATGAGAAATTGACAGAAATACCACTATTAAAATATTTCAAACTAAATTTAAATCCCTATAATAATCTTTTATTTCCCTGCCGGCGAAACAATTGAGAAATTTTGGGTCAAAATCATTTGGGATAAATTCAAATTTGTCGAATGTCAACTGTCTCCTCTTCATGGTGGATGACGATCGATGAGCTTTCTCTCCCCACGTTTGAGATTATATATATATATCTTTGGGTCACCAACCTTTCCTCAATACCAAGGAGGATGTAACAATTTTCTATATAAGAAGCGTGGACTCCGTAGCCTTTCCTCAATACCAAGTTTATCCCAACCATGGAGACTTCATCGCTCTACACTACCCTTCCTCTAGCTTTCCTCCTACTCCTCACTCTCAAGCTCTTCTCTTCATGGTTCAAGCAACCGAAAAACCTTCCGCCCAGCCCGCCTTCCATCCCCATCCTGGGCCACCTCCACCTCCTGAAACACCCCCTCCACCGAACCCTCCACTCCCTCTCCCAATCTTACGGCCCCGTCCTCTCTCTCCGCTTCGGCTACCGCCGAGTGGTTGTCATCTCGTCGGCCGAGGCAGCTGAAGAATGCTGTACTAAGAACGACATCACGCTTGCCAACCGCCCCTCTACTGTCGCCGGCAGGCACATTGGGTATGACAACACGATTGTCGTCTTTGCCTCGTACGGAGAACAATGGCGTAGTCTCCGCCGTGTTTGTACTCTTGAGATCTTTTCCTCGGTCCGTCTCAACTCCTTTCTGCCCATTCGGAGGGATGAAATCAAGCGACTCCTGCTTAATCTAAACAAAAGAGCCTCCTCATCTGGGGACGACTTCACTAAGGTGGAACTAAAACCGATCTTCTGGGAGATGACATTCAACATCGTTATGAGGATGTTAACTGGGAAGAGGTATTATGGGGAAGATGTGACCGATGCCGAGAAGGCGAAGGTGTTTCGCGAGATCATGTCTGAAATTGTGGAATATGCTGTTAGTGCGTATCCAGGGGATTACTTGAGTATCTTGAGGTTGTTCTTTAGGAATTATGAGAAGAGGGTGTCTTGGTTGAGCAAAAGATCGGACGAGTTGTTTCAGAATTTGATTGAAGAACAGAGAAATAGTCGCAGAAAAAGATGTGGTGGAGAGAGTAGGGAGACCGTGCTGGATCATTTGCTTTTGTTGCAAGAGAAGCAGCCCGAGTTTTACACTGATGAGATCATCAAAGGGCTACTATTGGTACGTAGAAATTCGACGATCTTTCGCATCTCATCCTCATCATGGAATACTGCATACATATAAACTGGATCATCCATTATCTTACAAAATACAAAATTAATTATGGTCCTATGGTAAATCAAGCAGAAAATTATCTGTACAAATCCTATATCTATTGCATCACATCCTCATTATGGAAATCGTTGACATGGACGATTTTGTTAGGCTACTCCATTTAATATGCAACATTTAAGTATTACCAACCCTTAGAGAGCAAAACAAATATGTAAACAAGTATTTGATTGTGCAGCATAGTAGTTTGACAATTTAGTATCTAGATTGCTGAATCTGTTCTCTCTTAGACAGCATGTCCGAACATTGAACACCTTAGAAACTCGTGAGTACATTCATCAATAGTGATAGTTTTCTTGAGAATGAATGTTGCAAGTTGATTCTGACATTAAACATCTGTTTAAAAAGATGTAAATTCTTGTTGTGATCAATTAACTCGTTCTTTACGTAATGATCATTGAAGAGATATCAATGGAGAATGTTTTAGGTTTTGCGAAAGTGTAGGTTTCCTTGCTCTCAAAATTAGAAAAAGGAGCAACCACTGGGGTTTGCCTCAGTGGCCACCCTTTCAACATGGAAGGGGGAGGTGGGGGGTTTGAATTCCCACCTTCTGAGTGGAGGTTGGGGTGGGGACGATTTAGTTTCAAGTGTGGGTTTCGACTCCCACGCCCAGCAAAGAGGTAGGGCAAAAATCTGATATTGAGAGTTAGATTAGGAGTAGAGTAGGACCGATAAAAAAAAAAATTAGAAAAAGGAGCAAAGAGTGTGCCTAAAAACCAACACATAACATTGTCTAGATATATCTATAGATCCAAATATTGCAATCTCAACTAGTTAAAAGTAAGAAACCAAGTTTTCCTAAATTTGAAAGATTTCATAGATCTCTTATGTTGTCAATCATCTTTTTCATTAAGTTCAGCATATAATTATGATTCGTCTTAAGTAATTGATAGGTTTAACTGAAATTTTTCCAGGAAAAGATTGAAATTGAAATCATGGATATATTTGTTTTCTGTTAACTATTCAGAATAGCAATATAAAAAGTCTCTCTATCTATTGGCTCACTCAAAATGAAAGTTAGTATATTTATGAAATTAGAGGAAAATGGTTATGAGCTAATGAGTAAAATTGAATTCTCTCAAGTTCCTTGGACGCAATAATCTCATCGTACAGGAAACTGGATTTCCTTCTTGAAGTAAACGAAAGTTCTGGCCTATTACTCACACATTTATGCGTATATACATATTAAATTGTAAACAATTGTTAATTTTGAAGTCATTTATAATACCTGATCTAATAACATATGGATTGCAGTAAGATTTCTCTGATATTAATGTTTAAATTATTACTCCTTTATCATTTCTTCCATTTCAACAATGTAATGACAATTTGTTTTTGCTCTATATTCTTCTATAGGTCATGATTATTGCAGCCACCGATACTTCTGCTTCGACAATGGCAAGGGCAATGTCCCTTTTACTTAGTCATCCGCATTCCTTAAAAAGAGCTAGTGAGGAGTTGGATAATGTGATTGGTCAAGAACGCTTGATAGAGGAGACCGATATTGCAGAACTTCCTTTTCTCCAAAACATCGTATTAGAAACTCTACGTTTGAAACCACCGGCACCACTTCTAGTTCCACACATGTCATCAGAGGATTGCATCATAGGCGGTTATGATGTACCTAGTCAAACCATAGTATTCATCAATATATGGAGCATTCACAGGGATCCGAAGTTGTGGGATGATCCGAAAAGTTTCAGACCCGAAAGATTTGAAAATGAAGATAATGGACAATGCAAGCTATTGTCATTTGGACTTGGGAGGCGAGCCTGTCCTGGTGCAAACATGGCCCAACGGGTGATCAATGTGGCTTTGGGATCGTTGATCCAGTGTTTTGAATGGAAAAGAATAAGTGAAGAAGGAATGAATATGCCTAAGGCGTTGCCATTGGAAGCCATGTACAAAACCCACGAAATCATGGCGAGGATTGCTGAGCATTGAAAGGGAGCCAAGATATTGTATTAGTCCTTGTCTTATCTGTTTGTACCAAAAATAAATAATCCATTGCTAAGGACGTCTTATCATAAATTGTATTATGGCAGACAAACTTGTACGAAAATGGTTAAAGTCATTTGGATAAGTTTCGTTATCTACCTTATCGACCTCTTTCATGTTTCTGACAATTTATTTTTGCCATTTGATGCTTTCGCCAAACCCTGCGTTATTAACATGGCACATGTCCTAATGCAGCATAGCCAAAATTTGTTCCTCTCACTAAACTTCTCAATATCAATTCTCGCTCCAAATAATTTCATTGGAAACAACCCACAAATAATTTTTCTAACATCATAACCATTTCAGCCACTTCCCAATTTATATTTGTCGCGACCCAATTTTTCGGGTTTACCACCTAAAACTAGGTTGATGGACTACTAAGCCTTTAAGCTTAGCTTGGGCTCTCCCAAGCTCATACCAAATCGCGACTTAGGGTTTTGACATGCAAAAAATTATTATCTAGGAGTCGCCACTAATCGGTTTAGGGTAGGTCGATTAGACACCTAAGTAAAATAACGTGAGGATTATCTTACTCCTACGAACCAGAGACTAAGAGCACAGGGACTTGATTACATTAGACTATCCTAGTGCCCTTTCGATACCTTTCTATTTCATTTTCAAAAAAAATGTTTGGCAATTGAATTGATTTTAATTTAACTTCCTAACATGTGAGGTGATCATACATGTGCGCATACCACCAATTTAACACTCAAGAAAGCAAAATAATGCAAAACATACCTCGAAGCAACGAAAGCATCTGCATTGTTAAATCAGAATTCACATCAACAATCCTAGATAAGATTTCTAATTAACACGCAATTTTAATTCTTTGTTTTCATTTATTCAATGAAAATCATGACTTATGCAATGCATGTCACTATTCTAACATGAAATGATATGATAACATGACCAAAATTGTATGACATAAATAAGCATGCAATCTATCCTAAAGAATGAAATGAATTCATTATAATTCTTTTATATTTTCCATGAAATTTGAAATTAAAGAAATGCAACAATTAAATATGCAATCTAAATTACCTAATTCTAATGACATGCCATGCAATGCAATGACGTACAACATTATCTCAACTAAAATGACATGTAACATGCAATTTATTATGCGAGCTATATGTCACGCGACATTTATTAAATGACCTAGTCTAATGACGAGAAAGTTCTAATTAAATGAACTTAATAAAAACTAAATGACGTGTATTTGATATTTCTATTTTTAAAAATGCAATCTATCTTAAAAGTTGAAATTAACTTATGCAAAGACAAATTTTGTATTTTTTCATGAAATTCGAGATTTAAGAAAAATGCAAAAATGATCTAGCTAGATTAAAATTCTATCTAATTTAAACTAAGGATTAAGTCATAATAAATCCTAATTTAAACTAAGACATTATTTTAATCTAACATGCAATTCATCTAAAAAGATGATCTAAATTAAAAATGAAACATGCAATTCTAACCTAATATGCCCAATATTTTTTTTTTGTGTTTTTCTTTATGAAAATCGAAATTAAAACTAACACGTAATTAAACATGCAATTCAAATAAAAAAACTAAAATCCTAAATGAATGCACTTTTTTTTTTTTTATATTTTTTGAACTGAAATCCCTATCCTAGATATGCAAGATAACAAGAAATATTCTAAAAAAACAAATTGAAACCTAATTCAAATATTTTTTTTATTTTTCTTAGTGATTTTCTAAAACAAGCATTAAATCTAAACAAACAAGATATTCAACAAATAAAGGATTAAAATAAACGAAAAAATAACCCGTTATCCCACGGGTCAAATTAACGATTACTTTTAACCCCGAACATCGACAAGAAATCAAAATAATTAAAAATCTGATTCGAAATCTTACGGATCAAATTAATAATTAAATTAATTCAACAATTAATATATTATAAACAAACCCCCAAAAATTAACATAATTAAAAAAATGACTTGACGTCTTACGGGTCAAATTAAATAATTACAATAATTTTAGGGATAATTCCTATGGATAATGCCTATAAGAATTATAACCTAAAAGTGACCTCACAATATTCAAGTTAAACAATAATAATAAAACTAACTAAAAGTAAAGTAAAATAACATAAAATAAAAGAAGAAAAAAGAAAAAGAAAAACAACCTAAGGAAAATGGAGGGGCAGCCAAATCGTCGACATCGGCAAGGGGAGTCATTGGCGAGGAACTCCGGCGAGGGTGGCCGGACGAGTCGTGGGCCGGCGCGGGGTCGGCGATCGAGCGGATCTGGGGGTCGTGGGTCACCGGCGCGGTGAGATCTAATGCGGCGGTTGCGAACGGAGCGGAGGCGCGGGCTCGCCGGCACGGTGTGGGGGTCGAGCCGGGGGTGGCAGCGACGCTCGGAGTTCCAGTGGTGCTTGGACAGAGGCGAGCAGTGGAGGTGCGGCGTCGAGAAGCGTGCGGTTGCGGCTTCAGCGTCAGGTTGCTGAGGGACCGGGCTTGAGAAACTGAGGTGCCGAGTCGTGTGTACAGCAACAGCAGCAATTTCGTCGGGCTGGTGGGCGATCGTGGACAGATCAAGGTTGGCAGCGCCGATTCGGGCTCGGGCAGGGTCTCAGCAAAGGTCAGACGAAGTTGGGTGGTGCCGGTGTTGGCAGTGCGTCAAGGTTCGGGCAGCGGCTCGTCGTGGCAGTGAGAAGTGCCAGCGTCTGGTGGTGCAGCTGAATCGCGCGGTGAGGTGGAGCAGCGCAGGTCGGGATTTGGCGCGGAGGTCACGGCTATCGCGGCTGGCTTCGGGGCGACGAGTGGCGGTGACGCTGTGCAAGTCTCGCGGTGGAAGGCGTTGGGGTCATCGCGGCTTCGCAGGCGTTGGCGAGGGAAAGGAGGCTCGGCTGTGGCATGGCTCGGGCCTACTCGCGGAGGGTGGGGCATCGGGGCTTCGAGTCGTTGGGGGCAGGGGGTGCTGACCGAGGTGGAGGCGCGCGACGGATCGGCGACCGACTTCAGCTTTGGGACTGGTCGCGACGGCGGGGAGCGGCTCGGTGTCAAGGCGGCGAGCGATTGAGGCGTCAAACTAGAGGCGGGGCCGTGTGGTGTGGTGGCGCGGTGAGGCAGCGCCGGTGCAGCGACTGGTGCGGCTCGGTGGATGGTTCGGATGGAGGCGTCGCAGAGGAGAAGATGAACAGTTCCTGTATATTGTTTTTGTAATTTTTTTCTCCTGTTGCTGCGCGTCCCTTCCCTCTGCTGTCTTCAGAATTTCTGCCCCTTTGCTGACTTTTTCTTCACCTTTTTGAGCCTCTTTACCCAAGGAAACAAAAAGAAAAGTTTTCTTTTTGTCCTTTGATTTTCTCCCTAGGAACCAAAAAAACGAAGAAGCCCCCTAAATCTACCATACATGTTGCTTTTATAGGTAAAAATAAGTAATCTTTGTAGAATATTTGATCTCCCATTTTCAATGCGCACGAAGATAGTTTATAACCTCACAATCACCAAAAATCCTCTTATTTTCCTTATCTCCTTAATATTTCCAACAATTTTATCACCTAAAGACTAAAGATAAGATTTTAACCCGATTCTCTTAAATTCCAAAAACCACCGCAATATCATATCAAATCTCGATTTAGGTAATTTTTGTCATTAAAAGAAAACGGGCTCGGGCCAATTTTGCTCGTTTCATGGGCTTAGCCTAGCCTGCCGAATTAGAGCTCAGAAATATAAATTCGAAACCATCCACCACTGGTCTTAAAAATAAAAATGCAAAACATGTAAAATAAATACATCTAAAATTATATGCTATGCAATTGAATTTTTTTTGGGGATAAAATTAACCCCTAATTTTTATGCAATAAATAAATACTTGGGTACCAAAATTTAGGTGTCAACAGCTGCCCCTCTTTGAAGGTGAGCTCGAAGAGATTGCCTTCAAAGACAAATTGAATACTAAATTTTGACACCTAAATTTTGACTATGCACATGTATTAAATGATTTTTTTTTTTGTTGGATTTTTTTTTTGATTTTTGATTTTTTTTTTTTTTTTGGTCGGGAAATGAATTCCATTTTAAAATGCAATTCATATGATGCATGGAAATGCTAATGCAAATGCATGATGTGAAAGGAAAGAACGTACCTGCAATTACTTACCAGTCAATGCGGTAAAACATTTTGAGGTACTTGATAAATCCCTATTTACTCCATAAGTACCCAACTCTCACTCAGGTTCCTCGAAGAGTCAAACAGGTAATAGATTGAAACATTGAGATCGAGAAGAACATTCACATCCAAAGTGAAATGTTCAACAATAAGAATTAAGACATCCAAATCCAGACTAAGATGTCAAAATTTTAAGACTCAAAATACCTAGATCCAGACTAAGGTATAATGAGAAGGCTCGAAAAACATTCACATCCAGAGTGAAATGTTTTAGATGAAGATAATTTAGACATCCAGATCGAGACTAAGATGTCAAGATTTTGGGATTTGAAATACCTAGATCCAAACTGAGGTATATCAAGAAAGATCGAAAAACATTCACATCCAGAGTGAAATGTTCAACGAAAAGAAATAGGACATCTAGATTCAGACTGAGATGTCAAGATTTTAGAATTTGAAATACCTAGATCCAAACTAAGGTATAACGAGAAAGATCGAAAAACATTCACATCTTGAGTGAAATGTTCAACGAACAAAATTAAGACATTCAGATCCAGACTGAGATGTCAAAGGAACCTACCCGAGATATCTTACCTTCAAGGAGGGTAAAATGACTCAAGATAGATTGGTGTTACATGTTCAAGACCCGTACCATTCTACGGTCACCTAGAATTGTAACATAGCTTTGTAAAGAAACTACTTTCCTAGGACTCGTACCATTCTACGGTCGCCCAGTATGATAGTGTTTGATTGTGTCTAGGACTCGTACCATTCTACGATCGCCTAAACGGGGATTTACCTTTCGAGACCCGTACCATTCTACGGTCGCCCATAATAGGGAAATAAGTTTTGTCTAGGACCCGTACCATTCTACGGTCTCCTAAACGGGGATTTACCTTCTAGGACTCGTACCATTCTACGGTCGCCTGAATAGGGAAATAGGTTTTGTCTAGGACCCGTACCATTCTACGGTCGCCTGAATAGGGAAATAGGTTTTGTCTAGGACCCGTACCATTCTACGGTCGCCTAAATGGGGATTTACCTTCCAAGACCCGTACCATTCTACGGTCGCCTGAATAGGGAAATAGGTTCTGTCTAGAACTCGTACCATTTTACGGTCGCCTAAACGGGGATTTACCTTCCAGGATACGTACCATTCTACGGTCACCTGAATAGGGAAATAGGTGCTGCCTAGGACCCGTACCATTCTACAGTCACCTAAACAGAGAATTTGCTTGGCTAGGACCCGAACTATTCTTCGGTCGCCCAACATCGCAATCTGGGGAAAAATCTTTGGGGACAACTCCATCGAGTGTCAGTGTACTCAAAAGGGAAAATACATGTACAACGACAAGTATTTAAGGTATAGATAGAGATATACTTACCTGATGACATCTCTGCTTATTGGGGATATGTCTCCTGTAAAGATGGGCCCTGGGCTACGAAAGCACGCCAGGATAATATAAAAGGACTCTAGGCTACGAAAGCACACCAGGTCAATTTAAAAGGACACCGGGCTACAGAAGCACGCCGGGTCGATAAAAGGGGGACTTTGGGCTACGAAAGCACGCCGGGTCAATTTAAAAGGACACCGGGCTACAAAAGCATGCCAGGTCAATAAAGATGGGCCCTGGGCTACGAAAGCACGCCAAGTCAATTTAAATGGACACCAGGCTACAAAAGCACGTCGGGTCAATAAAAAGGGACTCTGAGCTATGAAAGCACGCTAGGTCAATATAAAGGGCACAGGGCTACAAAAGCATGCCGGGTCAATAAAGAGGGATTCTGGGCTACGAAAGCACGCCAGGTCAATTTAAAAGAATAGCTTAACCGAGTCAAGTGTCGAGAATGGGTAGAGATATACTTACCTGATAATATCTCTGATTCTTTGGGATATGTCTTCTGGAACTTAGATATCCTGTGGAAGCCTCTCACCTTCTAGTAGAAATAAATTTTGGAACATCAAGGATGCACCTTGAATGCTCATGATGGTTTCTCGTCTCCTCATATCATGAGGCATTTTGAAAGGAACTTGAATGTTAGAAGCTCTTGGGTCTTTGAGAAAACATTATCTGTTAGACATGATTAGAGAAAAAATGCATTCACCAAAGAAATAAGCAATTAAGGCTATTCTGGAATGCATACTTCAAAATCTACTGAAGCTTTTATCAATTCAATCAAAATTCATGCATAATGACTTTTGCATCATCCGAATTTCCACTAGAGAGAATTATCGTTCAATATAATTTTCACTCATGACATGGATTTCTTAAGAATACTAAATGAGAGATTTTCGGTTAGAAATGACTTTCACTCACTCTCATTTGGAATGGCTATTTTATAAGAATCACTCAATTTCATCATATCGACATGGGTCCGAGTATTCTCGCAAGTGGTACGATCTTACCAATTTGAGAGGTCTTTAACAGGGACCATAATGTGGGCTTGGCCAACGGCTTAACAAATGGACTCTTTGAGTCAAGGTTATTGAATGAACAGTCTTGTAATCATTTCTGGGTTTATAAGTCAAGAACCCTGCAAAAATGAGAAAGAAATAATCTTACTCGCACTTCTTCGAGCGATGCTTATAAACATATGAACTCTTATGTTAATTCAAGTGCCCTAATCTGAAGAGACTTTGTAAGGGACGTAACGTAGGTTGGGTTCATGGGTTGAGAAATGAAAGGATCATTAGGCTCAAAAGGTGTGTAAATGGTGAGAGTTGATGATCATTTTGGCATTGCCACCAGTTTTCTTTACCATCGGGGATTGTCTTCATGAAGTGCCCCATTGATTGTAAAAAACTCAGCATTTGAGTTCTTTGAGTATTGCTCCATTGGGATTCAATTCTTGCAATTGACAATCGCTTATTTTGACTTTCTTTTTTTTCATCTATGGGCATTGGCCTTGCTTTTACCAGGCACATTGCTGTTTCATGCCCCTAGTTCTCATACATTTTTTCTTCACTTTTTTTTTTTCATGGGGCATCGGCCTTGCTTTTACCAGGCACACTGCTTTTTCATGTCCCTTAGTTTTATTTTAAATTCAATTCTTGCGCATAATGCATGCGTCAAGCAATTACACTTTGAATGACACTCGAACTTTTCAAGAGTCTTCATCTGCCTTTTGCCTTGCCCCAGTGTGGGGGATGATCATCAACTGGGTTTAAAAAAATGAAATTGCAGGCTCAAATGGGTTATGCAAAGGATATAAGTGTATAGGATAGAGAAAGAAATGCTCTTCGTCATTCTAAGGCACTTAAATTAACACATGAATTCAATGTAATAGCATGACTTGAAGATTGATGCAAGTGAGAGCAAAAAAATTTCAATTCATTTTCCTCACCTCATGATGTCATTTGATCTCTTAATTGCCCCGATATGGGGTGATTCTTGACAGGGGTAATTTGAAAAGAATATTCGTAAGTGTATGGGCTCAAAAGGGTTAAGCAATTGATCACCTGTAGTATTTGGGATAGAAAAATGAATTGCCTCTCATCATTTCGGTTGCCGTACCTTTTGCGAGAAAACTCTTTACCTTATGGAAATAAACCTTCCTATACGCATCTCACAAGTGTATGAATATGGGACTGTGTATAGGACAAGGTTTGCCTTTCATCATCCCGACTCGTCTCATTTAATAGGCTCAATCAATTCCGCATCATTCATTAAATTAATCCATCTTGATGCTCTTTAGTGGAATTGGTGGATAAAACATGTAAGAGTCATCATGCAAAATCCTTTTTAAAAAGATTTCAACAGCTTTAAGCATGTAAAATTATCAACCTTAAAGCAAACAGTTTTCTACACTACACAATGGTTTTAAGTATTCATTCAAGGATTCCTCTACAATGGGAATTGCCTCAGCAGTTGATGTCTTTGGATTGTCCCTATCATTCAAGATTGAAAATCCACTTTTGCCCCTGTACAAGAGAACGTGCATCAGTATGATACTATGCAACATCAAAGTAAATTCAAATTGCACATCCATTTTGGCTCAGATCAAGATTTTATCCCAGTCGGGTCACTACCAAAATCTGCTATACCCCTAATTTGTCATCTCTTCTACCAGGGAATGATGGTCCTCTTTTACTTGCCCCAAATCTGTTTTTTCACTGCAAGTGCGCTCTAAGCCCGTTGATCACAAGTCAAGTTTATGATCATTGAAACTTGATACGCTATTTTCAAATGTCCCTTGTCATAACAAGTGATAGAATTATGCTCTAAGACAAGAAGTATGTGTCAGACAAATAAACAGGTTTAATATGCCATAAGTTTTGAGAAATTTTTTTGACAATGAAATGCTTTTTTGTTTTCGAAAAAGTTTTTGGGAGGAAACATGAGAAAGTCCAGCCCTCAAGATTTCTCCGTGGATGATATTTTTCTTTTTCATGGTTGGATATCGTCATTGGACTGGTTTGGTATACCCCATCATGTTCTCAAAAATTGGAAATAAAATTGTAATTTCATTGAATAGAATCAAATGAATTACATTATTGGAATGGAAATTGTGATTCCTAAACCCCTAAAAAGAGAAAAAAAAATCAAAAACAATTCCTAAAAAGCGAAAACCAATCCTAAAAAGTGATAAAAATTCATAGAAAGAGATAAAAATTCCCACGCAGGGGAATGTGCAATAGTAACAAGTTACTCTTGCAGGCTAACGTCCATGTCTTCCGAAAGTCCTTCGTCATTGGCTCCTATGAAGAGGTCATCGAATAGACCTGTGATTCCTTCCAAGGCATCATCAGAGTTCTCTATCTTTGGAGGTGTCAGACCGTCCATGTCATCACATCCACTTGGAATTATGTTGCGGGAGTCATAGTAAAAGCTAGGAGGAGCCGAATACTTCACCAGGTAATCAAACTTGCCACTAGGCTGCCCTAGAGTGTCCATCAATTCCACTTCATCTTGCCCCATTTTAGAGACATTGTCAGGCTTAGTTTTTTCAGCAGTGACCAACAGTGGGCCATCTTCCAGGTCAGGCATGTCGCCATTGCTCGTTTGGGTCTTGCCTGACTGCTTCAGGACTACTGTCTTGAGGAGAGCAGGTACAGGAGTCAAATCCTCTCAGAGGGATTGGATTTGAGCTGTCATGAATTGCACAGAGGTGAGCAACTGTCGAAGTTGGTCTTCCATAGTGGAGATACGATCACGCATTTCAGTTTGATCGCCCATTCTAGCTCTTGATCGCCTAATAATTGGCGATCGCGGTGGATCCATTGTCACCTAAGGAAAAATGGGTAATGTAAGAACAATGACAAGATAGGAAAATGGCCCATGACAATGGTCTAATCGTCTGATTTTATTTAAAATTCACTTGAAATATAAAGTCAAACTTCCTAACAATGAACTAAAAATTGAAATTCAACTCCCTAAACATTGAACTAAAAATTGAAAGCATTGAATTGAAAATTGAAATCAAGATCCCTAAAAATTCAAAACATCTCATTTTATATACTTTCGGGATCCCAATGTCTTACGAAGCTTCTTATTTTTAGCTTCGAGCATTTCCACTTTTCGCTTAAGATGCTCTATTTGTGCTCGCTGAGTAGGCTTCTCGGTCACATCAGGGACCTCTGGAAGTAATGCAGCAGGAATCCGGTGGTGTTGGATGTAGAATGTCGACGCATGGTGGATCTCCTCCTTGCCTTTCAGTCTCTTGGGCACCAAAATCTTTTCTAGAGGGCATTCATTCCATGTAGCAACGGTCATCTGGACCTCGTTGAAATAATCATAGTCCATACAAACAAAACGAACTTGGAATAACTTTGTCTTGAGAGGTGGAGGAACTTCTTGAAGAGCTCTGTACTAACGGGCCACCCGATATGGGTAATAGGAGGTAGAACCAGAAAGGCCCAGCAACGGAATTGGCCCATCATACTTGTGAGAGAAACGAGCCTCCTCAACATGAAGCCATTTAGTATACCATAGGAATGCCTTGGGCCTAGGATTTCTCAAAAAATTAACCCAACGGGCATATTGTTTATTTGGGAAAAAACGTTCTAAAATCTCAAATTTTTGTATGGGGTGCCTTAAATCATCAATTCTAAATTGTTTCATAAGGTGCCCGAAACCTTTTATGTGCGAGAAAAACCATATTTGCAAAAGTTCAGGGAGGGCACGCATGGTCTTTTCTTCATTTTGCTTGAAACGGTTCAATGACAAGAAGGTTTCAGCTAAAACCATATTAACATAATTTAACCCATTGTAAACACGATTAACCACCCCTGAAATTGAAGGATTAATAGCATTTCTTCGATAAGAAAAAACGACTAGTTCGAAAAATGCTAATATGAAAATCCTAGCTTTTGAAATCATTGATTGATTTGCAAAACACTCTTCCAAAAATGAAAATGGGCATGCAAAACAATTGGCTTTGACAACCTTCCTTACTCTTTCGGTTTCGATTTCTAAAAACTGTGATAATTTAGAAATAGAATCTATACCGATAGGCGGTCTAACAAGTTCCTTTTCCAAGGGCATTCCAATGGCAACACTATATTCTTCAAGTGTCGAAGTCAGCTCGAACTCACCAAATATGAAGGTGGAAGTAAGTGGATACTAGAAATGAGGGAGTGCTTGTATCACACCAGAGTGGATGTTGATCTCTAACAGTGGGAGAAGTCGGGGGATCCTGGCTTTTACATATCTCTGGCTATCTTGATCTAACTGGTCCAACCACATATTGAGCTCTTTTTTGGGAGTAGAAATGAATTGTACGTCGGTTTTCCCCATTGCATATAAAACAAAATTGACGACGAAACCTAATGTCATGGGCCGACAAAAATAAAGTAAGTAAGTTGCAAAAATTTAAACAACTTACTTTCACCAGAAATAGATGACAATCACATAGATACATCGCATGAGACGTGAAGCTCGATTTCTATCTAAATGGGATAACAAAGTGGAGCTAAGAGGGTGATTTGACCGTTGCAGTCTCGCATTAACGTCAGGTTCCCTTAACTCTGGGCTCAGTCGAATGGAATGTCCAATAGTCTCGCAGTCTCGCGGATATGGACAAAACACATTTCGACACCATGAAAAACTTTCGGGGAAGAGAAGGTCAGCCTCTACATAGCAGTCTCGCTTTGGAGGAAGTATACTTCTCAACACCATCCTAGAAATCTTATCCGGCTCAGGTCGAACCGCAGGTTGTGTGTGCAAACAGTGTGGTGCTAAAGCAATAAAACATACACAACAGTTTAAATGCAAACAACACTTCTAATTGGGAAAAATAAATCATTCATCCCACACTCCAACCTGCAAGACAAAGGTTAGCAAAGACTACTCTCCTTATACCTCCCATCTGCAAGAACATTTAACACCTTAAAAATGTTAGGGACGTATCTGGGATCCTCATTGCCAAACAAAAACATTTTTAAAGTAAAAAGATAAATTGGCCTAAGTCCACTAAGTGTTTTAACACAAGTCCCTAGTGGAGTCGTCAAGCTGTCGCGACCCAATTTTTTGGGTTTACCACCTAAAACTAGGTTGATAGACTACTAAGCCTTTAAGCTTAGCTCGGGTTCTCCCAAGCCCATACCAAATCACGACTTAGGGTTTTGACATGCAAAAAATTATTATCTAGGAGTCGCCACTAATCGGTTTAGGGTAGGTCGATTAGACACCTAAGTAAAATAACGGGAGGATTATCTTACTCCTACGAACCAGAGACTAAGGGTACGAGGACTTGATTACACTAGACTATCCTAGTGCCCTTTCGGTACCTTTCTATTTCATTTTCAAAAAAATGTTTGGCAATTGAATTGATTTTAATTTAACTTCCTAACATGTGAGGTGATCATACAGGTGCGCATACCACCAATTTAACACTCAAGAAAGCAAAATAATGCAAAACATATCTCGAAGCAACGAAAGCATCTGCATTGTTAAATCAGAATTCACATCAACAATCCTAGATATGATTTCTAATTAACACGCAATTTTAATTCTTTGTTTTCATTTATTTAATGAAAATCATGACTTATGCAATGCATGTCACTATTCTAACATGAAATGATATGATAACATGACCAAAATTGTATGACATAAATAGTAAGCATGCAATCTATCCTAAAGAATGAAATGAATTCATTATAATTCTTTTATATTTTCCATGAAATTTGAAATTAAAGAAATGCAACAATTAAATATGCAATCTAAATTACCTAATTCTAATGACATGCCATGCAATGCAATGACGTACAACATTATCTCAACTAAAATGACATGTAACATGCAATTTATTATGCGAGCTATATGTCACGCGACATTTATTAAATGACCTAGTCTAATGATGAGAAAGTTCTAATTAAATGAACTTAATAAAAACTAAATGATGTGTATTTGATATTTCTATTTTTAAAAATGCAATCTATCTTAAAAATTGAAATTAACTTATGCAAAGACAAATTTTGTATTTTTTCATGAAATTCGAGATTTAAGAAAAATGCAAAAATGATCTAGCTAGATTAAAATTCTATCTAATTTAAACTAAGGATTAAGTCATATTAAATCCTAATTTAAAATAAGACATTATCTTAATCTAACATGTAATTCATCTAAAAAGATGATCTAAATTAAAAATGAAACATGCAATTCTAACCTAATATGCACAATGATTTTTTTTGTGTTTTTCTTTATGAAAATCGAAATTAAAACTAACACGTAATTAAACATGCAATTCAAATAAAAAAAACTAAAATCCTAAATGAATGCACTTTTTGTTTTTTTATATTTTTCGAACTGAAATCCCTATCCTAGATATGCAAGATAACAAGAAATATTCTAAAAAAAACAAATTGAAACCTAATTCGAATATTTTTTTTTTATTTTTCTTAGTGATTTTCTGAAACAAGCATTAAATCTAAACAAACAAGATATTCAACAAATAAAGGATTAAAATAAACGAAAAAATAATCCGTTATCCCACAGATCAAATTAACGATTACTTTTAACCCTGAACATCAGACAAGAAATCAAAATAATTAAAAATCTGATCCGAAATCTTACGGATCAAATTAATAATTAAATTAATTCAACAATTAATATATTATAAACAAACCCCAAAAATTAACATAATTAAAAAAATGACCCGACGTCTTACGGGTCAAATTAAATAATTACAATAATTTTAGGGACAATTCCTATGGATAATGCCTATAAGAATTATAACCTAAAAGTGACCTCACAATATTCAAGTTAAACAATAATAATAAAACTAACTAAAAGTAAAGTAAAATAACATAAAAAAAAAAGAAAAGAAAAACAACCTAAGGAAAATGGAGGGGCAGCCAAATCGTCGACATCGGCAAGGGAAGTCATCGGCGAGGAACTCCGGTGAGGGTGGCCGGACGAGTTGTGGGCCGGCGCGGGGTCAGCGATCGAGCGGATTTGGGGGTCGTGGGTCACCGGCGCGGTGAGATCTAATGCGACGGTGGCGAACGAAGCGACTGCTGGCACGGGCGTGGGGGTTCGGAGCTGGGGGGTGGCAGTGACACTCGGAGTTCCAGTGGTGCTCGGACAGAGGCGAGTAGTGGAGGTGCGGCGTCAAGAAGCGGGCGGTTGCAGCTTGGGCGTCGAGTTGCTGAGGAACCGGGCTTGAGAAACTGAGGCACCGAGTCGTGTGTACAGCAACAGTAGCGATTTCGTCGAGCTGGTGGGCGATCGTGGGCAGATCAAGGCTGGCAGCGCCGATTCGGGCTCGGGCAGGGTCTCAGCAAAGGTCGGACGAAGTTGGGTGGTGTCGGTGTTGGCGGTGCGTCAAGGTCCGGGCAGCAGCTCATCGTGGCAGTGAGAAGCGCCGGCGTCTGGTGGTGCAGCTGAATCGCGTGGTGAGGTGGAGCGGCGCAGGTCGGGATCTAGCGCGGAGGTCACGGTTGTCGCGGCTGGCTTCGAGGCGGCGAGCGGTGGTGACGCTGTGCAGGTCTCGCCGTGGAAGGCGTCGGGGTCGTCGTGGCTTCGCGGACGTCAGCTAGGGAAAGGAGGCTTGGCTGTGGCACGGCCTGGGCCTACTCGCGGAGGGTGGAGCGTCGGGGCTCCGGGTCGTTGGGGGCAGGGGGTGATAATCGAGGTGGAGGCGCGCGACGGATTGGCGTTGGGACTGGTCGCGACGGCGGGGAGCGGCTTGGTGTCAGGGCGGTGAGCGATTGAGGCTTCAGACCAGAGGCGGGGCCGTGTGGTGTGGTGGCGCAGTGAGGCAGCGTCGGTGCAGCGACTGGTGCGGCTTGGTGGATGGTTCGGATGGAGGCGTTGCAGAGGAGAAGATGAGCAGTTCCTATATTTTGTTTTTTTAAGTTTTTTCTCCTGCTGCCGCGCGTCCCTTCCCTTTGCTGTCTTCAGAATTTCTGCCCCTTTGCTGACTTTTTCTTCACTGAGCCTCTTTACCCAAGGAAACAAAAAGAAAAGTTTTCTTTTTGTCCTTTGATTTTCTCCCTAGGAACCAAAAACGAAGAAGCCCCTAAATCTACCGTACATGTTGCTTTTATAGGTAAAAATAAGTAATCTTCGTAGAATATTTGATCTCCCTTTTTCAATGCGCACGAAGATAGTTTATAACCTCACAATCACCAAAAATCCTCTTATTTTCCTTATCTCCTTAATATTTCAAACAATTTTATCACCTAAGGACTAAAGATAAGATTTCAACCTGATTCTCTTAAATTCCAAAAACCACCGCAATATCATATTAAATTTCGATTTAGGTAATTTTTGTCATTAAAAGAAAATGGGCTCGGGCCAATTTTGCTCATTTCATGGGCTTAGCCCGGCCTGCCGAATTAGAGCTCAGAAATATAAATTCGAAACCATCCACCACCGGTCTTAAAAATAAAAATGCAAAACATGTAAAATAAATGCATCTAAAATCATATGCTATGCAATTGAATTTTTTTCGGGGATAAAATTAACCCCTAATTTTTATGCAATAAATAAATACTTGCGTACCAAAATTTAGGTGTCAACAATATTTTTTCGATTTTTATGCAAACATTTACCACTTTTAGTCTCCAAGCCAACCTCTGGTCCTAACTTTCGCATGGAACGACACCAATTTTCACTCGGAAGATAATTTTGGCTCAAATTTGCAAGTATCGCATAAAAAGGCACCGACTTTTAACCAAACGGTATTTTTCCCATCACTATAATTTTCTGTCAAAATGTGCACATTTATTTATGTGCTTCATTCGTTAAGTTGGCGCCTTTCTTTTCTCCGAAAAATCTCATTTTTTGTAGTAAACGAAGTGGGTTCTTGAATATATAAACATAACGCGCATTATCTTCCAATACAGTATTATTCCTTTTTCGCCTTTATACGTGTTGGTCTTGTAATTTAGACAGAAGAATCTGGAGCCCGTCAAAACAGAAAAAAGGAAAGAAAGAATGTGAAAGGACACCAATTTCATGACGCTATAGAGTATGATATCGGTGTTTGGAAGTTCAACCACTCAATGGGGCCTTTAATAGGAGAGATGTCCATTCTCGTAGTCCGCTTAATGGAATTTAAGAGAGAATGCAAAAACTTCCCCTTTTTTTTTTGTTTTGTTTTTCGTTTTACAACTACGGACTTGCTTTCTTCTTATCATAATCTATCGCTTATCTTATATAAAACAGGGACACCAATCATAGATGCGTGATTACCCAAATACCCTTGATATTATCATAGTTTACCAATAGAGCATGTCCTTGTGGTGCACGAAACATGACACTTTCATATAGATTGGTTTGTTTGAAAGAAAAATGTATCTGAAAGATTGTGTTCGGACTTTTTGATTATTTGAATGATGAAAAACTAATTGATATGCTGAAAACATTTTTTATGGATTAAAAACAACAAGTTTAGATTGTCGAATTCCATGACGACGATGAGATGCAAAAAATTGTCGAATTTCTACGTACCATTATATGGTCTTTGATGATCTCATCCCTGTAAAATTCGGGCTGCTTCTCTTGCAACGAAAGCAAATGATCCAGCACGGTTTCCCTTCTCTCTTCACCACCTGCTTTCTTGGGACTATTTCTGTGTTCTTCAATCAACTTCTATAACAGCTCGTCCGATCTCTTGCTCAACCTAGACACTTTCTTCTCATAATTCCTAAAGACCAACCTCAAAATACTCAAGTAGTCCCCTGGATACGCACTGACAACATACTCGATAATTTCAGACATGACCTCGCGAAGCACCGTTGCCTCGTTGCATTGCGGGGAGGGTCGCGAGATCTCGTTGCATGGCCGCGACCATCAATGTGGTGACCGCTCTCTACTTTTCTATCAATAGTGGCGTAAGCGGCATCGGTCAGCAAAACGAACCCTGGCTCTGCCTAGAACCACCGTCGCCCATCGTGGGTGCCCTGGTGAAGTAAGCCCTGACTTTTTTTCGAAGTTAAGTGAGCTCATTCCGTGCTCTGGCGGTAGTGGGCACGATGGACGAGTGCCTGAGGAGCTTTAGGCGAGCAATTGGGAGGCTAAAGATGATTAACAGTAAAAGGACCTCTCTCGATGAAAAAAGAAGGAAAGGAAAGAACAAAGAAAATTAAAGAAGATTAAAAAAGAAAGAAAAGTCAAAGGAAGAAGATGGCATTTTGCCATGTCACGTTGCGGATCATGACGTATAGGTTGACTTAATTGCCACATTGAAAATTTCGGGCTAGACTTCAACTTGAAAAATTAATTGCATTTTTCACTTGAAGGTCTAGGTCTACAAAGAGCATGGAATGAGTTTACCTAGCCCGATTGAACTGCCGCAATGAAAAATTGACAGAAATACCACTATTAAAATATTTCAAACTAAATTTAAATCCCTATAATAATCTTATATTTCCCCGCCGGCTAAGCAATTGAAAAAATTTTGGGTCAAAATCGTTTTGGATAAATTCTAATTACTAATGACGAATTTGCCGAATGTGAACAATCTCCTCTTTGTGGTTGATGACGATTGATGAGCTTTCTCACCCCATATTTGAGATTATATATATATTTGGCAATTTTGGGTCAAAATCGTTTGGGATATATTCTAATTACTGACGACGAATTTGCCGAATGTCAACTGTCTCCTCTTCGTGGTTCATGACGATTGATGAGCTTTTTCTCCCCACGTTTGAGATTATATATATATCCTTGGGTCACCAGCCTTTCCTCAATACCAAGGAGGATGTAACCATTTTCTATATAAGAAGCGTGGACTCCATAGCCTTTCGTCAATACCAAGTTTGTCCCAACCATGGAGACTTCATCGCTCTACACTACCCTTCCTCTGGCTTTCCTCCTACTCCTCACTCTCAAGCTCTTCTCTTCATGGTTCAAGCAACCGAAAAACCTTCCGCCCAGCCCGCCTTCCATCCCCATCCTGGGCCACCTCCACCTCCTGAAACACCCCCTCCACCGAACCCTCCACTCCATCTCCCAATCTTACGGCCCCGTCTTCTCTCTCCGCTTCGGCTACCACCGAGTGGTTGTCATCTCGTCGGCCGAGGCAGCCGAAGAATGCTGTACTAAGAACGACATCACGCTTGCCAACCGCCCCTCTACTGTCGCCGGCAGGCACATTGGGTATGACAACACGATTGTCGTCTTTGCCTCGTACGGAGAACAATGGCGTAGTCTCCGCCGTGTTTGTACTCTTGAGATCTTTTCCTCGGTCCGTCTCAACTCCTTTCTGCCCATTCGGAGGGATGAAATCAAGCGACTCCTGCTTAATCTAAACAAAAGAGCCTCATCATCTGGGGACGACTTCACTAAGGTGGAACTAAAACCGATCTTCTGGGAGATGACATTCAACATCGTTATGAGGATGTTGACTGGGAAGAGGTATTATGGGGAAGATGTGACCGATGCCAAGGAGGCGAAGGTGTTTCGCGAGATCATGTCTGAAATTGTGGAATATGCTGTTAGTGCGTATCCAGGGGATTACTTGAGTATCTTGAGGTTGTTCTTTAGGAATTATGAGAAGAGGGTGTCTTGGTTGAGCAAAAGATCGGACGAGTTGTTTCAGAATTTGATTGAAGAACAGAGAAATAGTCGCAGAAAAAGATGTGGTGGAGAGAGTAGGGAGACCGTGCTGGATCATTTGCTTTTGTTGCAAGAGAAGCAGCCCGAGTTTTACACTGATGAGATCATCAAAGGGCTACTATTGGTACGTAGAAATTCGACGATCTTTCGCATCTCATCCTCATCATGGAATACTGCATACATATAAACTGGATCATCCATTGTCTTACAAAATACAAAATTAATTATGGTCCTATGGTAAATCAAGCGGAAAATTATCCAAAAAAATCCTATATCTATTGCATCACATCCTCATTATGGAAATCGTTGACATGGACGATTTTGTTAGGCTACTCCATTTAATATGCAACATTTTAGTATTACCAACCCTTAGAGAGCAAAACAAATATTTAAACAAGTATTTGATTGTGCATCATAGTAGTTTGACAATTTAGTATCTAGATTGCTGAATCTGTTCTCTCTTAGACAGCATGTCCAAACATTGAACACCTTAGAAACTTGAGAGTACATTCATCAACAGTGATAGTTTTCTTGAGAATGAATATTGCAAGTTGATTCCGACATTAAACATCTATTTAAAAAGATGTAAATTCTTGTTGTGATCAATTAACTCGTTCTTTACGTAATTATCACTGAAGAGATATCAATGGAGAATGTTTTAGGTTTTGCGAAAGTGTAGGTTTCCTTGCTCTCAAATTAGAAAAAGGAGCAACCACTGGGGTTTGCCCTAGTGGTCACCCTTTCAACATAAAAGGGGGAGGTAGGGGATTCGAATTCCCACCTTCTTAGAGGGGTTGGGGTGCGGACGATTTAGTTTCAAATGTGGGTTTCGACTTCCACGTCTAGCAAAGAGGTAGGGGAAAAGTTTGATATTGAGAGTTAGAGTAGAAGTAGAGTAAGATTAACAATATATATATATAGAAAAAGGAGCAAAGAGCGTGCCTAAAAACCAACACATAACATTGTCTAGATATATCTATAGATCCAAATATTGCAATCTCAACTAGTTAAAAGTAGGAAAACAAGTTTTCCTAAATTTGAAAGATTTCATAGATCTCTTATGTTGTCAATCATCTTTTTCATTAAGTTCAGCATATAATTATGATTCGTCTTAAGTAATTGATAGGTTTAACTGAAATTTTTCCAGGAAAAGATTGAAATTGAAATCATGGATATATTTGTTTTCTGTTAACTATTCAGAATAGCAATATAAAAAGTCTCTCTATCTATTGGCTCACTCAAAATGAAATTTAGTATATTTATGAAATTAGAGGAAAATGATTATGAGCTAATGAGTAAAATTGAATTCTCTCAAGTTCCTTGGACGCAATAATCTCATCGTACAGGAAACTGGATTTCCTTCTTGAAGTAAACGAAAGTTCTGGCCTATTACTCACACATTTATGCGGATATACATATTAAATTGTAAACAATTGTTAATTTTGAAGTCATTTATAATACCTGATCTAATAACATATGGATTGCAGTAAGATTTCTCTGATATTAATGTTTAAATTATTACTCCTTTATCATTTCTTCCATTTCAACAATGTAATGACAATTTGTTTTTGCTCTATATTATTCTATAGGTCATGATTATAGCAGCCACCGATACTTCTGCTTCGACAATGGCAAGGGCAATGTCCCTTTTACTTAGTCATCCGCATTCCTTAAAAAGAGCTAGTGAGGAGTTGGATAATGTGATTGGTCAAGAACGCTTGATAGAGGAGACCGATATTGCAGAACTTCCTTTTCTCCAAAACATCGTATTAGAAACTCTACGTTTGAAACCACCGGCACCACTTCTAGTTCCACACATGTCATCAGAGGATTGCATCATAGGCGGTTATGATGTACCTAGTCAAACCATAGTATTCATCAATATATGGAGCATTCACAGGGATCCGAAGTTGTGGGATGATCCGAAAAGTTTCAGACCCGAAAGATTTGAAAATGAAGATAATGGACAATGCAAGCTATTGTCATTTGGACTTGGGAGGCGAGCCTGTCCTGGTGCAAACATGGCCCAACGGGTGATCAATGTGGCTTTGGGATCGTTGATCCAGTGTTTTGAATGGAAAAGAATAAGTGAAGAAGGAATGAATATGCCTAAGGCGTTGCCATTGGAAGCCATGTACAAAGCCCAGGAAATCATGGCGAGGATTGCTGAGCATTGAAAGGGAGCCAAGATATTGCTATTAATCCTTGTCTTATGTGTTTGTACCAAAAATAAATAATCCAATGCTAAGGACGTCTTTGATTCATAAATTATATTATGGCGGACAAACTTGTACGAAAATGGTTAAAGTCATTTGAATAAGTTTTGTTATCTACCTTATCGGCCTCTTTCATGTTTCTGACAATTTATTTTTCCCATTGAATGCTTTCGCCAAACCCTGCGTTATTAATATGGCACATGTCTTAATTCACCACAGCCAAAAGTTGTTCCTCTCACTAAACTTCTCAATATCAATTCCTGCTCCAAATAATTTCATTGGAAACAACCCACAAATAATTTTTCTAACATCATAATCGTATCAACTACTTCCCAATTTATATTTTTTTCGATTTTTATGCAAAAATTTACCACTTTTAGTCTCCAAGCCAACCTCTGGTCCTAACTTTCGCATGGCATGACACCAATTTTCACGCGAAAGATAATTTTGGCCCAAATTTGCAAGTATCGCATAAAAAGGCACCGACTTTTACCCAAGCGGTATTTTCCCCATCACTATAATTCTCTGTCAAAATGTGCACATTTATTTATGTGCTTCATTCATCAAGTTGGCGCCTTCCTTTTCTCCGAAATATCTCAATTTTTTAGTAAACGAAGTGGGTTCTTGAAAATATAAACATAATGCGCATTATCTTCCAATACAGTATTATTCCTTTTTCGCCTTTATACAGTGTTGATCTTGTAATTTAAACAGAAGAATCAGGAGCCCGTCAAAACAAAAAAAAGGAAAGAAAGAATGTGAAAGGGCACCAATTTCATGACGCTATAGAGTATGATATAGGTGTTCGGAAGTTCAACCACTCAATGGGGCCTTTAATAGGAGAGATGTCCATTCTCGTAGTCCGCTTAATGGAATTTAAGAGAGAATGCAAAAACTTCCCTTTTTGTTTTGTTTTGTTTTTTGTTTTACAACTACGGACTTGCTTTCTTCTTATCATAATCTGTCGCTTATCTTATATAGAACAGGGACTCGAATCGTAGATGCGTAGTTACCCAAATCCCCTTGATATTATCATAGTTTACCATGCAAAAAATTGTCGAATTTCTACGTACCATTATAAGGTCTTTGATGATCTCATCCGTGTAAAATTCGGGCTGCTTCTCTTGCAACGAAAGCAAATGATCCAGCACGGTTTCCCTTCTCTCTTCACCACCTGCTTTCTTGGGACTATTTCTGTGTTCTTCAATCAAATTCTATAACAGCTCGTCCGATCTCTTGCTCAACCTAGACACTTTCTTCTCATAATTCCTAAAGACCGACCTCAAAATACTCAAGTAGTCCCCTGGATACGCACTGACAACATACTCGACAATTTCAGACATGACCTCGCGAAGCACCGTTGCCTCCTCGGTATTGGTCACATCTTCCCCAAAATACCTCTTCCCAGTCAGCATCCTTACAACGATGTTGCATGTCATCTCCAAGAACATTGGTTTGAGCTCCACCTTAGTGAAGTCGTCGCCAGATAATGAGGTTGAGGCTCTTTGTTTGGATTAAGCAGGAGTCGCTTGATTTCATCCCTCCGAATGGGCACAAAGGAGTTGAGACGGGTTGAGGAAAAGATCTCAAGGGTGCAAAAGCGGCAGAGATTGCGGCATTGTTCGCCGTAGGAGGCGAAGACAAGGATCGTGTTGTCGTACCCAATGTTCCCACCGGCGACAGTGGAGGGGCTGTTGGCAAGGACGATGTCGTTCTTAGTGCAGCATTCTTCGGCCACCTTGGCCAACGAGACGATGACCACTTGGCCGGAGGCGAAGTGGAGAGAGAAGATGGGGCCGTAAGATTGGGAGAGGGAGTAGAGTATTTAGTGGAGGAAGAGTTTCATGAGGTGGAGGTGGCCTAGGATGGGAATGGACGGCGGACTCGAGGTTTTTGGGTTGCTTTTGAGGAAGCATTGACACTTTTCGGGAGGTTATGTGTCTTGTCGGAGTTGGATACTCCCACACGTGTTCAACATTTTTCGATAGTCAGTCAATGGGTGTAAAACAATCCGACATCTGATTAACTCTCCCGACACTGTTTAACACACGAGTCTAGATTTCCGACATGCGAGTTCAGAATTTTGACACACACGGGCCAATTCTAAAAACTTTCAATAAATTACTAAATATATATTTAAAAAATAATAAAAATAATAAATTAGGAAATAAGAAAAATCTCATCTTCTTTTCTCTTATAAGTCTGCCCGTCGACCAAATTCGGCCCATAAATTTATTTTTTTCCTCTTCTTTCGACACGTTCTAATAGGCGAGTTCGGAGTAATAATTATTTTTTTCCCTCCAAGTTTTATGGACTATTGGAATGGAATTGAATTTGTCAATTGAAATAATGAATGATATTAACAGATAGTGGATTAATGTTTTTGATTATTTATTTATTTGTGAATTTATATCAAATTAATTTGATTAAAATAATCATAAAAATGATAATTTATCATGTATTTATACAAATATATATTTAATATATAACGTGTTCTAATGTATCAAAATTTTATATTTTTTTTTTATAAATGACATGTCGACATGTTGTACCATGTCATGTCGTGTCGTGTGTTTTGTGTCGGTATCAGTGGTACTTGGGTTGCTTGAACCATGAAGAGATGAACTTGAGAGTGAGCAGGAGGAAAGTCAGAGGAAGGAAAGAGTGATAGGATGAAGCCTTTATGGCTGGGACAAACTTGGTATTGGCGAAGGTTGTGGGGTGCCTAAATAGTATTCTTTCACTCCGATGCCTCTCACCAAGTGGAGTTGACTTGTTGCAACTCTTGCCCAAAGTCTTACCTATTTATCAATTATGACATGTTTTTCTTTTTAGTATTGACCATCTGTTGCATGGGGGGAAAAAAAAAAAAAATGAAATTATGGAAAGAGAGTCAACACATGGTCACGAATCATCATCATGAAGTAGACACATATTTGGCATTAGATAAATTCCAAGTGCCAAAACTGGACACGAGTTCCAAAAGGTACACTCGCTCGTGCCAAGTTTTGATATTTGGGGGGTGTACTTCTTTAAAAAATTCATGATAATAAACCACCCGCCTTGAATGTTTTTCAATGGTGTAGAATGTCGCATGGTAACTATTTTGTTTTTCTTTTTTTTCATTTTTCTATTTTTCAGCTCCTAGAAACAACTTTGGAATAGAATTCCGTTTAGTATTTTTTCTATTTTTAAAACAAATTTTTATCTCAAAAATAGGTTTGAAACAAAAATGAGAAATTTAAATTTTGTACCTTTCTTTTTTTGAAATAGAAATAGAAATAAAAACATTTTTCATTGCTTGCCCTCGCGTCCACTGCTCACTGCCGGCCACTGCCCGTCAATGTAGAAATCGACTTTTTCAATTCAATTGATTGAGGATAATTGGTCTCATGAAAGATTGAATCACAATGAATGGAAAATAGCTCGATAGGGAGATATATAAGAAGGCTTACCAAATGATTTTCTATTTTGGAAATAAAGATTTTGTGTTGTCATTAGATTTTTATATTTATTCAAAAACTCGTTCAAAAAATAAAAAATAGAAAAACTTATTTCTGATCAATAATTGTTTCTAAGAACAAAATGATTATCATTCGCGTCCTTAATGGCAATAGGATTGCACAATAAGTTATAAATTAATTATACAAATATAAATTTAGTTTGTTGGATACAGGGAAAAGAAAAAAAAAAATGAAATTATGGATAGAGAGTCAACACATGGTCACGAATCATCATCATGAAGTAGACACACATTTGGCATTAGATAAATTCTGAGTGCCAAAACTAGACACGAGTTCCAAAAGGTACACCGGCTCGTGCCAAGTTTTGACATTTGGGGGTGTACTTCTTTAAAAAATTCATGATAATAAACCACCCGCCTTGAATGTTTTTCAATGGTTTAAGATGTCGCATGGTAAATATATATATATATATATATATATATATATATATATATATATTTTCACTTTTCTATTTTTCAGCTCTTAGAAACAAGTTTGGAATAGAATGCCGTTTAGTATTTTTTCTATTTTTGAAACAAATTTTTATCTCAAAAATAGGTTTGAAACAAAAATGAGAAATATAAATTTTGTACCTTTCTTTTTTTGAAATAGAAATAGAAATAAAAACATCTTTCATTGCTCACCCTCGCGTCCACTGCTCACTGCCGGCCACTACCCGTCAATGTAGAAATCGACTTTTTCAATTCAATTGATTGAGGATAATTGGTCTCATGAAAGATTGAATCACAATGAATGAAAAGTAGCTCGATAGGGAGATATATAAGAAGGCTTACCAAATGATTTTCTATTTTGGAAATAAAGATTTTGTGTTGTCATTAGATTTTTATATTTATTCAAAAACTCATTCAAAAAATAAAAATAGAAAAACTTATTTTCGATCAATAATTGTTTCTAAGAACAAAATGATTATCATTCGTGTCCTTAATGGCAAGAGGATTGCACAATAAGTTATAAATTAATTATACAAATATAAATTTAGTTTCTGTTGCATGTGGGGAAAATTAAAAAAAAATGGAATTATGGAGAGAGAGTCAACACATGGTCACGAATCATCATCATGAAGTAGACACACATTTGGCATTAGATAAATTCTGAGTGCCAAAACTGGACACGAGTTCCGAAGGTACACTTGCTCGTGCCAAGTTTTGACATTTGGGGGGTGTACTTCTTTAAAAAATTCATGATAATAAACCACCCGCCTTGAATGTTTTTCAACGGTTTAGGATGTCGCATGGTAATTTTTTTTTTTTTCATTTTTCTATTTTTCAGCTCTTAGAAACAAGTGTGGAATAGAATTCTGTTTAGTATTTTTTCTATTTTGGAACAAATTTTTATCTCAAAAATAGGTTTGAAACAAAAATGAGAAATATAAATTTTGTACCTTTCTTTTTCTGAAATAGAAATAGAAAGAAAAAAAAATTTCATTGCTCGCTCTCGCGTCCACTACTCACTGCCGGCCACTGCCCGTCAATGTAGAAATCGACTTTTTCAATTCAATTGATTGAGGATAATTGGTCTCATGAAAGATTGAATCACAATGAATGAAAAATAGCTCGACAGGGAGTTATATAAGAAGGCTTACCAAATGATTTTCTATTTTGGAAATAAAGATTTTGTATTGTCATTAGATTTTTATAATTATTCAAAAACTCGTTCAAAAAATAAAAATAGAAAAACTTATTTTTGATCAATAATTGTTTCTAAGAACAAAATGATTATCATTCGCGTCCTTAATGGCAAGAGGATTGCATAATAAGTTATAAATTAATTATACAAATATAAATTTAGTTTTTGTTGGATGCAGGGAAAATTAAAAAAAAAAATGAAATTATGGAAAGAGAGTCAACACATGGTCACGAATCATCATCATGAAGTAGACACACATTTGGCATTAGATAAATTCTGAGTGCCAAAACGGACACGAGTTCTAGAAGGTACACTTGCTCGTGCCAAGTTTTGACATTTGGGGGGTGTACTTCTTTAAAAAATTCATGATAATAAACCACCCGCTTGGAATGTTTTTCAATGGTTTAGGATGTCGCATGGTAACTATTTTTTTTTTCATTTTTCTATTTTTCAGCTCCTAGAAACAAGTTGTGGAATAGAATTCGTTTAGTATTTTTTCTATTTTTGAAACAAATTTTTATCTCAAAAATAGGTTTGAAACAAAAATGAGAAATATAAATTTTGTACCTTTCTTTTTCTGAAATAGAAATAGAAATAATAAAAAAAAAATTCATTGCTCGCCCTCGCGTCCACTACTCACTGCCGGCCACTGCCCGTCAATGTAGAAATCGAATTTTTCAATTCAATTGATTGAGGATAATTGGTCTCATGAAAGATTGAATCACAATGAATGAAAAATAGCTCGATAGGGAGATATATAAGAAGGCTTACCAAATGATTTTCTATTTTGGAAATAAAGATTTTGTATTGTCATTAGATTTTTATATTTATTCAAAAATTAGTTCAAAAAAGAAAAATAGAAAAACTTATTTTTGATCAATAATTGTTTCTAAGAACAAAATGATTATCATTCACGTCCTTAATGGCAAGAGGATTGCACAATAAGTTATAAATTAATTATACAAATATAAATTTAGTTTCGTTGGATGCGGGGAAAAGAAAAAAAAAAAATGAAATTATGGAAAGAGAGTCAACACATGGTCACGAATCATCATCATGAAGTAGACACACATTTGGCATTAGATAAATTCGAGTGCCAAAACTGGACACGAGTTCCAAAAGGTACACTTGCTCGTGCCAAGTTTTGACATTTGGGGGGTGTACTTCTTTAAAAAATTCATGATAATAAACCACCCGCCTTGAATGTTTTTCAATGGTTTAGATGTCGCATGGTAAATATATATATATTTTCACTTTTCTATTTTTCAGCTCTTAGAAACAAGTTTGGAATAGAATGCCGTTTAGTATTTTTTCTATTTTTGGAACAAATTTTTATCTCAAAAATAGGTTTGAAACAAAAATGAGAAATATAAATTTTGTACCTTCTTTTTTTTTGAAATAGAAATAGAAATAAAAACATCTTTCATTGCTCACCCTCGCGTCCACTGCTCACTGCCGGCCACTACCCGTCAATGTAGAAATCGACTTTTTCAATTCAATTGATTGAGGATAATTGGTCTCATGAAAGATTGAATCACAATGAATGAAAAGTAGCTCGATAGGGAGATATATAAGAAGGCTTACCAAATGATTTTCTATTTTGGAAATAAAGATTTTGTGTTGTCATTAGATTTTTATATTTATTCAAAAACTCATTCAAAAAATAAAAATAGAAAAACTTATTTCTGATCAATAATTGTTTCTAAGAACAAAATGATTATCATTCGTGTCCTTAATGGCAAGAGGATTGCACAATAAGTTATAAATTAATTATACAAATATAAATTTAGTTTCTGTTGCATGTGGGGAAAATTAAAAAAAAAAATGGAATTATGGAGAGAGAGTCAACACATGGTCACGAATCATCATCATGAAGTAGACACACATTTGGCATTAGATAAATTCTGAGTGCCAAAACTGGACACGAGTTCCAGAAGGTACACTTGCTCGTGCCAAGTTTTGACATTTGGGGGGTGTACTTCTTTAAAAAATTCATGATAATAAACCACCCGCCTTGAATGTTTTTCAACGGTTTAGGATGTCGCATGGTAATTTTTTTTTTTTTTCATTTTTCTATTTTTCAGCTCTTAGAAACAAGTGTGGAATAGAATTCCGTTTAGTATTTTTCTATTTTTGAAACAAATTTTTATCTCAAAAATAGGTTTGAAACAAAAATGAGAAATATAAATTTTGTACCTTTCTTTTTTGAAATAGAAATAGAAAGAAAAAAATTTCATTGCTCGCCCTCGCGTCCACTACTCACTGCCGGCCACTGCCCGTCAATGTAGAAATCGACTTTTTCAATTCAATTGATTGAGGATAATTGGTCTCATGAAAGATTGAATCACAATGAATGAAAAATAGCTCGACAGGGAGATATATAAGAAGGCTTACCAAATGATTTTCTATTTTGGAAATAAAGATTTTGTATTGTCATTAGATTTTTATAATTATTCAAAACTCGTTCAAAAAATAAAAATAGAAAAACTTATTTTTGATCAATAATTGTTTCTAAGAACAAAATGATTATCATTCGCGTCCTTAATGGCAAGAGGATTGCACAATAAGTTATAAATTAATTATACAAATATAAATTTAGTTTCTGTTGGATGCAGGGAAAAGAAAAAAAAATGAAATTATGGAAAGAGAGTCAACACATGGTCACGAATCATCATCATGAAGTAGACACACATTTGGCATTAGATAAATTCTGAGTGCCAAAACTGGACACGAGTTCTAGAAGGTACACTTGCTCGTGCCAAGTTTTGACATTTGGGGGGTGTACTTCTTTAAAAAATTCATGATAATAAACCACCCGCTTGGAATGTTTTTCAATGGTTTAGGATGTCGCATGGTAACTATTTTTTTTTTTTTTTCATTTTTCTATTTTTCAGCTCCTAGAAACAACTTTGGAAAAGAATTCCGTTTAGTATTTTTTGTATTTTTGAAACAAATTTTTATCTCAAAAATAGGATTGAAACAAAAATGAGAAATATAAATTTTGTACCTTTGTTTTTTTGAAATAGAAATAGAAATAAAAACATTTTTCATTGCTCACCCTCGCGTCCACTGCTCACTGCCGGCCACTACCCGTTAATGTAGAAATCGACTTTTTCAATTCAATTGATTGAGGATAATTGGTCTCATGAAAGATTGAATCACATTGAATGAAAAGTAGCTCGATAGGGAGATATATAAGAAGGCTTACCAAATGATTTTCTATTTTGGAAATAAAGATTTTGTGTTGTCATTAGATTTTTATATTTATTCAAAAACTCATTCAAAAAATAAAAATAGAAAAACTTATTTATGATCAATAATTGTTTCTAAGAACAAAATGATTATCATTCGCGTCCTTAATGGCAAGAGGATTGCACAATAAGTTATAAATTAATTATACAAATATAAATTTAGTTTCTGTTGCATGTGGGGAAAATAAAAAAAAAAAAATGAAATTATGGAGAGAGATTCAACACATGGTCACGAATCATCATCATGAAGTAGACACACATTTGGCATTAGATAAATTCTGAGTGCCAAAACTAGACACGAGTTCCGAAGGTACACTTGCTCGTGCCAAGTTTTGACATTTGGGGGTGTACTTCTTTAAAAAATTCATGATAATAAACCACCTGCCTTGAATGTTTTTCAACGGTTTAGGATGTCGCATGGTAATTTTTTTTTTTCATTTTTCTATTTTTCAGCTCTTAGAAACAAGTTTGGAATAGAATTCAGTTTAGTATTTTTTCTATTTTTGAAACAAATTTTTATCTCAAAAATAGGTTTGAAACAAAAATGAGAAATATAAATTTTGTACCTTTCTTTTTCTGAAATAGAAATAGAAATAAAAAAAGTTTTCATTGCTCGCCCTCGCGTCCACTACTCACTGCCGGCCACTGCCCGTCAATGTAGAAATCGACTTTTTCAATTCAATTGATTGAGGATAATTGGTCTCATGAAAGATTGAATCACAATGAATGAAAAATAGCTCGATAGGGAGATATATAAGAAGGCTTACCAAATGATTTTCTATTTTGGAAATAAAGATTTTGTATTGTCATTAGATTTTTATATTTATTCAAAAACTCCTTCAAAAAATAAAAATAGAAAAACTTATTTTTGATCAATAATTGTTTCTAAGAACAAAATGATTATCATTCGTGTCCTTAATGGCAAGAGGATTGCACAATAAGTTATAAATTAATTATACAAATATAAATTTAGTTTCTGTTGGATGCAGGGAAAAGAAAAAAAAAATGAAATTATGGAAAGAGAGTCAACACATGGTCACGAATCATCATCATGAAGTAGACACACATTTGGCATTAGATAAATTCTGAGTGCCAAAGCTGGACATGAGTTCCAAAAGGTACACTTGCTCGTGCCAAGTTTTGACATTTGGGGGGTGTACTTCTTTAAAAAATTGATGATAATAAACCACCCACCTTGAATGTTTTTCAATGGTTTAGGATGTCGCATGGTAACTATTTTTTTTTTCATTTTTCTATTTTTCAGCTCCTAGAAACAACTTTGGAATAGAATTCCGTTTAGAATTTTTTCTATTTTTGAAACAAATTTTTATCTCAAAAATAGGTTTGAAACAAAAATGAGAAATATAAATTTTGTACCTTTGTTTTTTTGAAATAGAAATAGAAATAAAAACATTTTTCATTGCTCACCCTCGCGTCCTTTGCTCACCGCCGGCCACTACCCGTCAATGTAGAAATCGACTTTTTCAATTCAATTGATTGAGGATAAGTCTCATGAAAGATTGAATCACAATGAATGAAAAGTAGCTCGATAGGGAGATATATAAGAAGGCTTACCAAATGATTTTCTATGTTGGAAATAAAGGTTTTGTGTTGTCATTAGATTTTTATATTTATTCAAAAACTTATTTGTGATCAATAATTGTTTCTAAGAACAAAATGATTATCATTCGCGTCCTTAATGGCAAGAGGATTGCACAATAAGTTATAAATTAATTATACAAATATAAATTTAGTTTCTGTTGCATGCGGGGAAAAGAAAAAAAAATGAAATTATGGAAAGAGAGTCAACACATGGTCACGAATCATCATCATGAAGTAGACACACATTTGGCATTAGATAAATTCTGAGTGCCAAAACTGGACACGAGTTCCAAAAGGTACACTCGCTTGTGGCAAGTTTTGACATTTGGGGGGTGTACTTCTTTAAAAAATTCATGATAATAAACCACCCGCCTTTAATGTTTTTCAATGGTTTAGGATGTCGAACGATAACTATTTTGTTTTTTTTTTTTTCATTTTTCTATTTGTCAGCTCTTAGAAACAAGTTTGGAATAGAATTCCGTTTAGGACTTTTTTTCTATTTTTGAAACAAATTTTTATCTCAAAAATAGGTTTGAAACAAAAATGAGAAATTTAATTTTTGTACCTTTCTTTTTTTGAAATAGAAATAGAATTCAAAACATTTTTCATTGCTCGCCCTTGTATCCACTGCTCACTGTCGGCCAATGCCCGTCAATGTAGAAATTGACATTTTCAATTCAATTGATTGAGGATAATTGGTCTCATGAAAGATTGAATCACAATGATGGAAAATAGCTCGATAGGGAGATATATAAGAAGGTTTACCAAATGATTTTCTATTTTGGAAATAAAGATTTTGTATTGTCATTAGATTTTTATATTTATTCAAAAACTCGTTCAAAAATAAAAATAGAAAAACTTATTTCTGATCAATAATTGTTTCTAAGAACAAAATGATTATCATTCGCGTCCTTAATGACAAGAGGATTCCACAATAAGTCATAAATTAATTATACAAATATAAATTTAGTTCTAAATTTATTAATTAAACCAATACAGTCATAGTTCTTTAAGTGAAAATACAATTAAGTTCTCCCGATCAAGCTTTTTACCTCTTATATAATATGTGACGCGGGGAAGATTCAACAAAATGGCATAATAACACTATCTGAGGAGATTGATTTTGTCTCTTTCTCACGCTTTGGGAAAAAAAAACAAAAACCACGTTTTGCCCGTAAGGCCAAGAAGTCATGATTATCCATCGTCACAATGAAAAGGACACAGTAAAAATTAAATTGCCGGCGGGGATAAGATACATGTTAATGCAATTATCGAAGAAAAAACAAAAAAGCCCAACTCATTGTCATCTATCATCATTACGAAGAGGACACATAGTTGATATTAGATAAATTTCTCGCCAGTGACGATTCATGCTAGTCAACCCCTTGACTTGAATGATTCTCAATGGCTTAGTGGCTATATAAAAAAGGCCATTTGTGGAGTTATTAGTCAACCTCTCCTTTTCAATTTGAAGTAATATCAATATTGATAAGATAAGTTTATCTATTGTGTCATTCGGAATGTTAAAATTTGGGCTACATATGGATGCACAACTAGCGCATAACATATTTGTAACAAATTATTGCAATTGAGCGAACCTTTTTATCCCTTAAGCTAACTCAAAGCAATTTTTCAAAATATATTCTAATGTTGTATGAGCATCATAGGGGAGTCATGGCGAGGGTCATTGAAAACGAAATCTTGGGCGACTGGTTGTGCAAGGACTAGCAGCTGTTGTGAGAGGTGGGCAATGCCGCGGTGGTAGCGGCAGTGAAATGAGCTCTGCACTTTTGGGCAATTCCTAATTTTGAATTTTCTCTTAAATTTTTCTCATTAAAGTATATGATTTAGTAGTGAGAATGAGCTTAATCAGACACTTAACTGCCATTTCAAATGGATAAAAAAATCTTGTCATTTTGTCCCTGTAAATATAGGAAAGCAGTTTTTTAGAACTAGCAGCAATTTGTTGTTTCATATCTATTTATTTATCATTTTAAATATCTCATAATATGTTGTAATTAAATATGTTAATTAAGTACCTTTGTTGGTTAAAGAGTCAATTATTCCCTTTTTATAAACTTTTTATTATTTGTTTGAAATTGAGGGAAAGCGGGCATTCCATAAGAATTTACAGAAACCTTTTAAAGTTGAGGGTTTAACATGCACCAACACCGAAATTACATGGGTCAGGTGAAATTTTCCCTTGCAAATAGACGTAACTTTAAGTTACCATTAATCTATATGGAATTGTCATGTTCCACGTAGGGCATGGGACATGCTCTATTAATAAGCTATGATAATTCAGTGGGCATTATGTGTAATCACGCCATACGTTTCACGTTCCCGTTTTGTATGAAATAAATGATAGATTAGGATAAGAAGAAATCAAGTTTATACTTAAGAAAAAGAATAATAGGAAATATTTAGCATTCTCTTTTACTATCGAGTGGTTGACCTTCCGGCCAGATATTCCTGCTCTCTAGTACAATCAAATTGGTTCTCTTTACCATTTTTTTTCCTTTTCTCACAGACTGGTGATTCGTCTGTTTAAATTGCAAGATCAACACTGTATTGAGGCCAAAAAGAAAAACAATGTTTAGGAAGATAATGCATATCAGCACCTCCAATCAATCATCGAATTTTTTTTTTTTTTTAGGTCAATATCAATCAATCATCGAGTTTGATACTACTATAATGTTGACATAACCCATGAGCATTAGGTATAGCCAATATAGTGCGCCAAGATTTAATAATGATGTGGGCGGATCTTAAGCCTCACTTTTTGGTAATGCGATTGCTTATTTCAATTCCACATTCAAACTTATTTTCATAACATTCCTAGTTTAGTGATAACAAATTTACATACCATATTTATGACCTATGAATTAGTGTCAAAAGTTCCTTCGGAATTTTCGATTGAAACCATAATACCTTGGTAGGACAAAATATAGAATACCTCCTATCATGCGTCTAAATTAACATTTTTGTGATTGTTATTTTCTAGATTATCTCCATCTTTTATTTAAAATCTTCGTGGATTACGGATGCGGATTGCATATCATGTAGATTGGTATTAATTTTCTAGATAAGATTGCATAATAGGATTAGATAGGATATTTTCCCAGTTGAATTAAATACATGATTAGATAATATTTAGGTAGCATAATGATTTTTAAGTTGAATTGCAAGAGATACTCTCTCTCTCTCTCTCTCTGCTAAAGAGGAACATCAAAGAACCCCACAACAACTTTGGTTCAGTGGCGTTTGTTCAATTACGTCGCAATCTTTATGCTTACAATCAGACAACTTTAGTGGAGACTTAAGCCGAGAAAAGAATGATAGCTTGGCCTATGGTTTGTATAACAGCCAAGCTTGACGGCACCAGGTTGTTTGGGCACTTTATACATCTTTCTAGGATAAGTCCTCTGCATCGGAATCATTAGCATTAAAAGGAAAAACTTTTTACCTTCTGGAGTTATGTTCTTTGTTCTGAAGCTCAATCCCATACCCCATAAGAGTATCGACAAGCCTTGACTAGCAAGACCATTTAGGACGTTTGTGTAGTGTGTATACATCATAATGATGTTTTTTATGCGGCCCTATCTTGAAGATTTCATAGTTGTCCGGTACATTGTTCAGTTTCATCTCTCTGGCTTGTCTGTCCTTCTGGGGATATGATTGTAGGAGCCTGTAGGTAAGGAGTAGCCGTTGTTTCTGCACCACATGCTAGTGCTACAGAGTGCACCGGAAATTTTTGCGTTGGCACGTATGGTACCACCCCCGCGCGGCCCTCCTCGCGATCAAATTTTCTTTATTTGACTTTTGTCGAGGTATAATTAAGATTGATGCTTCTTACATATACACGTTCATCTAGCCGCTTTCATTGGTTTTTAAAGCACCATCTAATTCTACTAAATAGTTGTGACCTAAGTAGCACCAATACTGTCATGCGACACGTGACACGATACGACACGCCGACACATTGTTTCTAAAAAAAGAAAAGAAAATTTCAACAGGTTGGGACACGTTGGATATTAAATATATATTTTTATATATGCATAATAAATTATTATTTTTATGTTTATTTGAATCAAATTAATTTGATTCAAATTTATAAATAAATAAATAACTAAGCCTAAAATGAATTTGCACTAAAAACATTTATCCACCATTTATTAATATCATTTATTATTTTAATTTGACAAATTCAACTCTATCTCAATAATCCATAAAACTTGAAGAAAAAACAAGCAATCCACGTTCTAGACTCGCATGTTAGATATGTCGGAAGAGGAGAAAAAAACTTAAGGGATGAATTGTGTATCATAGGAAGTAAGAGTCAAAAGAGAAGAGAAAACTAGGTTTTTCTTCTTTCTTCATTTATTATTTTGATTATTGTGTTTTACTTTTTACATATATATATTCTGACCTCTCATTTATTATTATTTTTTAAAATAGACATTGATATTGAAATCAAGTGTCAAAAACTCGTATGTCAGAATTCTGACTCGAGTATCGGAGAGTGCCGGGAAAATTGGCCAAGTGTCAGATTTTCCGACACGTGTTAATTAAGTGTCGGAAAGTGTGCGAGAGTGTTGGAGAGTGTCGAACACGTGTCGAAGTGTCCGACACGTCACAAAGACTCTTAGAGAGTGTCGGTGCTTCATATGTTGTGACTATTGTCCAGATTGAGCTAGTCCAGTACCTTAATTAGGAATCAATTCACACAATGTTAGTCTCCAATTTTTGGGACGGGATACCAACCCTGTTGAACTTAAGACCAAGTTCTATTCCAGGGTTAACCAGTGATTAGCCGATTCCTTTTTCTTTTCTTTTTTTGGTTTTATTTTTGTTTTCCTTGAAAAAATAAAAGTACTCTTTAAAATTACATATGCATTGACAATGTGATATTGAACATCCAAATTATCAACACCAATACAAACCAAATAGAAATCTAAGATAACGACCTTAGAAGACGAACACATGAAATAAAATTAAACAATAAACTATCAATTATACATAGATATATATTAATATGCACACACACGAAGTTGGTTTGGGTTAGACTAACTATAAAGCCTTTAAGTCATGTACTGGAGTTTGGAAAATTTATACTAGGGCAACGAAAAAGGAGGCGGCGCCAAGCACTTTAAGTTAAATACCAAGATTTGGAATCTATATATATCTAGTTTGGACCAACCCTAAAGTATTAAGAACATAGACCAACCAGCACAATACAGTTTCAGTAACTCTGGGACTAGAGACTGACTCAATTCCCTTGGAAACCAGATCAAAACTGGCCGGGTCGGGCTAATCCAAGGTCAACCTTGGACCAATGCTCAACCCTACCACTAAAGCAAGAGAAGGCTGGATCACGCGTTCAAGCATGCAATTTCCAAGCAAAACTTTGGCGGGTGAATAACAAGCCCCACCTCTTTTACTAAATCAGCTTCTTACATTACCCATCGGTCCATAATAATAATACAAAGCCAATGATTGGTTATGACTAGTGATGTGAAATATCGATAAAGTTTCTAATCAATGAATTGCAATGACCGTCAACTCCCATAACCATTCTCACGTTAGTGTTTTCACTTCATCTAATAATTTTGCTTCTTTGCTGGTCATACACGCTGGTCATCTCAGCATTTTCTTCTTTCCTTGGTAATGCCCAACATGTTCTGATATTTAGGCTTTATTTGTTTCACGGAAAATAAATAATTTTAAAAATATATATATTTTAAAATGTTCGCTTTTATTACTTGAAAAAATTAATTGATGAATTTTTTTTTGGTATGGACAACAAATTATATCTAAGCATTGTTTGTAAATGATGATTTTTTTTTTTCATTCCGTTTTGGAAGCGATACAAGCTATCAAATTTTGGAAAATGTTTTCTAAATCAATAAATTTTCACGAAACAAACACACTTCCAGTAAATACTCTCAATTCACATTAATCTCCTTTGATTTTTCTTTTGGTGGAAAGAAACTTATATTCGTTGCTCAAAATGATATATTAGAAGTACATAATCTTCATAACAAAGCAAATCAAAATAGACCAAGAAACTAAAAAGGAAAGCCAAATCTAGAAAATTGAGAGGATTAACGGGGCATTAGCAAAATTAAGCGCATACTCATTCCGCAAAAATGGATCTATCAAGCAAAAAAAATTGGCGACCATCACTAGTTCATGTGCCATTATCAATGATGAGCATGCACCGAAAATTCCTTCTCTTATAACTATGATGTTGCCAGTTGACGGTGTGTGATTAGGTTTGGCTTTCTCTACACCATTGCCATATGAAGACAACCTAAATAGGTTAAATAAAAATAGAACTAACACGTAAATGAGCAAATCTTTGTGATTCAATGAGACGCCAAAATGCTTGCGGTCATCATTAAAACTGAAGGTAGAGAACCTATACACGAATAGAGCATAGGAGTATTGAATCCCAAAAAGCATATTTATTAAACTTCCAAATTTAGGGCGGGAAAGCACCCAGATCTAGAACTAGATCAGAAAAGTTTAAGAGAACAGAGCTTTTAAATCTAAATCAAGAGAGAGAAAAAAAGAAGAAAAGAATGATAAAACGCAAACAAAATCAACAAAAGAGGAAGGGAATGGTGAGACTACCTCAAACACTCACCATGGCTGAAGGTTGAAGAAGACGATGGAGAGAAAAGAGAGAGGGAGAGAGAAAAGACTTTTCGGCTCCCTTCAAGAACATCTAGTTTGTTAATGGCTTGTTTTATCACGTCAATATGATTCCAAAACCAAGTTTTGTCTTTTTTTGTCATATTGGACTGGAAACTTCCTTATAAACTTCAGTTCGAGATGATGCAAGTCATTGGCATGAATTGCTTATTAAAGATGTCAACACTTTCCTTGTATCTTTCATTTTCTTGATTAATCAGCATCAACCACTTTGCAAGCACCCACTATTACTAGGAAAATTGAGAGTTACAGTGATCATCGATAACAAGGATTCCTTCGAATTTTTTGTGAATCCCATCATATCTATAAAGTTGAGATAATGAAAACTCATTTTGAGTCATACTTTTTTGTGCATGTGATAATGTCACATAAGTGTACCATGCAAACCTCGTTAGCCTCGTCAGTTACCATAGAGGATGTCTACCGTCAAAATTGGATGAAATTGTAAAGGAGGGAAAAATTGGGACAATGGTATCACTTTGAGAGTTTTTACTTGTCCTAAGATAATTTGTGGTAAATATGTTTAAGTCATACCAGTTTAAGCTTTTCTATGATTTAACTCTAATGATATAGATGTTTTATTTCTTTCTATTTTCTCCTTTTACAGAGTCTTGAGTTCCATTTCATTTGGCAAGTGAAAATGCTGAGTAATTTCCTCGGAGAACATTGGTTAAGTCAAGTTCGTACTAGGATTACGTTCATATTATTCATTGGCTGGCACTAAAGTTCACACTTTCTCACTTTCAATCCCATTAGCAACCCTTCGTTTAAGTATAGGCGGCCTGAAGTTGTCGTCTATTCAAAACGCAAAATTCAATGTAGTAGAAATGATACTGCCAATTTGATTTCTTCTTGTATTGTTCAACATTTAGAAGTCTCTTGCATATTGTATACACATGAAAATCCCATAAACCTCTCAAAAAAAAAAAAAACACAAAATTACCCTTGTGAGATTGTAATTGACTGTGATATCAATCACATCAATCAACCTGATAGAAATTGAAGGGGAAAGGAAAATTGGAGCTTTGTATTTCTGTATGTTTATCTTGTACACATTCATTACACTATTTGTAATACTAGAGTAAAGTGTAAAACAAGAAATAAATATACATCGATTCTAATTCCTATTTTACCAAGTCAATTACCGATTAAATGAATCAATCATTGATACTCAGGATCGGAATTTCCTAAGTTATCAAATCATATTTCCAACACCCCCCCTCAAGCTGGTGGCCTATATATATCGAGGACACCAAGCTTGCTCAATAGATATGCATGTTGTCTTTGGCATAATGGCTTGGTAAAAATGTCTGCAAGTTGCTCCGCAGTTCCTATTCCTCTCGTTGTGATGATTCCTTCTCGAATCTTGTCTCGAGTGAAATGACAATCGAATTCTATATGCTTAGTCCTCTCATGGAACATTGGATTAGCTGCTAACTTGAGTGCCGCATCATTGTCACAGAATAATTTACTGGGTCCATCGACTTGTACTCCAAGATCCGCAAGCAATCCTCGTATCCAGCATATTTCACAAACAGTCTTTGCCATAGCCCGATAATTTGATTCTGCTTATGATAGTGATACGATCAACTGTTTCTTTGTTTTCCATGAGATAAGAGATTTTCCAAATTTGATACAAAAACTAATGATGGACCTTCTTGTCGTCGAACAAGTGGCATAATCCGTGTCACAATACACCATCATTTTCATGTTGCAATCTCGAGATAGAAAAATGCCAGGTCCTAGGCATCCCTTCAAGTACTTCACCACTTTCAAGGCTGCATTCATGTGGGACTGCTTCGGCTTGTGCATGAATTGACTTAGTATTTGCACAACATAGCATATATCTGGTCTTGTCATCGTGAGATAAATCGGTTTCCCAACAAGTCGTTAGTATACTGATGGATCTTCAAGTAGTGAATCCTCAATGGAAGAAGATGAACTTGAATCATATTCATGTGTTGTTAACTTTGCATTCTACTCAATCGGAATAACTGCCGGTTTGCATCCTGATAATCCTGCTTCAGAGACTATTTCCAGAATAAACTTTCTTTGACTGAGAGATATTCCTTTGTCAGACCGAGCTATCTCAATGCCGAGAAAATACTTAGGAGATCCCAAGTCTTTAATATGGAAAGTGGAATGCAAATAGCTTTTGAACTTTTCAATGGCCAGTTCATTATTCCCAATGATAAGAATGCCATCAACATATATTAAAAGGTAGATTGAGGAACTACCTTCAGTCCATGTGAACAAGGCATAATCGTGTCTAGAATGTTGAAAACTTGTGTTGGTTAAAGCAGCAGTGAATTTGGCATACCATTTCCTAGAAGCCTGTTTGAGTCTATACAGGGATTTGCGGAGACGACACACACGAGATTCCCCCCGTCGAAGCTCCATGTAAATCTCTTCATCCAGATCTCCATGCAAGAAAGCATTATTGACATCCATTTGATGTAGAGGCCAATTGCAAAAAGCAACAATGGATAGGAAAGAACGAACAGTGACTTCTTTGGCCACAGGAGAGAATGTTTCATGATAATCAAAGCCTTCCCGTTGCGTGAACCCTTTCGCAACTAACTGAGCCTTGTATCGTTCAATAGATCCATCTGCCTTAAATTTGATTTTATAGACCCATTTGTAGCCAATAGGTTTTCGTCTTGCCGGTAATGGAACAATGTCCCAAGTGTGATTCTCATTGAGAGACTTGAGTTCAGCTTCCATAGCATGCTGCCATTTAGGATTATGCGCCACTTCAGAGTACGATGACGGTTTCTATTCTTCAGAAATTCTACTAATGCAGCACATGTGTTCTGATGACAGTCTACTAAAAGAAACATAAGATGATACTGGGTATTGCGTACCTGTACAATCCAACGTAGGACATATATAATCTTCTGTCCACTAGGAGGTCGAGTGTGACATCCAGAACGTTGAGGCTGCTCAATTCTGGTTTCTTCTGATAATGTGGGAGGCGGACTCTGGTGAGTCATCGGCGAAGAGGTCGCTGAAGAAACTGGTGAAGAACTTCCAGAATTTGATAAATGACCTTTCTCAGGTGAATAAACGGTTGAGTCAAGGGCTCGTTCTGAATCATTTGTCATTACCAACATATGCTATTCTAGTGCAATAAATGCATATTGATGTTGAACAGTGAGATCTTCTTCTGATAAGAAAGGTCGATGATCTATCTCTAAAGTGGAAGACATCGTCGCCGTTTCTTGAAAAGGAAAAGCATCTTCTTGGAAGATAACATCCCTATTAACAAAAAAATGCCCTGTAGAAATCTCCATGACATGATAGCCTTTTTGTAGTGGAGGATGTCCTATAAAAACACATCGAATGGCACGAGGATCCATTTTACTTCGGTGGCCCAGATTCGCCGCATAACACAAACATCTGAAAACTCGAAGATGATCAATTACTGGTTGCTTTCCATAAAGCAATTCAAAAGGGGTCCGCCCATTGAGAATTCTAGATGGCATACGATTGATCAAATAAGTTGTCATGACTACACAATCACCCCAAAAATCTTCAAGTATGGAAGCTTGATATTTTAGGGCTTGAGCTACCTCTAAGAGGTGACGATGTTTCCTTTCGACAATCCCATTTTGTTGGGGTGTATAATTACATGAACTCTCATGTAAGATTCCTCGAGAAGATAAGAAAGAGTCACATTCCGCAAAAAAGAACTCATGTCCATTATCAGTGCGAATTTTCTAGACATGTTTGTCGAATTGATTTTTAATGAGTGATAGAAAATTTGACAGCATTGGAAAAGTCTAACTCTTAGATTGCATAAGGAAAACCCAAGTAGCTCGAGTATAATCATCAACAATGGTCAAGAAAAATTGAGATCCATCATGATGTGGATTGTGATAAGGTCCCCAAATATCCATATGAAGTAAGGAAAAAACACTGGTGGATCTAGATATGCTAACTGGAAAATGTGTCCAAGACTGTTTTGCCAATGGGCAGATTGGACTTTTAGGATAAGGGAATTTTGCGGTATGACTCAAGCATTGATGAAAAATAAGATTTTTATTACTAGTAATGGCATTACAAGAAATGCTTTTATTGAATAATTCAAAGTTCTGAGGATTAATCCAAAAATATAGCCCTTCTGCGACACTACCCAAGCCCATCAATTTGCCAATCAAAAGGTCCTGAAAGAAGCAATCATTGCGATTGAATATGGCACGACAAGAATTATCCTCACAAACTTTTGAGATTGATAAGAGATTGAACTCGAAATCAGGAATGAATAGAACGTTTTTTAGAATAATATCTGGACTAAGGTGGACAGTACCAATTTTGGTAACATGAGTAATATTTCCATTGGGGAGACGAACAGTTACTGAAGAATGTGGCCTCCTTTGAATACTAGAAAATAACCGCTCATTGCAAACTATATAATCACTGGCACCTGAATCAACTATCCATGCATCAACTGATATTGAATTTTCTTTGTATAAAGAAGTACTTGAGAAATTCGCAGCCTTATCATTTGTTGCCAGCTGATTTAATGCCTTCATTATATTCTAATACTGATCTTGGGTAATTATCTGATTTGCCCCATCAATCCTTCGTGCCGAAACCTAGTAAGCAGCAATTTCTTTTTCTTTCTTATCACTTGGCTTTCCATGTAATTTCTAGCACGTATCAATAGTATGATGATGACGTTTACAGTATTCACAGTATTTACCTTTAACTTTTGAATTTTGCCCAGTATTTTTGGTAGATGACGTGGCATTTCGTGGGCCTCCGAATGTCCTATAAGCGGGTGCTATCATGGCCGAATAAGGGCCGTTTGATTCAATTGGGCCAGCGATCAAATAAGGGCCGTTCGATCTCCTCTAATGTGGACCGTTGGATTCTGATGGGCGGATCAAACCATAGCTGTCCAGCTTGCTTCCATCCCAGCCATTCATCGTAGGGTTTTCACTTAACCCTACTGAAGTCACAAAACATCCGCCCCCTCCTTGCCCAAAGCCGTTGACTCCTCCTCCCATCTCGCGACTTCCATGGACTCCGTGTGGCGTTTCTCCAGATTGGAAGCTGGTTTGGAAGGCAGCAAGGGCGACTCCTTCGCCGGCTCTACTATGCTCGGTCACGGCTTGCTGCTGGCTTTCCTCTTGGACTGCTAGTTGGTAGATTTGACCGAGCGAAGGTAGCGGGTCCATCGCCAAGATCTACGATTGAAAAGGTGAGTATGTGTTGTTCAAGATAAGGAGAAACCGAGTCACTTTCTCTCATTCCTTAATCCTTCGGTATTGTTGCGGTGTTGCTTTGGGTCCCTTGAGACGTTCCTCGGCCGCCTCAAGCTCATTCTAGAGAGCCGAGAGTCGATTGAAGCAGGTAGTCACTGATTGATTCCCTTACTTCAGCTCTGAGATGGCCTGAGTGATGGTAAAGAGCTTTGCCGGATCAAGACGCCCATACATCTCTCGGATGTTCGTCCAAGAGGTTTTCGAGTCCTCGGTCGGCGGTAACCCAGCTGCAACATCCGAAGCAAGGCAATTACCGATTCGGGTACATACTAATTGGTTACATTTTCTCCAAAATCATTGCATTCGTTCATTGATCGGATATGGGATGGTGCCGTCAAGGAAACCTTACTTATCCTTCGTTATGAGTGCTCGCCGGAGGTCTCGAGCCCAGGTGTTGTAGTTGTCCTGTCCGGTGAGTTGCATGTTGATGAGCCGGAGCTCCGGTCCATTTGCCGTCAACGTGTGGAGAGGGTCTCCGGGCTCGGGACGACCATCGTTGACTAGAAACACATAGGGGAGAAAACCGGGTTGTGGAACTGGGTAGGGATCCATTAGGATGGATCCGGATCCAGGACCCGTTCTTGTCCAGCCCGACCCGTCATTTGGGTAATTTTCCCGAGATGATCCACGTCCTTCCGGTGGAATTCCAGAACTCATCCCATTCTCCTCTCCAGGTAAGTTCTGCTAACCAGCGACCCAGTGACCTTGGAAGGGATACCAGCCGAGGTTGTGAGGCCAATGGATCAGTCCCTGTATTTGGAACGAAGCCGTAACAAATGGCTGAGCAGATATCGATGAAACTGTAATTGATGATCGAGCAGGTATCGCACCTTCTTCTATTGGGTCGACTAGTGCTGGATCCGAGATTTGTTGGGGTGAATTGGTGGTTTCCTCCATTGGTTTTATCAAGGTTTTTTTCTGAGCACAGTAGAAAAATTCCTACTCGGTGCCTGGTTTGTTTTGCAGGGTTGAGGTCGCAACAGCAAACCAGAAAAGAACCGAAAGGCAAATTGAAGATGCGTAAGCTTAAGCCAGAATATAGTGGTCTGATACCATGACAGAAATTGAAGTGGAGAGGAAAATTGGAGCTTTGTATTTCTGTATGTATATCTTGTACACGTTCATTACACTATTTGTAATACTAGAGTAAAGTGTAAAACAAGAAATAATTATACATCAATTTTAATTCCTATTTTACCAAGTCAATTACCGATTAAATGAATCAATCATTGATACTTAGGATCAGAATTTCCTAAGTTATCAAATCATATTTCCAACACAGCCATGATATCGATGGGAGCCTGCTGCCACTTTTGGACTAGAAGTGCACATCAGAGTACATATAATTCTATTTTCCAAATTTTCTCATAGCGATCAAATATACGGACCTACATATGAGTGTAGTTTTGGAATCGTATGGCCGTTGAGTGTCGATGGTGCGGAACAATACAAGAAGAAATCGAATTGGACCTGCCGTGAGGACATGCTCGATGAATTCGATGCAGATGGATTGATTCCATTTTCGAATTCATGGGCGAGCCCAACGTTGAGTTACCTTATCATGGACACTCATTGCACTGCATTTATCGCTATGGGGATCTTGAGTGGGGGCTAGCCGTCACCCCGACCTGGGTCCGTACGGATTGGAACAATCATTGACCTTCAGCTTGTCTTTCTTCTGTACTATACATGTACCCGTCGCGGCCCGCGGGAGGCACGGAGAGCGCCCGCACTCGCATGACTCAACCAGGACAGATCATTTCCATTTCGGGTTCGCTCTTGTTCTCAACCCATGCCTGACCATCATGAGTCCCTCCTCCGCCGCTGCCGACGATGACCCCAAGCTCCCTTCAAACCTCGCTGTTGAGATCCTAAAGCGATTGCCGGCGGGATAAGTTAATATGGAGGAGTCTTCAAACCGTCATGGGAAAGAAGCTTCAGTGTAACACACAGCTTATCATCCACAGACAGATGACCAATTGAAAAGGATGATCCAAACGCTTAAAGATATGCTACGAGTTTGTGTGATCAACTTTGAAGGAGGTTGGGAGGAATAGTTACTTAAACAAACTTACTTGATTTGAGTTTTATTTACTAGTTTAAATTTGAGACATATTGTCAACACGAATGATTTGTTAATGTGTTCACAATTACTTGACCATTTCAAAATTGGAAAACTATAATTTTTTTCATTATCATATCTAGGCTAAAAAGACTTCGAAATTGTGTCATTTTTTATTTTTTTTGGGAAAAAGCCATAGAAAACTCCAAACTTTGCTTAATATGACAAATTAACTCCAAACTTTTTTTTATGACACAAAAAACCTAAACTTTGTAAATTTTGACACATTTATCCCAAACTTTTTCTTTGTGATACAAAAAACCTAAACTTTGCAAAATTTGACACTTATCCCAAACTATAGGGTATTTTCGTCTTTTACTTTTTTTCATTTTTTTTTTCTTCTTTCTTCTTCTCTCTTACCTTTTGTCGACCATGGCGAAGGGAAGTTGGACTCAAGTGAGGACTATCATTGCCAACATCGAGTAAGGGTCACCCTGGCCCGACGCAGGCGAGGGACCCTCGCCTAGGCTGGGGAGGGCAACCCTTGCATGATGTTGGACCTCCGAAACTATTTTGAGCCAAAGGCCCTTAGAGCCATTTGAAGATGTAATTGCATATTGCCAAAGTCCTCCAAAAAAATTGACCCAAACACCTTTGCATTTGGTGAAACCCCCTCAGAGCCCAAAAACCCCTTCCAAATGCTTAATCAAATGGGCCTAAGTCCATTTGGCATCTGAAATGTCGCCATCACGGCCATTAGCACTGGCTTTGCCACTTGAACGTGACTATTGTCCCTTTGTCACTCCACCACTGCCATTGTTGTATTGATGGCATGACACACTAGCTCTATTTCAAACATTCATGTATGCATTTGGGATATGCGAGCTTACTCTACTTTAATGATTCAATAGTGTGGGCCCTAGGCAAGACCCTCGTAATTTACTAGTTGTTGTGTCCTCGCCTGCTTTCACTTTATTGCTGAAGGCCGCAACCCTCGCCTATGAACGATGAAGGGAGGGCTGATTGCGGCAACAAACACCTCGAGAATGGAGGCAATGGAGAAGGCGGCGATCGTAGGTAGGTCTGGGTCTCTCCCTCTCTGCTATGTTTTTAGCCCTAATTTTGGATGAACCCACCTGATTACGTTGGCTCAATTCTCTGCGAAATCGTTGTTTCTTCTTTGAGGAATCACGACCCAAGCTCGATTCAATCCGTTTTGATTTAATGTAGTTTGCGAAATCTTCCATGTGAGAGGACGCGCGCATTATATTACCAGGGCTCCCACGTTGGCCGTTCCATTTTCTGCCTCTACCACAACTAGGCTGTTGCCGCCCATTCCATGCAACCCCACCACCATGAGGCCACGCCCAAGAGCTTGAGCTCGAGGCCTTCTAAAAGCAAATTGCCGGTCGCTCCCTCGACCTTTCCACCGTCACCGCTGACGACTTGCTCTCCGTCGCCTGGATTTAGAAACTCCTTGACACCTTCCTCTGTTGCCAAGAGGAGTTTAGGGTCAACCTGTTCAATAGGAGGGCCAATGTCGTGAGATCATCGACTGCGGAGCGCTCGCTAGTCGAGTTCTACAAGAGGAGCGTGAAGGAGACCATTTGTAGTAAAAAAAAAAAAAAAAAAAAAAAAAAAAAAAAAAAAAAAAGTGAAAAATACAAAAAAAAAAAAAATATTTCAAGTGGAGTTGTGCATGTTAGTTAGAATAGCCACTATTAACTAAACCGCCACATGAGCTATTTCCGTTTTAAATTGTTTTGAATGGATTGCAATAGAAAATCATCAAAAAGTTTATGGCTATATCAATTAAATTAGAAAGTCCAAACTTGAATTGTGATCCGTATAATAAATTTAAAACCTTTTAGACAGTGTATCTCTGTTTCTTTCTTTTGCCTTGAATTCAGGCCGAGTACAAAGTTAGCTATGTAATCTAAACATATCACGAGCTTGTCAAAACATTAAAAAAAAAAAATGGTGAAGGGCACCGGTTTGATGATGCCAGAGTGCATACTCTATTTGGTCGGAAGGTCAACCACTCTATAGTGGCAATTATAGGTAGAGATGTCAAAACGGGTTGAAAACCCAATTTGAACCCATATTCAATAAGATATGTCATCTATGGGGTAGTTAAGTTCTAATAATTGGGTTGTTAATGAGTTTGAGTTGTATGTAAGTCTAATGATAAATGGGTTTGTCTTTAAACCCATTTACAACCCATTTAACTTATAAAGGTTATTAGTTGAGTCAACATAAGGATACATCATTCTCTTTGAACAATTTTTATCATTTTTTTAAAATTTTTCGATTTTTTAAATAATTTTTCTTTCTTTTACTTTTTTTCCCTACTAAGTTTGGCGCCAGACCCTTGCTGAGAAGGTTAGGTTTGCAGCCCTCACCCAATCACACTGGTGGGATTGGAGCTCGTCGATCAAGCGAGGCCGATGCCTCACTAGCCTGAGGCAAGCTCAAGCTCGCCATATCTAGTGAGCTGAGCTTGCTAGCCTCAACGCTAGTGAGACTAAGCATCATCGGCATCGAGGCGAGCTCGACCTCGCCAGATTTAGTGAGGTGGAGCCTCCCCCAAAGCCAGCGAGGCTTGGCTCATTGGAATTGGGTGAGGTCGAGCCTCATCAGCCTATGGCGAGGTTGGCCATGACAGGTGAAGAAAGAGAAAGAAGAAAAAAAAAAAGAAAAAAATTCTATTTTTTTTTTTTTTTAAAAATAAAACAGAAGTACTTAAAATTAGTGCACAAAAAATCAAATCGGATTTTCTATACCAAGCGGAAATTATGTTAATTTATTTTCAAGTTTCAACCAAACACTGAAAAATATTATCATTTTTAGAAATACCATATTTTTTCGTGAAATAAATGAAGCTTCAATTTTAACTTTAAAAAATTATAAATTTATCCATTAATTTTTTTAATTTTATGGGAGTGTTTTAACAATATAATTTTTCTTAAAATTGAAAAGAAACATTTTTTTCTATTTTTCTTAAAATTGAAAAGAAACATTTTTTTCTATTTTTAGTTAAATATGGAAGTATTTTAGTAATATAAGTCGAGTCACGTCGGGTATCTATCAATAAATTTACCTTAGTGACAAATGGATCAAGGACGGGTTAATGGGTCAATTTAAGTTAGATCATTTATGACGCGACCCAACCCACCCGTTTGACACGTCTAATTATAGGTTAGATGTCCATTATTAGAGTACCTTGACCGGAACGAGAGAAAGAATGCCAAGTCTTATCTTCTTCTTCTTTTTTTCCTTTTCTTTTTTTTAACTGTAGACTTTGCATCCTCCTTGTCATAATTATTTTTATCTTTTATGATACAGGGACATGAACTCATGGAGGCGTACCACGGGATAATGACAGGTTGTTAATGAGCACGCTCCATCCGATGACGCGCGGGAACATGAAAAATTCCGTCAAAATGGATGATAACTTGAAGTAATCCTTGTTTTGGTGCATGTTAGACCCCGAATTTGTCTAAAAGTTGCATTTTACACGGCCTTCCATGTGTGGGTGCCCTGTGTGAGGGGTGTTTATGCATTGAGGCGAGGGTCGTGAGATCTCGTTGCATGGCCGCGACCATTAATGTGGTGACCGCTCTCTACTTTTCTATCAATAGTGGCGTAAGCGGCATCGGTCAGCAAAACGAACCCTAGCAAAACGAACCCTAGCTCTCTCGATGAAAAAAGAAGTAAAGGAAAGAACAAAGAAAAGAAAAGAAAATTAAAAAAGAAAGAAAAGTCAAAGGAAGAAGATGGCATTTTGCCACGTCACGTTGCGGATCATGACGTATAGGTTGATTTAACAGCCACATTGAAAATTTCGGGATAGACTTCAACTTGAAAAATTAATTGCATTTTCAATTGAAGGTCCAGGACTACAAAGAGCATGGAATGAGTTTATCTAGCCCGACTGAACTGCCGCAATGAAAAATTGACAGAAATACCGCTATTATAATATTTCATACTAAATTTAAATCTCTATAATAATCTTATATTTCCCCGCCGGCTAAACAATTGAGAAATTTTGGGTCAAAATTGTTTGGGATAAATTCTAATTACTAACGACGAATTTGCCAAATGTCAACTGTCTCCTCTTTGTGGTTGATGACGATTGATGAGTTTTCTCTCCCCATGTTTGAGATTATATATATCTTTGTGTCACCAGCCTTTCCTCAATACCAAGGAGGATGTAACCATTTTCTATATATATTTGGCAATTTTGGGTCAAAAAATCGTTTGGGATAATTCTAATTACTGACGACGAATTTGCCGAATGTCAACTGTCTCCTTTCCGTGGTTCATGACGATTGATGAGCTTTCTCTCCCCATGTTTGAAATTATATATATATTTGGGTCACCAGCAAGGAACATGCAACTATTTTCTATATAAGAAGCGTGGACAATATCAAGTTTGTCCCAACCATGGAGACTTCATCGCTCTACACTACCCTTCCTCTGGCTTTCCTCCTACTCCTCACTCTCAAGCTCTTCTCTTCATGGTTCAAGCAACCGAAAAACCTTCCGCCCAGCCCGCCTTCCATCCCCATCCTGGGCCACCTCCACCTCCTGAAACACCCCCTCCACCGAACCCTCCACTCCCTCTCCCAATCTTATGGCCCCGTCTTCTCTCTCCGCTTCGGCTACCGCCGAGTGGTTGTCATCTCGTCGGCCGAGGCAGCCGAAGAATGCTGTACTAAGAACGACATCACGCTTGCCAACCGCCCCACTACTATCGCCGGCAGGCACATTGGGTATGACAACACGATTGTCGTCTTTGCCTCGTACGGAGAACAATGGCGTAGTCTCCGCCGTATTTGTACTCTTGAGATCTTTTCCTCGACCCGTCTCAACTCCTTTCTGCCCATTCGGAGGGATGAAATCAAGCGACTCCTCCTTAATCTAAACAAAAGAGCCTCATCATCTGGGGACGACTTCACTAAGGTGGAACTAAAACCGATCTTCTGGGAGATGACATTCAACATCGTTATGAGGATGTTGACTGGGAAGAGGTATTATGGGGAAGATGTGACCGATGCCAAGGAGGCGAAGGTGTTTCGCGAGATCATGTCTGAAATTGTGGAATATGCTGTTAGTGCGTATCCAGGGGATTACTTGAGTATCTTGAGGTTGTTCTTTAGGAATTATGAGAAGAGGGTGTCTTGGTTGAGCAAAAGATCGGACGAGTTGTTTCAGAATCTGATTGAAGAACAGAGAAATGGTCGCAGAAAAAGATGCGGTGGAGAGAGTAGGGAGACTGTGCTGGATCATTTGCTTTTGTTGCAAGAGAAGCAGCCCGAGTTTTACACTGATGAGATCATCAAAGGGCTACTATTGGTACGTAGAAATTCGACGATCTTTCGCATCTCATCCTCATCATGGAATACTGCATACATATAAACTGGATCATCCATTGTCTTACAAAATACAAAATTAATTATGGTCCTATGGTAAATCAAGCAGAAAATTATCAAAAAAAAAAAAAAAAAAATCATATATCTATTGCATCACATCCTCGTTATGGAAATCGTTGACATGGACAATTTTGTTAGGCTACTCCATTTAATATGCAACATTTTAGTATTACCAACCCTTAAAGAGCAAAACAAATATGTAAACAAGTATTTGATTGTGCATCATAGTAGTTTGACAATTTAGTATCTAGATTGCTGAATCTGTTCTCTCTTAGACAGCATGTCCTAACATTGAACACCTTAGAAACTCGTGAGTACATTCATCAACAGTGATAGTTTTCCTGAGAATGAATATTGCAAGTTGATTCCGACATTAAACATCTGTTAATGCGGATATACATATTAAATTGTAAACAATTGTTAATTTTGAAGTCATTTATAATACCTGATCTAATAACATATGGATTGCAGTAAGATTTCTCTGATATTAATGTTTAAATTATTACTCCTTTATCATTTCTTCCATTTCAACAATGTAATGACAATTTGTTTTTGCTCTATATTGTTCTATAGGTCATGATTATAGCAGCCACCGATACTTCTGCTTCGACAATGGCAAGGGCAATGTCCCTTTTACTTAGTCATCCGCATTCCTTAAAAAGAGCTAGTGAGGAGTTGGATAATGTGATTGGTCAAGAACGCTTGATAGAGGAGACCGATATTGCAAAACTTCCTTTTCTCCAAAACATTGTATTAGAAACTCTACGTTTGAAACCACCGGCACCACTTCTAGTTCCACACATGTCATCAGAGGATTGCATCATAGGCGGTTATGATGTACCTAGTCAAACCATAGTATTCATCAATATATGGAGCATTCACAGGGATCCGAAGTTGTGGGATGATCCGAAAAGTTTCAGACCCGAAAGATTTGAAAATGAAGATAATGGACAATGCAAGCTATTGTCATTTGGACTTGGGAGGCGAGCCTGTCCTGGTGCAAACATGGCCCAACGGGTGATCAATGCGGCTTTGGGATCGTTGATCCAGTGTTTTGAATGGAAAAGAATAAGTGAAGAAGGAATGAATATGCCTAAGGCGTTGCCATTGGAAGCCATGTACAAAGCCCACGAAATCATGGCGAGGATTGCTGAGCATTGAAAGGGAGCCAATATATTGCTATTAGTCCTTGTCTTATGTGTTTGTACCAAAAATAAATAATCCATTGCTAAGGACGTCTTTGATTCATAAATTGTATTATGGCGGACAAACTTGTACGAAAATGGTTAAAGTCATTTGGATAAGTTTCGTTATCTACCTTATCGGCCTCTTTCATGTTTCTGACAATTTATTTTTCCCATTGAATGCTTTCGCCAGACCCTACGTTATTAATATGGCTCATGTCTTAATTTACCACAGCCAAAAGTTGTTCCTCTCACTAAACTTCTCAATATCAATTCTTGCTCCAAATAATTTCATTGGAAACAACCTACAAATAATTTTTCTAACATCATAATCGTATCAACTACTTCCCAATTTATATTTTTTCGATTTTTATGCAAAAATTTACCACTTTTAGTCTCCAAGCCAACCTCTGGTCCTAACTTTCGCATGGAACGACTCCAATTTTCACTCGAAAGATAATTTTGGCCCAAATTTGCAAGTATCGCATAAAAAGGCACCGACTTTTACCCAAGTGGTATTTTCCCCATCACTATAATTTTCTGTCAAAATGTGCACATTTATTTATGTGCTTCATTCATCAAGTTGGCGCCTTCCTTTTCTCCGAAAAATCTCAATTTTTTAGTAAACGAAGTGGGTTCTTGAAAATATAAACATAACGCGCATTATCTTCCAATACAGTATTATTCCTTTTTCGCCTTTATACAGTGTTGGTCTTGTAATTTAGACAGAAGAATCAGGAGCCCGTCAAAACAGAAAAAAGGAAAGAAAGAATGTGAAAGGGCACCAATTTCATGACGCTATAGAGTATGATATAGGTGTTCGGAAGTTCAACAATTCAATGGGGCCTTTAATAGGAGAGATGTCCATTCTTGTAGTCCGCTTAATGGAATTTAAGAGAGAATGCAAAAAGTTCCCTTTTTGTTTTGTTTTGTTTTTTGTTTTACAACTACGGACTTGCTTTCTTCTTATCATAATCTGTCGCTTATCTTATATAAAACAGGGACACGAATCGTAGATGCGTGGTTACCCAAATACCCTTGATATTATCATAGTTTACCAATAGAGCATGTCCTCGTGGTGCATGAAACATGACACTTTCATATAGATTAGTTTGTTTGAAAGAAAAATGTATCTGAAAGATTGTATTGGGACTATTAAATTATTTGAATGATGAAAAACTAATCAATATGCTGAAAACATTTTCTATGGATTAAAAACAACAAGTTTAGATTGTCGAATTCAATGACGATGATGAGATGCAAAAAATTGTTGAATTCCTACATACCATTATAAGGTCTTTGATGATCTCATCCGTGTAAAATTCGGGCTGCTTCTCTTGCAACGAAAGCAAATGATCCAGCACGGTTTCCCTTCTCTTCACCACCTGCTTTCTTGGGACTATTTCTGTGTTCTTCAATCAAATTCTATAACAGCTCGTCCGATCTCTTGCTCAACCTAGACACTTTCTTCTCATAATTCCTAAAGACCGACCTCAAAATACTCAAGTAGTCCCCTGGATACGCACTGACAACATACTCGATAATTTCAGACATGACCTCGCGAAGCACCGTTGCCTCCTCGGCATTGGTCACATTTTCCCCAAAATACCTCTTCCCAGTCAGCATCCTTACAACGATGTTGAATGTCATCTCCAAGAACATTGGTTTGAGCTCCACCTTAGTGAAGTCGTCGCCAGATAATGAGGTTGAGGCTCTTTGTTTGGATTAAGCAGGAGTCGCTTGATTTCATCCCTCCGAATGGGCACAAAGGAGTTGAGACGGGCTGAGGAAAAGATCTCAAGGGTGCAAAAGCGGCAGAGATTGCGGCATTGTTCGCCGTAGGAGGCGAAGACAAGGATCGTGTTGTCGTACCCAATGTTCCCACCGGCGACGGTGGAGGGGCTGTTGGCAAGGACGATGTCGTTCTTAGTGCAGCGTTCTTCGGCCACTTGAGCCGACGAGACGATGACCACTTGGCAGGAGGCGAAGTGGAGAGAGAAGATGGGGCCGTAAGATTGGGAGAGGGAGTAGAGTATTTAGTGGAGGAAGAGTTTCATGAGGTGGAGGTGGCCTAGGATGGGAATGGACGGCGGACTCGACGGGAGGTTTTTGGGTTGCTTTTGAGGAAGCATTGACACTTTTCAGGAGGTCATGTGTCGTGTCGGAGTCGGATACTCCCACACGTGTCCAACATTTTTCGATACTTGGTTAATGGGTGTCAAAAAATCCGACACCTGATTAACTCTCTCAACACTGTTTAACACACAAGTCTAGAATTCCGACATGCAAGTTCAGAATTTTGACACACACGGGGCCAATTCTAAAAATTTTCAATAAATTACCAAATATAAATACGTAAAAAATAAAAAATAATAAAAATAATAAATTAGGAAATAATAAAAATCTAATCTTCTTTTCTCTTATAAGTTTGCTCGTGAGACCAAATTTGGCCCATAAATTTATTTTTTTCCTCTTCTTTCGACACGTTCTAATACGTGAGTTCGGAGTAATTATTGTTTTTTTTCCTCCAAGTTTTATGGACTATTGGAATGGAATTGAATTTGTCAATTGAAATAATGAATGATATTAACAAATAGTGGGTTAATGTTTTTGATTGTTTATTTATTTGTGAATTTATATCAAATTAATTTGATTAAAATAATCATTAAAATGATAATTTATCATATATTTATAAATATATATATTTAATATACAACGTGTTCTAATGTATCGGAATTCTCTATATTTTGATAAATGACATGTTGACATGATGTATCATGTCGTGTCGTGTGTTGCGTGTTGCATGTCGGTATCAATGTTACTTGAGTTGCTTTAACCATGAAGAGATGAACTTGAGAGTGAGGAGGAGGAAAGTCAGAGGAAGGAAAGAGTGATAGGATGAAGCCTTTATGGCTAGGACAAACTTGGTATTGGAGAAGGTTGTGGGGTGCCTAAATAGTATTCTCTCGCTCCGATGCTTCTCACCAAGTGGAGTTGACTTGTTGCAACTCTTGCCCAAAGTCTTACCTATTTATCAATTATGACATGTTTTTCTTTTTAGTATTGACCATCTGTTGCATGCGGGGAAAAGAAAAAAGTTAATGAAATTATGGAAAGAGACACACATTTGGCATTAGATAAATTCTGAGTGCTAAAACTTGACACGAGTTCCAAATGGTACACTCGCTCGTGCCAAGTTTTGACATTTGGGGGGTGTACTTCTTTCAAAGATTCATGATAATAAACCACCTGCCTTGCATGTTTTTCAACGGTTTAGGATGCACATGATAACTATTTTGTTTTTCTTTTTTTCATTTTTCTATTTTCCAGCTCCTAGAAACAAGTTTGGAATAGAATTTCGTTTAGTATTTTTTTCTATTTTTGAAACAAATTTTTATCTCAAAAATAGGTTTGAAACAAAAATGAGAAATATAAATTTTGTACCTTTCTTTTTTTGAAATAGAAACAGAAATAAAACATTTTTCATTGCTCACCCTCGCGTCCACTGCTTGCTGCCGGCCACTGCCCGTCAATGTAGAAATCGACTTTTTCAATTCAATTAATTGAGGATAATTTGTCTCATGAAAGATTGAATCACAATGAATGGAAAATAGCTTGATAGGGAGATATATAAGAAGGCTTACCAAATGATTTTCTATTTTGGAAATAAAGATTTTGTGTTGTCATTAGATTTTTATTAATTGAACCAATATAGTCGTACTTCTTTAAGTGAAAATACAATTAAATTCTCCCGATCAAGCCTTTTACCTCTTATATAATATCTGACGTGGGGAAGAATCAACAAAATGTTATAATAACACTATAAGAGGAGATTCATTTTGACTCTTTCTCATGCTTTGGGAAAGAAACAAAAACCATGTTTTGCCCGTAGGGCCAAGAAGTCATGATCATCCATCATCACAATGAAAAGGACACACAGTAAAAATTAAATTGCCGGCGGGGATAAGATAAATGTTAATGCAATTATCGAGAAAAAAACAAGCCAACGCATTGTCATCTATCATCATTGCGAAGAGGACACATAGTTGATATTAGATAAATTTCTCGCCAGTGACGATTCATGCTAGTCAACCCCTTGACTTGAATGATTCTCAATGGCTTAGTGGCTATAAAAAAAAGGCCATTTGTGGAGTTATTAGTCAACCTCTCCTTTTCAATTGGAAGTAATATCAATATTGATAAGATAAGTTTATCTATTGTGTCATTCGGAATGTTAAAATTTGGGCTACATATGGATGCACAACTAGTGCATAACATATTTGTAACAAATTATTGCAATTGAGTGAACTTTTTTATCCCTTAAGCTAACTCAAAGCAAATTTTCAAAATATATTCTAATATTGTATGAGCATCAGAGGGGAGTCATGGCGAGGGTCATTGAAAACGAAATCTTGGGCAACTGGTTGTGCAAGGACTAGCAGCTGTTGCGAGAGGTGGGCAATGCCGCGGTGGTAGCGGCAGTGAAATGAGCTATGCACTTTCGGGCAATTCCTAATTTTGATTTTTCTCTTAAATTTTCTCATTAAAGTATATGATTTTAGTAGTGATAATGAGCTTAATCAGACACTCAACAGCCATTTCAAATGGATAAAAAATCCTGTCATTTTGTCCCTGTAAATATAGGAAAGCAGTTTTTTAAAACTAGCAGCAATTTGTTGTTTCATATCTATTTATTTATCATTTTAAATATCTCATAATATGTTCTAATTAAATATGTTAATTCAGTACCTTTGTTGGTTAAAGAGTCAATTATTCCCTTTTTATTATTTGTTTGAAATTGAGGGAAAGCGGGCATTCCATAAGAATTTACAGAAACCTTTTAAAGTTGAGGGTTTAACATGCATCAACACCGAAATTGCATGGGTCAGGTGAAATTTTCCCTTGCAAAAAGACGTAACTTTAAGTTACCATTAATCTATATGGAATTGTCATGTTCCACGCAGGGCATGGGACATGCTCTATTAATAAGCTATGATAATTCAATGGGTATTATGTATAATCACACCATACGTTTCACATCCTTGTTTTGTATGAGAAAAATGATAGATTAGGATAAGATAAATCAAGTTTATACTTAAGAAAAAGGATAATAGGAAATATTTAGCATTCTCTTTTACTATCGAGTGGTTGACCTTCCGGCCAGATATTCCTGCTCTCTAGTACAATCAAATTGGTTCTCTTTACCATTTTTTTTCCTTTTCTCACAGACTAGTAATTCGTCTGTTTAAATTGCAAGATCAACACTGTATTGAGGCCAAAAAAGAAAAACAATGTATAGGAAGATAATGCATATCAGCGCCTCCAATCAATCATCGAGTTTGATACTACTATAATGTTGACATAACCCATGAGCATTAGGTATAGCCAATATAGTGCGCCAAGATTTAATAATGATGTGGGCGGGTCTTAAGCCTCACGTTTTGGTAATGCGATTGCTTATTTCAATTCCACATTCAAACTTATTTTCATGACATTCCTAGTTTTGTGATAACAAATTTACATACATCCATATTTATGACGTATGAATTAGTGTCAAAAGTTCCTTCAGAATTTTCGATTGAAATCATAATAACTTGGTAGGACAAAATATAGAATATCTCCTATCATGCATCTAAATTAACATTTTTGTGATTGCTATTTCTTAGATTATCTCCATCTTTTATTTAAAATCTTTGTGGATTGCGCATGTGGATTACGTGAGATTTTATTTTAAATTTAGATAATTGTAGTGTTTTTTAAAAATCGCAAAAGGATTGCATATCATGTAGATTGGTATTAATTTTCTAGATAAGATTGCATAATAGGATTAGATAGGATATTTTCCCAGTTGAATTAAATACATGATTAGATAATATCTAGGTATCATAATGATTTTCAAATTGAATTGCAATAGATAGGCATCCAAATTAAGATAGGATTTAGGTTCGTCTTTTTCCTAGCTTATTTTAAATAATATATAGATATTTGTTTTTGTAATTTTTAGTTACCAATTTTAATGAAAGACCTAAAAAAATATCATGTCCTATAGACTAATTGCATTACATTCATGTCATATAGTTTACGTCAAGTCATTATTGCACGTCGTATCGGAATTAGGTTATGTAAACATAATTTAGGATTAAATTCGCATGTCATGCATTGCATACAATTTAGTTTTTTATATGTGGAAAAACCAAAATATATATATATATATATATATATATATATATATATATATATATATATGCTAGATTTCTTCGTAGAAATGTAATGACACTTGATAGATGTAAATTTTAATTAATTAAGGTTGCTTATTGAGACTAATGTATAAAATTAATCTTTGGAGTGACAGGGCAAGCTGTTCAATTATTTAACAAAGTTCATTTGTTTATATGTTGGCTTACAGTTTCTTATATCACTTAGTATACCGATTATGTGGACCAACTTCAATTGTAGAGTATCACTCATTTTTAGTTACGTTGATCGCTAACTTATCATGAAATGTAAATATGTGGGTGTAATAAAATATACAAATCCTACAAATTGTCGATGTTAATTACTCCACACTTTGTCACCAATCAAGTCGTTGACTGTATGGAAGAGTACGAAGCAGCTTCAAGGGCTTGTTCTCAGAAAATTGCTGCTGGCCGGAACTTTCTCTTTTCTCTCTCTCTCTCTCTCTCTCTCTCTCTCTCTCCCTGCTAAAGAGGAACATCAAAGAACCCCACAACAACTTTGGTTCAGTGGCCATTGTTCAATTACGTCGCAGTCTTTGTGCTTACAATCAGACAACTTTAGTGGAGACTTAAGCCGAGAAAAGAATGATAGCTTGGCCTATGGGTTGTATAACAGCCAAGCTTGACGGCACCAGGTAGTTCGGGCACATTATACATCTTTCTAGGATAAGTCCTCTGCATTGGAATCATTAGCATTAAAAGGAAAAACTATTTACCTTCTGGAGTTATGTTCTTTGTTCTCAAGCTCAATCCCATACCCCATCATAGTACCGACAAGCCTTGGCTAACAAGACCATTTAGGACGTCTGTGTAGTGTGTATACATCTTAATGATGTTTTTTATCCGGCCCTATCTTGAAGATTTCATAGTTGTCCGGTACATTGTTCAGTTTCATCTCTCTGACTCTTGTCTGTGCCTTCGGAAGTTGGCTTGTCTGTCTTTCTGGGGATATGATTGCAGGAGCCTACAGGTAAGGAGTGGCCGTTGTTTCTGCACCACAAGCTAGAGCTGCAGAGTGCACCAGAAATTTTTGCGTTGGCGCGTATGGTACCACCCCCCGGCGCGGCCCTTCTCGCGATCATATTTTCTTTATTTGACTTATGTCAAGGTATAATTAAGATTGATTCTTCTTAGATATACACGCTCATCAAGCCGCTTTCATTGGTTTTTAAAGCACCATCTAATTCTACTAAATAGTGGAGGCCATTGTCCAGATTGAGTCGGTCCAATACCTTAATTAGGAATCAATTTGCACAATGTTGGTCTCCAATTTTTGGGACGAGATACCAACCTTGTTGAACTTGAGACCAAGTTCTATTCTAGGGTTAACCAGTGATTAACCAATTCTATTTTTTTTGGTTTTATTTCGTTTTGCTTGAAAAAAATAAAAGTACTCTTTAAAATTACATATGCGTTGAGAATGCGATATAGAACATCCAAGCTATAAACACCAATACAAATCAAATAGAAATCTAAGATAAGGTAACAATAGAAATCTCAACTTACCAAAAATAACAACATTAGAAGACGAACACGCGAAATAAAATCAAACAATAAACTATCAATTATACATAGATATATATTTATATATACACTCACAAACACAAAGTTGGTTTGGGTTAGACTAACTATAAAGCCTATAAGTTATGTACTAGAGTTTGGAAAATTTATTCTAGGGCAATGAAAAAGGAGGCGGCAAGCACTTTAAGCCAAACACAACGTTTGGAATATATATAGTTGGTCTAATTTGGACCAATCTTAAAGTATTGGGACCATAGACCAACTAGCACGATACAGGTTTTAGTTGCTCTAGGACTAGATATCGGCCTAGTTCCCTTGGAAACCAGATCAAAACTGACCGGGTTGGGCAAATTCAAGGTCAACCTTGGACCAATGCTCAACCCTACCACTAAAACTAGAGAAGGTTGGATCAAGTGTTCAAGCATGCGATTTCCAAGCAAAACTTTGGTGGGTGAATAACAAGCCCCACCTCTTTTACTAAATTAGCTTCTTACATTACCCATCGGTCCATAATAATAATACAAAAGCCAATGATTGGTTAGGACTAGTGATGTGAAATATTGATAAGTTTCTAATCAATGAATTGCAATCATGGTCAACTGCCATAACCATTCTCACATTAGTGTTGTCACTTCCTCTAATAATTTTGCTTCTTTGCTGGTCATACACGCTGGTCATCATAGCATTTTCTTCTTCCCTTGTTAATGCCCAACATGTTCTAATATTAAAGCTCTATTTATTTCACAGAAAATGAATGGTTTTAAAAAAAAATTTCAAAAAAATGATTATTTTTATCACTTAAAAAAATTAGTCAATGAAAAGCATTTTTGTTATCGACAACAAATTATATCTAAGCATTGTTCGTAAATGATGAAAGTTTTTTTCTTTCATTCCTTTTAGGAAGTGACACAAGCTATCAAATTTTGGAAAATATTTTATAAATCATTAATTTTTCGTTAAACAAACATACTTCCAGTATATACTCTCAATTCACATTAATCTCCTTTGATTTTTTCTTTTGGTTGAAAGAAACTTATATTCATTACTCAAAAGGATATATTAGAAGTATGTAATCTTCATAACAAAGCAAATCAAAATAGCGCAAGAAACTGAAAAGCAAAGCCAAATCCAGAAAATAGGGAGGATTAACGGGGCATTAGCAAAGTTAAGCGCATACTCATTCCGCAAAAACAGATTTGTCAAGCAAAAATAATTGGCGACCATCACTAGTTCACGTGCCTTTGTCAATGATGAGCACGCGCCACAAATTCATTCTCTAGTAATTATGATGTTGCTAGTTGACGGTGCGTGATTAGGTTCGACTTTCTCTACACCATCACCATACGAAGACAACATAAATAGGTTAAACAAAAATAGATCTAACATGTGGATGAACAAATCTTTGTGATTCAATGAGATGCCAAAACTCCTGTGATCATCGTTAAAACTAGATACACGAATAGAGCATAGGAGTATTGAATACCTGGAAGCATAGTTATAAAACTTCCAAATCTAGAGAAAGGGAATGGTGAGACTATCTCAAACCCTCACCATGGCTAAAGGTTGAAGAAGATGGGGAGAAAAGAGAGAGGGAGAGAGAAAAGACTTTTCGGCTCCCGTCAAAAAAATCTAGTTTGTTGATGGCTTGTTTTATCACGTCAATATGATTCCAAAACCAATTTTTGTCTTTTTTTCTTGTCATATTGGACTCGAAACTTCCCTATAAACTTCAGTTCGAGATGATGCAAGTCATTGGCATGAATTGCTTATTAAAGATGCGACATTTTCCTTGTATCTTTCATTTTCTTAATTAACCAGCATCGACCATTTTGCAAGCACCCACGATTACTAAGAAAATTGAGAGTTGCGGTGATAATCAACAACGAGGATTCCTTCGAATATTATGTGAATCCCATCATATTATAAAGTTGAGATAATGAAAACTCATTATGAGCGATACTTTTCTGTGCCTGCTCGTAAAAGCATTGCTTCCCAATGTCCTTTGGATGGTACATCAAACATTTTGGTACCTCAATTAGAGATTATGATGACACCTAAATTTTGGCGACTCGTTTAATTATTCTTTAATTGTATGGAAAATTAGGGATTAATTATAACCCCTAAGAAAAAACGATTTTTGCTAAATTGCATCGCATATAGACATTAGGTATATTTGTATTACTAGTATTAATTATAAAATTTTTAAAAGAAATTAAAAAAGCGAGGGTCGAGACTAGGCCAGGCCTAGGCTGGCCTGGCCTTCTTTATTTTTTATTTTTTTCTTCTTCTATTTCCTTCCGCTTGGGCTCGACCCATCTCTTCTTTTCCTTTTCTTGTCTATTGCGTTGGACGTTGGCTCTGTCACAATGGAGCAAGGACAGAGGATGGCGTACGGTGATGGCAAATGGAATGTCAAGTGCGACGCTCAGCCAGGATGATTGGTCAGACAGCTGGCGTCGTCTTGGAGAAGAGAGAGAAAGAGAGGATGACGAGAGAGAGAGAGAGAGAGAGAGAGAGCTTGGGGAGGGGGACTTTTGGACTTGGCTGGGTGGAGTTCGGGAGGGAAACCGAGAGAGAGAGAGAGAGCCCAAGAGAGAGGGTTCTAGAGGAAGCGTGCAAGCTTTGGAAAAGGAGTTCTTTTCTCCTTCGGCTGGACGGAGCAGAGGTGGGAGCTTAAGAGTGAGACGGAGATACAAAAAGAGGGGACTTCAGTCGCGCATCCACCCATTCGGCGACCTTCCCAGTGATGTCGTCAATCCGAAACAGGTAGGCTCGAGCTCTGCCTTTGCTTTGTTTTAGGTGTGACAAGCTAGAGCCCCCGGCCGTCTAGCTCGCGCGAGCTCTAGTCCCGTCACCCTTTTATTTGCTTCCATAGTCATCTACGTTATGCGACAAGCTCGCTGGCTTGAGCTTGAGCCTCGGCTTGGGCTGGGAACCCCACCCTAATAACGCATGCCAACTGTTTGTGAAAACGCTTGAATGAGATCTGAGTTCCGTAGGTTGGTTTCAGCCAATATTGGTTGTTTTTCATTCATGCCTCTTATGAGTGCGATTAATTTGTCCCTGAGCTATCTCGAGTGTTGCTTGTATATGATGCATCGATGTTTGCCTGAATTTGTGTTTTGTTTGAGTCGGTGGCCACCCTCTCGCCGATGCCCCCCAAGTGTTCGATGAAATGCTTCACTGAAGAGACTAACCCTAGCCCCTAAATTGAAATTTGGCTTTTAGCTTTTCCGTGTCGTTAGTGGTTATATTGTTGTCATGATGCCGCATTTAATGTCTTCTTTGCCTTTTGGTGGATTATCCCGTGCTGTTTGAGTCGGCCAAGGTATGCATATCCCTCGCCGGAGTCAATCGGGCGACATTAAGAAGCGCCTACCAACTAGTGGTTGACGGTGGCTAATGCAGGTCGAGCCAAAAGGCCGATGCTGGACAATGGCCTAACAGCAGCCCTAAATGCCAATGAAAAGGCTCATCGTGGTGGTGGTGTTGGCTCGGAAGTCTCAGGGCATCAGTCACGTCATCCAAGGAGTCGAAGGCGAAGGAGAGAATAGGGAGAGGAGAAGAAATAATAAAAGAAAAAGATGAAAAAAAGAAAATTAGTAAAAAATGAATTGAAAAACTAATTTTTAATCCGAAATAGGTTTGGCCCGGGTAGGCGGATCAGCTTAGTGAGTTGGACTGGGTTTACCCGGTCCGAACTCTCTTTCTTGAATAGAGTATTAATAAAAAAAAAATTTTAAAAAAATTATACTAATAAAGAATGTTTAAAAAATCATAAAAAGGTTTTAAAAATTCAGAAAAAATATATAAAAAAATTCAGAAATTCATAGAAAACTTAGAAAATTCAGCAGATGCATGAAAAGTGTAACAAAATGGAAAAAAAAATTAAAATTTTGAAAAAATTGAAAAAAAAAATTATAAAATTCATAAAATCATAAAATTCCGAGAGAATTTCAAAAATTAGAATTACTAAAAAATACTTAAAATAATCTTTTGTGTAGCCTTCTCTCATAATTATGGGATAATCATTGAGAAAAAAAGTGCTAAAAAATTAAACAAGCTCATATGGCTTCATCATAGGGATTGTCCTTAAAAATGAATGTTTTTTATTGCGCACTTTCAATATGTTAATTATGTTTTCCCTTTAGCTTAGTTAGAGATGGCGTGCCCATTATTTAATAACACTAGGTTCTTACTCTCTCAATGCAGTTTTTATAACATCACCTTGTATGCTTATTGTCATTTTAATGATTGTGGACCCGTATGGTTATCTTGCATGTTAGTAGATAGGTCTAAAATCAAACTAAACTCCCTAACAAAAATCTTTTTGAAATGAACAAGATTAGGTACCAAAAAAGACACTAACTGATTAATTAGTATAACCAAGTCCCTGACCCTAGTTTATTTAGTGTAGGAAGTGAGGTACACTCCCATGTCTTACTTGATTTCTAGCTATCCAAATAAACTAGTGACGACTCCTTATTATAAAATTCTTATAACGTCAATTTAAATACCCAACATCGCCTGGGGTATAGACTTGAGAGAGCTCGTGTCTAAAACTAGGGTCACAGACCTTGTTGAATTGTCCGAAGGTTACAAGCCTATTAGTTGCAAATGGGTGTATAAAAATAAAATGGATTCCAAAGAAAAGATTAAGAAGTATAAACCAGGCCGGTAGCCAATGGTTCACTCAAAGAGAAAAAATAGACTATGAAGCAATTTTTTCTCCAATCTCTTCTAAAATTTCTTTTAGAGTATTTATGACATTAGTAGCTTATTTTGATATGGAGTTATACTAGATGGATGTTAAAAATGATTTTTTATATGAGGAGGTCTATATGGTGCAATCCAATAGTTTTATAGTAGATGATTCAAGTAAACTTGTATGTAAGATTGAAAAAGCGTATTTATGACCTCAATCAAGCTTCTAAACAATGGTATTTGAGGATTTATAGTGTTGTCACTTCATTCAGCTTTGTTGTAAACAAGGTAGATTAATGTATATAGTGCAAGGTTGGAGGGAAGATATTCATTGTTCTCATATTTTTTGTAGACGATATCTTGCTTGCTAACAGTGATATTGGATTATTGCATGAGACAAAGCAGATCTTGTTGAAAATTTGTGACATAAAAGACCTTGGTAAGACATCTTTTGTTTTGAGCACTGAGATCCATAGTAATTGTTCTCGCTATATATTGGGTTTATTTTAAAGGGTCTATATTGATCGTATTTTAGAAAGATTCAGTATGCAGCATTGCAAGCCATGAATTGCTCTTGTCGTTAAGGGTGATCAATAGAATCTCTCACAATATCCTCATTTAGGTTTTGAGAAAGCTCAAATAAATGATGTACCTTATATTAGCGCACTTAAAATATCACATATGCTCAAGTTTACATTAGACCGAACATTGCTTTTGCAATAGGATTTTTAGGCTATAGTCAAATTTATGACAAAATTACTAGATTGTTGCTAAGAAGGTTTTGAGGTACTTAAAGAGGACAAGGGATTATATGTTGATTTATATATATTTAAGACTCGTAGCTAAGAGGATATTCGAATGCAAACTTTGTTGTCTATCAAGATGATATGAAGTCGACAATAGGATACATTTTAATGTTAGCAGGAGGTGTAATATCATGGAAAAGTGAGAAATATAAATCTATATCATCCTCTACCATGTAAGCAAAGTTTGTAACGTGCTTTTCAACTGCTACTCAGGTTATTTGGCTTTGAAACATCTAATGATTTGACCCTATTTAATTTTGTGAATAGACCCATATAGTTGTATTGTGACAATAATTTTACGGTGTTATTTATCAACAATAATAGAAGTCTTAAGGGGTCTAAGCATATGTTGATCAAGTATTCCAATCGGAACCGGATTGGGATTCCTAAACTTAAAATTGTATATGCCTTTTGCTTTTCTTTTTACCTTTTACCAATGCATTTTGGTTCTTATAGGAAGTCCATTATCGAATTCATGGAACATAACACTAATGGACTCTATCCAATTGTTTAATTGAGTCTTGCGCATTTATGGGTCAATTTAGTGAGCTCTTTGTAAAGACAAACAAGAGATGAATTCGAGTTCATTTCCCATGATTTATTATGTAATTTAGTGAGATACCCGTCAATTTAGGAAGGAAAATTTGTTTTGTCTTTCGGTTGCTTTATCATTCTCCCTTGAGAAAGTATTTTCTAAATAAGATGTTTGGATAGTTTACAAGGACCTAGATTCATTTTTATTCTCTTTCCTTTACTTTTTTCATGATTGTGGTTGCAAACAACTTACGGTTTCTCTTAAAAGAACGTGGGATGAATGAAATAACCATAGAGAACTCATAGATGAATGATTATCCAAATGCTAGAAAAATTTGAAGTTGACAATCAATAGGGTTTCTGTATGTTTTTTTTAAGAAGTTCTTTTGCAACTCTTCCATCATTTTTAAGAAGCCAAACATGTCTAAGCCAAATATGTCTAAGATTGTTCACTATTGTAGCATTCATTTTCGTTTTGTTCAACTGAAAATGAAACAAAAAATTATATATATATATAAGAACTTATTGGATATATAAGAAATGGACCTGAAATCGGGGGGTAGGTTCCGGGTTCTAAATTTCCACAGGTAGGTTTCAGATTCCAAAAAGTGAGGAACTTGTACCCGAGGTAGGTTCTAGGTTTCAAGTAGAACTTGTGAGGAACCTGGAACCGCTCACTTCTAGTGTCAACCTATAGTAAAGGCTAAGGGCATCTAGTTATTAGCCTTAAAAATATGTCAATTTACATATAAAGAAAGCTTAAGCATATAGGCTCATTGGAACCATAAGCATATTTTCTAGTAACACATCAGGTTTTATAATACTTAAGGAAAGAGAATGCTGACTAACAAAGGGGATAAACACATTAAGTACTACTCTATATGATGTATAATCCATTTGCCACACTACTATATTAAATTTTTATCAGTAGAGTTAAAAATACTCTTGACCATGAAATGTTCTATGTATATACATGTAGTTATCGCCATGATTTTTGTGTTTAAGGCTTTATGGGATTAGTTGACTATTAAGAATTATCTCTAGACCAATATAAAGGTGCTTACATACAATACTTATTTAATTAATATAGAGTTTTTGTAATGTTGATTACATTAATTGATATTATAATTTACTGTTATACAGTATTGATCTAATAAAAGTGAGATATCAGGATTCTAAATTAGTCTAATATGGGGCTGGTTAGTGTAGGCCGAGTAAAGCCCGACCTGTTATGAGAGGATCTGTGGCTTAAAATTCTATAAATAATGCTCAAGTTTCTCCTTTAATTCTTACACACACAATTATTCTCACATAATAAGCATTACAAAATGCTAAGAGTGAGGAGTAATCTCATTAAGCTAGTGATATAAGGGGTAATAGAGGAAAAACGCTTGATTTTTGGATCGTTGCTATTTTGCATCAAGAACAATGAATTCCAAATCAGATACATAAATCTTTTTTACTCGATTATATGTGTTCTATATTTTAGATAGAGAGATCTTGGGTGCCTATTTACACCTTACAACAATATGTTATGCACTAGTTGTATATACATACATAACCTAAATTTTACATTTGAAAGGACACAGTAGATAAATTTATGGTATCAATATTGAAATCACTTCAAACTAAAAAGGAGACGTGTCGTGACTTACCCCTCATGAAGGAGGGAAATTGGTTTAGAAACCTTAATTAAGACATGGAAGTGTTGTCTTAATACATGCGCAACTATAGATTTTGGAATCGGGGTCTTAATTACCCTAGCTATTTAACTAGAGCCCTTTTAGTACTTAAACTTGACTATTTTCTAATCAAAATGTCAAGGTAGGCTATTGAAAATTTTAATGTTCATCCTAACTATTCTAAGAAAATAACAATCAATATATTGAAATTGCGCAATCGAGTATAATCGAATTTAAAAGCGCAAGCAACAATCTAGCATTGTCTCTAAAAAGAAAAAAATATTCAAAAATCCTATGATGAAGCTCTAAAACCTTATTCAATTGGGTTTTAACTTTTCAAGATTTTTTACTTTTTAAGAGAAAACTATTCAAAATGCTAACTTTAAAGCTTTTTCATGACTTTTAGAAAAATAAATAAAAAAAATTCGGAATTTTGTTTATTTTTTTAAATTAATTTTTTATTTTTGATTTTTTCCGAAAATAGGGACACCAGGCTGGCCCTAGGGCCGTCTCTGAATATGGGTTGTAGTCTGGTCCACGAGTTGGGTTCGTGGACCCAAAAGCTTAAACAATGGAATCGGCTCACTGGAATGAAGCCCAATTCTGCCACCACAAACCCAAGTCTATGCCCACTTCAGTTAGAACCATCAAACCCAAATATGAAAATAACCCCACAATTCAGTCCAAGCCCATCCAAGTCAAACCCTGAAATCCTAAGAAAATTAAATGAAAACAAATGGGCCCGATTCTCAACAAACAAGTCAAGCCCAACCTCATTGAACCCACGCTGAGCCCGAATCCACAAAACTCATGCACGCTTCCCTTTTTTTTATCTAATTTTTCTCCCCTTTTGTGTGTGTGTCTCTCTCTCTTCATTACCCTTTTCTTTATTATATTCTATATTCTTCTTCCCCGACTCTTCCTCCTGTCATCCCCTACGCTTGGCTTCCGATTTCTAGAACATCAACTTTTGTCCTACGCCTCACAACCAACCGACCACAACTTCAACCAATGATTCCTATGCTAAATTTCCGAAACATGAACACATATGGTTCATATTCAATCATCATTAGGCCTCCCTTGCCGATTTCCTGTTCTCGTCGGACGGACATTCTCGGCCGCAAAGCATGAAATATAAAATAATGTAGACGATGACGGTGGCGGGGGCAGTGAAACGACTGAACGACCAATGCCACGGGAATGCTAATCATAAAAATGACACCCCAGCAGAACGAATCAACTCAAGACACTCGATTTTGGCCAAAATTCGGAGGACGAAAACTAGATCTCACTTAAAAATTTCGTCAAACAGGTGAAGGGCGCTCGGGAATCATGAGGTTGTTGGAGGTTATGGGTTTGAGAGAGAAGAAGCGGTTGCTTAAAGTATTACACCAAAAGACGTCAAGTTTGGAATGCTCAACAATGTTACCTGCAGCGTAGGGAAACCCTAGAGTTTTTATATGCAAGTTATTGAGCTCAAGCCCATATGGACCCAAATAACCATACTTTTACCTATTGGGCTTGTATGTGAACATATTATTTTTGGATTATATTAACAATATATCCAACAATTTCCTCCTATGTTCACCATACATCACAATCCAATAAGGTGATAAGTGTAATGTTCACACAAACATGAATCATCCACATTCAATCCAAGACAATCAACTCGGATCGATCAAAGAGTATTTCAATAGTAAAGTATTAAACTCAATCATCCTTATCATAAATCTTTTTTGAGATCAACAATATTAAACTCAATCATCCTTATCATAAATCTTTTCTGAGATCAACAAATCAAAATAAGTATTAGGAGTTTTAGATTCAGTCTAAACTCATCCAAATCCCAACACCTAAAATAAATAAATCCCAGACTCAGTTCACAACTAATATATGCATATTAGTCAAGTATAAGTAGGCCAGTCAAAATAGTCCAAGGCCTTACAAATATAAAAAATAATGTTCAGTAAATAGAGATAGTAAAATGTAAGTCTCAAGTAAATAGACTCCATCAAAATAGGCAATAGTAGATAAACTGTCAAGTCTCCGCAAGCTCTAAATGATATATATTATTCATCAAATATGTCATCCTGGTCAGGATCCCACTCATTGAGCTCTCCTCCATCTCTGCCATCCCCTGTAGAATGTCAAATATGAATTTTATATTATCATGAATTCAATCATTTGAATAAAAAACTTAGCACCATTCCACCAGCAGAGAAGAACATATATTGATGTCATAAAGTATCATAATATCATGCCATAAGTATCAATCCAATTTCATATATGATGAACAAGACCTAAACAATGTGATTTACAAAGAGCCATCAACTTAAGTTTATTTGTAAGAGAATAACTATTGTCTAGTTTCAAAGAACAAGACCAATAGTCACTTCACTTACAATAACCTAGTCATGTAATATCAAGTTTCAATTAAGAACAATACCAGTAGACTTCTTAAGTAAACAATTGTTTCTATGTTTCAATTTGGAATGTCACAGTTACTGATTCCTTAAAGTCAAATAATCTAGCATCAAGTTTAGAATAAGATCATTTAACCAAAAGGATAGTCCGACCTAATTGAATTGTATCATCAAGTTTGGAATGACACAAGTTTCCTCGATAAAACATTTGAATTAGGTTAAAGTCATATTCATCAAGTTTGGAATGAGATAACTCATCCTTTTCAAATTAGTCAGCAACTGTGAAAATCGATGAAACATATAAACTGTGCTTATCATTGTAGCCAATAAAGAAAGATTCGATAATTCAAAACACACAATTAAAAGGTAAGTAAATGGTAGTTAAGACTTGCCTATATAGTCTTTAACCCTAATTCCTCCACTATTTTGAATAATCGATTTTTAGGCATACCTTTGGTGAGGGTATCGACTATGTTATCCTTCGATCTCACATCGATCAAGGTAATAACCCATTGTTCTCTCAGATAATTCAACAATGCATGTCTCAGTCTCACATGTCTTCACTTTGAATTAAAGGGAGCATTCTTGACGACTTGGACAGCTGCTCGATTATCACAGAATAGGCTTAAAGAATTAATTTTTAGCCAAGTCAAAGGAATATCCATAATCAGATTCTTTATTCACTTTGCCTCTTCACCGGCTGAGGTTAAAGCAAAAAGTTCTGATTCCATAGACGACAATGCAATACAAGTCTATTATTTGGATTTCCAAGTAATAGCAGCTCCACCCAAAGTGAATACATATCCACTAGTGGACTTACTATTTCTAATATTTGAGCACCATGAGGCATCAGAATATCCATCCACAGTTGGAGGATAACCAGAATAATATAGAGAGCATAATCTTTAGTACCATTAAGATATCTCATTAGCCTATTGAGGGCATCCCAATGCTCTTTACTAGGATTACTAGTAAAACGACTTAGCATGATAACTGTAAAGGCTATGTCGGGTCTAGTGCAACTCATAGCATACATGAGACTACCAATCAGTTTCGAGTACTTTAACTGATCCACATTGGTCCCTTCATTAGGACTCATTCTGTTATTATAATTACATGGTGTCTCACTCGGTTTACACTTATTGTATCCCCAAATAGAAAGTAGCTGCTCAATATAATGAGTCTGGCTAAGAGAGATGACTTACCGTTTAAAGTTTACTTTCATACCAAAAATGTTATTAGCAATACCAAGATCTTTCATGTCAAATTCTTTAGCTAAAGTAGCTTTCACATCACTCACTACAGAATGATCAGAACTAAGAATTAACATGTCATCAATATACAAGCAAATGATGATTATCTTATTTGACATAGAACGATGGTAAAGGCATTTATCTGAATAACTAGACTGAAAGTCATAACTCTTTACCACTTTGTCAAATTTAAGATGTCACATCTTAGGTGCTTGTTTAAGACCATACAATGATTTATTCAATTTACAAATTTTGTCCTCAAGACCTTTCATAACATATCCTTCCGGTTGTATCATGTAAATTTCCTCATTTAATTCCTCATTTAAAAAAACTGTTTTTACATCCATTTGATGCACTACAAAGTGTTCAATAGATGCCAAAGCAAGAAGAATTATTATAGTAGATCGATGACATACAGGTGAATAGACATCAAAATAATCTATTCCACTTTGCTGTTTATAGCATTTAGCTAATAAATGTGCTTTGTATCTGGCTATTGATCCATCACTATTCAGTTTCTTTTTCAATGCCCATTTACAGCCTATAGCCTTAGCCCCTTTTGGCAAATTTACTAGCTGCCAAGTGTGGTTTTGCAGCAAAGAGCTCATTTCATCATCTATGGCTTCTGCCCACAGTAGAGATTCCCTAGATCTCATTGCTTCCTGATAGAATAATGGATCATCCTCAAGATGGTAAGCAACAAAGTCCTCACCAAAACTTTTGGGAATTCTCTCTCTTGTAGAGTTAGTAACTTACTTGAAGAAAGCGCCAAATTTGTAGTTCCAGCATGAGTCACATTTGCCTTACCACCATTGCAATTTTCTACAGTGTCTTTCACTTCTGTGATCTCAGTGAGTAAGTTCTTGTTATTTGTAGCATGACAAATAGTGCCACTATCCAACCACCACTCAAAAGAGACGATGGCCTTTCCATTCAGTTAGTAGTTTGCTTAACATAAGACCGACAAAGAGATTATCGGACATATCAGAGTTATCATCTTTCAACTTGTTCCTCATCTTCTCAAATTCAACTAACTGAGAGGTGATGCTTGAATTCATAGTGAATTTAAAATTAAAGAATTTCTCCGCTATGAGAGTTTTAGAGAGCCCCTCTTGTTTTTGGAATTGAGTATTCAAGTGATCCCATATCTGTTTCGCCGTCTTGTACTCACTATAAGTCATAGCCAGATTAGGATTTAGAGAGTTCAACAAGTAATCTCTACAAAAATCCTCATCTTTGTTCCATTGATATTCATCCACATCTTCAGTGATAAATGTAAAATCACTTAATACAGTATAGAATATGTCACGTTCTTTCATGCCAAATTGAACATGTAATTTCCAGCCATGAAATTCAGTAACATCAAACGATTGCAACTTTATAATATCATAGGAACCACGCTTTGCCATTTTAATCAGAGTAAAGTGTTAGAAAGAGTGCACCTTGGAGTCCTCGGAGCCACAAAGTCAAATAACTCCCCTAACCTTGATCAAACCACTCTATAGAGATGGAATTTGCCAAAACAAACCCCAAAAATAGATTTGGAGCGCCCAAAAACCTTAAGATGGACTGTCCTTGTCGCTGAAACTCGCTAGAAATTTCCGCCGCTGAAATTCGCTGGAAATTTCGTCCCCGAAATTCGCTGGAAATTTCGTCCTCGAAATTCGCTAGAAATTCATATGGAAACTTCCGGGTGCCGTAACTTCTCCGTCCGACCTTCGATTGACACGAGTGACCACTCAAAACGTTCGTAACGACGAGTAGAACAAAGCCCAAGTGGTTTCACCTTCTAAAATTGGCTATAATTTTTGGGTTTTTGAATCAAAGATTTCGGTCACCCGAATCTTCAAACTCAGATCCCGGCCAATACCACCGTCGAAATCGAAAGTAAATTACACCCTTGAGTTTGTCTTGACGAAATCTTCAAGAAGACACCTTACTCGCTCAAATCCAACACACGAACATTAATACTTCAAGATTGTTGGAGGTTTTGGGTTTGAGAGAGAAAAAGTAGTTGCTTGAAGTATTACACCAAGAAACGTCAAGTTTGGAATGCTCAACAGTGTTACCTCCAGCGTAGGGAAATCCTAAAGTTTTTATATGCAAGTTATTGGGCTCCAGCCCATATGGACCTAAATAACCATGCTTGTACCTATTGGGCTTGTATGTGAACATATTATTTTTGGATTATATTAACAATATATCCAACAAAGGTTTCCGACGCAACTGGGACCCGAACCCAAACCGAGACTCTCACTAAACAGACAATGAAACACACAACAACCAAAGGAGGGATGGACGAGGCCGAAGTTCGCGCGAGTCGGTCGGCCGTGAGCTCCGGCCCGGCGCGCCCAAAACAGAACGCCAGCATAGCCGAGCCTACCTGTTCGGCTTGAGGACGTTGCCGGGAAGGTCGTCAGACGGGTCTGCGCGAGGCCAAGGCACCCTTTCTTACTCTTTGAGTCGCTCGGAGCTCTCTCTCTCTCAGTCACTTGGATCCCCCACTCTCCGTTCGCCTTCTCTTGTCCCTTCTCCCCCTCTTCGGAACCCCCCATCTAGACACACGCTTCCTCTCTTTTAAACTTGGCCGGCAGGCACGCATGGTTCCTGCCACCGCCAGCTGCCTTGGCGGCCTGGCCCCGACCACCAACTCCGGGCAGACTTGCTCCCGCTCTGCGTACCTTTGTCGTTTCGTCCGTCCTTCCCGGTAGCGACTCGTGAGAGAGGAGGCAATAAGGAAAGGGAGGGAAGCCGGGCCAGAAAGAGGGAAGGAGGTGGGCTAGGCCGGCCCAAGCGAAGAGAAGAAAAGGAAGGAAAAAGAAAGACGCCGGGTCGGCGTGCCCCCTTGCCCGCCTCGCTTTTTTAATTCATTTTCTTCTTTATTTAAAAAAAAAAATATTTTGTAATTCATGTTTTTCTTTTTCCCTAAATATTATATTACTATTAATGCAAATGCTCCTAATGTCTATATGCTATGCAATTTAATGAATTTTTTTTTTTTTTTTTTTAGAGGTAAAAGTAAAACATGTATTTTTCTATACAATTAATGAATGATTAAATGGGTCATCAAATTTTAAATGTCAACAAGAGGTTAACTAAGAACTCTACAAATAGCATTTTTTATATGGCCACTAAGCTATTGAGAATCATTCAAGTCAGGTGGTTGATTAGCATGAATCTTACTGATGAGAAATTTGTCAAATATCGATTATCTGTCCTCTTCATTACGATGATAGATAACAATGAGTTGGCCTTTTCTCTCAATAATTGCATTAACTTTTTGCTTTTCCCCGCTGGCAATCTAATTTTAACCGTGTCCTCTTCATTGTGATGATGGATGATCATGACTTCTTGTCGCTATGGCAAAACATGGTTTTTTTTTTTTTTTTTTTCCTTTTTTCACTTAAAAATTAGGAATTGACTACTAGCGTTAGATATTTTATAATAGGCTTGATTGGGAGTACTCAATTGCATTTTCACTTAAAGATTTATTACTATATTGGTTCAATTAAAAAGTTTAGAATTGAACTTAAATCTTTACAATTAATTTATGACTGAATCTGCAATCCTTTGGCTACTAAGGATTCGTTTAGTAATATTTCCATTTTACTAATTTTTTTCCAATATAGAAATAGAGCAGAAATTTGTTTGCGTATTTTAGTTAATTTTTTCTATTCCCTAGAGTCGATCGACAGCCAGAGAATAATTTTGGAATAGAAATAGGAAGTAAAAAAAAAATGTATTCATTTGATCCCAAGTAGGGGTGAGCATAGGATCCACTTGGAACTTACTTGTTGAAACATGTTCAATAATTTTTGGAATGTGGAACTTACCTGCATGTCCAAGGATTTGGAACCTACCTGTCAAAGGTTTTAAGCTCTACCCAACTAACACATGTGCTATTAATTGAATGATTGCAGTAAACCATCATTTATAATGACCAACATTTGCTACAATCTACATATCATAACTCATATTTAGATACACGAGGATTATGAAATATTATTAAAGTAAAAGTCTCAATTATGGATATTATTAGAAATGGGAGCTCAGACTAGTGGTTTCACATTATACACTTGTCATTGGATGTCATAAAATACCATGGGATCACGTGAAATCATATATAACAAGCACAAAAGAAAGACTTGGTCCAAATTCCAAGTTCCCCCGAGAACCTTGAACATTTCCTTCGGAACAAGTTCTTCGATTTTTGGAACTCAAGCCTTGCCCTATATATCCTAGAACTTGGAATTTTAGTGGTTCCTACCAGTTCGATTCTTAGGTTCCCGATTCTACCTTGGAACTATGCTCACCCCTATTCTCTGAAAAAAAAAAAAAAAGAGAAACAAAGTCATTTTAAAGAAACAAGCTCGACGTAATCTAATGTTGAGACCCATATCCAGATCAAGTGAGTCCCCATTTTTCTAAATAAAAAAATAATAGATTCAAAACTTAGGAAAAAAATTTAGAAATTAGATTTAAAGTAGTTTTACTAGATTTTGGTGTTAATTCTAGATTAAAATTAGTTTAGCATAAAAAAATGAAAAATCTTTAGATGAAAGTTTGGATTCAAAATTAAGAAAGCTCTTAGCGGTTTACCATATGGGTGTTAAATGTTGTTTTCCTTTAGAGATAATGCTAGGTCACAATATGTTGGTGGCTCTACTGAGAGAAGACGTCATCTTTCCTTAAGATTCTATTAGAGACATCCTTTAAGATCCTCTATAATTCTGTTTTAATAAAAAAAAATAATAATAGATGACTCCATACAAGCCTTTTGCTTTACCATTTGTCTTTTGTTCATATCAGTCAAATAAGCCTCTATTCCATGTATTTCCGAAATCACTTGCTTCGAGGTTTGATGAGTTTGTGCAAATAAGGGCACCAACTTTAGGATCCCTCCATCCTTAATTGTTTCATTCTTGCCCATTCCACTAGGCAATGTTTGCTCTTCTTCTTGCAGCTAAAAAAGCTTAAAAGGTCCATTTACCTATTTATCGTAATCCCCCATAATTTATTGCTTATTATGAGTTATAAATCAGTTAGACTTTCTGCTACCATTTCTAGCCATTTATCTTAACTATCTATTATCTTGAATTTTTAAAGGCCAAGCTAGAAAATTTTGATTAGTTAAATCCTTACAAAAGTCCAGTTTTATCTTAACATGAATTGTTAAACTATTTAGAAACATTCAAGGTAGGTGGTTGATTATCACGAATTGATGAGAAATTTATCTAATGCCAAATGTCTGTCCTCTTCATGATGATGAATCGTGACCATGCATTGGCTCTTTCTTTCCATAATTGCGTTAATTTTTTTTCTTATCCCACACGCAACACATGGTCATTACTAAAAACTAAGCATGTCATAAGTGATAAGTAGGTAAGACTTTGCACAAGAGTTGCAATAAGTCAACTCCACACGGGGGGAAGCATCGGAGTGAGAGAATACTTTTTAGGGACTCCATAGCCTTGGCCGATGCCAAGTTTGTCCCAACCATGGAGGTTTCATCACTTTACACTTTCCTTCCTCTGATTTTGCTCCTCCTCACTCTCAAGCTCTTCTATTCATGGTTAAAGCAACCCAAAAACCTCCCTCCGAGTCCACCTTCCATCCCCATCCTGGGCCACCTCCACCTCATTAAACACAACCCCCCTCTCCCAATCCTATGGACCTGTCTTCTCTCTCCGATTTGGCTCCCGCCAAGTCGTCGTCATCCCATCAGCAGAAGCTGCTGAAGAATGCCGCACTAAAAATGACATCGTGCTCGCCAACCGCCCCTCCAATGTTGCCAGCAACCAATTAGAGGCAGCACAGTTGTCACCATGGCCCCGTATGGCGACCACTGGCGCAATCTCCGCCGCATTTGCACTCGAAATCTTCTCCTCTGCCCATCTCAACTCTTTTGTGGCCATTCAAAGGGATGAAATCAAGCGACTCCTGCTTAATCTAAACAAGAGAACCTCATCGTTTCCCAACGATTTCACTAAGGTGGAGCTAAAATTAATGTTCTTGGAGATGACATTCAACATCATTGCAAGAGTGAGGTTGGGGAAGATGTGACCAAAGCCGAGGAGGCAAGGTCGTTTCGTGAGATGATGTTTGAAATGCTGAAATATGCTGACGGTGCGTATCTAGGGGAATTCTTGAGTAATTCGAGGTTGGTTTTTAGGGATAATGAGAAGAACGTGCCTAGATCGGGCTAGAGATCGGACAAGTTCTTACAAAATTTGATTGAAGAAACGCATAGGTAGTTCCAAGATAGGAGGTGGTAGAGAGAATAGGGACACTCTGCTGGATCATTTGCTTTCGATGCAAGAGGCGCAGCCCGAGTGTTACACTGATGAGATCATCAACTCTTCCATTTTCACTCTTTAATGATAATGACTTTGTGCTTTTCCCAATATTCTTCTATCAGGTCATGCTTATAGCAGGCACTGATGCTTCAGGTGTGGCAATCGAATAGGCAATGTCTTATCTACTCAATCATCCTCTTTCTTTAAAAATAGCTGCTGAGAAGCTGGATAGTGTAATTGGCCAAGAGCGCTTGATAAATTAGATAAACAATGCAAAATTTCCTCACCTCACAAACATTGTATCACAGACTTTACATTTGAAACGGCCCGCACCACTTCTACTTACACACATGTCATCACAGGATTGCACGATAGGTAGTTACAATGTACGTCGTCATACTTAGTATTCATCAATGCACGGACCTTTCATAGGGACCAAAAGTTGTGGGATGACCTGAGGAGTCTTAAATCTGTAAGATTTGAAAACGAAGATAACGGACAACACAAGTATTTGCCATTTGGGCTTGGGAGGCGAGCTGGTCTTGGAGCAAACATGGCTCAACGAGGTGATCATAATAGCATTGGGATCGTTGGAATGGAAAATAATAAGTGAGGAATTGGTGGACATGATAGAAGGAGAAGGAATTAATATGCCTAAGGTGGTGCCATTGGAAGCAATATGCAAACCACGTAAAGAACAATTAAATAGTGAATTGTAAGTTAAATTTGTGATCCGACACTAGATCGCTTATTCAATCAATAGGCGTTGAATGCAATTATAGGTGTTTGATGAAAGCAGAACACATCAAAAGCTAATGATTCGAGTGATGCCCAAAAATTATTTAAAGAACAATTAAATAGTGAATTGTAAGTTAAATTTGTAAGTGGCACGACAAAATTGTATCACAATTATGGAACACATTTAATCATCAAGGCTAACTTGGGTGAATCATGTGCACATTGATCGAGCTTCGCGAACACCTTAAATATGTTCCGAACCTTAGACGATATCAATGCCACGCTTGTTGGATAAATTCTCTTCAGATATTTTGAAATTGACAAAACATTTTCCTTAGTCTAGTCTGAAGACTTGCAGACTCTACTGGCAAAGTCTGAAGATCAAAGTCTGACGATAACAAGACTCAAGTTTCAAAGTCTACTCTCATGGATAGTTTTCAGACCGTCAAGTTTAAAACTTTTATTCTGATTCTATCATATATAGTTTTGACTTTAACGGCTAAGGAATATCTTTCGACTGGAATCAGCACTACAAGATTTTATATTCATATCCGAATTAATATAGATTCTCTAAGATTCGCAACTTATATTTGGAAGGTTCTACTCATGGAAACCAAGATCCTGATTGTATGGGCGAGCAAGATTGATGGGCTATCAACACTTACCTTAAAGAGCGCGAGATCTCTCTAAATTGATTCTATCCAACGGGTTGATTGGAAGAACTTCTTTGGAAGGTGCCAACGGTAATGAAGGCATGAAGAAGTGTATAAGAGAGACGCTCAAGTTGTTGAAGGGTGCTAGATAGAAGAATTCCAAAGTCTGAATCTCCGTGTTATTTTGTGATCTTATTCTTCGGAGCAATACATGTAATCAAAAGAGAGACCATAGTGTGGTGAGACCTTGAGGAAGTATAGTAGAGTTTCTATACTGTGGATTCAAGGGCGTGAGATTGTAAACACTTTTTTTGATTCTTAGTGAAATCCAGCTAGAAGGGCTGTCCGTGCAGGAGAGTGGACGTAGGCTTGGTATAAGCCGAACCACTATAAATCTGGAGTCTTGATTCTCTATCCCTAATCCTTTTATCTTTCATTACTTTCATTTGCAGCGATTGTTGTTTTTAATTCATTAATCTCTTATTCGGATTATATTGTTAAAATCGTTTTAGTCACCTATTCACCCCCCTCTAGGTGCTAATTCTAGTCCTAACAATTGGTATCAGAGCTTGTGTACTCTTTTATAAGAAGTGTCTTTACTTCTGAGTAAAAGATCTATGGCTAGTATGTTGCCTACAGGGTTGGTTGAAGGTCAAAGCAATACCAGACCTCCATACTTTGATGGAAAAGACTACAGCATATGGAAAAACAAAATGAAAGCATTCCTAAGATCGAAAGATCCTTTGGAATGGGAAGTGGTAGATAAAGGAATCATTCCTGCTGTTGCATCAGAATCAGAGAGAGGAAAAGAAGTTGCTAGTCCTATTCAGATGACTCAATAAGAAATAACCAAGAGACAGACTCTTGACGCTAAAGCCATTTACTCCTTATATTGTGCTTTATCCCCTACTGAGTATAACAGAATATCTTCTTGTGATACAGCAAAAGAAGTTTGGGATAGGCTTCACATTACCTACGAAGGGACTGATCAAGTGAAAGAAACAAGGATCAATATTCTTTTGGGACAATATGAAGTCTTTAAGATGAGATCAGGAGAATTAATAACTGACATGTTTAGTCGCTTTACTGAAATTGTGAATGGTCTTGAATATCAGGGACATCCAATCTCAAGACATATGAAGGTCAACAAACTCCTACGAGGACTCTCTAAAGCGGAATTACATAAAAACCTCAATAAGAGAGACACAGAGGATTGCTCCACTCTCGTAGACGAACCGGTTGGAACTCTTCGGTCTTACGAAGTAGAGCACACCAACGAAGAAGAAGATTCAAAAGGTAAGAAATCTATTGCCTTAAAGTCTAATGATTATTCGATGCTACGGACTCTGAGGAAGATCTAGATGACGAAGAACTGGCACTCATGATAAAGAGATTTAGAAAGCTGAACAGAAAGGGAAGAAAATTCAATTGGAACAAACAAAACTCACAGAGGTTTCAAAACAAATCAACAGAGGAAGATGATTTAAACAAGGAAGTGACTTGCTTTGAATGCAAGAAAAAGGGACACATCAGACCCAACTGTCCTTTGTTAAAGAAGAGAAAAGGAAAGACTGAGAAATACAAGAAGGCACTCAAAGCAGAGACCTGGAGTGATACTGAATGTGAAGAGAGTGATGATGATTATGCCAATATCTGTTTGATGGAAAAATCTGATTCAGACTCAGACCTTGATACAGATACAGACTTAGACAGTGAACTCGAGGTCACTATCAAAAGGAAGATTAAATGATATCTAGATAGTGGCTGCTCAAGACATATGACAGGAGACTCAAGTTGCTTCATAAAACTTGACCAGATAGATGGAGGAAAAGTTTCCTTTGGTGGTAACAACAAAGGAAGAATCACTGGTCGTGGAATAGTAAAGATTGGAAGTCTGTCAATCAAGAATGTTTCCTTAGTTGAAGGATTAAATTACAACTTGCTTAGCATAAGCTAGTTGTGTGATACTAGATTCAAGATCAATTTTCAGGAAGGAACGTGCTCAGGAATCAGTAAAGACTTTACTCAATCTTTTACTGAACGAAGACATGGAAATATCTATCTTCTGGATGTGAATCATGAAAGATCACAATGTTTGATATCAGTACAAGATGAAGCTAATCTATGGCACAGAAAACTTGGCCATACCAATATGAAGCAAATCAGCAAGATCTCCTCCAAGAAACTTGTTCGAGGATTGCCTACTCTCAATTACTTAAAGTCTAATCTATGCACACCATGCGTACTGGGTAAACAGGTTAGAAACTCTTACAAACCAATAAGTAAAGTTTCCACTAATCGTGTACTTGCAGCTTCGCATATGGATTTATTTGGACCTACTAGAACGCAAAACATTGGTGGAAAAAGGTTCGCCTAGTAATAGTGGATGATTATTCACGATTTACTTGGGTCTACTTTCTTTCAAGTAAGTCTCGAGACTTTCTCTCTCTTTTCAAAGTTTGCTAAGAAGGTGCAGAATGAGAAATGTCACACTATCTCAAGCATTCGTACAGACCATGGAGGTGAGTTTGAAAATCAAGACTTTACTAAATTATGTGATGATTCTAGTTTTCAGCACAAATTCTCCTCTCCATACACACCAGAACAGAATGGGGTTGTGGAAAGGAAGAATAGGTCTTTATAAGAAATGGCAAGAACTCTTTTAATTGAAAGTAATATTTCTTCAATATTTTGGGCTGAAAAGTTGTCTCAACCGCTTGCTATATTATAAACAAAGTGTTTTTAAGGCCAATTCTTGAGAAAACCCCTTATGAAATTTTTAAAGGAAAGAAACCAATTGTTTCTTATTTTCAAATGTTTGGTTGTAAATGCTTTATTCTGAAAAATGCAAATGATCGAGTTGGTAAGTTTGAAGAAAAATCAGATGAAGGATTCTTTCTTGGTTACTCAACTGCAAGCAAATCCTATAGAGTATTCAACAAGAAGACTTAGACTGTGGAAGAATCAATGAACGTCAAATTTCAAGACTCTCCACAAATTCAGCAAATTCAGACTGAAGAATCAGAATCTGTTCCAGACTCTGCTAGATCTATCTCCCATAAAGCAGTTCAAAATTCAGATGCAGTACAACAAGTTGTTGATGAAGAATCAACTCAAGAAAATGATCAACAACCTATCAGACCATCCAGTAACTGGAAGCACAAGTCCAGTCATCCCAAAGAACTCATTATTGGAAACGTTAATGAGGGAATTCGTACAAGATCCAAAAGGCGAGAAGAGTCTAGTGCCGTTGCACTTATTTCTGAAATAGAACCCAAAAACATTGAAGAAGCCTTAGTTGATGAAAGCTGGATTGAAGCAATGCAAGAAGAGCTCAGACAATTCAGTATTAACGACGTTTGGGAATTAACTCCTAAACCAAAAGGTAAATCTGTTATTGGAGCTAAATGGGTTTTCAGGAACAAAGTTAATGAAAAAGGCAAAGTGACAATAAACAAAGCAAGACTCGTGGCTAAAGGATACACGCAAGAAGAAGGGATAGATTATGATGAGACTTACGCTCTAGTAGCAAGGTTAGAAGCAATACGATTACTTCTTGCTTTTGCATGTTATAAGAATTTCAAGTTATTTCAAATGGACGTCAAAAACGCATTCCTGAATGGATTTATTCAAGAAGAAGTCTATGTGGAACAACCTCCTGGATTTGAAGACTCAAAGAAATCAGATTCAGTGTTCAGACTGAAGAAAGCTTTATATGGATTTAAATAAGCTCCTCGAGCTTGGTATGAAAGGCTAAGTAATTTCTTAATTCAAAGTAGTTTCTCTAAAGGAAAGGTAGACACTACTTTGTTTATTAAAAAGGAAGGCAAAAGCTTTCTACTTGTTCAGATTTATGCTGATGACATTATATTCGGATCATCTAATGAGACTTTGTGCAAGAAATTTTCTAAGTCTATGCAGGATGAATTTGAGATGAGCATGATGGGTGAACTATCATTCTTCCTTGGTCTACAAGTGAAACAACTGATAGAATGAATCTTTATTCATCAAGAAAAATATGCAAAAGAACTTGTTAAAAAGTTCGGTCTGGAGAATTGCAAAAAGACTGACATTCCTATGTCAAGTTCTTTGAAGATAGACAAAGACGAAGCGGGGGAAGAAAGTCGACCAAAAATTATACAGGAGTATCATTGGTTCATTTCTTTATCTTACTGCATCTAGACCTGACATATTATTTAGTGTTTGCATATGTGCTAGGTTTCAATCAGATCCTAAGGAATCTCATTTAAGTGCTGCTAAACGTATCATTAAATATATTGCAACTTCTGCTAAGATTGGTCTATGGTATCCCAAAGTAGGAGACTTTACCTTTCTTGGTTATTCAGACGCAGATCTTGCAGGTTGTAGAGTTGAAAGAAAAAAGCACTTCAGGAACTTGTCAATTACTTGGTAACATGGCAGTATCTTGGTTTTCAAGAAAACAAAGTATTGTGGCTCTTTCAATAGCTGAAGCAGAATACGTAGCACTTGGAAGTTGATGTTCTCAAATACTATGGATAAAACAACAACTACGAGACTTTGGTATTGAAGACTCTTGCACAGAGATCAAATGTGACAATATCAGCGCAATCAATCTTACAAAGAATCCTATCATACATTCAAGAGCAAAACATATTGAGATTCGACATCATTTTATAAGAGATCATGTTCAGAACAAAGAAGTCTTGATACAATTTATTGACTCAAAGAATCAACTGGCAGACATCTTCACAAAGCCACTTGAGAAAAGTTTATTTGAGTCTATTCGTTCCTCAACATTTTATCTCTAGAAGACTGTTGAAGTTCAGACTCAGAATCTAAGTTTGTCAAAGAATCAGACTCAAAAATTCAGACTTGGAATACCAATCGTCACAACTGTAAGTTGTTACAATTACAGTTCAATTACTCACTTAAACTGATGTTTCGAAAAGTGTGAAAGTTCCATTCAAGAAAGCGACAATGTCTTTCTAAAGGAAATCTTCAAGAATAGCGAGCAGGGGACCACAGGGCTCTGGTGAGGGGCCTACGCATTTTGATCTCACAAAAGAAAGTGACTTTCCAAGAGAACAGACGCACCAACAATCTCAACAGCGCACCTCCTCGACTAGATCACATGTTCGTCATCCTCAACATGTAGAAGAAATCATTGAAGATGTTGAACCTGTAAGATCCCTTAAGCCTGCATTTGTTTATAGGCTCTATTTTGCGTTGAAGGAAGGAGGTTCTGCAATGACTTTCATTGATGAGTTTTTGAAAGAGAAATGCTATAAAAATGAGAGACATTTTCTCATTGTGATGGAGCGATCGGGCGTTGTTCCTGTTGGAACTGCAGCAAAGACATTTGCGAACTTTCCGAGTGACCCTCGCTTTAGTAGTGTAAATCAGCTTGAGGGGAAAGATGATGATGAGAAGATGTTTGTACATTTTAAGCCTAGGATGGGTGTGGCTGCAACTCTTCGAGGAAAGATGGATGAATTGTTTCGATCGGAGGAACACAAGAAAGTGTATGGGAAATTGCTAAAGCGTGGGGTGATGAACCCACGAACGGTGGATTTTGATTTTCTGGATCTGTTGAGCATCAATTTGAGGGAGAAGTTTGAGAAACTTCAACTTCATAAATTATGTTCTGAGAGCGAGGTTGCTTATACTGAATTGACAGCCTATTTTTATTCCAACCTCAGTTTTCTTGATGCCAATAGTTTTTCTTTCAGTGTGAGAGATAGAGAGTATGTGGTTGACACAGAAACTCTGGCGGATGTAATTGGTGTGGAAAGAGGAGCTTTCCAATCGATTTCTATGTCTGTGAGTCATGCAACTCTGGAACTTGCGAGAGACAGAATTGCAGAAGGCTGTCTCTCTTACTCAAGGATGAATGCTACAAACACTCTGCTTCACAAGATAGTAATCAACTGTCTCAAACCGAAATCGACATCGAAGACAGATGTATCCATCTCTGAAGCCAAACTGATGTATGCAATTAAGATCGGTCTTAACTTCTCCTTGCCCCATACCATCATGTTTCACATGTACAGGTATATGGTGAAGGATAAGGGAAAACTCCCTTATGCTGCTCTCATCACTCGTCTTTTCAAACATTTGAACATTCAGCCTCCCCACATTCTCTCTGTGAAGACTATTGATCAAATGGTCATCGGATTGAGGATGATTACAAAGATGCGTCTGAAAGAACTCAGCAAGAAGCTGGAGCAGTTCAAGGAGCAAACCCCTGTTAAGACCAGACCAGACTCTTCTGCTGCAAAAGAGAAAAGGAAAGGAACCTGTGACTGGTCCTATCAAGAAGAGGCGGGCAATCATCTTGGAGGATGAAGATGATGAGGATGATATTCCTATCTCTATCTATGTTTCTCAATATCCTGCTCCTGTGACAGCAGAACCAGAACAACAAGTTGCAGAGGAAACTGAGAAAGGGAACCAGGAAAAGGAATCCTTGCAGGAAGAAGAAGAGGAAAAAGAGGAAGAAGAAGAGGAAAAAGAAGAAGAAGAACCAGCAAAGACAGATTCTCCAGCAGAAAAGGAGGATCAACAACATTTTGCCACTGAGGAAACTCCTCAGAAAGAAGAGTACTTCTCCCCTCCAGAAAGCATTGAAACAGGGGGAAATGTCCAAAGAGAAAGTACTCCTCTTCTCTTGACATTTACCAGTGCAAGTGTTAGTAGATCGCCTCCTGATGCAGAAGATGTTCATGCTGCTCATTTTCCTGAGGGAGAGGCATCATCTCCAAACATTGATCTCCCTGCTGATATTCACACTGGCTTAACTTCTCCATCAGACCGTGTTGATGCAAGCACACAAACTGACAATTCAACTGATTTCGGAAGGCTGCTTGAAATCATTTTGGAACTCAAAGGTCAGATATATGCTATGGGGTGTGAATTTCAGACTTTGCAGAATGAGAATCATGCCATGTTCATCTCCTTGCATGATCAGATTAAAGAAATTCAACATCAGGTTCAGAGCCACTGCCAAAGGTGCTGCTCTCACTCAACTACAGGAGGATTTGAGGAAGTTTGGAAGGAACCTGTCAAGTCTATGGAGGACTTTCAACTTGTTCGCATTCCTCGTGCTCCTTGATTTTCTCACTTTTTAATGCTGACAAAAAGGGGGAGAAGACTTTGCAGGCAAATTTTCACTCATTCCAAACCCAAACCTTCATTTTTTAATTTTTGGATTTAATATTTTGTTTAACATTTGTCATTGACATTTTGACTTTATCTTGAGTTTTTTGAATGCTTGCTTATTACTGCATTACTTTAAGCTGTTAAATTAGATAAAGATAGTTGATGTCTGCACATGACTAATGTGTTTTCTGTGGATGCAGATCTGTGTACATGATAAGTCTGTGTACAGGACAACTTATACTATCCTTATTCTAATCTTTTATGAGATATCATTGCTAGCTTAAATGTTGTATTGCAGGGCAATAGTATTTAAATATGCAGGAAAGTTTTGTCACCATCAAAAAGGGGGAGATTGTTGGATAAATTCTCTTAAGATATTTTGAAGTTGACAAAACATTTTCCTCAGTCTAGTCTGAAGACTTGCAGACTCTACTGGCAAAGTCTGAAGATCAAAGTCTGACGATAACAAGACTCAAGTTTCAAAGTCTACTCTCATGGACAGTTTTCAGACCGTCAAGTTTAAAACTTTTATTCTGATCCTATCATATATAGTTTTGACTTCAATGGCTAAGGAATGTCTTTCGACTGGAATCAGCACTACAAGATTTTATATTCATATCCGAATTAATATAGATTCTCTAAGATTCGCAACTTATATTTGGAAGGTTCTACTTATGGAAACCAAGATCCTGATTGTATGGGCGAGCAGGATTGATGGGCTATCAACACTTACCTTAAAGAGCTCGAGATCTCTCTAAATTGATTCTATCCAACGGGTTGATTGGAAGAACTTCTTTGGAAGGTGCCAACGGTAATGAAGGCATGAAGAAGTGTATAAGAGAGACACTCAAGTTGTTGAAGGGTGCTAGATAGAAGAATTCCAAAGTCTGAATCTCCGTGTTATTTTGTGATCTTATTCTTCGGAGCAATACATGTAATCAAAAGAGAGACCATAGTATGGTGAGACCTTGAGGAAATGTAGTAGAGTTTCTACACTGTGGATTCAAGGGCGTGAGATTGTAAACACTCTTTTTGATTCTTAGTGAAATCCAGCCAGAAGGGCTGTCCGTGCGGGAGAGTGGACGTAGGCTTGGTATAAGCCGAACCACTATATATCTGGAGTCTTGATTCTCTATCCCTAATCCTTTTATCTTTCATTACTTTCATTTGCAGCGATTGTTGTTTTTAATTCATTAATCTCTTATTCGGATTATATTGTTAAAATCGCTTTAGTCACCTATTCACCCCCCTCTAGGTGCTAATTCTAGTCCTAACAACGCTAAAATGCGATTTGGAAATTTGGAACATAAAGGACAACATGAAAATTTTAAAATTTTTGTGCATGAGCATCACTTGAACAAAAACCAAGTTCAAATTAACAAGAACATGAAATTTCAAATAATTTCATGAAATTCGAAAGGTCTGAAAAGCATGGTAATGTGCTTTTTATTTTTCAAGAACTTTTTTGTCCGAAGTTCGGAAGGTAAGGATCAAGACTCATGAAGAAATGTGAATTCAATTTAGCATGCAAGATGTCCTAAAAAATTCTAGAAGAAAATCACAGTGGAGAATTACAACAAAAAATCACTTAACATGGTAAATAAGATTGAAGCAAGTGAAAATGAACCCATGGATAATTGGCTCCAAGAAAATTACACAATATCAAACACATCATGATGAACAATTTTCATGAAGAGAGTTTTCTAAGGTGAGCTATGTAGAAATTTATAAAAATTCAAGAACACATAACATCACGTCAGAAATGTACCCAAACAACAAGTTATCAACGCAAATCAATAATTTGACCTAGTAAATAAAGTCTAAAAAATCTGAAATTTTACCACAATGTAAAGAAGATAAAGAAAAACAAACTAAAACAAACTTTATTAAGGACTGGACCTCAGAATTCTTAATGAGAAAATCATACAAAAATGACAAGAGGTCTAACTGACAAAAGCAAAAAGGGATTCCGAATTTCATTCAAAGTAGATTTCTAGGCAAACTTAACAAAAATAAAAATAACAAATGGTCAAATGACATGCAAATTATGCAAAATTAATGTCATCGGAAAGATTGAGACGTATCCTAAGACTTTCTAAGAGATGTCGAATTCGATTAGGGTCAAATTCATGGTCAAATACAACAATCACAAAAGCATGCAAATCATCGATGAGCAAATCAGAAAACTAATGCATGATTATTGGATTATGAGGCCACCTAAACAATGCATAACAAATGTGAAATTCACACACGCAATACGGTTGAATGCAACAAAGTTTGGTTAATACATTTAACCCTAAATTGAAGTGCAAAAAGTCATGTGGATTTATTAACATTGAAAGGTGACTTATGATTAAGGACGACATGCAAGACAATTTCAGTTGTGATTTACTAACTTAATACATGGTTTTCACATTGTAAATAACTTTCAAATGAGGCATACCATATATGAACGTGAGGCTTGCGGTATGCTCTTTAACATGTCTAGAAGACCTCATGATCTAATTTGGCTCTTAAGGAGCTCAAACAGAGATGTTTTCATGGGTTCGTGTTCAGCCTCCATCACAGTAAGATTAACACAAAAATGAGTGATTGTCTATGACTTAACGACATACCAAAATTTTATGAAAAATCCTATATGTAGAATGCAATTTCATGGTTATTTTCCATGAATACACCTAAGTCTAAATTAATTTATATGAGCCTACACAAGAATGACAAAAATAGAATAATACAATTAAGTCTCAAAGCGGAGCAGCATTGATGCATTTTTGCACACATGATTAACCTAGTGAACAACGATCATTTGGCACAAATTATATCTAGTTAAAAAGTTTGTAATGCATACTACAACTCTTATGAAGGATGGAAATCCAAATGGACTTAAGACCTTATTTCAAAGCAAACATTTGTCAGACTCAGAACATAATAGACTGACCTAAGGACGATTTTTCAATAATTTACCTAACCAAAATAACCCCAAAAATTTTGAGGAAAAAAAAAAAGATATGGAATGAGTAAGACACTTTTGTGCAACTTTCATGAAGAAACCATCTCCAAAATTATAACACAAAAATCAATGGAAAAATAGCAAACATATAGCTCGTTCAAAGATAGAACATCAGAAAATTACACAAGATCAACATAATCGTTTAACTTCCTATCAAATCAAAGCTCATTGAGCCTAAATCATATGTTTGTAACAAATCGAAGCCAAAAAATGAGGTTAACTACCTCAAATCAGCATTAATAGAAGGTCACATACAATGCTACAATTTTTGTAGATCAAGGTAAATCAAGAACATTCAAACTTAACCTCATCATCAATCAACACAACCTCATCTTATATCATCATGTAACATCCAAAACTTTAGATCTAAGTATGAAACATGATCCTAGGTTCGAATCCTAGCCCTGATCGACTAGTTTGATCTCGCTTCATCAAATTCACGATTAGGTTTGTTACCTTTTGTGATTTTGTTGGATCAAACGCGATCAGTCGACAATCGAAACTTTGAATTGCCTCATAAAGCTCAAGTGTTGGACGGAGCTTGTGAAATTGTTGAAAAGCTGGATTAGGCAATTGAATCATCGATTCGTAGTCAAGAAAGAACCCGTCCGGTTTGGACCGGTTTGTGACACTAGAGGAAGATCAGGCCACCGAAGTAATTCCAGTGGCTATCCGATCACACCTTGACCACCGGATGGTCGGGGATACGCCAGATGTAGGATTGCTATGGATCGAGGCTTCGAAGAACAACCTCAGACCATTGATCAAGGGGGAGAAGATGCCAGCTCAATCAGCAATCTAATCGCAGATCTTGTACCGCGTGGGAAGGAGGCAATCGCACAGGTGGTTGCGATGACCGAATGGGGGAACTTCGACCATCATAAGGTCTAGCAAGGTAGGAGGATCGCTGAAGCACCAATCGGCGCCGGTAGATCTAATAGCATGCGGCCGTACATGGTGACGATGGATGGAAGGGGGAGGAGGGGGAGGGGGAGGGAGAGGGAGAGGGAGAGAGAGAGCAGGAGAGAGAGAGCTTTTGAGAGTAATTCTATATACTTAGATCTAGAAATTGCATAAATGAACCCCCTTCAAGGTTTTGGAGGGAAAAATCTTATATAGTCCTGATTTGAGATCAAATCTTGATCGTCGATTTGATCCGACTATTGAAACTTGATTAAATGATCGAATTAAGCTCATTAGGGATTAATCCTAACTAAAATGTGTCCCACAATCAATTGGATGGTATTGGTTCACAAAAAACAGGAGTTTAAACTCAAATTGTAATTATGGCCTAATTATGGGTGATTTTGTAATTTCACGAAATCTAGGGGTATTTTCATAAAATTCGGAGACATAGGGATGTAAGGATGAAATACATGTGCCAAGGAGTCGACTGGCGGTAACTGGCCTCCAAGAATTGATCGGCAGAAGGCTGAACCAGCCTTCTTCGTTGATGGCTAGTTGGACCAGTTCAAGCTGGTTCGACTAGTTCTTGGATCTTGGATGGTTTTGGTCGGCTAGTCCTTGATGGGCTAAATTTTATGCAATTTAGTCCTTCAAGGACCAAGATGAAATGAAAACTTACTCTATTTGAGGAGAAACTGTCCAATTCTAAAGAGATTAGGCCAATTCAATCATATAAATACGATCTATTGATTTTCTATTGACCTAATTACTTGATTATTATGAAAAATAATGGACCTACGCCATGGATACACACAATCATAGGCCAAATTGGATAATAATATGTAATCTCTTGATTGAAATTGCAAATTAATCGAAATTGAATTCAATTAATATTGTGAGACACCTATTCAACTAATTGCCCATGTTTAAGAGCATCCAAATTTAACTTTCAATTGACATGATGACTCTTGTGCTAATAATGAATTGAGGTTTAATAATGAAATTAAACCTTAAATCACGAAATTAAATCTTAGTCTCAAATGGGTCAACTTGAATTTTTTTAATTGAAGCTCATTAGCTTGGTTTTCGTATATTCAAAAAGGTTGAAATCCCTAAATTAGAAAGTTCTTGAGTGAATCTCTTAAAATAGACCTTAGATTTGGACTGATATTGAGAAAATGAATGGAATGAAAGCGTTTGTTCGCATATCATGAATAATTGATTCAGACCCTCCAGTTAGGGCTAAAAGTGGCAATTCGCCTTTCAACACGGTCGTTTTTGAAACTAAATGAATGAGTGAATGAGAAATGGTTCCTAAATCCAATGTTGTAAAAGAAACTAAGCCTAATTATGATTAGAATGAAAGTAATTTTAATTTTGGCCAATTTCAAACCAAAAACCGAAAAATATGGAAAACAAGGTTTTTAATCGATTTTTAGAAAATTTTCGACACTAAAGTCAAATTGACACTAAAATGAAATATTTTGTGGATTTTTAATTTTTCAAATTTTTTGTTAAAAGTTTGACCAAGAGTCAACCCGTTGATTGATTTTTCCCAAAATATTGATTTTTGGGTCAAATCTTCAAAATTTTTGAAAATTAACTTTGCTATAGTAAAATTAAGACTATTTAGGGTCTTTTTGTGCAAAAAGCCAATTTTTTACTCGATCTTGACTTTTAGTTAAAGGGGTTGATTAAAAAGTCAACTAAAAATTCAATTGTTTGACTTTTTAGGTTTTCAATGGAAATGAATCAGAAATCACTTAAAAATAATAAAGTAAAAGAAAGAAATAAAAAATGACATTTTTTGGTCTTGAAATGGATCCGTCGTAATTGGAAATCCTAATCTCGATATTTTTATCTTTAATAAGGCGTCAGCCAACAACTGCACATCCATATATAACTATAATGTAACATTGGAAAGGACTCAGAAGATTAAATTATCTTATCAGTGGACAAATCACTTCAAAATTAAAAGAAGAGGTTGGCTGACATAAATTATTTGATTTGCAAGGTTCCTTCTTATCTACAAGTTCAACAACTCTTTGATTCGCCTTTTTCTAAAGCTACTAAAGTATTGAGAAATATTTAGGATCTTTATGGATTAGGAATTTATCTAATGTCAACTGTGTCCACTTCATGACGATGACTATCGGTTGGCATTTTCTCTCAAAACTTGCAATAACTTTTTTTTTATCCCCGCCGGCCAAACATGGTTATGCAGTTATATATTTTTTGACTAATACGATGGGTTTCCAAGGAGAAATTAAAATTTCTACCTGCGATATGTTGTTCGAACGAAACAATAGAAGCAAAACTTTCTACCTGTCACTATAAAAGATGAAACAAAACGGCAGTTTTGTATTTCTATCTCTTTTTTGGCCACAGGCAAGACATGGTTATTACTATAAACCAAATTGGTCTTCAATAGCTACGTAAGAATATCCGCAATAATTGCAGTAAGTCAACTCCACAGGCCAGAAGCATCGGAGTAAGAGAATACTATTTTGCCATGTTGTAATCGGGGACTCCATAGCCTTCGCCAATACCAAGTTCGTCCCAACCATGGAGACTTCGTTACTCTACACTTCCCTTCCTTTGGCGTTCCTCCTCCTCCTCACTCTCAAGCTCTTCTCTTCATGGCTAAAGCGACCCAAAAACCTCCCGCCAAGTCCGCCTTCCATCCCCATCCTCGGCCACCTCCACCTCATAAAACGCCCCTTCCACCAAACACTCCACTCCCTCTCCCAATCCTATGGCCCTGTCTTCTCTCTCCGCTTCGGCTCCCGCCAAGTTGTGGTCGTCTCATCAGCTGAAGCCGCCGAAGAATGCTGCACTAAAAATGACACCGTGCTTGCCAACCGCCCCTCCAGTGTTGCTGCCAACCAAATTGGATACGGCAGCACAGTTATCACCATGGCCCCATACGGTGACCACTGGCGCAATCTCCGCCGCATTTGCACCCTCGAAATCTTCTCCTCCACCTGTCTCAACTCCTTTTTGCCCATTCGAAGGGATGAAATCAAGAGACTCCTACTTAAACTAAACAAAAGAACCTCATCATTTTGTGACGATTTCACTAAGGTGGAGCTAAAATCAATGTTCTTGGAGATGACATTCAACATCATTGTAAGGATGTTGACTGGGAAGAGGTATTATGGGGAAGACGTGACCCATGCCGAGGAGGCAAGGTCGTTTCGCGAGATGATGTCTGAAATGCTGAAATATGCTGACGGTGCGTATCCAGGGGATTTCTTGAGTATTTTGAGGTTGGTCTTTAGGGACTATGAGAAGAAGGTGTCAAGACTGGGCAAGAGATCAGACGAGTTCTTACAAAATTTGATTGAAGAGCGCAGAGGTAGTCACAAGATAGGAGGTGGTGGAGAGAGTAGGGACACCGTGCTAGATCATTTGCTTTCGTTGCAAGAGACGCAGCCAGAGTATTACACTGATGAGATCATCAAAGGGCTAATCCTGGTACGTAGAAATCTGACAAACATTTGCATCTCATCCTCATGATGGAATATTGCATACATATTAGGCATTTATCCATGGGTCGTATAGAATATAAAATTGATTATCTCGATGTTACGTTAATTCTTGTGATCGAAGTTGCTACCAAAATAATATATTAAATTGTAATACTTGTTGATTTTAGATTCTTCTATAATACTTGATCCATTAACTTGTGGATTGCATTAACAGCTCAGGGATTACTACTAAGATTATCACTATAATCAACTCTTTCATTTTCATATTTAATGATAACGTATTTTTTTCCCATTATTCTTCTACTAGGTCATGCTTCTAGCAGGCACCGACACTTCAGGTTTGGCAATCGAATGGGCAATGTCTTATCTCCTCAACCATCCTCTTTCTTTAAAAATAGCCACTGAGAAGCTAGATATTGTGATTGGCCAAGAGCGCTTGATAGATGAGACAGACATTGCAAGACTTCCTTACCTCTCAAACATTGTATCGGAGACTTTACGTTTAAAACCACCGGCACCACTTCTACTTCCACACATGTCATCACAGGATTGCACGATAGGTGGTTACAATGTACCTCGTCATACTACAGTATTAATCAATGCATGGACCATTCATAGGGACCAGAAGTTGTGGGACGATCCGACGAGTTTTAAACCCGAAAGATTTGAAAATGAAGATAACGGACAGTACAAATACTTGCCATTTGGGCTTGGGAGGCGGGCCTGTCCTGGAGCAAACATGGCTCAACGAGTGATCACTGTAACTTTGGGATCGTTGATCCAGTGCTTCGAGTGGAAAAGAATAAGTGAGGAATTGGTGGACATGACTGAAGGAGAAGGAATGAATATGCCTAAAGTGGTGTCGTTGGAAGCCATGTGCAAACCCCGTAAAATCATGGCGAGGATTGCTGAGCATTGAGTGGGAGCCATGATATTGCTACAAGTCCTCATATTTTGGCTGCAGAACATTGAGTTACCTGAATCGTCGAGCAAGAAGACATGATCAATTGATATGAACTTCAAAATGCAGAACTTCCATTGTGGCCAAGAGACTTGTGTGATGATCCACAAAGTCAGACAAGTTTCGATCTCTGCTGGTCTAAATGGTATTCTTTTTTTTCCCGTCTAGAATATGATTGCTTACAGCTACATAAATGTGAGTTTAGCCACAACATTGTAAGTACTCAATCGAAAATTCTGAAGAAACTTTCGACACTAAATCATACTTAATAAATATGGAAGCATGTAAAATGATATCAACCCGCCCATGTCAGCAATCAATCTTGGCACACTATTGGCCATACCTACTGAACATGAGACCCGCAAATGGCCCGGACGCGTTGGGCCGAGTGTCAATTAAATGGTGGTTGCGGTGGTTTGGAGAGCACAAACAGTATGGCGGATGACTTGCTGCCGTTGCAGGAGTCACAACCCAGATTATTAAAGGGCTTATGATGGTATATAGATAACTCCAATTCTTTTTATCTGATCCATATCGGTTAGTTTTATCATCAAGATGTTGCTTATAATAAGTCAGGGCCTGCGTTACACGCACAGATCAATTTGGTAGAGTTCTTGAGACTATGGTTTTCGCACGTGTTTTCGCATCAGACGATATGATCCGTTGCTAAATTGCTAATAAGAGTATGTCATAATGCAACATTCATCAACACGAGTGATCGACTCAAATGTCAAATTAAAAAAAAAAAAAAAAATGATTCTTGAAAGCAGAAATTATCAGGTGTACTGGGTGCATGTGAGCCTAGCTCTCGGATTGTGTAAGTCACACCTTGACCCACCAATATTAAAGATGATTTTGGCTGATATGCACCGGATCTTCTAACACTTATTCTCTTGAAAGAGTTCCTTTAGCCCTTTAATAAGAGAGCTGTCGCATTCTATCTCTTCACAAGCAGCTTTGGTAGTGAAATAGACTTTTTAATTTTTAAGTAAAATCCCTCCCAAGAACCCTCAATTTTCTAGTAAATTACCACCAACCAATCACTCCACGAAGCACACCACCGACGTCCCCCACCAGCAATACTCTCGTCAATCATCTCTCCACCACCATGGCGACTTCGTCTAGTTCATTTTTGCTTGAGAGGGTATGGTAGTCTTTGGCTTGGTGACTTCGTGGAATTCGTGCACACTAAAAAAAAAAAGGAAAATTGTCTTAAAATTCCTAAATCAATGGTACATCTACCAATTTAATTTTAAACTTTTCAATTTGATCAAATTAGTCTTAAATCTTTTGATAACTTTCCAATGTAGTCCTTCCAATCAATTTTGAATGGAAATCGCTTACGTGGTCCCTAGCCATATTATGTGGCACACCCAACGCCGACATAAATGACTTTTGTGAATTTTTAAAAAATTTCTAAATATTTTATTGTTTATTTGATCTTTTTCCCTATACTTTTCTTTGTTTTCTTCTTTTTCCGCTATTCATCTTCCCAGAATGGTTGTAGGGGCTCTCTAGGACATCGGTGATGGTTAGTGAGGGTTGTCGGCCATAGGAGGGGCTTGCAAAGATGTTTTGTTTTCATTTTTTTCCTTTTTTTGCACTATTAATCTTCTCGAAACAGCCGGCAAGGTGGCCAGGTCTCAATCATGGCTTGAAGGATTTCCTTGGAAAATCATCAGAATAGGACTTTTTAGACAATTATCCCTTAGAAAAAAGTGATTGCTGGAAATAGTTAAACTTGTTATTTTAATAATCATTCATTGGACAGGCCACATCATGTGTTCATCGGTAGAAGTTTGTATGACAATAATGAGATTTTATTATGAATGATGATGCAATTACCTTTAATAAAATTAATGACATAACGTGTGATTGAATCATTAATATTAGGGAGCATCGCTTTCATTCATAGCAAGAAAAATAAATGCAAAATTTGTAATTACAAAGTCCGCCTTAACTTTAGTTCAATGCACATTGTACACTTGTAATCTGAATTGATTCAAGTTAAGTTAAATTTCTTTATTTTTCTTTTCTTTCCCATTCTTCATCTCCCAAAAGGGCCAATGGGGGTGGCTAGGGTCTCAGTGATGGCCAGAAGGACTACAATGGGAAATTATCAAAAGATTTAGAACTAAATTAATCAAATTGAAAAGTTTAAAACTGTATTGACCTCCATATAATAGGTTTAGAACTTTTTGGACAATTATACCTCGTAGAAAATGTTCGCCGGAAGTAGTTAAACTTGTTCTTTCAATAACCATATTTAATAAGCAGGTCACATCATGTGTTCGTCTATAGAAGGTTGTAAGACAATAATGAAATTATAGTATGAATGATGATGCACTTGCCATAATAGAGTTAATGATGTAACATGTGATTAAGTCCCTAAAGATAAGGAGCATTGATCTCATTCGTAGCAAGTGACATTGGGAACATTACAAAGTCCTTATTAACTTTTGTCCTTATGCATTGTAAACTTGTAATCTGAGTTGATTTAGTTAAAGATAACTTTCTATATATATATATATATATATATATTGTTTCTCTCACTATTCATCTTCATAGAAAGGATGACAGGGGTCGCTAGGGCCACCACAATGGCTGGCTAGGGTCATCAGCCATAGGAGAGGGCCGCAGAGATCTTTTCTTTTCATTATTTTATTTTTAATTTTTTTGCCACTGTTCAACATCTCAAAAGGGCCGACAAGGTTGTCGGGTCTAAGCGATGGCCAGAAGAACTTCATTGGTAAAACGTCAAAATGTTTACTACTTAATTGGTCAAATTGAAAAGTCTAGGAGTGAATTGTCCATTGTATAATAGATTTTGGACTTTTTTGAAATTTATCCTTCAAAGAAACTGACGGTTGAAAGTAGTTTAACTTGTTCTTTCGATAATCATATTCAATGAATAGGCCACATCATTTGTGCATCTATGGACGGTTGTAAGACGGGAATGAGATTTTAGTACGAATGATGACACAATTACTATAATAAAGTTTGATGCATTAATAGTAAACTTGGTGCCCCATTTATTTTTTTTATTTAGTCTATTTTATATTGTTTTTTTTCTTTTTTTTGTTTTTGGTCGGTAGTCTATTATATAGTTGGATTACTTGTTTTCGCAACATAAGGAGCATGTCAAATGGAATCATGCATTGTTAATTTTGATTAAAAGAGGCTCATAAGCCAACAAAAGCTAGAAAGTGTGAAGGTGTTGCAATAATGAAAGAGCAACATCAGCAAGCTCCGATTGTTTTGTCTTGTTCCAGCATAGAATCCCAGCAACCTCCCCCACCCTGATGCTTTCTCTGGGTCTTTGTTTAATCTTTCTTTCTTTTCTTCCTTTTATCTACCTAGGATTTGCCCCAATCTTGATTTTGTAAGAATGGCGGATGACTTGCTATTATTGCAGGAATCACAACCGGAGTACTACACTGACCAGATTATTAATGGGCTTATGCTGGTACGTAGATAACTCCAATTCTTTCTATCTGATCCATATCAGTTAGTTTTATCATCAAGATGTTGCTTATAATAGGTCAGGCTCTGTGTTATACGTACAGATCAATTTGGTAGAGAGTTCTTGAGACTATGGTTTGCACATGTGTTTTTGCATCCGACGATATGATTTGTTGCTAAATTGCTAATAAGAGTATGTCATAATGCAACATTAATCAACACAGGCAATTGAGTGAGGTGATTTTATTAATTACTTGTGGTGGACTCAGATGTCACATTAACAAAAATTGATTCTTGAAAGAAGAAATTATTAGGTGTACTGATTAGGGGTGAGCATCGGTCCAGGGTTGACCCTGGACCGACTCTAGACCGGCCCAACCCTACTAGTCTTTGTCCGGTTCCTAAGGAGATTGGGTCGGTCCTTGGTCTTAGGATTCCTGGACTAGCACCACGCGGGTTGGTCCTCGGTCCTGAGAGTTCAGGGTCGGTCCAACCCGGACTAACCCTGACTATATATAATATTATTTATAATTTTTATATATAAAGAAAATCTTAAAATAAATGGCGTCAACAACATTAAACAACTATTTAGTGAGGAGTTCAAGTAATTTTACATTGTTCTTTAATAACTTAGATTTTTAATGTCTTTTATGGTGTCAACAATCATAATTTACGAATGAGAAAAATGTTTTTGTGAGAACTCATCACGGCATCCAAAATGGCATAAACAGCTCATTACGGTATCCTCATCTAGTACTCATTCTCTTCTTTCTTATTTGTCTTCTTAGTCTTCAATTTGCCAAAATTGAAAGAAACAACTTCTCCGCTCGCCACTTAACACTAGCCTTGCTCCCTTTGGGTCACTCGTGCCGCTCGCCGCTCAATGCTCACTTGGCTTGCTCCTCGCTCAACACTCGATGCTTACTCTGTTCAACGCTCACCCCCACTCAATCTTCACTGCTTGCCTTTCTTAGCTAATCTCACTCGTTATCGAACCCATTGAGTCGGTCCGGTCCTTGGTTACTCTTTCAAAGAGTAAAAAAAATGAAATAAAAAATTATTGGTTGGGCCCAGGTTGACCCTGGAACCGGACCAAACCCATAGGGTTGGTCCAGTCCTCAATCGCTTTTTCAAGGAGTACAAAAAAATGAAATAAAAAATTATCGGTTGGTCCCGAGTTGACCCTAGAACCGGACCGAACCCACTAGATTGGTCCAGTTCTCGGTCCCAAGCTCAATAGGGTCGGTCCTTGGTCCCAAAAATTGAGGACCAATACTTTTCGAGTTGGTCCTAGGGTTAGGGGGTGGACTAGCCCAACCCGGACCATGCTCACCCCTAGTACTGATTGCATGTGAGCCCAGCTCTCAAATTGTGTGAGTGACTAGGGGTGAGCAGCGGTCTAGGGTCGACCTTGGACCAACCCTAGACCAGCTCAACCCTGCTGGTCCTGGTCTTGGTCCGGTTTTCAAGGGGATCGGGTCGGTCCTCAGTCCTAAGATTCCAGGATTGGTACTGTGCGGGTTAGTCATCGATCCTAGAAGTTTAGGGTCGGTCCAACACAAACCAACCCTGATAAAATATATTTATATATAATATATTTTAGATATTTAATATATAATATATTTTTTTATGTTTTTCTTATAAATAGCAAACCCAGCCAGCGTTCTTCACTTGAATAGCTTGAATGACGGCGTGAATGACGCCATGAAATGGTGTGAATAACGCTGTGAAATGGCTTAAAATGTCCTTAGCCTCTTGCCTTATTCTTTCATCTTTATCCTATTCATTTTTCACTTAAAAATGTGAAGTTGTATATTCATAGTTTATATTAAGTATTTTGAACTTCTTATGGTTTAATTGTTCAATTGCACTTTGCTTTTGAGTTTGTGTCAAATGGAAGAAGTTTTTGAATAGTAGTATTGCCGTTGTTATGATGATGTGCTTGTCAAGTGGTGTGAAGCTTCATCATTTGTTGATTAGACTTTGCTTGATTGAATGTATATTGAATCGTTTTTGCATATAGTGTTACAAGTATTATTGATAGATGATTGTAGGAGAAGATGCCTAGAAAACATTTTTTGGCCTAGAATTCTTTTCTCTTAAACTTCCCATCTCATCCCATTTCCCGAAGGGAAGAATGATTCAAAGAAAAATCAAAAGCAAGAAAATTATAGTATGCTTCAGCGATGGAAGCACTTTATCTCTACTAGCAATCTCGATCATTCATATAGTTTGTTGTTTTTAACTAGTGTGAAATTTTAATGATCACCTTATCTTAAATTTATGTTGAATATGTACTTATATTTATAGTTTGGTTGCTCAACATCATATTGTTGATTGATATGTAATTTGAATTAATGAGTTTTTCTTTTTAAGGAATAAAAAAAATGAAATAAAAAAATTATTGCTTGGTCCCAAGTTGACCCTGGAACCGGACCGAACCCATAGGGTCGGTCCGGTCCTCGGTCCCAAACTCGACCGGGTCGGTCCTCCGTCCCAAAAATTGGGGACCGACACTGTGCGGGTTGGTCCTAGGGTTAGTCGTCGGACCGGCCCAACCCGGACCATGATCACCCCTATAAGTGACACCTTAATCCACCAATATTAAAGATGATTTTGGCTGACATGCACCGGATCTCCTAACAATGATTCTCTTGAAAGAGTTCCTTTAGCCCCTCAATTAGAGAATTGTCGCATTCTATCTCTTCACAGGCAGCTTTGGTAGTGAAATAGACATTTTAATTTTTAAGTAAAATCCCTCTCAAGAACCCTCAAATTTCTAGTAAGTTACCTCCAACCAAGCACTCCACAGAGCCCGCCATCAACGCCCCCCACCAGCAATACTCTCGTCAATCATCTCTCCACCACCGTGGCGACTTCGTCTAGTTCACTTTTTAGACAACTATACCTTGTAGAAAATATTCGCTGAAGTAGTTAAACTTGTTCTTTCAATAACCATATTTAATAAGCAGGTCACATCATGAGTTTGTCTATAGAAGGTTGTAAGACAATAATGAGATTATAGTATGAATGATGATTCGTTCGACATAATAGAGTTAATGATGTAACATGTGATTAAATCCTTAAAGATAAGGGAGCATTGATCTCATTCGTAGCAAGTGACATTGGTAACATTACAAAGTCCTTATCAACTTTCGTCATTACGCATTGTAAACTTGTAATCTGAGTTGATTCAATCAAAGTTAACTTTCTACATTTTTTTTCTCACTATTCATCTTCATAGAAAGGACAATAGGGGTCGCCAAGGCCACTGCAATGGCTGGTTAGGGTTGCCGGCCACAAGAGAGGGCCACGGAGATCTTTTCTTTTCATTATTATTTTTTTTTCCATTGTTCAACATCTTGGAAGGGCCGACGAGGTTGTCGGGTCTTAGCGATGGCTGGAAGAACTTCAATGGTAAAATATCAAAATGTTGACTACTTAATTGGTCAAATTGAAAAGTTTAAAAGTGAATTATCCACCGTATAATAGAATTAGGACTTTTTGGAAATTTATCCCTCAAAGAAAGTGACGGTCAGAAGTAGTTAAACTTGTTCTTCCGATAATCATATTCAACAAACAGGCCACATCATTTGTTCATCTATGGAAGGTTTTAAGGCGGTAATGAGATTTTAGTATAAATGATGATGCAATTACTATAATAAAGGTTGATGCATTAATAGTAAACATGGTGCCCCATTATTTTTTTATTCAGTCTATTTTATAGTTGGATTGCTTGTTTTCGAAACATAAGGAGCATGTCAAATGGAATCATGCATTGTTAAATTTGATTAAAAGAGGCCCATAAGCCAACACAAGCTAGAAAGTGTGAAGGTATTGCAATAATGAAAGAGCAATCCCAGCAAGCTCCGATTGTTTTGTCTTGTTCCAGCATAGAATCCCAGCAACCTCTACCACTCTGATGCTTCCACTGGGTCTTTGTTTAATCTTCCTTTCTTTCTTTCTTTTTTTTTTCTATTATTATTATTTTGGAAGTTGTTCTCGTTTGTGTAAGACCAGCTTCCTCCTGATCGGGAAGGTTAAATAAAATAAATTAAGGTAAATTGAGGAATATTTATATGCTCTCAAAGAATCATACGTACTCAAAGGAAGCTCCAGTGACTAAGTCCTATCAAATCATTGTTCCGCAAGAAATAAGAAACTTCATAACAAATTATTTTTAGTGATTGGTCTAACTAACTTTGAACACTAGGTTTGCATTCATCGCATTAGACTATCCAGCCCAAAAAGTTAAGCAAATAAGTGAAAGAAAACCATGTATATATAATATAATCACATATCTAATCCTTGTAAACAAGTAATGTGGTAAGTTTTAGCACCCCCTCTCATGTGCAAGGCAGGTTAGGAATGACTATGCAATTTGACAAATAAGGACCACACATGCAAAAAAAAACGAGGGGCAAAATCTGACCTTAATACCATGTTAAAATGTGTAACTTAAAAGCTTAACAAATAGGTGAAGGAATGTCACATGCAAATAGACAATGTGAGATACCTTTGACAAATTCAATTCATATCAAAGGAACTCATATACTAAAATAAAGTATTTTTTTTTTTCAATTTAGGAGTGTTATGTCAAATGTTAAGCTCTTTGTTTAAAATTGGAAAATTGCCAAACAGTTTAGGAGTTAATTGACCATATTTATGTTATGACCTTCCCGAAGGTGGACCACCTAAGGGGAAGCTTATGGATTACTAAATAGGAACAAAGGTTCCTCCATCAAAGCAATTGCTCACGTTTAGCACGGGCTCTCCCAAGCCCTACCAATCTCAATTTGGTACTCAATTCAACATGTATTTAAACTTACCTATTGGAGCTGCTGCTAATCAGTTATGGGTCGATTAGACACCCAAGTAAAATGCAGGAGTATATTTTACTTCTGCGAACTAGAGAATCATGAGTAGGGAGACTTGGTTACACTAGATTAATTTAACACCCTTTTGGTACATTTTCTCTTTATTTAAAAATTGTTTTGCATGCAAACTTTATCCATTTTTATCTTATGCCAATAATATGTGAGGGGTTATCATATGGGTTCGTAATTAGGAAACACAACACCCAATAATCAAAATAGTAAATAGATCCAGAAATTTTAAGAACTTGGATGCACCAAGGAAGAAAAGCATATCCCTATTTGTCACCATGAGATTTCTGCAAACTATTACTCTAGAAAAATATGCAAACTAACATGTGATCCATATGAGACTCTATAATTTTAAATTTTGGTATTCTACTTTATTAGCTATAAAAAGACAAATGACCCTGAAAGTCTACAATTTAAATGATTCCCAAACCTGCATCTACATGATTGGTGAAAATCCTATCTAAATCCTAGGTATGAGATGACATAGTTTTATTTCTAAATTAATGCATGCATATAATTCTAAGTTAATTAACATGTATGAATGATCTAAGGGAAACTATGAATTTATTCTACAATGCAAGCTATATATTTCATTTATTATGTTATAAAAACAGCAAGGTTAAAACCTAAGAGTCTAGTGTGGCTTAGTCAACTATCAACTATTATTGAACTATTTGTAATGCGAACGATGCATGTCATACAATAACTGAAACTATCTACATGATTCGATTAACTTAGTTATAAATGACATGCATTTTATGACGTGAGCCTAATTAACCCTAATTCTACATGCAATCTAATGAAAACTAAAAAAAACATTTTTTAATTTGATTTTATTTTATGAAAGTCATGGACTAACCTGAATCTATATGAATTCTAAAGCTAACATGTCCTAAACCTATATATGCTATGAGACTAAATATGTACGGCCCTATTTATAAAAATAATGCACTCTAAACTCTAAACTCTAAACATGCATAATATAGTTACTTGCAATGATGATATGCAAATTAATCACATCATTTATAACATACTCGACCCTAATTCTTACTGATGAGCAATTTAGCAAATCTCGACTGTGTCCTCTTCATGATGATGATTGATGAACATGACTTGGCTTGTCCTCTCACTATTTGCATTATTTATATCCACTAAGCGATTGATAAATATTCAAGTCAGGCGGTCGATTGGCTTGAATCTTTATTGATGAGGTATTTATCTGATGTCAACTGCGTGACCTCTTCGTGATGATGATTAATGACAAAGAATTGGCTTTTTCTCTCGATAATTGCCTTAACTTTATCCAGCCTTGTCATCATCAATACTAAATTTTCTAAACCCGGAACATTCCTTATAAATGTTAATCACCATCATTAAACTACTCAGACATGTGCAGGTTCACCGTGCTTGTACAGCTTGTTGATGGAAATAGGTGAATAAGAGGTTGCAATTCTAACCAGCAAATACAAATAATATTCCTTGGGCCCCCAAAAAAATTACTTCTCCTTTGTATGGAAAGCAAATCCTATCCGTACTTTCAACCTTAAATTCCTTGCTAAAAATCTTGCCAAAGACCTAAACAAATCGTATAAATTAGGGAAAATTACTAAAAAAGTCTTAAACATATTGTAATTATACCGATTCAGTCATAAATTCATTTTTTTTTTGCCAATTGATCCTAAATCTTTTGTAATTGTGCTAATTCAGTCCATCTAACCAAATTTAGCTGGTTAGTGCTAACTTGGATGTCGACTGGTGCCAGCGAATAATTTTTTAATATTTTTTTGAATTTTTGATTAATTTTTTTATATTTTCTTCTATTTGTTCCCTTTTTATTCTTTTTTTTTTTTTTTAATTCCTTCCTCCCCACCTTCCTCCTTCTTTTGACAACCGGCCAGAGGGGAGGGCTGGTGGTCGAACTGAGGCAATCAGCTAGTGGCAAGCTCGCCTTGCCGTTGCTGGTCAAAGGCGAGCTCACCCAGCCACAGGCTGGCGAGCCCTCACTGGATCTAGCTCGGGCAAACCTCACTAGTGGATCAATGAGCTCAATCTTGCCAAATCTAGGTGAGAACGAGCTCGCCCAGCCACTGGCAAGGCTTGGCCATGTTGGATCTAGTGTGGACTTGCCTTGTCGATGGTTGGGTATTGTTTGAGTGAAGGTGTCGTTGGGAAAGCTCCTCGATTAGTACCTCGTTTGGCCTAGTGAAGAAGGCCTTGTTGGCCACCAACTACATAACCAAGCGAAGCACAAAGCCACAATCAGCAAAACCGGCAAGGCAAGCCCAACAAATGCAAATTGCACAACCAAGCGTCTCACTCCTTTGTCTTCTATGGGTCTTGCCCAGCTACGGCGAACCTAGCCACCAGTGAGACGAGCCCCCGCTAGATTCAGTGAGGGTGAGCCTCACTAGTGGCTGGGCAAGCTCATCCTTGCCCAGATCTAATGAGGTCGAGCTTGCCAATCCACTAGTGAGGCTCGCCCATGCCGAATTTGACAAGGGCTCGTCTCGCTGCAAAAAAAATAAAAATAAATAATAAAAAAAGGAAAAAAGATAAAAAAAAAAAAATTAATTAAAAATTCGAAAAATACAAAATATTAAAAAATTACTCGTTGGCGCTAGCCGCCGTCCACATCAATGTCGGCCAGCCAAATTTGGCTGGATTGACTGAATTGACATAATTGCAAATGGTTTATGACTCAATTGGCTAAAAATATTAAGTTTAAGATTGAATTGGCACAATTACAATAGGTTTAAGACTTTTTTGATAATTTTCCAATACAAATTGCTATTGCATGTTAAAATCAATGGGTAGAGATGGAAAACATCAAGTTAATCTCAGCGAAACGTCTCACATCTAACAAAAAATTGTTCGTATTGCAGTGGAAATTCAAACCTTATGGTTATAATCCAAGACTTTGTTTGTTTAAAGCTCAATTTAAAAATAATGCAAGTTGCATGTACCTTAAAAATATTAAAGTCATTTAAGTGTTCACGTAAGGAACTTCCCAGGTTGGTGATCTTGAGTTCTCAACAACCCAAGGGATACACAAGCCGGCAAAATGGGTCATAAACCCACATTATGACCTATTTTTAGTTAAATGGATCATATATAGGTCAAGTGAAAGTTAAATATGGGTCAGAAATGAGTCGAGAAAGTAAAAAAAAAGAGGGTCTAAATGGGTTATTAGGAAACCCATTTTAAAGTTTAAACCCATGACCTTTTTTAACTTTATAAAAATGTTTTTTTTTTTTTTTTATAAAAAATCGAAATTATAATTATTTTTCATATTTCAATTATTTTTCTTTTTTTCTTTTTCTTTTTGCTTTCTTTTTTCTTCATTCCTTAGCCGCCGGCCGACGACAGCCAAGTGAGGCTCGAGCTCGCCGGCAGTCGCCGACGATTAGCGAGCCTCGAGCCTCGCCGACTCGGGGTCCCGCCCGACGCCGGCGAGCTCAAGTCTCACCGATTCAGCGAGCCTCGGCCTCATCGACGATCGGGTGAGCCTCGAGTCTCGCCGGATCCGGATGGCGATACTCGAGCTCGCGGGCGTCGGGCGAGGTCGAGGTCTCGCCCGATCGGCGAGACCGAGCCTCCCCGATGCCGACAAGCTTGAGCCTCACCAGATCCGGTGAGGCTCAAGCCTCGCTAGTTGTCAACAATATATTTTAAAAATTAAAATTATAAAATTATATTTTTAAAATTAAAAATAATTAAAAATTATATTTAAAAAAATTAAAAATTCGATTTTTTAAAAAATATTTTAAAAAGAATTATAAAAATTTCCATTAAATTTGTATTGCATAAAATTTTTTTAACAATACTTTTTTTTTATAAAAAAATTCATAAAAATGAGCTTTTTAGGTTTAGTTAAAAAAATTTCATGTTATAGTTTTTAGTTATTCGATGGTATGTTCACTTCAAATAAGAGAAGCATGTGCATAGTCTATTATTTTATAAATATTTCAATTTATAGGTTTTTTTAAATTTATTTTATTTTATTTACTATTTTTAATTTAATTTGAAGTTTTAATTCAATTAGCATTTAGTAGAAGTGGGTTTTCCTAGAATATTAATAGGTTTTAGCAATACAGGTCGGGTCGGGTTGGGTATGGGTCGAGTATGGGTCGGGTCAGGTATGGGTCACTAAATTTACACTATAAGAATATGGGTCAAAACAGGTTAAATGGGTTAAATATGGGTCGACCCATTTTCGACCCGACCCAACCCACCCATTTGCCACCCCTATTCTAGAGACACCTGCTTCAGCCGCAAAAAAGAAGTATTTCATGCATACGTCCCGTGATAGGGAAATGCTAGATTTGTTCAGATTGATTTACAAAACTAATATATAAAATGAAGTGTTGATCTGATATTGATTTGTAAGTATGGGTCACTTATTTCAATGATCATTCACGGTCTAACACGTCAATTTATAAATTAATTTCGTAATTTAGCTAGTCCAGCGTTGCTCCAACACTGAATGTTCTACATATAAATATGGGAAATGGGAGCGTGACATCACCGTTGCTCGTAGGAGAGGAATGGTGCTGCCTCCGCCCCATGTTTTCTTTAAGGAAAACAAACGTATGAGAGAATCGTCAATCCAACTTGGTGGTATTGCTAGCCTGCCAAGTGGGATTTTATACAGAAAAAACAATAATTCTATAAAAAAAAAAAAAAAAAAAAAAGGGAATAGAAAAGACACTTATCAAAAATACCATCAGTATAAAATATCTTTACATTCAATGTGAAAAGAATGATTTAAACATCTTATTGTAAGAAAAAATAAGTGTAGGATTTCTATTAGCAAACATTTTTCACACTTAACAGTTGTGAGAGAAAAATATCCATCATTCAACAAAATGAATGGCATTTGTCAAAATTTAAACTTGAATACGTGTCAGTAATTTAACTTTGCTTTAAAGTAATTTAACTTTGCTTTAAAAAAAAAAAAAAAAAAAAAAGAAGAAGAAGAAGAAGGAAAACTTAACTTTACTTGTGGAGAAACTTTTTTGCAGTGCTAATATATGTTGAAAGTAAATAGTCATAAACTAAGTGAAGTAACAGTTATCTATATGCAATCAAAATCAGAAGAGACTAATAAATGCTTTTCTTATAAGCAAAGCTATCCTATGACCTGTTTGGTAATGTTTCTATTCTTTTACTTCCCATAATAGAAAAAGAACATAAATCCTTTAGTAATGTCAATTAATTTTTCTATTCCTCGAAATAAGAAAATAGGCGGGAATAAATTTAGAACATAAACAAAAAGTAGACAAATGTAACATTTTGTTCTCAAGAACAATTTTTAGAAATAAGTTATTTTTTTTTTTTTTTTTCTTTTCTTCTTTCTCACCCTCGCTACTATCCCTTGCTATCTAGCCACTGCTAGGCAATGGCAATTGGTCGACCGCCACCATTGCTGACCACCAACCAACGGCCGTTGACCACGCCAACCGCCCACCACCCATCGATTGCCGTTGCCGCTTGTCACCATCGGTCGATGGCAATCGACGGCAGTCAGCTATTGGTGGTCGATTAGCGCAAGAAGGAAGAATAAGAAAAGAAAAAAAGAAAAAAATCTTTAAAAAAAAAAAATCTATGTTAGAAAAAAATTTATGAATTGTACTAAACGCATTCCAGTTCTTTTTCCATTTAGATAATAGAAATTTTATATAGTTACTAAACGTATTCTTTTACACAGAAATTATTCTAAAGAAAAGAAATAGGAAAAGACTATTTTTGAAAAAATTATTCCCAGAAAATGGACCCTTAAAAGCCATGGAACACTTGCAACCACATAAAATAAGTTAAAGCCTTAGGCTTGTACAAGGATCTCTGACTAGTGCTAATGAGATATGACCTGCTCGGTTGAATTATTCATCATTTCTCAAGCTTTAGCATTATTTCATCAATCAAGTAGCCTTCGCTATAATCTGCATCCATTTGAAGGAGATTGGAAAAGAAATTACCCTTTTACAAGAAAATATAAATATTGACAAATTCCATCTAAAATCAATGTCAAGTATCTCAGATTTTCTTGCGACCAGAAATCAAGAGAGACCAATGTTTTTGGTTATCAGGAGAGAGACCGACTTGAATTTCAATTTGTAAACCAAAAAAAAAAGAAAAATGTTCTACCGTTGTTGTTTGTAGCAAAAATTAACCAGATCCTGTAAATCGGCATGATGCTGGTTTTTAGTGAACATGTTACTTAGAGGAGGAACGGCTATCGATAAGGCACTGGCCAGACGAACTCTTATTGGTGGTCATACAAGCCATAAGATTCCTTGCAGATATTTATGTTTATCAATCACCATAATCAGCTATCGGTATACGATGGTGGTTGGTTGATGATTACAGTGATAAAACTGGTCAACAAAGATGCCGATCAAGAGGAATTGAAAGATAGCTGAGTGTGAGACCGACTTAAAGTTAACCGCTTGGTTAATGTTGAATTCAGGTGTGGTCGTACTCGAATCTAAAGCTGCTCATGGATAAGACTATGAAGCACAATGGATCGTACGAACAGATTGAGTTGGATAAGGCAATGACTTGGATGGGATTGAAATTGGTGACCAGAAGAAAAAGAGGATCAAGACACGGTTTTAAGGAATAACCATCCACAGGGGTAACAAATCATGGCAACTTGAAGGTGTGGGGTTAGAAATTCCAAAGATGTGAAAGCATGGCCAAAATTGCCGAAGAACTGCTTGTAGGCAGTCATATTATGAATACTATAAATACTAGTGTTGGTCTACTGAAGATCCCCCGCTCCCCCTAGCACACAAAAAAAAAAAAAAAAAAAAACAAAATATGTTATCTTTCAATTATCTTTAAATTATGGCATTGTATCTTTATGTCATCAAGCATTGTTGTCAATTAAATTCTAGAAAAGTCTGTGCTTTTGATTCCGTTCAAATGTGTTTATCAATTTCTTTGTGTACCTATGATATTTCCTATTTAGAGTTGTCATAGAATTTGCCACCTCTTATGAGAAACCAAAGAACGACTTTTGGTGAAAGGTATTACATTCTTAACGCAAATTTAGGTGTAAAACAATTTATATTAATTATTTTGATAAGTATTTGATATTAAAAAAGTAACACAGATGGTCTATGAATTTTAGTCCAATATGCAATACCGTCTTTAGATTTTTAATTTGTTCAATATGGTTTTTAAAAGTAATAAATGTTCAATCAAGTCTTTATATTATATAAAAATATTCAATATCGTTCAAGTCAATAGAATCTAGTAATGTGGTTTCCGACAGTTAAGTTTGAACGGTAGACAACACAAAAATTTACAAGTAGATTATCAAAGTAAGATATTTATATCAAATAACAATATATAATCCATGTCTTCAATAATGATGGGCAAAGATAGATAAAATGACAAACATGTTGACTCATCTTTTTAAAAAATCCAACTCGTCGTATAATAATCCACATTATAAAATAACATATAATTTGTTGTTTAATCAAACAGAAGGACCACATCGAATATTTACTAATAATACATGAATCACATTGAACAAATTAAAAATTTGGGAGTGGCATTGCACACTTGGTTAAAATTTAGTGCGCATTCGTGTCATTTTCCCTCTGATATTTCAATTTCATGGGTAGTTTGAATAATTTTATGGCGTTATTATTTGGTTTTCTGAGTAATATCTACCGTTTACAAGCGGCAGTTCAATTTGTTACGGACTGAAGGGCGTCATTGCCGGTTGCGCATCTCTTACAAATTCAAACAAGCGGCCGCAACAGCTCCGTCGAAAAATTAAGATAACGGCACCGTTATATGCTAGTCGGACTCTATAAATATACATATATATCCACATTCACAGCAAGCAAGCGGCCAACAAGGCGACCCCTTTTAGTAAACCCTTCATCATTACCCCCACCATCATCCCCAAAAATCAACTCAAGTCGAGCAAAATCCAAACAAAAATGGAGAATCCCAGCTTGCCATTCTTACTGACAATCTCTCTAGTAATCATCACGTTTACTCACAAGCTCTTGCGCAGATTGATCACAAGAAAGCCCAAAAAGAACCACCCTCCAAGCCCACCTTCCCTTCCCGTCATCGGCCACCTCCACCACCTCCACCACCTCAAGAAGCCCATCCACCAGACCCTCCTCGCCCTCTCCCGCGTCTACGGCCCCGTCCTCTCCCTCCGCCTCGGCGCCCGCCCTGTCCTCATCGTCTCCTCTGCGTCCGTCGCTGAGGAATGCTTCACCCTGAACGATATCGTCCTTGCGAACCGACCCCCGTCCCTCGTGAATAAGCACCTCGGATACAACTGCACCACCATCATGGCCGCCCCCTACGGCGACCACTGGCGCAACCTCCGCCGCATCGGTGCTGTCGAGATGTTCTCCTCCAACGGCCTCAATGCGTCGCTCGGCATCCGTAAGGATGAGGTCAAGCGCCTCCTGAGGAAGCTGCTCTTGTGCCAAAGCGGAGATGGCAGCGGCTTCGCGAGGGTGGAGCCGAGGGCGGCGCTGACGGAGATGACGTTCAGCGTGATCATGAGGATAATGGCGGGGAAGAGGTACTACGGGGAGGACGTGAGCGACGTGGTGGAGGCGGCGAAGTTTAGGGACATGATCAGGGAGATCTTGAGGCACTCGGGGAGATCATACGCGGGGGACTACCTGCCTCCACTGAGGTGGATCGACTACGATGGGTACATGAAGACGATGTCCAAGCTTGGAAAGACGATGGATGAATTCTTGCAGGGCCTGATCGACGAGCACCGGAAGAAGAAGAAGAGTGAGGAGGAGGAGGAGGAGAAGAGCATGATCGATTACTTGCTGGTGAAGCAGGCGTCGCAGCCGGAGTATTACACGGACGAGATCATCAAGGGTTTCTTGCTGGTGAGTTTTTCTTGTCTTGTCTCGGGGGATTTCTCAGTTGGTTTGGGTGGTTGCTTGTTTGATCTCTCTTTCTCAGTTATGCTCTTGGGTTCTATTTAGAGGTGTGCAACAGGCTCAGACTAGACTAGACTGGCCGGTTTGGTCTGGTTCCTAAAGGTCCCAATTTGGTTCTCAGTTCTTAAAAATGGAACTGGGTAGGGCAGTCTGATTCCTAGTTCCAAGAGAGGAGCCGGATTGAACTGGACCGATTACTTTTTATTTATTATTTTATTTCTTAAAAGTAAACCTAACCTAAGCCAACCCAATAGGAAGCCTCGTTGCCTAAAATTGTTAAGAGAAAAGTAGCTGTATTGTCCTCAAAAGTCGTCCTTCAGTTACTTCACCTCACCTGCCAATTATTTTCCATTTGATTTTTAGCTATATTGTCCTCAAAAGTCGTCCTTCAGTTACTTCACCTTACCTGCCAACTATTTTCCATTTGATTTTTCTCCTCATCACCTAGAGATTTGAGACCTTCCCTTCCCCACCTCACCCCACCCCCGAAATCTCCCCCTTTCCCTTCCCCACCTCACCCCACCCCGAAAATCTTCCCCCCCCATTCTCTCTCTCTACACACCCCGTTGCTGACAGTAGCAATAGTGGACTATGAGAGCAGCCAACACCACCATTAGCAAGCAAAGGAGACGGCCCTAACATGATAATTCAGCTCCACTTCAAGAAGACCCTTGAGACGCGCAATCAACCAACAGAGGAATGGAGCTCCACTGCCTCTTCCTCCTCTTCATCTTCCTCACCCTCTTCTTCAATGCATTCTCCCAGCTGTTGTCCCGCCTCTAGTGTTGCCTCGCTGGGCCCCGAACTCCCTTGCCCCCCCACCCTCGTCTTCTACATCTTCGTCACCCAGACCCTCCACACCATCAATGGCTTCAAGTACTAGTGAAAGTGTCTCAGAATCAATTCCATAGGACCACCCAGGGACCGGACCGGACCGGTCTAGTTTGAGGCACCTCCAGTTTGGTCTCCAATTTTAAATTGAGAATTGATTCCTCCGGTTCAGTTCTCCGTTCCTAGATGGAACTAGACCAGATCGGGAGCTAATCACCCCTAGTTTTACTTGTTGATGAGGTGCATGTGATCTAAGCGTGATCCTCTAGATTGATAAAGTTATGTTTTGAAACATTCTATTTTTTATACATTCTGCTTAGTGTATCGGTATTCATGTCACGTAAAATTAAAATTAGATAGTTCTTTCTAGTCTTATGAGTCAAATCAGTTTAGAACTAAAGAATTTGTGTCTTTTACGATAATACTAAACCATTCGTAGGATCGATTTGGATATTCGGGTCACGGTGAGATTTCAAAATTTGCTACGGGCTGTACCTACGTTTTGAATTTTCCTTTCATAAATTGCTGTGGGGGTCGATCTAGTTAAGCTTAGTAAATCTTGTTTCATTATTGTTGTAATCTCAATTATTTTAAGCTTAACGATATAGGTCTAGGTAGAATCAATATTCCGAAATATTCGAACCTGTATTTAATCTTGATCTGTAGCTTCTAGATTATTATGATCGGTCCTTTCTCATTTTTTTTTTTTCGGTATAATTGCTGGCAAGTGGTGTCTTAGATAAATTTCCCTTGTAGTGATTCTCCTTGTAAGCTGGTAATTTCCGAGAATCAACCTGAGCTTAAATGGCAACCTTACCAAAATTATGCCGAAAAATTAGGACTTTTATATCTACATAACCTGTGTAACTTATTTGTTAAATAATCTATTTCCTTTATCGTTGATATGCATATTTTATTATTTGAAGGAGATATGGATAGTTGTAGTTTGAAAAATTAACTAATATCCAAATCACTGGCAATGGATGAAAATTGCCTAAAACATGAGTTACACAATCCAAGAAGTCATAATATGGTGTATTTTGCTAGGCTTCATTGGGAGCCTCATAGAAGACTTGAATTTAATGTCATGACTTATAATAAGCAGATACAACTGATAGCTGGAACTGATTCATCATCTCTTACAATTGAGTGGGCGCTTGCCAATTTGCTCAACCATCCCAACATCTTAGAAAAGGCAAAAATAGAGATCAACACCCACTGCCAGGATCGTTTGGTCGATGAATCGGATCTCTCGAAGCTACCTTATATTCAAAACATTATCTCAGAGACGCTTCGCTTACATACGCCTGCGCCGCTTCTGATACCCCACTACTCATCGGATGAGTGCATAGTAGGAGGCTATGACGTGCCCCGTGGCACAATTGTGCTGATTAATGCTTGGGCAATTCACCGAGACCCCGAACAATGGCCCGACCCAACGGCCTTCAAGCCGGAGAGGTTTGAAAGTGGCGATGGTCGAATAAATAGGTTGATGTTGCCTTTTGGGATGGGGAGGAGAGCATGCCCCGGTGCACCTTTGGCTCATAAAATGATGGGCTTGACTTTGGCTTCACTCATTCAATGCTTTGAATGGAAGAGGACTGGTGAAGAGGAAGTCGACATGGGGGAGGGTGAAGGTCTAACAATGCCCAAGGAAAAGCCATTGGAAGCATTGTGCAAAGCACGTGAGATCTTGAATAGAGTTCTCCCCTAATCAGATGTATGAGGGTGGCGCATTTACGTTGTAGTTTTCAATAACAGGATGGTTTTCATGATGTAATCGTGTGCTAGCGTTGATTGCTCTTGTTGTAGTTCATAAGCGCAGCTAAAGAAATATGCACGTTTGCTGGCATTGCGAGCCCCTTTTCTCAACAATTTTCGAGAGAGGTAGTCTCTTTAATGCGAAATTACGCATAGGTGATGTTCGTATTCCAATATTGGATAAAAAAAACAATCAATCAACTCCTAAACCTTTCTTCTAAACCAAGCAGTCAAAACTCTTCTACTAGAGAATGCCTACGTGTCACTAGAAAATTATGTAAGTGGCAACCCTAAAGATTTTACTGCCCTTATAGTTTTTTTGAGTGATGAAATTACAAATTTAATGAAAGTCGGATTTTGTTACTATTAGTAGAGATCTCTCTAATAATGTAATAAGAGCTATTGAAATCTTTGAAACCTTTGAAACCTCTGTTCGTCCTTCTGATGATTGAGATTTCCGTGCAATTAATTGCCTGTTTTGATATTATTTTGAAAAGAGAGTAGATTTTTTATGTTATAGAGAAATAAATGTGTTACATTGATATTTATTTTAATCGTACAGCTTATGAAAGACATAATAATGTCATAAAATAAATAAAAACAAAATTACTAGCATTTAAACATGACTACCATCGTTTAGTGATATTAGATAAACAATTATTATTTGACACAACCAAATAAACAAAGGCTTAACTAAACTAAAAACAAGTTAAATGATTTTTAAATGTTAAACAATAAAGAGTTAATACCACAAAAAAACTTCAAACTGATACACTTGTGATAAATTTACACAAAACTAATTTTTTTATTACCAAAAACCCCAAATTGGGGCAATATGAAGCTTCTCATCCCTCAACATTATTTGAAAACTATTGTTTCCTAAATAATTCTTTTCAAACTTACACTAAAAGCTCCTCAACTCTTACTAGTTTGAAACCATATTTCTAATATCACTAGGAAAATTATCGAAAAGTCCTAACCCTTTTGTTTGGCAGCCAATTAAGTCACAAACCTTTCGGTTGTGTCAATTAGTTCTAAATATTTTGATGATTTGCCTATTTAGTCCTAAATTTTTTAACGATTTGATCATATGCCAATTTAATCCTAATTCTTTTGACAATTGATTAATGTAGTCATTTCAACCAATCATCGTAATAAAAAGGACAAATCATGAAATGTTTAAAATTAAATTGGGGCATATGAAAGGTTTAGGACCAAATTGGTAAATCGTCAAAATGTTTAGAACTAAATTTGGTACAATTGAAAAGTTTATGACAAAATTAGTCATTGCACAATAGGTTTATAACTTTGTTTACAATTATCCCCTTGAAACTGACTCAAAACTTCCATAAAAAAAGGTATTTTGAGTAAATAATTTTTAAAGAACACACAATATTTTATTAATCACATTTTGCATTTGAAACTATATTCGCACTATATGTTCTTTTTCTTTTTCTTTTTCTTTTTTTGGCAATATATTCGCAATATATGTTCGACATGTGATATTTTCAACAATTCATTTAGTTTCCTCATTAACTCAGGGCTGAATCGATCTACATTTACATCTAGAAAACCCAGGAAAAGGTCAATATCTTATTTTAGTTCTTTTAGTATCAATCAAGACCTCAACGGATACAGTGACATTGTTCGCACCGGCTGAGAGGGCCAAAATATAAAAGAATGCAACTGATCAGTAAAGTGAGCAATAATAATTCAAATGTCCATAAACCATATGACTGATTTCCTTAATTAGAGACTCCTATTACTTCATTAACACACTCTCCTTTGGGCAGAGAATGAAACCAGTAAAGGAACCTTCCCATAAAGTTTACAAGAAATAATGCTAATCTTTCAAAACCTATCCCCTTCAGGCAGACAAATTCTCCATATCAATGTATTCCATAGCCTTTCGTCCTTCATGAGAAGATTCAAGGTCACCATGAACAAGCCACTTTGGTAGCTAAATGCTCATAGCACAACATGATATTTCTTGATATGAGATAGATGCACCTTATAAGAAAATTTCCTCTGTTACTGTGAACGATCTGCTTTGGCAGCCACGCATCCCCAACACATTATGGAGTTTCTCATACTATGGTACATGCAAATGTCACTATAAATGAGCCATTTTGGCAGCCAAACTTTTGTAGCATGATATGAGAATCTTCCAATGATGCTCACCATATGTATATCAAACACCCACGGATGCAAATTCAATCACCTCAGTTGGTCAGATATATAATTTTAATGTGCATTCATTAGTCTCAAATGCCCAAGCAAAAATACATGCATATTTGAAAAAATAGAGTGTATAACTCATGCAACATACTAAGGGGAGTGACCACTGAAATTATATTTCTCGTAAATTAAAGTGATTTTGCAGGACTTTACTTTCCGAAATAATTTGCATGTATCTAATTTATCTCTATGTTCAAGAGGAAACATATCATAAATATTTGTATAAATTTATTAAAAATAGAAAAGTTGGGAGTGCACAATGCAGAAAACCGCATAAGCCTCACGCGCTGCCGTGTTCCTCTTCCTTCAGGCTGGTGGCGCGCCCCTGTTCACGACCTGTATTGGAAATCCATCAATTAAGGCCATTTAGATCGCAATTGTTGTGTTTTGATGGTTTATCAACAATGGGAGACCTTGATTTCAGGAATTAATAAGAAATTAAACTCGACTCTAAGGCAAAACAAGTTGTAACCAACCGAAAATATTTAATAAATTAATAGAATAAACTCGAATTTAAGGAAAAACAAGTTGTCCAAGCTCTTAGATATACACGCTTATCAAATCACTTTCATCGGTTGGGTGTAAAATAGGACTAGAATTAGCACCTAGGGGGGTGAATAGGTGACTAAAGCGATTTTAGCAATTAAATCCGAATAAGAGATTAATGAATTAAAAACAACAATCGCAGCAAATAAAAGTAATGAAAGATAAAAGGATTAGGGATAGAGAATCAAGACTCAGATTTATAGTGGTTCGGCTTAAACCAAGCCTACGTCCACTCTCCCGCACGGACAGCCCTTTCGGTTGGATTTCACTAAGAATCAAAAAGAGTGTTTACGGTCTCACGCTCTTGAGTCCACGGTGTAGAAACTTTACTACACTTCCTCAAGGTCTCACCACTCTATGGTCTCTCTTTTGATTACATGTATTGCTCGAAGAATAAGATCACAAACATAATATGGAGATTCAGACTTTGGAATTCTTCTATCCAAAGCACACTTCAACAACTTGAGCGTCTCTCTTTATACACTTCTTCATGCCTTCATTACCGTTGGCACCTTCCAAAGAAGTTCTTCCAATCAACCCGTTGGACAGAATCAATTAAGAGAGATCTCGAGCTCTTTAAGGTAAGTGTAGATAGCCCATCAATCCTCGCTCGCCCATACAATCAGGATCTTGGTTTCCATAAGTAGAACTTTCCAAATAAGTTATGAATCTTTTAGAGAATCTATATAAATTCGGATACGAATATAAAATCTTGTAGTGCTGAATCCAGTCGAAAGATATTCCTTAGCCATTTAGATAAAGACTGTATAGAATCAGAATAGAAGTTTTTATCTTGTCGGTCTGGAAATTGTCCATGTGAATAGACTTTGAAACTTGAGTCTTGTTAGCTTCAGACTTTGATCTTTAGACTTTGCCAGTAGAGTATGCAAGTCTTCAGACTAGACTGAGAGAAATGTTTTGTCAACTTCAAAATCTCTTAGAAGAATTTATCCAACAATCTCCCCCTTTTTGATGGTGACAAAACTTTCCCGAGATTTGAATACTATTGCTTGCAAAATAACTTTTAAGCTAGCAAAGATATCTTATAAAGGATTAGAAAAAGAATAGTAAAAGATATCCTGTACACAGATGTCCTGTACACAGACTTACCCTGTACACAGATCTGCATCCATAGAAACCTTATTAGTCATGTGCAGACATTACTATCTTTATCTAATTTTAACAGCTTAAGGTAATGCAGTAGTAAGCAACAATTCAAAAACTCAAGATAAAGTCAAAATGTCAATCACAAACAAACTATAGAATCCGAAAAAAAAATTTAGAAATGAAGGTTTGGGTTTGGTTTGGGTTTGGAATAGAATGAAAATCTGCCCGCAACAAAGTCTTCTCCCCCTTTTTGTCGAGCATTAAAAAGTAAGAAAATCAAGGAGCACGAGGAATGCGAACAAGTTGAAAGTCCTCCATAGACTTGACAGTTCCTTCCAGCTTCCTTAAGTCTTCCCGTAGTTGAGCAAGAGCAAGTGCCTTTTGCATTGTCCGAACATGACGTTGAACATCTTTAATCGATCATGCAAGGAGATGAACATAGCATGATTCTCATTCTGAAGAGTCTGAAATTCACATCCCAAAGCATAAATTTGGCCTTTGAGCTCCAAAATGATGTCAAGCAACCTTCTGAAATCTCCGGAATTGTCAGTCTGTGTGCTTGCGTCAACTCGGTCTGACGGTGGAGTTAAGCCAGTGTGAATATCAGAAGGAAGATCAATGTTTGGAGATGATGCCTCTCCCTCAGGAAAATGAGCAGCATGAATATCTTCTACATTAGGTGGCGATCTACTTACACTTGCACTGGTAAAAGTCAAGAGAAGAGGAGTACTTTCTCTTTGGATATCTCCCCCTGTTTCAATGCCTTACGGAGGGGAGAAGTACTCTTCTTTCGAGGAGTTTCCTCGGTGACAAGATGTTGTTGATCCTCCTTTTTCTGGAGAATCTGTTTGGGCTTGTGAGTCGCTTGGTTGATCCGAGAGTCTGTCTTTGCTTGACTCTTCCTCTTCATCTTTTCTTCTTTTTTTCTTTCTTTTTTCTTCTTCTTCTTTCCTTTTTCTTTTCTTTCTTCTTCCTCTTTCTCTTTTTCTTCCTCTTTCTCTTTTCTTTCTTCTTCCTCTTTCTCTTTTTCCTCTTCTTCTTCCTGTAAGGATTCCTTTTCAGGTTTCCTTTATCGGTTTCCTCTCGCAAATTGTTGTTCTGGAACAGCTGATACAGGAGTAGAAAACTGAGGAACAAGGGCAGAGATAGGCAGATCATCCTCATCATCTTCATCCTCCAAGATGATTGCCCTCCTCTTCTTGATAGGACCAGTCACAGGTTCCTTTCCTTTCCTCTTTGCACGAGAAGAAGAGTTGGTCCGGTCTTGACGGGGTTTGTTCCTTGAGCTGCTCCACTTCTTCTTTGAGTTCTTTCGACGCATCTTTGTAATCATCCCCAATCCAATGACCATTTGATCAATAGTCTTCACAGAGAGAATGTGGGGAGGCTGAATGTTCAAATGTTTGAAAAGGCTGGTGATGAGAGCAGCATAAGGGAGTTTTCCCTTGTCCTTCACCATAGACCTGTACATGTGAAACATGATAGTGTGTGGCAGAGAGAAGTTAAGACCGATCTTGATTGCATACATCAATTTTGCTTTTGAGATGGACACATCTGTCTTTGAAGTTGATTTAGGTCTAAGACAGTTGATTACTATCTTGTGAAGCAAAGTGTTCGTAGCATTCATCTTGGAGTAGGAGAGACGACCTTCTGCGATTCTGTCTCTCGCAAGTTCCAGAATTGCAGAACTCACAGACACAGAAATTGATTGAAAAACTCCTCTTTCCACACCAATTACATCCGCCAGAGTGTCCGTGTCAACCACATATTCTCTGTCTCTTACACTGAAAGAAAAGCTATTGGCATCAAGAAAACTGAGATTGGAATAAAAGTATGCGGTTAATTCGGAATAGGCAACCTCGCTCTTAGTACAGAAATTGTGAAGTTGAAGTTTCTCAAACTTCTCCCTCAGACTGATGCTCAATAGATCCAGGAAATCAAAATCCACCGTTCGTGGGTTCATCACCCCACGCTTCAGCAATTTCCCATACACTTTCTTGTGTTCCTCCGATCGGAACAATTCATCCTTCTTCCCTCGAAGAGTTGCAGCCACACCCATCCTAGGCTTAAAATGTATAAACATCTTCTCATCATCATCTTTCCCCTCGGGCTGATTTACATTTGCTAAATCGAGGGTCACTCGGAAAGTTTGCAAATGTCTTTCTTTGCAGGTTCCAACGGGAACAACACCCGATCGTTCCATCACAGTGAGAAAATGTGTCTCATTTCTATAGCCTTTTTCTTTCAAAAATTCATCAATGAAGGTCATTGCAGAACCCCCTTCCTTCAACGCAGAATAGAGCCTATAAACAAATACAGGCTTAAGGGATCTTACAGGTTCAACATCTTCAATGATTTCTTCTGCATGTTGAGGATGACGAACATGTGATCTAGTCGAGGAGGTGCGCTGTTGAGATTGTTGGTGCGTCTGTTCTCTTGGAAAGTCACTTTCTTACGTGAGATCAAAATGCGTAGGCCCCTCACCGAGCCCCGTGGTCCCCTACTTGCTATTCTTGAAGATTTCCTTTGGAAAGACATTGTCGCTTTCTTGGATGGAACTTTCACACTTGTGTCGCAAGAAAGTCAAAAACTTGAGAAGTAGAAATCGAGAGAGAAATTCCAGAGAGTGAAAAGCTTTTGAACTAGGGTTTTCGGGTAAAGTAAAACGGAGAAGGAGAAGGAGTATAAAAGGTAATCGAATCGTGGTAACTGAATCGTCGCAAAAGAAATTCTTTTTGAAAAATAACGCCTTAATAAATCGATAACCACCCTTTTTAAGATAAACGCCTTAATAAACATGATTATACATAAATAAACAGACAAACTTACCTTTTCGAGATAATAGTTTAAGTAAATGAACTTACGGTCGTGTCGATTGGTATTCCAAGTCTACCCTTTTGAGTTTGATACTTTGTCGACTTTTAGATTCGAGTCCGAGCTTCAACGGTCTTCAAGAGATAAAATATTGAGTCTTGAGCGAATAGACTCAAATGAGCTTTTCTCAAGTGGCTTTGTGAAGATGTACGCAGTTGATTCTTTGAGTCAATAAATTGTATCAAGACTTCTTTGTTCTGAACATGATCTCTTATAAAATGATGTCGAATCTCAATATGTTTTGCTCTTGAATGTAGGATAGGATTCTTTGTAAGATTGATTGCTTATTTGGTATTGTCACATTTGATTTTTGTGCAAGAGTCTTCAATACCAAAGTCTCGTAGTTGTTGTTTTATCCATAGTATTTGAGAACAGCAACTTCCAAGTGCTACGTATTCTGCTTGTTTGTTGAGAGAGCCACGGTACTTTGTTTTCTTGAAAACCAAGATACCGCCCTATTACCAAGTAATTGACAAGTTCTGAAGTACTTTTTCTTTCAACTCTACAACCCGCAAGATCTGCGTCGAATAACCAAGAAGGGTAAAGTCTCCTACTTTGGGATACCATAGACCAATCTTAGCAGTAGTTGCAACATATTTAATGATGCGTTTAGCAGCACTTAAATGAGATTCCTTAGGATCGATTGAAACCTAGCACATATGCAAACACTAAATAATATGTCGGGTCTAGATGCGGTAAGATAAAGAAGTGAACCAATAATACTCCCCTGTATAATTTTTGGTCGACTTTCTTCCCGCTTCGTCTTTGTCTATCTTCAAAGAACTTGACATAGGAATGTAGTCTTTTGCAATTCTCCAGACCGAACTTTTTAACAAGTTCTTTTGCATATTTTTCTTGATGAATAAAGATTCCTTCTTTCAGTTGTTTCACTTGTAGACCAAGGAAGAAGGATAGTTCACCCATCATGCTCATTTCAAATTCATCCTGCATAGACTTAGAAAATTTCTTGCACAAAGTCTCATTAGATGATCCGAATATAATGTCATCAACATAAATCTGAACAAGTAGAAAGCTTTTGCCTTCCTTTTTAATAAACAAAGTAGTGTCTACCTTTCCTTTAGAGAAACCACTTTGAATTAAGAAATTACTTAGCCTTTCATACCAAGCTCGAGGAGCTTGTTTTAATCCATATAAAGCTTTCTTCAGTCTGAACACTGAGTCCGGTTTCTTTGAGTCTTCAAATCCAGGAGGTTGTTCCACATAGACTTCTTCTTGAATAAATCCATTCGGGAATGCGCTTTTGACATCCATTTGAAATAACCTGAAATTCTTTAACATGCAAAAGCAAGTAGTAATCGATTGCTTCTAACCTTGCTCTTGGAGCATAAGTCTCATCATAGTCTATCCCTTCTTCTTGCGTGTATCCTTTAGCCACAAGTCTTGCTTTGTTTCTTGTCACTTTGCCTTTTCATCAACTTTGTTCTGAAAACCCATTTAGTTCCAATAACAGATTTACCTTTTGGTTTAGGAGTTAATTCCCAAACATCGTTAATACTGAATTGTCTCGAGCTCTTCTTGCATTGCTTCAATCCAGCTTTCATCGGCTAAGGCTTCTTCAATGTTTTTGGGTTCTATTTCAGAAATAAGTGCAACGGCACTAGACTCTTCTCGCCTTTTGGATCTTGTACGAATTCCCTCATTAATGTTCCCAATAATGAGTTCTTCGGGATGACTGGACTTGTGTTTCCGTTTCTGGATGGTCGATAGGTTGTTGATCATTTTCTTGAGTTGATTCTTCATCGACAACTTGTTGTACCGCATCTGGATTTTGGAACTGCTTTATGGGAGATAGATCTAGCGAGTGCGGAGCAGATTTTCGATTCTTCGATCTGTATTGTCCGAACTTGTGGAGAGTCTTGAAATTTGACGTTCATTGATTCTTCCACGGTCGAGTCTTTTTGTTGAATACTCTATAGGCTTTGCTTGTAGTTGAGTAACCAAGAAAGAATCCTTCATCGATTTTTCTTCAAACTTACCAACTCGATCATTTGCATTCTTGAGAATAAAGCATTTACAGCCAAATACTTGAAAATAAGAAACAATTGGTTTCTTTTCTTTAAAAATTTCATAAGGGGTTTTCTCAAGAATTGGTCTAAAAATACTGTTAATAATATAACAAGCAGTCGAAACTTGACTTCAGCCCAAAACCTTGAAGAAATATTGCTTTCAATTAAAAGAGTTCTTGCCATTTCTTGTAAAGACCTATTCTTCCTTTCCACAACCCCATTTTGTTCTGGGTGTGTATGGAGAGGAGAATTTGTGCTGAAAACCAGAATCATCACGAGAATTTAGTAAAGTCTTGATTTTCAAACTCACCTCCATGGTCTACGTACGAATGCTTGAGATAGTGTAACATTTCTCATTTCGCACCTTTTAGCAAACTTTGAAAAAGAGAGAAAGTCTCGAGACTTACTTGAAAGAAAGTAGACCCAAGTAAATCATGAATAATCATCCACTATTACTAGGCGAGAACCTTTTTCCACCAATGCTTTGCGTTCTAGTCGGTCCAAATAAATCAATATGTAGAAGCTGCAGTACACGATTAGTGGAAACTTTACTTATTGGTTTGTAAGAGTTTCTAACATGTTTACCCAGTACGCATGGTGTGCATGGATCAGACTTTAAGTAATTGAGAATAGGCAATCCTCGAACAAGTTTCTTGGAGGAGATCTTGCTGATTTGCTTCATATTGATATGGCCAAGTTTTATGTGCCATAGATTAGCTTCATCTTGTGCGATATCAAGCACTTTGTGATCTTTCATGATTTACATCCAGAAGATAGATATTTCCATGTCTTCGTCAAGTAAAGGATTGAGTAAAGTCTTTATTGATTCGAGCACTTTCCTTCCGGAAATTGATCTTGAATCAGTATCACACAACCGGCTTATGCTAAGCAAGTTGTAATTTAATCCTTCAACTAAGGAAATATTCTTGATTGTGATTTCCAATCTTTCTTGTTCCACGACCAATGATTCTTCCTTTGTTGTTACCTCCAAAGGAAACTTTTCCTCCGTCTTTCGGTCAAGTTTTATGAAGCAACTTGAGTCTCCTGTCATATGTCTTGAGCAGCCACTATCTAGATACCATTTAATCTTCTTTTTGATAGTGACTGCAATTAAAAAGAATTCAAGCTTTCTTTGGTACCAACATCATCTTGGGTCCAGAAGAGTTAGAGCAATAAACAGTCTTTGCCCAATTCCTTTTAACAGGTCTCCAAACCAAAGGACATTCTTTCTCAAAATGTTCGAGCTTTGACACTTGGAACATTTTAAAGCATTTCGCCAACGGGTTTTACAAAGACTTTTGGAAATTATTTTTATAAACAATTCTGGTTGGTCTTTGTTTGATTCTTTCCTTCACCTTTGGAAAATCAATTAGAGGAATAGTTTCAAAAGTCATACCAAGACCTAACTTATCAAAGTAGGGTCTTTGTATCGAAAGAATCTTATCCAACTTTTCAGAACCATTTGAAAATCTTTTTGATATATTAGAAATATCATTTTTCAAAAGATTATTTTCTTTGGAAACAGTCGAGTTTTCTTTCAAGACAAGTAAAGTTGTTTTCTAACTTTTCAAACTTCTCTTTCCAAAGTTTTTCCCTGTTGCTTCAATGTAGAATTTTCCTTTTTCAATTCGGAGATCCTCTTAAGAGAAGTTTTTAGACTAAGACAAAGTTCATCAATGTATTTGAAACTTTGATAGGAATTCTTAGATTACTAACCTCGAGTTCACCGTCTCGAGTCCGTATCGAATCAAGGTGAGTCAGAATCAGATTTTGCCATTAAATAGATATTGGCATAATCATCGTCACTTTCTTCACATTCGGTATCACCCGGGTCTCGCTTTGAGTGCCTTCCCGTATTTCTCGGTCTTTCCTTTTCTCTTCTTTAACGAGAGGACGGTTGGGTCGACGATGTGTCCCTTTTCTTGCATTCAAAGCAAGTCACTTCTTTGTTAGAGTCATCTTCCTCTGTTGATTTGTTTTGAAACCTTTGTGAGCTTTGTTTCTTCCAGTTGAATTTTCTTCCTTTTCGTTCAACTTTCGAATCTCTTTATCATGAGTGCCAGCTCTTCATCATCTAGATCTTCTTCAGAATCTGTAGCATAAGAATAGTCATTAGACTTTAAAGCAATTGATTTCTTACCTTTTGAGTCTTCCTCTTCGTTGGTTTGCTCTACTTCATAAGATTGAAGAGTCCCAACCAGTTCGTCTACAGAGAGTGGAGCAATCCTCTGTGTCTCTCTTATTGAGGTTTTTATGTGATTCCAATCTTTAGAGAGTCCTCGTAGGAGTTTGTTGACCTTCATATGTCCTGAGATTGGATGTCCCTAATATTCAAGACCATTCACAATTTCAGTAAAGCAACTAAACATGTCAGTTATTGATTCTCCTGATCTCATCTTAAAGACTTCATATTGTCCCAAAAGAATGTTGATCCTTGTCTCTTTCACTCGATCGGTTCCTTCATAGGTAATGTGAAGCCTATCCCAGACTTCTTTTTTGCTGTACCACAAGAAGATATTCTGTTATACTCAGTAGGGGATAAAGCACAATATAAGGAGTAAATGGCTTTAGCGTCAAGAGTCTGTCTCTTGGTGATTTCTTCTTGAGTCATTAGAATGGGATCAGCAACTTCTTTTCCTCTCTCTGATTCTGATGCTGCAGCAGGAATGATTCATTTGTCTACCACTTCCCATTCCAAAGGATCTTTCGATCTTAGGAATGCTTTCATCTTGTTTTTCCAAATCTTGTAGTCTTTTCCATCAAAGTATGGAGGTCTGGTATTGCTTTGACCTTCAACCAACCCCGTAGGTAACATACTAGCCATAGATCTTTTACTCGAAGTAAAGACACTTCTTATAAACGAGTACACAAGCTCTGATACCAATTGTTAGGACTAGAATTAGCACCTAGAGGGGGGTGAATAGGTGACTAAAGCGATTTTAGCAATTAAATCCGAATAAGATATTAATGAATTAAAAACAACAATCGCAGCAAATAAAAGTAATGAAAGATAAAAGGATTAGGGATAGAGAATCAAGACTCAGATTTATAGTGGTTCGGCTTAAACCAAGCCTACGTCCACTCTCCCGCACGGACAGCCCTTCTGGCTGGATTTCACTAAGAATCAAAAAGAGTGTTTACAGTCTCACGCTCTTGAGTCCACAGTGTAGAAACTTTACTACACTTCTTCAAGGTCTCACCACTCTATGGTCTCTCTTTTGATTACATGTATTGCTCGAAGAATAAGATCACAAACATAATATGGAGATTCAGACTTCGGAATTCTTCTATCCAGCACACTTCAACAACTTGAGCGTCTCTCTTTATACACTTCTTCATGCCTTCATTACCGTTGGCACCTTCCAAAGAAGTTCTTCCAATCAACCCGTTGGACAGAATCAATTAAGAGAGATCTCGAGCTCTTTAAGGTAAGTGTAGATAGCCCATCAATCCTGCTCGCCCACACAATCAGGATCTTGGTTTCCATAAGTAGAACTTTCCAAATAAGTTATGAATCTTTTAGAGAATCTATATAAATTCGGATACGAATATAAAATCTTGTAGTGCTGAATACAGTCGAAGGATATTCCTTAGCCATTTAGATAAAGACGTATAGAATCGAATAGAAGTTTTTATCTTGTCGGTCCGGAAACCTGTCCATGTGAATAGACTTTGAAACTTGAGTCTTGTTAGCTTCGGACTTTGATCTTCGAGACTTTGCCGGTAGAGTGCGCAAGTCTTGAGACTAGGCGAGAGAAATATTTTGTCAACTTCAAAATCTCTGAGAAGAGTTTATCCAACACATGCATGCCATTTTCAAACAAAATTTTGGGTGGTTGAATAGGGAGCCACGCCTCCTCCATCAAAATCAGCTTCTTACATTATTCTAAAAAGTCACCCATCGGCCCATAATAATAATATATAAACCAATTATTAGTCATGACTTGTGTTGGTTTTCCTCATCAAGGGGACATGACTTTACACCTGATTTATTTAACAAGATCCTAATGACAAGGAAATGTGCGAAATATCTTTTTCCCTATTTCAATACATTTCTAATCAATGAATTGCAATGATCTTTTACTACATAGTTGTGTTCACTTCATTTAGTTATCTAGAAAAGTTAATTCCGATTGGATTTCCATGGATGACATTCTTCGCTGGTCATACCTGTCGGTCATCGTAGCATCTGCTTCTTGCCTCGTTGATGCCCAACATGTGCTATACTTTTATACCGCATTGATTTCCTATAGCCGATGTGACATGGACAATGAGGTCATGACAGATTTAGCTGGTGAAGACACTGAGGTCTCACTCTGCAACCGAACTTTTCTGTGACCGGCTTTAAAAGCACTACTTCCCAGTTTTTCCTATATATTGTACATCAATCATTTTGTGTACCTCGATCGGTGGCTGGGACAAAGAAAAAAAAAAAAACAAAGTACATCAATCTTACTCATCCTGTCCAAACTCTTCCAAAATTTAAATCCGAGAACGGAACTCTTTCCATCTTCCACCTTCTTTGCAATGGCTAAACCGACCCAAAAACCTCCCTCCGAGTCCACTTACCATCCCCATCATCGGCCACCTCCACACTCTCTCCCAAATTTACGGACCTGTCCTCTCTCTCCGCTTCGGCTCCTGCCAGGTGGTCGTTGTCTCATTAGCAGACGCCGCCGAGGAGTGCTTCACTGCAAATGACGTCGTGCTCGCCAACCGCCCCGCCCTTCTTATGAACAAGCACCTAGGCTACAACTCCACAACCGTTCTCGCCTCACCTTACGGCGACCACTGGTGCACCCTCTGCCGCATCTGCGCCTTTGAGATCTTCTCTGCCACCCGCCTCATCAGCTTCTCGCCCATCGGGAGGGACGAAATCAAGCGGCTTCTCCTAAAACTTCACAAGAACTCATCCAGAAATCAAGCGCCTAATGAGGGCTTTACAAAGGTGGAGCTGAAATCAATGTTCAACATCGTAGTGCGGATGGTGGCTGGGAAGAGATACTATGGGGACAACGTGAGCAACGTTGAGGAGGCGGCGTCATTCCGAGAGATACTGAAGGAGATAGTGAGGTACAGCGAGGCTTCGAATCCGGGGAACTTCTTGGGGGTTTTGAGGTGGGTCTACAGGGGTTTCGAGAAGAGCGTTGAGGCTGAGCAAGAGAATAGACGAGTCCTTGCAAAATTTGATTGAAGAACACAGAGAAAGTGGTAAAAATGGTGGTTTTGGTGGCTTAGAGAGCGAGAACACTATGGTGGATCACTTGCTGTCGTTGCAGGAGTCACGACAGGAGTATTACACTGACCAAATTATTAAAGGGCTTACGCTGGTACGGCTTGTGGCTTTCAGTACAAAAATATGTTTGGAAGGAAAAGAGAATGAAGTGTCTTTCTCTTCATGAAAATATGTCCGTTAATTTGGATTTGTCTTTTCCACCAACAAATTTCTAAGATAAGTCAAAATAAATTACTAAAAAGAAGGGCGGTTTGCCAACATATAAATGCACTACAGCAAACATTAAAAGCACATCGACTAACAAGTCTTTCCTGAGTATAAGTCAAAATTCAAAGGCCACAGCTACAATAGATTCATACCAATAATTTATCTCTCTTATTTACCTGCGTTATACAGGTTATAATTTTAGCCGGTGCTAACGCTTTAGCCGTGACCCTTGAGTGGGCAATGTCGGAGTTAATCATCCTCATGCTCTGAAGAAAGCTGCTCTGGAGTTGGATCATCTATTTGGCGAGCAACAATTGAACGAAGTCGACACATTGAAGCTTTCCAAATCTCCAAAACATTATATCCGAAAGTCTGCAATTGCATCTAGCAACTCCACTTCTTGTACCACACATGTCCTCCAAGAATTGCTCAATAGGTGGGTACAATGTGCCTCATCACACCATAATACTAGTCAACGCATGGGCCATGCGTAGGGACCCAAAACTGTGATTTGACTCGGCAAGTTTCAGGCTAGAGAGGTTTGAAAATGGTGAAGTTGGTTCCTACAAGTTGAGTTGTGGACACCTGTCGTGTCAAAACTTGGCACGATGAGACACATAAGTGCCAAAAGTTTGGAAAGTGACACTTAAGTGCCAAAATTAGAGCAAAATGGATCACTTAAGTGCCAATTCGACCAAAATCTGGCCAAAATGCCGACGTGGCGATTTTCCGGTGAAACAAGTGCAAAACGACATCATTTTGCACGCCGACATGGCTAGACAACACAAAAACGACGCCGTTTTGTAAGCTGATGTGGTAAAAAATTAATATAAAAATTAATTAAATTTAATTTAAAATTACATTTATTTTAAACATTTAAAAATAAAATAAAAATATTAAAAAACTAAAAATTCAAAAAAAAATTCAAAAAAAAAAAAAGGGGGAGGGGGCGGGCGGCGAGGGCTAATTCCTCACTACCGCCGCCTCCTCACTATTGTCGAAGGGCCGGCGGTGGAGGGGGAGGGTTGGTCGAGGTCGCCGAGCCCTGGTCGAGGGCCGGTGACCTCGGCCGACCGGCGACGAGGGCCCACAAGCCCTCGTCGGATATAGGCGAGGGTTGCGGCCCTCGCCCGGCTCGGCAAGGGTCGGCGACCCTCACCGGCCGGGCCAAGGGCTGCCGGCCTCGGGGACCGGGCGGCGGCCCTTGGCTTAGCAAGCGAGGGCCGCCGATCCCGCGCCGAAGCTAGGCAAGGGCTCGCGAGCCCTCGCCATCGATCGGCCGAGGTCGCTAGCCCTTGGCCAAGGCCCGGCGGCCCGACCGACCCTTTCCCCTCCGCCACCAGCCCTTCCGACGACGGCGGGGAGGTGGTGGCGGCAGGGATTAGCCCTTAGCCACCCGCCCCCTCCCCCAATTTTTTTTTTAAATATTTTTATTTTATTTTTAAATGTTTTAAATAATTTTAATTTTAATTTAATTTAATTAACTTTATATTAATTTTTTACCACGTCGCCTTGCAAAACGACGTCGTTTTGTACTTCTTTCACCAGAAAATCACCACGTCAGCATTTTGGCCGGATTTTGGTCGGAGTGGCACTTAAGTGATCTATTTTGTTCTGATTTTGGCACTTAAGTGTCACTTTCCAAACTTTTGGCACTTAAGTGTTCCCTCATGCCAAGTTTTGGCACTTGAGCTGTACTTCTTCCCCTACAAGTTGTTGCCGTTCGAGCGCGAAAGGCGGGCATGTCCTGGAGTGGGGTTAGCTCACCAAGTAGTAAGCTTAGCTTTAGGGTCATTGGTTCAGTGTTTTGAATGAAAAAGAGTCAACTAGGAATTGTTGGACATGACTGAAGGAAGAGGCACAACAATGCCCAAGGTGGTGCCCCTGGAGGCAATGTGCAAACCACATATCATCATGGCCAAGATTATCGATCAATGAGTACGTAGGGATACATTGCATGTCCTACTGTTTATGCTTTACCAATCGTGAGATGCAATGAAACTTGAAAGATTTGTAAATTTTAATGAAACTGTTGGGTATTGCTTATACCCAGAAACCGGATTCGACACTAAATCGAATCCCTAAAAAGAGTGCGGAAGACGAGCCCGGGAAAATCAATCATGAATCACCAATCAAAGGCACACCACGAGTTCGAGCATACCTTGTATCCACAGACTAAACACCGACGCCGATATGAGAAAGAGGATTTAGCCCTGTTCGATCCGATGACGCCAATTCGCCTTGAAGGGAAGATGGGTGTCGCCTCTTGCGCACTATTCTTTCTTTTGGAGTGTCTTTGAGGGAGAGAGGGAGGAGGAACGTATGTTATGCCAAAAGGTGCGTTCCTCCCTCTTTATTTCCCCTTATATACGTCCCCTCGAAAAAGAAACGTGTCCCTTCATCATATTCCTTCATCCATGGGCTCTAATCTTGTGCGCCGGGCTTTTAGGCCCAACATGGGCGGACGGACCAGCTTAGGCCCATCACATTAATTAAATAAAACCATCATCTCCCACTCGCACATGGTGGGCCGAACAGGATCCTCTTTACCTCTCTACAACATTCATACTGGTGAATAGTCCGTGCGACCAGCATACTTTGAGAGCTCGTTGCTATACATTTGTTACGAATATATAGCAGCTCATAATGGGCATCACATTCCGAGTCAATTTTAGTATGCAGTACCCTAGATCGATCAATCACATTTATATCTCTCTTAATCCCATTTAAACAATGATATATATATATATATATATATATATATATATATATATTGTATTCACAATTATGATTTTCCCAAAGACAGTCATAATTGGTCGACCAGTGAATACAAAACCACAATGTGATTCTCCAAATCCGATCTTCCTCTTTCCTTCAAACTCTCAATTTCAGTTCAGCTTGCTTTTCTAGAAATGTCCCATTAGATCGAATCAACTCATGACCATTGGCAACATCCTAAGATAGCAAACACTAAATAGAAATCTTGAGAATAAGTAAAAGTCATGAGGGCACTTAAAATTGAGGAACTCTTTTCCTCAAGAGTGTCACACGGCATAAAAGTTGAGATCAAACTTTTGCCACTCTTATTGGTCGTCTCATGCATACGTAGTATGAAATACGTATTAAGGTATTAACTCATTTCCCATGGAGCGTATGTCTACACCATCAATACCGTACAGATGATAGTTCAGACATACCCAATGTCTAACTTGAGTTCACGTATCTACTCATTCACAAAATTCATCGAACTCACATCTCGGCATCTTAGACAGAGATAAAGTAAAATATGTGGGGTATTTTACTTTCGGACATAGTACATATCATGTCCTCATCTTAACACTCAGTTAAGGCGACATATTTATTTTAAGCTTGAGCTCTCGATTATCACCTAGATAATAAGCTTAAAAAACGTCTCATCTCTATTTACCACATAGTAAATAGAGGCGATTACCCGTATGAGTGGGCTAATCTCTTATCTGTCCGACATACTTTCTCCACTTAATGTAATGCACTGAGCATTAAGATGCATAAAGATCAAACAAAGATTCATAGGCATTAATGATGAAAACACAAATTCATTAAATGTGAACAACCTAGGGAAATTACAATATCCAGTACATCAGATTCTACGCAATCCTAGAGATTTTACATGACCACAAAACACATCTCTAGGTAATGGCTTTGTCATAGGATCTGCTACCATTCTATGCGTAGATATGTACTGTAAGTTCACATCCTTTCGTGCAACCATATCTTTGACAAAGTTATACTTTGTATCTATATGTTTGGTCTTGCCATGATATTTTGGATATTTGGTGTACGCTATAGTTGCTTGGCTATCACAGTTAACTAACAATGGATTTGCAGCTTTCTCAATAACACTTAAATGATCCAAAAATCTCTTAAGCCAAACTCCTTCTTGTACCACTGCTGATAATGCCACGAACTCAACTTCTATCGTGGACAAGACTATACATGTTTGTTTCTTACTGCTTCAACATATGGCGCCATTATTCAATAAGAAAACAAACCCAGAGGTAGATTTCCTTTCATTTAAATCTCCTCCCCAATCAATATCAGAATAGCCATCGAGTCGCAGATCCTATCCTTGATTATTCAGCGTATAATCAGCAATTCCCTTTTAGATACCTCAGTATTCTCTTAATGGCTTTCCAATGTGCTTAACCTAGATTGGATTGGTATCTACTCATCATTCCAACTGCAAAACATATGTCAGGTCTTGTACACATCATAGCGTACATCAAGCTCGCAGCAACACTAGCATAAGGAACATGTTTCATTTGTTCCTTCTCTTGTGGAGTCCTTGGACACAGTCTATGGCTCAATCCTTCACCTTTTGCAATAGGAGTGTCTATGGGTTTACAATCTTGCATACGAAATCGTTCAAGAACCTTATTTATATATGTTTCTTGCGAAAGAGATAACGACCTCTTCGAACGATCTCTTGAAATCTTAACTCCAAGGATGTATGCAACCTCACCGATATCTTTCATCTCAAAGTTGGAAGATAACCAACTCTTAACAGTATTTACAAACTCCATATTGCTTCCAGCAATTAGTATATCATCAACATATAATGATATGATCACAAATTGATCTTTGGATCTTTTGATATATACACAATGATCCTCATCAATCATTGTAAAATCATATGCTATTATGGCATTATGAAAACGTATATACCACTGTCTTGACGATTGCTTAAGACCATATATCGATTTCAAAAGTCGACATACCTTTTCTTCTTGACCTTTTGTAATGAAACCAACAGGTTGTTCCATATATATTTCCTCATCCAATTCTCCATTGAGAAAAGCAGTCTTTACATCCATTTGATGTAATTCAAGATCCATACTTGCCACTATTGCTAGAATAATGCGAATCGAGGTAAATTTCACAACAGGAGAAAATGTTTCCTCATAATCAATTCCTTCATGTTGATTATACCCCTTCGCCACAAGGCGAGCTTTTTATATCTCTCTATCGAGCCATCAGCTTTACGCTTTATTTTGAGAACCCACTTGCTCCCAATAGCTTTGCGTCCTTTTGGAAGATCAACCAATTCCCAAACATGGTTTGACTTCATTGACTCCATTTCCTCTCCCATTGCATGCATCCATTTTTCCTTACTAGGACAACTTAGAGCCTCATGTATATTTCTTGGGTCATCCTCATCTTGTGGGGCTATCATAAAAGTTTTCCCTTCAATGTCCAAACGTTGACGGGGAATACTTTTGCGACTTGTTCGCCGTATGGGAGATTGTACACTTTGCACATCATTTCCCATTATGCTCCCACTAGGATTAGATAATGATGATGTCGTCTCATCATGTGTTGTAATTAAGAATGAGTAGAATTCAATTCATCACTTCTCATATTACTCCCACTTGGACGAACTACACTAATATCATTATCTTGATCCAAGTTTTCAAATAGGGAGTAATCTTCACCTATTTCGCCCTTCTTAGGAAATTCATTCTCTAATAATGTGACATCTCGTGATTCAAATTCAGTTATACTCCCACTTGTCCTGCTCACCTATGAACACATACCCTTTCAAGTGTTCGGAGTATCTTATGAAAATACTCTTCTTTCCTACGGGACCCAATTTCCCAAACTTGTGAGAGGGGCTCATGAGTATAGGCAGCACAACCCCATGGCTTAAAAAAACTTAAGTCGGGTTTTCTACCTATCCATAACTCATATGGAGTAGAAGTAACTGATTTGGAAGGCACCCGATTAAGTATATAAGCAGCAGTCAACAACGCATCACTCCAAAAAGTGATAGGTAAGTTAGTATGCGCCATCATGGACCTAACCATTTCCAGTAGGGTTCTGTTTCTTCTCTCCGCAACACCATTTTGTTGAGGAGTATATGGAATAGACAACTGTCTTTCTATTCCTTTTTCATCACATAATTTTCTGAACTCATCGATAAATATTCTCGACCTCGATCGGATCTCAATGCTTTTATTTTCTTGTCTAATTGATTTTCTACCAAGTTCATAAACTTTTGAAACAACTCAATGCTTCAGATTTATGAGAAATCAAATAGACATATCCGAATCGAGTATAATCATCTATAAATGTGATGAAATAAACAGCCCCATGCCTTCCTCTCACATTCATTGGACCACAAACGTCAAAATGGATTAAATGCAGAGGAAATTAAGCTCTTTTACCTTTTCCAAATGGTTTCCCTATCGTTTTCCCTACTAGGCAATGCTCACATATGGGCAAATCGACTTTTTCAATATTGCCTAACAAGCCCTCTTTGGCTAGTCTATTCATACGTTGTTGGCCAATATGACCAAGTCTAGCATGCCACACATTCACATAATTATCATATTAATTAGGAGACGTGAGAAGGGAATAACAAACATTTGCATTAACATAGTCAATATCTAATACAATGAAACCATCCAGAAAATAACCACAACCATAGTAGTTTGTATCCAGATACAAATCTACACCACTATTATGGAAGTTCACATTAAAACCAAACTTAATCAACACTAAAAACAGACACTAAATTTCGACGAATCTCCGGAGCTTACAACACATCATGTAGGAATTAGGTGCGTCCACCACGCATGCCCAATTGGCAGGTGTCAATTCCTTTTACTTCAGCTCTGGAGTTGTTTCCTACATGGATCCACTTAGTTCCACTCGGAACTCGTCGAAATTCTGCGAAGGATTCTCTATCCTTCGCTACATGGTCTGTCGCTCCTGAATCTACAGTCCACAAAGGATTAGATTCAGTCAATAATACAGAACTTGACACATATGCAAAGTTCCCAATAGCACAAAGGGTGTGTACCTTATTTGGCTCGCGACAATCGCGGGCATAGTGACCCCTCTGGTCACAGTTGTAACATTTCACCCTTGAAATATTCCTCACATGAGGACGTTTTCCTCTTTTCACACGAGGACGTTTTCCTCTTTTGACAAGAGGACGTTTTCCTCTCTTTTGTTGGTTAATTCTTGGTTTCTTGCAAGAAGGACTTGATCCTTTGCTTTCCCACATATTGAACGAATCAATGCGCTTGCGCTTAGAGCTTGAAGCCCCTTCTGAGCTTAAAGCAACACAGCAAATATCTCGTATGTTGCTCAAATGCCTTGAGGCGATCATCGGCTAGCTCAAGGTGGCGCACAAAGCATCCTCGGGATCTTCCATAACATGGTCAAGAGCTTTTAGTGCTTCTTGCCTTTCCAGCACATATTGAATTCTTATATTCAATATTTCATTATTTCTTGCCGTTCAATTTGTCTTCTTTGTTCAAATCAGTAATTATTTCTTAGTTGCTAAATCCATCGATCTGAACATATCAGACATATATGCACGAAATATTAATGTCTATCACTTATGCATCTATTTTGCACAAACCCATCATATTAATTAATAATTTTAAGTAAGGTTTTAGAATCAAAAGGTCACTATGTTTCCAATCATCCTCCAAAAAATCCTAACTTAAAACTATCATTAATATAATTGTCCATGCAAAGTAAATTCTATGAAGCTACAAAAACTTCTATGAACTACACACAGCAGTTAACAACAACAGAAAGCAAACAATATTTAACATCCTATAATGATATAATAATAGTGCTTTCACATAATACTACTAACATGTTAGTTGCTACATCAACAACAACCAGGTATAAAACATAACATAAGATGTCCACAAAGCATACTATGTAAAGACCAGCCATAAGATCTAAAAAACAAGGCATCATACTACTAATAGGGAAAGCTGCTACTTGGTTCAATTTCTTTTTCTTTTTCTCTGTAAAATTTTCAGGCATTCTTGACAGCCACGGAAAAATAGATGGATATCCCTTAGGATTTCTCCTACGCACATTCATTCCCTGCCTAATCGAAGTCATTCCTTGGGTCGCAGTCTTTGTGGCTCCAACCCGATGATATTCATCTACAAATTCCATTACTAGATCCTTATATCTAGTAAATCATTTGACCTCCCATAGGCGATTCAACACTCCTTGCCATTCTAGTGGAAGAGTGTTCATAAAGAATCGCACCATCGAGTATACGGCATGGGATAACGTTCCAAATGACTTCTTGAATCTTGTTGTTGACCTCTATAATATGATCAATTATGTCGTCACTCTCCCATCGATAACCATTCAAATCGGCTATCAACCTTGAAAGCCTTTCCTTTTGTTCATCTGACATTGTGCGTACAGACGCGCGTGGCTTACGGGAAGGCATTGTTCCTGCAACAAATGCAGAATAAAAAATGGATTACATATAACCCATATAAACATAATTGAAAAAAGAAACACATTTTTTTTGTCAACGGTCAACGGTCAACGGTCGAGTCAACGGTCAACGGTCAAGTCAACGGTCGGTCAACGGTCGAGTCAACGGTCAACGGTCAACCGGGTCGGACGGGTCTGTCGCCGAGTCGGGTCGGACCGGTCGGCCGGTCGGTTCGTCCGACCGGCACGTGCGCGGCACGCATGCAGCTGACGTCACGATGACGTCAGCTGGCGCATGCCTCGCACGCGCCAGCGACCACGAACGTGCATGTGCGTCGCACGTGCGCGCGTGGGTCGCACGCGCCTTCCCCTATGAATCGGCGCGTGCATTGCACGCGTCGAAGACGCCGGTTTGTTCCGGCTGCGCATGGGGGTGCGTCCGGCGGCCTTTGGCGGCATTCCACCACTCGTCGCGATCGTCTCGATGAGACCTTCCATCCAGAGCCTTCAAAAATGGATTTCGACTTACAGAAACTTGAAAAAATGGATGAACAGTGCTCGGGTGTCGGGATTTTTCTGTCCCGATTGGTGTCGGCCGATTAATTTCACGAAAAAATTATAAGAAATCATCCATAAACATGAAAGGGTTCGGGAAAAACATGAACAGGGCTCTGATACCAATGTTGGGTATTGCTTATACCCAGAAACCGGATTCGACACTAAATCGAATCCCTAAAAAGAGTGCAGAAGACGAGCCCGAGAAAATCAATCATGAATCACCGATCAAAGGCACACCACGAGTTCGAGCATACCTTGTATCCACAGACTAAACACCGACGCCGATATGAGAAAGAGAATTTAGCCCTGTTCGATCCGATGACGCCAATTCGCCTTGAAGGGAAGATGGGTGTCGCCTCTTGCGCACTATTCTTTCTTTTGGAGTGTCTTTGAGGGAGAGAGGGAGGAGGAACGTACGTTATGCCAAAAGGTGCGTTCCTCCCTCTTTATTTCCCCTTATATACATCCCTCCAAAAGAAACGTGCCCCTTCATCATATTCCTCCTTCATCCACTGTCTTGTGGGCGAAAGCTTTTAGGCGGCAACATAGGCGGACGGTGGCTAGGCCCATCACATTAATTAAATAAAACCATCAGAAACAATGTTGTGTGGTGAGACTTATGTATAAAAATAACTTTTAAAGTGATGTGTCAAGCTATTATTAACTATTTTTAATAAAGTTTATTTATTCATCCGTTGGCTTACGATCTGTTGCATTGTTTAGTGTGTTGGTTAAATTAATTCACTTAGTGGATACCTCTGTGAATACAAGCACCTCCAATGCTATGAATCACTCTTTTTTTCTATGGATGTCGTAAAAATCTGATTCCACGGATGCTTGCGTATGTCTTCTTCAATTTCAAACGTCCTTTCACACTCGGATGGTTTAGGAGCCAAATAGGGGATGCCCTATTTCCCAGGACTGACTATTTTTGTTTTTTTTTCCAGATATTGGGTTTTCCTCATCGGCGGCAGTTGCTGTCCGAGGTATCCGACTTTTCTTACTTCAGCACTAGCCAATCAGAAAACTGCCAATGCTTTTTAGCTTTTCAGATGGCAGCGACGCTTGCATCATCCTGCCAAGCTACACATGTGTCCAGTTGATTCCGACCATGGGATCATGTCGGTCCGACCTAGCATTATCATGATTGGGTGGCTTGGATCAACTAAGCTCATTTGCATCCGGAGCAGCTAAAATTTTAAGGCCAACATTTCAGTATGGGGAACTTGATAACTATACCTGGCATAGGAGGCAGGATACAGCATCTATTGAATCTTGTGAGCCCCACATGAATTTCACATGATTTGGCAAATTTGATATACTGGGTCTATATACTAGGCAAAGCTAATAATTTTCTTTTAATCTGACTTATATGCAGCTAGCTTATTTTTCGTGCCACCTAAACTATACCATACATAATCGGAAACCAATGCTTGTCAATTTGATGTAATTGTCAAAAATCACGAAAATAAGTTCACATGTGGATATAATATAAAAACCGAGGGGAGCAGATCTTATTTGCATATGTTGTTATCATCTATTGTCAACGTTTAACTCACGGTTGAATGTGTGCCTGGTGTAAGATTGCCATCACAATTCCAATTGCTCACCACCCCTCTCTCCCTTCAATTTGTTGGCAACTATTGAAAAAAAGTTATATTTATATGTTATTCATCTAAGGTTTCCTTCCAAGAAGAGCATCTATTGACACTTAAATTTTAGTGATTTCATATAATCATTTATTGCATAAAAAAAAATTAGAAGTCCATCTCAATCTCTAAACAAAAATATTATTGAGTTTCATTTGCATATTAGCGTCAAACCTCCCATGAGGTAAATCATCAAGGGAAAGTTAATGGATTACCAAGCAATCACTTAGCACAGACTCTTCTTAGTCTATATCAATTGCAACTTTAGGATTTTCATTTAATCATTTAACATGATGAGTTGCTCACAAACCCATAACAATTGATGAGTTGTCTACAAACTCAAGAATGATGTCTTACCACACTCTCCACAGAGTTTGAGGGAGAAGTACACTATCAGTGCCATAAGTTGTGTACAGCGCTCACTTTGGTGCCAAAAAGTTTCCGTCGGATCACTTAAGTGCCAAATCGGAAGAAAAACAATCACTTTGGTGCCACCGGCAAAAGATTCCAGCCAAAATGATTACGTGGCTTTTAAAAAAAAAAATCGATAAGGCCTTCAAACGACGTTGTTTTCGGTCCTCCTTAAGAAAACGACGTCATTTTGCCGTCCTACATGGATGGCCTCACAAAAACGACGCCATTTAACTCATTTGGGGATTTTTCCAACCTAGCTCGCTCGGCCGTCGTCGCTTGGCCTCCGCCGTCGCTGGGCCGCCGTCACTCACTCAGCCGAGCACTCGTCGAGGAGATCGGAGATGGAGAGGGAGACATCAATGGTGGCACACTCGTCGGCGGCCTCCCCGAGCACCGGCTAGATCACAGCCTTTGACTTCGTTGCCGAGTAGCCGTTGTCGGGGTTGGGGTCGGGGTCGGGTCGAGGTCGAAGTTGCAGCCGCCGAGTGGCCATCGTTGCGGTCGAGGTCGGGTCGGGGTCGGTGTCGGGGTCGGGGTCGGAGCGTGGCCGCCCAGTGGCCATCGTCGGGGTCGAGGTTGGGTTGGAGCCGTGGCCACCGAGCGCGGGGGCTGTCGAGGACGGCGATTGGCCGGAGATTTAGGGTTTGAATTGGAGGAGACACCAAACAGCGTCGTTTTGGTGTTAGGATGCTAAAACGACGTCATTTGAAGGTCTAAGTGATCCAATGGAAACTCCGGTGAGCCACATCAGCATAAGAAATTAATTAAAAAAAAAAAAAAGGCCACGTCGGATTTCCGGCCCCGATCAGATCGGCGTTGGCACCAAAGTGAGCATTTTCAAATTTTTGGCACTTAAGTGATCCGACGAAAATTTTTGATACCAAAGTGAGCACCGTACACAACTTATGGCACCAATAGTATACTTCTCCCGAGTTTGAACGCAATTCAATGGCTAATCATTATTTACTCATCGATTTCGTGAAACCGCGCGCTGTAATTTTTCTGACGGGCCACAGGAGAGAGAGAGAGAGAAAGCTCGTGTGTGTATGTATTTTTCTTTTATTTTTTCGGTGATCTCTTGTGTCGATGCAAAGGAAGTTGCCTCCACGTGAAGTCTTCTCTCTCGGTGTTTCAATTCCGGCTGCTCCCTTTCCACCTTGGTGTTTGTCCCGGTACTTGGCAGTCTTTAGAGCTCTCGGCCTCACTTCTGCCACTGTAACACACGCCCACGCTCATCTCTCATGGATTGCACGCGTACGCGGAGAGGACAAAGAGATCGAACTAGACGCTTAGTGAAGAAAATTGGAGAGCATTCGATCAACAGTGGTGAAGCGGTGAGTGTTATCATTTATTGAGATTGAAAATAAAGATCTGATCGTGGGGTTTAGATGATCAGAGCTAGTGAGTGGATTGCTTTGTTAAAGTAAAAAGAAAAGGAAGTCTTGAGGGAAGCATTGAAAAAGAGAGTCAAGCTTAAAAATAAAGTTTTCTGCAAGTGTGGCTAGTGGCTGTGTGCATGAAGCCATTCGGAGGGGCTGTTGGAGATAACATCAAGACCATCGACGTCATTCCACGAGAACTCTCACGCATGATCCCCCATCGCGGCACTTTCCTATTCAAGGATTTTTCCACCACCACCGTCCTGCGCGCACGGTCGTCCTGTGAGCACTACCATCTTCGGCCATCGTTCTTCACTTGGTGTCCCTTGATAAGGTCCCATCTAAGGTAAGTTTTTATTTTTATTTTTTTTTCTGTCCGATTATCTAAGGTAAGTTTAGCTAGCTTTGGAAGAATTAATTTTAGGCTCCAAACATCTAAAGGTCGGTTCCTTAATATTGCCTCATGTCTCATATGTGGTTTATGATATGGTTTGTTATGCATGATAGATTAAATGAATTTTAGTTGCTTGGAATACTGCGTCTTCAAATTATGTCGATGATGTAATTGACATATATCTTAAATGCTCCATGAAGTTTATGAATTGTCACATTATATATCACATATTAAGGACACATTCACGATTCATATTTTAGGGCTTTTATATTTACGGCAATGCATATTAATTTTATAATGCATATAGATTTAGGATGATCTATAACTTTTGTCAAAATGAAAAAAAAATCACATAAAAATGTCATTTAGATTCCACTTAGATTGCATATAGGATTAATCAGTCTCACGGCATGCATATTATAATGTACTTCATTAGAAAATCATTAATTCTTAAGGTCAATTTTTAGTAATTAGATCATGTAGATAAATTTAGCTATTATTTGTGTTAAATACATGCATTACATATAGCTTATATAGAATACACACACACACACACACACACACACACACACACACACACACACACACATATATAAAGAATAGTTGACACTGCACCATTTAATCATTAGTCATATAGTTACTTAATGTTTAGTTCATTAGGCTACATTTAGGGTCTGCATGGTAACATTTCTGTTTCTCCTAATTTCTGTTCTTTTGTTCCCCGGAACAAAAAAAAGAAACCCGTTTGTAACAAAAGTTGATTTTTATTCCCTAGGAATAGAAAAGTTACTTGGGAATGAATAAACGAAACAAAAAAATTGCTTCTTGTTTAGGGAACAATTTCTAGAAATAAGCAAATTTTCTTTTTTTTATTTTTGTTTTATTTCTCTCTTGCCGTGGCCACCTCCAACCGCCCGGAGCCACCACCGACCGCCGCCCGCCACCGCCGATCGTGAGCGATAATAAAAAAAACAAAAAAAAAAAAAAACAAATAAATACAAATAAATACAAAAAAAAACAAATAAATACAAATAAAAAATGCAAGAAAATAAAACAAATAAATACAAAAAAACAAATACAAAACAAAAATACAAAAAATAAATACAAAAAACAAATAAATACAAAAACAAATAAAAAACAAATAAATACAAAAAACAAATAAATACAAAAAAACAAATAAATACAAATAAAAAACAAACGCAAGAAAATAAAAAGACACATAAAAAACAAATAAATACAAAAAAAAAACAAAAAATACAAATAAAAAACAAACACAAGAAAATAAAAAAAACACATAAAAAAAAAAAAAAATACAAAAAAACAAATAAATACAAATAAATACAAATAAAAAACAAACGCAAGAAAATAAGAAAACAAATAAAAAAACAAATACAAAAAAACAAATAAAATACAAAAATACAAAAATACAAAAAATAAATACAAAAACAAATAAATACAAATAAATACAAAAAAACAAATAAATACAAATAAAAAAACAAAAAAAAGAATAAAAAACAAATAAATACAAAAGAATAAAAACAAAAACAAATAAAAAACAAATAAATACAAAAAAATTTAAAAAAAAATAAAAAAGAACAAATAAAAAACAAATAAATACAAAAAGAATAAAAACAAAAACAAATAAAAAACAAATAAATACAAAAAAAAATTAAAAAACAAATAAAAAAGAACAAATAAAAAACAAATAAATACAAAAAAGAATCGTTGCGTTATCAAACGCATTTATATTCTTTTTCTATTCTAAGAGTAGAAATTTTGTGTAGTTCCAAACGGGTTCTTTTACTCAAAAATTGTTCTGGAATGAAATAGAAAAACTATTCAGAAAAAAAACTCTTCCCTTAGTAAAGAAACGTTAAATGCGCACCCTTAGAGTCTTAATATTTAATTTGTTGTTTTTATAAAAATAATAAATAGCGTTTCATATAGTTTGTGTTAGGGAATAAATTCATGATTTTTCGTAGATCATTCGTCTATAGGCTTGCAATTTTGATATGTTATGCATATAAAAAAAATACATTATTTTAAACAAATAGAAAAATATGTCATCTTGCACCTAGGAATTAGATTGCATTTTCATTAATCATTTTGCAACTTAGGTCATACATGTTAATTTAATTAATGCATGATTAAGAATTAAAACATAGTCATGTAATTAATAGACCTTTAGGATCATTGGTTTTTTTGTTAATTAACAAGGAAAAACTTCGTTCAAAAAAAAAAACAAGGAAAAACAACAAAATTGCGTTAGAGATCTCATATAGATTGCATGAAGTAGGAGAATTAATTCTGTAAAGTTCAAACTACATATTGCATGTCCTTTAGTAAGTCTCATTTCATTTAGGATTAGTTTTAATCGGTATCTCAATTTGATAACAATTTGAATTAATATATGTTTAATTAAGAGATCATTATGCATGTCATATAGCTATACTATTATGTATCATAGTAAATTAACTAGCACATATAAATCAATATCTATTGCATAGAACGTTACGGTTTATTTATGCTTTCTCAAATCCTGCATGTTAATTAAATAAGAAAAATACAAAAAAAAATTCATCGAGACTGCACCCAAAACATTCTCAATTCAAGAGCAAAGATACCAAGTAAGGGGGTAGATTGATCTAGCTTGATGAAGTCCTCACATCCACTAAATCTCTTATTTGCAAAACTAAAATATACTCCTGTATTTTACTTGGGTACTTAGTCAACCCTAACCAATTGGGGACGGTGCCAAAGTAAGACGACGTACATGTTCAAATCGAGTACCAAAAGTGCAAAAACCAAACAAAAATGGAGTACGGCAATCTGCTATTCTTATTAGCAATCTCTCTAACAATCATCTCATCCACTCACAAGCTCTTGCGCCGATTAATCACAAGAACGCCCAAAAAGAACCACCCTCCAAGCCCACCTTCCCTTCCCATCGTCGGCCACCTCCACCGTCTCAAGAAGCCCGTCCACCGGACCCTCCTCACCCTGTGCCGCACCTATGGCCCCGTCCTCTCCCTCCGCTTTGGTGTCCGTCCCGTGGTCATCGTTTCGTCCATGTCTGTTGCCGAGGAATGCTTCACCAAGAACGATGTCGTGCTTGCAAACCGGCCCAAGTTCATCATCGGCAAGTACCTTGGGTACAACTACACAACCCTCGTCGGCGCCCCCTACGGTGACCACTGGCGCAACCTCCGCCGCATCGGTGCTGTCGAGATCTTCTCCTCACACCGCCTTGATGCATCGCTCGGAATCCGCAAGGATGAGGTCAAGCGCCTCGTGAGGAAGCTGCTCGGGTGCCAAAGCAGCGATGGGTTTGCAAGGGTGGAGATGAGGGCGGCACTGACGGAGCTGACGTTCAACGTGATGATGAGGATGATGGCGGGGAAGAGCTACTACGGGGAGGACGTGAGCGACGTGGAGGAGGCGGCGATGTTCAGGGACATCATCAAGGATATCGTGAAGAACTCAGGGAGCTCGTACGCTGGGGACTTCCTGCCGCCGCTGAGGTGGATCGATTACGGTGGGTTCATGAAGAGGATGTTCGAGCTTGGGAAGAAGACGGACGGGTTCTTGCAGGGGCTGATCGATGAGCATCGGAAGAAGAAGGAGAGCAAGGAGGAGAAGAAGAGCATGATCGATCACTTGCTCGTGATGCAGGCGTCGCAGCCGGAGTATTACACGGACGAGATCATCAAGGGGTTCTTGCTGGTGAGTTTGTCTTGTCTTGCTTGTTTGGTCTCTTTCGTTCTTTCCGAATTACTTTGTCGGTTTCTTCTAGTTGATGAGCTGGATGTGATGTGAATGTGGTCATCTTGATTGATAAATTTTTGTTTTTATCGACGGGAAGGGGCAAGCGGAAACCCAACCAATCAAAACAATTGACAGACTCTTGTGAATCACGTACGACCAATAGTTCAGATGAAGTAAAATTACCTAAAAATTTCTAAATCTATTGCACTTGTGTTAACTCAATTATAAACTTTTCAATTATATCAATTAAATATTAAACATTTTCACTTTTTGCAATATTATCCGTTTAACCAATTTTAGCTAGAAATTATTAACATGAATGTGAGTCATCCTACGTGTCACTAAAATTTCAACAATTTTAAAAAATATTTTTTACATAATTTTATTTTATTCTATTTTTTCTTTTCTTTTCTTTTTTTTTTTTCCTTTTTTCTTTCTTTTTCTTTTCCTTTCTTCCTCCGTTCATCACCAAGCCTTAGTGTCGGCCAGTAACCAACCATAGGAGAGGCCGATGAGCTCACCCAAGGCCGGTGAGGCTGAGCCTCACAAAGCTAGGGCAAGGGTCCAACTTGTCAAATCTGGCGAGGTCGAGCTCACCTAATGTGGCGGGACTTGAGCCTCACCCAATCCTAGCAAGCTCAAGCCTCACCAAATCCAATGAGGCCCGATGGTTTAGTAGAAGGAAAAACAAAACGAAACAAAAGAAAAAAATTGTTAAAAAATTCTTCTTAAAAAAAATTATTAACATCAATGTTGGATGTGCCATGTAAGACAGTTAATATTCACATCAACAATTTTTGGCCAAAATTAGCTAGAATAATTAAATTGGCAAATTGACAAAAGGGTTAGAACTCATTTGACATAATTCAAAGATTTAGGATTGACTCGATACAAATGCAATATGTTTCTAATTTTTTTGGTAATTTCCCCATTTAGACTATATGGTATATAAACAGCACAATAACTTTTTGATAGGTTAGTCAATTAAGTAACTGAAAATGCATGCATATGTGGATAATACATACGGCAAGTGCAATTTTTATCACTACAATTACATAACATTTTGCATTGAGGTCGCTCATTCAAATTTAAGCCCGCATCTTATTGGATTCATGAAATTAGTTCTACATTTCATATGTGTGGGACAAACTTATGATGTGCTTTCACCATAAAACAAATTATTCCGTCTCTTTACGTTAGAATGTGATACTTATCATATGTGGATTTGGCAATTCGGGTCGAAGTTAGGTAATTCATAAGTTGCTACAGGGTGGACCTAATTTTTAAATATTTTCTTTGATAAATTGCAATTAGGTGGACCTGTTTTATATTTTTTTTTCTCTGCCAATAGTTGAGCCTGCTTTTGACTTTGGCAAAGAGGGGGGAGCCCACTTGACAAGTTGAGTGTCTTGTTTGGCCTTCTTTGACCGATAAAACCGGCGTTAGACTTGGATCAAAAGTTCGAAAATCACTGTCATCATTGTTTTCGATGCGGGCTTTATTTACGTGGAGATTAATCTAGAGCTTAGATAAAATATACGGGTGACTGATCCAATTCTCGAGCTTTCTAGAATTCCTGTTTCATTGTAGCGATTGTCCTTGTGAGTGGGTGACAAGGGCTAGCTTAAGGTTCCTTAGCAGGAAAGGACATGGTTACATGGATCCCTTCCTACCTCCCCTTAAACTCGGAGGCAGTCTGGCTATCCCTACCAGGCCTATCAGTGTCTGTCCATTTGACATGCAGTGATGACGAGCTACTTGGACTCTCCCAATCCATGCCTCAAAGACCCGGCTTCGGACACCCACAGCTCTCTACCAAGCTTTTCTTCCTGGTGGGAGGGAATATGGAATCCAAACAAAATAGGGTCTTTCACCCTTGAACGGATCTCCCACCTGTCTTTTCTCCTTGAACCTTTTAAGGACCTACTCAAGTCCTCAGCCATTGCTTTAATGGTGAACTTACCAAATTTATTTTAAAAATTAGGATTTAATATATTACACACCATGCGTAACTTATTGTTACACAATCTATGTCATTAATTATTGATATCATCATTATAACTTTTTGAAAAAGATATGGATAGCTATAGTTTGAAAAACCGATATCCGAATCAATGATGATGGATAAAAGTTGTGTAAAATATGAGTTACACAGGCATGATCTAGAGTATATAGCTATGCTTGATTGTGAGCCTCAAAGAAGACCTAAATCTAATGTGAATATTATGAAAATACAGACATTACTGATTGCTGGAACTGATACATCATCTATCACAATGGAGTGGGCGCTAGCCAATTTGCTCAACCATCCCAGCATCTTAGAAAAGGCAAGAGCAGAGCTAGGCTCTCAAATCGGCCAAGATCGCTTGGTAGATGAATCGGATCTTGCAAAGCTACCTTACCTACAGAACATTATTGCAGAGACGCTTCGCTTACATCCACCTGGCCCACTTCTCATACCCCACTACTCGTCGGATGATTGCACAATAGGAGGCTATGACGTGACCCGTGACACAATCGTGATGATCAATGCTTGGGCCATTCACCGAGACCCTGAACAGTGGTCCAATCCGACGGTCTTCAAGCCGGAAAGGTTTGAAAGTGGTGATGGTCAGATGAATAGGTTGATATTGCCTTTTGGGATGGGGAGGAGAGCATGCCCTGGTGCACCTTTGGCTCATAAAATGGTGGGCTTGACTTTGGCTTCGCTCATTCAATGCTTTGAATGGAAGAGGACTGGAGAAGAGGAAGTTGACATGAGGGAGGGTGAAGGTTTAACAATGCCCAAGGATGAGCCATTGGAAGCATTGTGCAAGGCACGTGAGATCATGAATAGAGTTCTTTCTTAATCATCTAACGATACCAGGTTATTTTTAATAATGTAATATCGTGCGAGCATTTGATTGCTTTTGTTTAGTTCGTAAGTGCAGCTAAAGAAATATACATAATTGATGTACACTGCAAACCCCTATTTCAACAACTTTCGAGAGAGTTAGTCTCTCTAGTTTATATTCCAATACTTTCCCCTTTTTTATAGATAAAAAATCACCAAAAGTCCTAGATTTCTAAACCAAAATATTGTCGTTTTCAATTCGTATAATCAAGTCCGAAAGTTTTCTTCAAAACCATGCAGTCAAAGCCTACTAGAGGATGCCTATGTGGCAGCAGAAAATTATGTATGTGGTAACCTTAAAGATTGTCATGATACGAGATCGCCAAGCAGTAATCAAAAGTATTTAACTGCATCTTTTCAAGTAAATTTAGGTCCTATTGTATCAACTGAGAAATTTTAGAATTAATTGCTTTTCATACTTAAAGTCCAAATATTGTACTAATTATAAACACATAATTGACTTAAAACCACTATAAAGTGAGAAGTTGTTTGATTACGTTTACATAAACTGTTTTTCTATTCTTGAAAGTAAACGAGTAAATTTTCACATGAAAACTCCAATTGGATGACTATGAATACAATCAGTTTCTTCAAAAATAAAAACCAACATAACCATCGTCTTAAAAGAACAAAAATTGCCTTTCATAATTACAAAAGCGATTTTGATTATATCTAATTATTTAGATTATTGAAGGAAAACGATTGCATATATCTCTTCCAACTCAGAACTTCTTCTTCACCACAAATGGGCGAGAGATTTTACTACCTTTGCAGTTTTAATGGGTGATGAAATTACAATTTCGCTGAGGGCCGAATATCATTGCTATTAATGGAGAATCCTATCATATGATGTCATAAGAGCTATTGACATCTTTGAAATTTTGTTCGTCTTTTAATAATTGAAACTTTGTAAAACCAGTTATGATATTGTTCTGAGTGGAAAGTAAATATTTTAATGTTATGAAGAAAGAGATACGTTACTTGGTTAGTTCTAACTAATTTTAATTATTTTAACAATACAGTCTATAAAAGAAACAATGGTAAAATAAATAAAACAAAATTACTAGCATTTCGACATGACATTGTTTAGTGAAAATGAAGCTAAATAAGCATTTATTATTGGCATAAACTATTTTTTCTTTTTAATCAATAGAACATTTAACTAAACTAATAACAAGTTAATTGATTTTACTAGCTATAAATGAAAACAAAATTAAACGTAACCAAACGGCCCAAGATTTTAATGTGATTTTGTTAGTAGTGAAAGTAGTCTCACTTATTGCTTGCCACCACTGTCATCTTTCTTATGATTAACTTGACAGTTGCTTTTCAATTATTTAAGTACCTATGATTTCCAAATAGTTTATTTACAAGCATTTGTCCATATATATGTTTCCTTTTCTTTAGAAAAAATGAAGGCGGTAGTTTATTAGCTATTAATTTTCTTTTCATTTAGGTATGAGAAGCATTTGGCATAGATATCGAATAGTAGCTGTTCTGTTTTTTTTTTTTTCCAATTATTTTATTGGTCATTAATTTTCTTTTATTTCGAGTCCAGAAATATTTAACAGAGATGCTTATGTCGAGTCTTATTTTATTCTATTTTTTGGCTGATTTGAAGGAGTAACATGGCCTATGATTTGTTTAAGATGTTCGATGCCAAGTTTCACTTTAATAATAAGAGTCTTGACATATCCTATAGCATCGTCGCCTTGATTCTAATTTCTTAAAGAACCCATAAAGAAATCTCCATCCACAAGACTCACGAGCCTATATTATAGACATAAATACAGGCACCATATCTTTTTAATATGTAAAAAACAAATATACATCCACAGTTCCAAGTCAGAAAGCCATTCATGTCAATCGAGAACCTTTTCTGCAAGTTCAACCTCTCATTTCTTCAACCCGTATTCATTGACATCAACTTTAAATCAAGCTAAAACAAACATGGAGGTACAAAACGTGCTATTGGTATCATTCATAATCTCTCTAATAACCATCGTTTGCACTTGCAAGATCTTGCTCAGCTCAATCACAAGAACGTCCAAAAAGAACCATCCTCCAAGCCCACCCTCTTTCCCCATCGTCGGCCACCTCCTTAGCCTCAAGCAGCCCGTCCACCGCACCCTCCACGCCCTCTCCCAAACCCATGGCCCCATAATCTCCCTCCGCCTCGGTGTCCGCCACCTCCTCGTCATCTCTTCGAAGTCGCTGGCCGAAGAATGCTTCACTCGGAACGACACTGTCCTTGCAAACCGCCCCAACTTTCTTCTCGGCAAGTACATCAGCTACAACTACTCCAGAGTCTCAGCCGCCCCCTATGGCGACCACTGGCGCAATCTCCGCCGCATCACCACCACCCAGATCCTCTCCTCTCACCGCCTTGACGCGTCCCTTGACATCCGAAGGGAAGAGGTCCAGCGCCTCCTCCTGAAACTCGGGCGGAACGGATTGGCCAGCGGCTTCGTGAGAGTTGAGCTGAAGTCAACGCTGACGGAGCTAACTCTCAATATGATGATGAGGGTCATGGCAGGGAAGAGGTACTATGGGGAGGACGTGACCGATGTCGAGGAAGCGAAGGCATTCAGGGACATGATCGAGGAGGTTATGAGGTTTGGCATGACAATTTTTCCTGCAGATTATCTGCCGGTGCTAAGGTGGATTGATTGGCGGGGATATGAGAAGAGGGGGTCTGAGCTCGGGAAGAAGATGGATAGGTTGTTGCAGGGACTGGTCGACGAGCACAGGAATAAGGAGGAGGAGAAGGAGAAGAGCATGATCGATCACCTCCTGTGGTTGCAGGCATCGCAGCCGGAGTATTACACGGACGAGATCATCAAGGGGTTCGTGCAGGTGAGCGCTTTCTCTATCCCCCTTTGCTTAACTTATTCGGATTTGTTTGGCTTTTAAAAGCATCATCGTTCGTTGTTGTGAAAAAAATCGTGAAGCAGCAGCAATATCTGTAAATGAAAAGAAACAGGAGAAATTAACACAAGGAAATATATGATTAAGTGAGTTTGACTTACTTGGGCGGGTAGATCAGCAGCGATAAAATCACTATGAGCAAGAGATTGAGTGGTTAAAGAGAAGAAATTTTTCAAAAAAAATGTACTTTTTATTTGCTAGGAGTGATTTACATCAAGACATGAAAACAAAATATAACGTTTTCAAATCGACATACAATCCTATTTGCTGGAACCGACACATCTTCAGTCACAATGGAGTGGGCACTCGCTAATTTGCTCAATCACCCCAATATGTTGGAGAAAGCAAGAGTGGAGATCGACACTCAACATCGGTCAAGATCGTTTAGTTGACGAATCGGATCTTTCAAGATTACCTTATATTCATAATATCATATCGGAAACGCTTCGATTACACCCACCAGCCCCGCTTCTTATACCACACTACTCATCAGATGACTGCGAAATAGGAGGCTACGGCGTGTCGAGAGGCACAATGGTACTGATTAATGCTTGGGCCATTCACAGAGATGCCGACCAATGGTCGGACCCGACGAGCTTCAAACCTGAAAGATTTGAAAGTGGCGATGATAAATGGAATAGGCTGATGTTGCCTTTTGGGTTGGGGAGGAGAGCATGCCCTGGTGCTCAGTTGGCTCATAAAATAATGGGCTTAGCTTTGGCTTCCCTAATTCAGTGCTTTGAATGGAAGAGGATTGGTGAAGAGGAAGTCGACATGGCTGAGGGTGCAGGGTTGACAATGCCCAAGAAAAAGCCATTGGAAGCATCGTACAAGCCACGTGAAATCATGGAGAGAATTCTGTCCGAGTCATCTAATACTTAATGTATGAAGGTGGTCCTTTGCTTCACAGTTTCCGATAACGGGTTGGTTTTGATAATGTAATAGAGTGGCTCCTTTTTAAGGATTAATTGGTAAGTTCGGCTTTGTATTAACCGATAAATAATTTCTCTAACATGATATTACACAAAGGTTAGATGTTGGGACTCCAACGTTCCCCTTTGTAGTTATTGAAATTAATTTACGAGCAGTCTTAGACTTTGTGTATGGAATAGAATCGTTTTCAATTAGCAAAAATCAAGTTCTAAAAGATTTTATTTTTCTTGAAATGTGCAATCGTGACCTTCATTGCTCCATATGACAATCGAAAATTGCGTATGCGGTAGCAAAGTATTGCCATGTTAGAAGAAAGAGAAATTATAATTTGAAGTAGTTAGCTTGCACCGTTTCAAGAAAATTAAAGGTCAAATCACAAGGATTGAAAATTTTGAGACTCAATTACTATACATATATAAAGTATGAAGATGGTATGAACACATAAACGCATATTTGAGGTAAAATTATGTTCAATCAAGATTCCAATAAGATTTTGCTTTTATTGAAAGTAGTTTCAAGTATAGCATACTTTCATCTTGCTTATAATAATTCTTAACACAGATAATTGTGGGGAGAAGTGCCAAAAAGTCCTAAACCTTTTGCCTTTGTGCCAAAAAAAGTCCTAAACCTTATGTGGTGCCGATTCCTTTCCACCAATTTTGCCGGATTTTGCTGGCGGCGCCCGGCCGGGCATGACGTGGCATGATCGGCGCGACGTGGACAACTTTTAATAATATTTTAATATTTTTTTATTTTTTATTTTTTTATTTTTTATTTTTATTTTTATTTTTTTGTCTTTTTCCTCCGGCCGGTCACCGAGGTCCGGCGACCGGCAGAGCCAAGGCCGGCGAGGGCGAGGCCGACCTCGCCGGCCACCGGGCAAGGCCGACCTCGCCGGCCATGGGCGAGGGCCTCGCTCGCCATGGCCGGCGAGGGCAAGCCTCGCCCATGGCCGGCGAGGCTCGCCCTCGCCCAGATCCGGCCATGGGCGAGGCTTGCCCTCGCCGGACCGGGCGAGGTCGAGCCTCGCCGGCCATGTGCGAGGCTCGCCCGTCGGATCCGGCGAGGGGGAGCCTCGCCCATGGCCGGCGAGCTCGCCTCGCAGATCCGGCGAGGGCAAGCCTCGCCCATGGCCGGATCCGGCGAGGTCGAGCCTCGCCGCCATGGGCGAGGCTCCCCCTCGCCGGATCCGACGAGGCGAGCCTCGCCCATGGCCGGCGAGGCTCGACCTCGCGATCCGGCCATGGGCGAGGCTTGCCCTCGCCGGCCATGGGCGAGCGAGGCCCTCGCCCATGGCCGGCGAGGTCGGCCTTGCCCGCGAGGTGGCCGGGCGAGGTCGGCTCGCCCTCGCCGGCCTTCGGCTCTGGCCGGTCGCCGGACCTCGGTGACCGGCCGGAGGAAAAAGACAAAAAAAAAATAAAAATAAAAAAATAAAAAAAAAAAAAAAAAATATTAAAATATTAAAATATTAAAATATTATTAAAAGTTGTCCACGTCGCGCCGATCAAAGCCACGTCAGCCGCGGCGTCCACAGTAGCAAAACCGGCCAAAATTGGCCGGAAAGGACCGAATTGGCACAACATAAAAAGGTTTAGGACCTGAATTGGCACAACTAAAAAGGTTTAGGACCGAATCGGCACCAAAAAAAGGTTTAGGACTAATTCGGCACAAAGGCAAAAGGTTTAGGACTTTTCTGGCACTTCTCCCGATAATTGTGTACTCACAATTTCATGAGTAGTTTATTTCCAATTTTATCTAACTCTAAATACATATTTTTTTTCTTTCCTGAACTTGTTTATTTACAAAACAAGGGAGTAGCTTTTTGGCTTTTAAACTTAATTTTGGGAACAAGAATATTTGACGGAGAATTTTTACAAGATAGTTATCAGTCTTTTTTAATTTTAAAAAGAAGATGATACTCTGATGGTCTTGATATTCTTCTATTTTGGGAATCAAACTATATTTGACAAAGAGGTTGAGCCACGTAGCACGCTTATGTCCACTTTGAGGAGAACACTACGGAATTATGTTTTTGTGTCCATTTTCCGGTTATGTTTGGCACCCGATTTTACCTCTGTGTAAAATATATAGGGGTACTCACGGAGACAAGAATAGCATTGGTTCCGTCGGACTATTACGACTAACTTTTATGCATTTAGCAAATTTTGGACAGTTTACTTCATTGCATACGTGTTTTGCACGTATTTCATTTATTAGGCACAGTTTGAAATGGACATGGAACATCACAAAATAGTTTACTAAATGAAAGCATATGTCATTCAAATAAGAATGTGATTATGTTGGCCGCTAAAAGCAGCAAATTTGCAAGCAATACAGCAGAATTAACCCACTCGCAGGCCTTACTCACCAATAAGGAGAAAATTAAAAAAAAAAGTCCTAAACTTATTGTTATTTTTCCTAATCAATCCTAAACTTTTTTTTTTTTTTTGCCAATTCACTCCTAAACTTTTTGCAATTGTGTCAATTCAATCAATTCGACCAATTTTGGCTAGCGGGTGTTGATGTGGATGTTGGCCGGTGCCAATTGTCCATCCAATGTTGACATGGCAATATTTTTAATAATTTTTTAAAAAAATTAGTAATTTTTTATTTTTCCTTTTCTTCCTACTTGTCTTCTTCTCCTCCCCCACAATGGTTGGAGAGGTTGGGCAAGGGCCGTGAAGCCCTCGCCAGCAATCGGTGGCCTGCGCCTAGATCTAGGCAAGGCCTAGGTGCCGCGGGGGCCATGGGCGAGGCGGCTTTGCCAAGATCTGGGCGAGGGCCCCTTTGCCCACAACGAGGCCATGGGGAGGCTAGCATCCCCCAAATCTAGGCAAGAGCCCTTGATTGCTATTGAGGGCTTTGCAAGCCTCGCCGAAGCCTCGCTAGCCAATGTGGGAAGAGAGAAGAAGAAAAGTAGGAAGAAAAGGAAACAAAAAAGGAAAAAAAAAAAGAATACAATTAAAAATTTGAAAAATAGAATATTATAAATAAATTGCCACCCCAAAGTCGGTTGGTCGACCAAAATTGGTTGGATTGACTAAAATTGTATAATTGCAAAAAGTTTAGAACTGATTTGGAAAAATTATAATAGATTTAGGATTTTTGGGATAATTTCCCCATGAGTAAGTGACTATCAATATGAATGCACAATCTCATTTGTCCCTCCAGTTGGGCCTTTGTGACATTCTAAGCCTGACACATCTTCTTACAGGAGATGTAAAATTCTTGTCCTTGTTTTCATTCTTTTTCTTCTTTCTTGATGGGCCAGCTGCTTCAACTGAAAGAGTTGCTTCTTATCTTTTGGGCCTTCTTGTAAAGTGCTAGGGAGTGCCACTACATTAACAATAGGTTGAGTTGTTTGTTGTGATATGTCTGTTGCATTTACTCTGGTTTTAACCTTGCATGAGAAGATTGCATGATCATCATCCATGCCTTTTGCCCTATGTAGCACCTCTTGCATTTGTTCTAACCATAAACCGACATGAGAAGATATGAATTAGTTGCCAAAAGGCTAGTAAAAGCCAAACCTAACAAAAAAATAACAATAATAATCACTCAATGCCGGTGGTGTCCTATTTGGTGTATCAATGTTGACATTGACAAATTAAAAAAAAAAAAAAAAAAAAAATTATGATTTTTTATTTTTTATTTTATAAATTTTCTCCTTTTTTATTTTCTTTTTCTTTTTTTCCTTTTCTTTTCCTTTACTATTTTTCTTTCCTTTTTGCCAGTGACAGGCCTTAGGTAATTGCTAGCCATCGACAATGCCTATAGCCAAGCAAGGTGACCCTTGATAGCCACAAACGTGTGATACTTGATAGCCACAAACGTGGGTTGGCCTTGAGTGGGTGGGCCAAAATACACTTTGCTTAGGTGAGGCCCTAGGTAAGGTAGGCCTCCTCGATAGCCACGTATGAGGCCATCCCTCACTAGATTTAGCAAAGGCAACCCTCACCCAGTTCTCTTTGAGCATTACTGATGGTTGGCCATCATTTGAGACTAGCCACCGGTGAAAAGGAAAGGAAATAAAAAAGAAAAAAAATTCAGAAAAAATTGTATTTTCTAATCAAAATTGGCCAAAAAGATTACATAGAATACATCAAAAGCCTAAAAAAAAAATGTCCACATGAAAGTCGAAATGTCACATAGAATAGCCGATGCTAACTAGACAACCACATTAGTATTTTTTTTAATCAAAATTGGCCAAAAAGATTACATTGGCAAATTGTCAAAAGATTTATGACTGTATTGGCATAATTGAAAGGTTTATGACTGAATTGGCACAAATGTAATATAGTTAGGACTTTTTCCCCATACTAAAGGGTTGTAGGGTACAAAATGCAATGTACTATATATGGCTTCCTATCTTGAAACCTACTCGTGATTACCAATAATAAATTCTTAAAGCCCTCAACATACCTTATGCTAGAGCAACCCCACATGTTCCAAAGTTGATTTGGAATATCTCAAAGATTGCTCATCGAGATTACATAATAGTTAGGGAGTCTTATCATGGTAGGACACTAAAAAGGAAGAAATCTAAATAAGAAATAATCTTTGTTAGGAAGAATACCGGGATATAATTCTGGTGACTACCTAAATTAGAGGAATTCGATAAATCAGGAAAGTTTCTAATTGGGTGGTGATTACTAGTTAGGCAGGGTTTCTAATAAGGGTGGAGGTCTACCACTATAAATAGAAGGATTGGGTGGAGATATAAAGAGTACCGGAAAACACTCTAAAGAAATCACAAGAGTCTTCAATAATGTAAGTAAGCACAAGAGTTTTTGAGAGTTTTTCAAGACAGGATGCGTTTTGTGACAGTTGTGAGGATTGTGAGACAAACATTGTTAGAGTGTTAATTATAATCCTTCGATTATAGTGGAGAGTTTCTGGATTAATGTCCCATGATTTTTCCCATCTTGGGTTTTTCACATAAAAAAATTTTGGTGTGTTCTTCTTCTTTTCTCTCATCTGCTGTGTTATTTACATTCCACATATTGCAAAATTCTGACAACTAGAATTTCGCTGCGATCGATCACAATATGACTTAATTTACAACAAGTGGTAATAGAGCCAGGTTGTAAAAGATGTCGAAGACAACATCAACATGATTATGCTCACGGCTACAAAATATGGAGGTGCAAGATAGAGGATCATATCTACATCAAAGGCTTGCAAAGGTCAATCAAAACAAGAATGCCCCCAAAGGGCATGGTAAAGACTTTGGCATTAGCTTTTAAACTGGCAAAAGCTAGAGAGGAAGAAGATGACTCCTCAAAAGCCCCAATAATAGCAATAGAAGAGGAGGAGGATGAGGAGGATGAGTAGACTATCCTCAACAAAAGATGTGTTGCATCATTAGAAGGTGGCTTCATCAAAGTATTTTTGAAAACTTCACTCAAGAAAACAACTGTCGCGACCTGATTTTTTCGATGGGTGAATCACCTAAAACTAGGTTAATGGATTACTAAGTCCAAAGACTTGGCGCGGACTCTCCCAAGCCCTACCAATCGCAACTTGATGTTAAGAAAATGACCCATTAAAACATGCAAATTATATGTCAAATTGGAGCCGCCACTAACCAATTAGGGCTGATTAGAAACCCAGGTAAAGTATGGGAGAATACTTTACCTTTTACGAACCAGAGATTTAATGGATTCGGGGACATGGTTACGCTAGATTAATCTAACGCCCTTTCGGTACCTTAAAAAAAAAAAAAAAAAAAAAAACATTTTTGCAGGCAGTCTTGATTAATTTTAACCTAAGATACTAACATGCAAATGGTGGTCATGCGGGTGCACAATCAATTAAATAACATTCAATAAATCGAAATGCTAAGAAATTATAAACCACAACTTTATTAAAGTCCACTCTCTAAGAAAACATTTAAAAATGCTAATAAAAATGCATGCCCTAAACATGATTTCTAAATGACATGACACCTAACTTTTATTATTATGTAATCTTAATCTAAAATTAATATGCATGAATTTTACTTTAATGATATGTGAAATGCAATTTATATGGCCTAATTTGAACTATATGTATGCAATCTAAATTATACAATCCTAAATGTGCATATACTACATGACATAGGATGCATGACATAACAATTCTATATGCATGTTCTTTTTGTGATTTTTTAATGATTCTTTTTTTTTTTTTAATGTATACAACCTACACTAAACAATGATGATATGAAATGAGATTAATTATGAACTAATTTATTAATTAACCAAGTAAAAGATTTTTGTGTTTTTCTTTTAAAAAAATGTTAATTATATGCAATTAAAAATTACACGATGGGATTACTAAAACATGATAATATGATGCAATCCTAATTTATTAATATGCAAACTCTAATTAAATGTGCCTATTATGTAAACTAGTTAATATGCACCTATTATTTTTTTTTTTTTTATTTTTTTTTTTTTTTTATATATCATGCAAACTTTTCCTAAATAATAAAAAAAGTTTAAATCTAATCGACTAAAAACAACTATCTAAGGGTGAAATTCTAAAAATGATCCTAAAGGTTAATTTAAACCCGCGTGTCTTAATAAACCTATATGACCTATATGCTCATGCAAATTTTTAACTTTTCACTATTCCCTTTTTTTTTAATTTTCATTTTTTAAACAAGCAATTGTTTTTACATAAAAACTAAGATAAGAGTTAAAATAATCAAAAAGATAATCCGTTGTCTCACGGATTAAATTAATAATTATTTTAACTCTACAATCACAACAAGGAAATCAAAATAATTAAAAATTTAGTCCGAAGTCTTACGGACCAAATTAAATAATTATTGTGATTTAACAAATGAAATTCTACCACAAAACCAAAATTAGTATAATTAAAAAAGTGACCCGATGTCTCTCGGATCAAATTAATAACTATAGTAATTTGAGCTAAAATCTATGGATAATGCAGATAGAAATTACAAATATTAACACCCAATATTTAAATAACTAAGCTAAATATGCTATCAAATAAACAGCAAAAATAAACATAAAGGATAAACAAACAACCTAAACTACAAAGTAATGAAAAATAAAAATAAAGAAGTAAAACCACCTAAGGTAAACCAACGGGACAGAGGGCAACCGAGCGGAAGATGGCCGGCGACCGGAGCTCCGGTGAGGGCTAGACGGCGGCACGGCGGGGACGTTGTGAGTTCGCCGACCGCAAGGGAGGCGGGGAACTCCGGCACGGACGGATGGAGGTGGCTCCGAGCGCTCCGGTGTTGATGCAGGCACGGCGAGGAGTTCGGCAAGAGGGTGGCGGAGCTCCGGTGTTGACGCGGTGGAGCAGAGGAGGCGGAGACGCGGCGGTGTCCGAGGCGGTGGTGCGACGGTGGTCGGCGCGGCTCGGGCTGGAGTGGCCGGAGGACGTGCTGGTGCGGCGGCGTGGAGCGTCGGAAGTGTGCCGGCGAGGGTTCGGACCACCGGGGGGGGATGAGGCGTGCGTGAAGAAGATGAACAGCCCCTTTCTTTTCTTTTTTATCTTCTTTTTTTTCTTTTCTCTGCTGCACGTCTACTTTTCTGCTCCCTTTTACTTTTCTGCCTTTGACATTACTGCTGACTTCTCTTTTCCTCTGCGCGACTTGTCAGAGGGGAAAAGAAAGACTACTTTCTTTTGGCTCAACACCAACGGAGGAATTTTTCTTCTTTCTTCACCTTTCTCTCACCTTATCTTCGTACATTCTTGCTGCACATTTCAGCAGAAGAAAAAGTGCTCCATTTGCTGACCTTGGGACCAGCAAAAAGAAGGCCTTTATTTCTCTATTTTTCGAACGAAGTGAAGGCCCCTCACAAATGACGCAACGTGTCCCTTTTATAGTATAAGACTTCCATTTAATATTGGAAAGTCAGAATCTGTGCTCCTTTGTTCGCGGGGATTGCCGAAATCTTAGCCCTGATTTGTTGCCGTAAATCCCTCACTTTCTTTCGCAATTCATTTATATTGCTGCGAACATGTCCAGATTCATGCCCAATATTCGAGTGAGTGTCCATTCTTTCCATATCACTAGACAAATCCCATTAATTCCCCTCATTAATTTCATTTTTTTTTTTAAATTTTGAAATGAAGATATGTATTCAAAAAATGCTTCATTATTCAAAATTTGTTTTTTTTTTAAATCTCCCTCCACAAACCCAAATAAAAATTTGATCCTAAATTAGGTGTCAACAACAACCCTTATGGAGAAATCTATAGCGGACATATGCGATGAATACATCTCAAAACATAACAAGCCTAATATAGAAGGTGTCGCGTATGGAGCATAAAGATGGAACGAGTGTCTCTAAACACATAGGCACTATGGGAGCTCTAGTGAATAAGATCAATGCAATGGAGAGGATGATCACTCTGAAATTGTATACGCACTTCCGGACAGGTTCTAGGCCAAAAAAGATAGGACACCTTAGTTGTGTCTATTCACAATTCTACACTCAGTAAAGCATTGACCGTGGAGTTAGTGAAGGACCAATTTCTAAGTGAAGAGTAAAGGCGCAAGAATGGGGATACTATAACCATGGTGAAAGAACTCTTGTTTTTAATGAACAAGAGAAGAAAGTAGATCGTGGGAGGAACAAAAGCCATGAACCTAAAAGTCATTCAACCTCAAGGCCAAGGGTTGAGAAGAGAGCTTGTTTTTATTGTGGAGAAACTGCACATCTCATTATAGATTGTCGATTGAAGGCAGTCAAAAAGCAAGTTGAAGTATCGGCTACAAATGTCACCACAATTTATGAAGACATAATAATTGTCCGTACCGATAAAAGTATCAACTTAACATGCCAAGACACCACGTGGCTAATTGATTTTGGAGCTTCCTTTCACGTAATCCCCAAGAGAGAATTTTTCTCTTCATATACAGCAATAGACTTATGGATAATGATGGCTCATCAAAGATTATTGGCATAGGAAACGTTGAGATCGAGACCAACAATGGATGCAAGTTGATCTTGAAAGAGGTAAGGCATGTCCCTAATATTCACCTTATAATTATCTCCATAGGAAAGCTAGATGATGGTGGTTATGTGAGTCACTTCGGCGAAGGAAAGTGGAAGTTAACCAAGGGCAGTTTAGTGGTAGCAAGATGAGTGAAAAATGTATCACTCTATACTTTACAAGTGAAATTATGCATGGATATGTTAATGTAGTGAGGTAGATATCTACCGAGCTTTGGCACAAAAGGCTTGGACATACTAGTGAAAATGGATTGAAGATTCTCGCATCAAAGAATTTACTCCCAAAAATAAAAGGTACATCTATAAATCTTTATGAAGATTGCATTGTAGGAAAAAATAATAGAGCTACCTTTAAATCTATTCTACTATTAAAAAATGCTAATCAACTTGATTTGTTACATATTGATGTTTGTACTATGACTTTGAGGACTACTAGTTGTGCTTCCTATTATATTACCTTCATAGATGATTTCTCAAGGAAGGTGTGGGCTACCGCATTGAAGACGAAGGATCAAGTTTTTGATACCTTCAAGGATTTACATGTGAAACTAGAAAGGGAGACTGGTAGAAAACTGAAGTGCATGAGGGCTGATAATGACGGGGAATACCGAGGGCCATTTGAGGTTTACTGTAAAATTCATGGCATAATGCTTGAGAAAATAGTGCTTAAGATACCATAACACAATAGCGTTGTTGAGAGGATGAATTGAACAATATGTGAGAGGATAAGGTGTATGCTCTCCCATGCGAAGTTGCCAAACTCCTTTTGGGGAGAGGTAATGAGGACGACTATGGACTTGATAAATCTATCACCTTCGATTCCACTCAAGGGCGAGACACTACGAAGTGTATGGAATGTAAGAATTCATCTTACAGTCACTTGAGAGTGTTTAGTTGCAGGGCATTTGCACACATACCAAGAGATGAACGAGCCAAGCTTGATGGAAAAGCCAAGGATTCTGTTATTTGGGATATGCTCACGAGGATTTTGGTTATAGAATGTGGGATCCCGAAAGTAAGAAGGTGTTCAAAAATCGAGATGTGGTGTTCCTTGAGAATCAAACTATCAAAGACCTCAAGAAGTATGAAGAACCTCAAAGTATGAAGGAAGAATTAGTAGACTCGGAGCCCTTAGGTTCATCAAAAAATTCTATTGGTGTGGGACCACAAGAAGATGCCGAGATTCGGGAGAGCAAGCACAAACTAAGACTATAGCTATTAATGAGGCTGCCAAAAGAGTTGAGGCCAAGACTGATAATGAAGATGGTGGAGATGCAATCATTGATGATGAGGTTGAAGAGGAAATAATTAATGTTGATTATGTTCCTCAAGAGCAGTGAAGGAGATCAATAAGAGAAGGACAACCTAATAGAAAAATACTCTCCAAACGAGTATGTGCTTCTCACTGATGGGGAAGAACCCGAGAATTTCCAAGAAGTGGAAATTGATACCCACAAGAATGAATGGATGAAAGCAATGCAAGAAGAGATGCAATCTTTGCACGATAATCACGCTTATGATTTAGTGAAGGTGCCAAAAGGCTGAAAAGCACTCAAGAATAAATGGGTGTTTAGGTTGAAGACTAAAGAAAACAACCTCAAACCATGATATAAAGCAAGATTGGTGGTGAAGGGTTTTGGTCACTTGAAGACAATTGATTATGAGGAGATTCTCTCCTGTTATAAAAATGTCATCCATTTGAGTAATTCTTGGTTTGGCAACGACCTTGAGCTTGGAAGTTGAGCAACTTAACATTAAAACGACATTCTTACATGGTGATCTTGATGAATAGATATTTATGGAGTAGCCCAATAGTTTTGTGACCAAAGGAAAATCTTATATGCAGGTTGAAGAAGAGTCTCAACGGGCTCAAAAAAGCTCCAAGGTAATGGTACAAGAAGTTTAATTCATTCATGAAGAGGAATGAATACAGAAAGGCGACATGAGATCATTGTGTGTTCATGAAGAAGTCTAATGATGGTGATTTTCTGATTCTTTTATTATATAGTGATGATATGTTAATTGTGGGGCATGATGTTAGAAATATCATCAAGCTCAAGGAGGAGTTGAGCATGGTAGTCATTTTCATCTTAGCATGAGGTAGTGTCTCTCAAGTGAAAGGGAGAACGAAGAGATGCTAAGGATTCCTTATGCCTCTACCGTTGGAAGTCTCATGTATGCAATGGTGTGCACACGAATGGATATTGGGTATGCTGTTGGAATTGTTAGCCCATACATGTCAAATCCTGGCAAACAACATTGGGAGGCTATCAAGTGGATACTCAGGTATCTTAAAGGTACATCTCGTTTGTGTTTGTGTTTTGGTGATAAAAACCAATACTTAAGGGGTTCACCGATGCAGACATGGTGGGAAATGTAGATTCCAAGCGATCTACATATAGTTATTTAATGACTTTTGCAGGTGGAGCTGTCTCTTGACAATTAAGATTGCAAAAGTGCATTGCATTATCCACAACAGAGGTTGAATACATAGCCGCCATCAAAATTAGCAAAGAGATGTTGTAGATGAAGAGATTTCTACAAGAGTTGGGGCACAAGCAAGATGAGTATGTTGTGCATTGTGACAACCAAAGCGCTATTCATCTCAGTAAAAATTCCACATTTCATTCAAGAACGAAGCATATTGATATTAAGTATCATTGGATACGAGAAGTGTTGGAAGAGAAGCAATTAAAGTTCAAGAAGATTCACATGGACAAAAATGGTGCTAATATATTGATAAAGTCTCTATCTACGAAGAAACTAAAATTCTATAGGTAGGAGGCTGGCTCATCGAAGTGATAAGAATGTTTAAGGCCCATCCATGATGGGCTGGGGAAGATTCGTTGAGAGTACCCAACTTGTTCGAGAGTCGATTTGGAATATCTCGAAGAGTGCTCATCAAGATTACGTAATAAGAAAGGAGTCTTACTGTGGTAGGATGCTGAAAAGGAAAAAATCTAAATAGGAATTAGTCTTATTTAGAAAGAATATTAGGATATAATTCTAATGACTGCCTAAATTAACGGAATTCAATAAATTCGGAATGTTTCTAATTGGGAGGTCATTACCAAATAGGAATGATTCCTAATTTGGGTGAAAGTCTACCACTATAAATAGGAAGATTGGATAGAGATTTAAAGAGTACCAGAAAATACTCCAGAGAGATCACAAGAGTCTTCAACAACATTAGTAAACATGAGAGTTCTTGAGAGTTTTTCAAGAGATAATGTGTTTTGTGACAATTGTAAGAATTTATTGTGAGAAAAACACCGTTAGAGTGTTAATTGTAACTCTTTAATTATAGTGGAGAGTTCCTAAATTAGCATATCATGTTTTTTCCCATCTTGGGTTTTCCACGTAAAAAAATTCCGATGTGTCTTTTTATTTTCTCTCATCTGTTATGTTATTTACATTATGCATATTATGCAATTCTGATAGTTAGAATTGCGTTGTGATTGATTGCGATCCAACTTAATTTACAACACCTTATAAATGTCAATAACCACCATTGAATTCCGTTGCTGATTTCGCAAGTCTCGTAAAATTTTCGGCTCCTGCACGAGCTCGGTACTTATACAACTTGTTGATGGAAATATAACTGATTAGGAGGTTGAAATTCAAACCAGCAAATGCAAATAAGATCCCTCGGCTGAAAACAATAGGTCAAGCAAATCCTATTCTTAATTGCAACCTTAAATTTTTTCCTAAAAGTTTCGCCAATGCCCCGGACAAGTACAGATGTACAAATTGGTTTGGCTATGTTGAATTCAATGGGTAAAGATGTAAATCGTCTATAAAAACTGGCTCAAACCCTATAAAAGGTCTTTCTTGTGTATTATATTTGAAATTCAGACCTTATTGTTACAATCCAAAACTTTGCTTCTTTACAGCTTAAATTAAAATTTATGTAAGTTGCATCTACGTGAAAAGTATTTTAGTCAAATAAGTTTTCACCTAACTAGGCGAAACTTTTTCGCTGTGTCATCTTGACTCAACAACCCAAGGAACACACCTGCTCCAGCCGCCTTTTAGGAATATTTCATGTATAACTCAATGTATATTGTGCATATATAAATACACACATTTCATTAACCCCATCATTATTGCCCCCAACATCATCACCGAAAATCATCTTGGATCAAGCAAAAACCAAACAAAAATGGAGAATCACAACTTGCTATTCTTGTTCACAACCTCTCTAATAATCATAGCACTCACTCACAAGTTCTTGCGCCGATTGATCACAAGAACGCCCAAAAAGAACCGCCCTCCAAGTCCACCTTCCCTCCCGGTCATCGGCCACCTCCACCATCTCAAGAAGCCCGTCCACCAGACCCTCCTCGCTCTCTCCCGCAAGTATGGTCCCGTCCTCTCCCTCCGCTTTGGCGTCCGCCCCGTCATCGTCGTTTCCTCCGCGCCTGTTGCCGAGGAATGCTTCACCCAGAATGACGTCGTCCTTGCAAACCGACCCAAGTTCATCATTGGCAAGTACCTTGGGTACAACTACACCACGGTCGTCTTCTCCCCCTATGGCGATCACTGGCGCAACCTTCGCCGCATTGGTGCTGTCGAGATCCTCTCCTCGCACCGCCTTGACACATCTTACGGAATCCGCAAGGATGAGGTCAAGCGCCTCTTGAGGAAGCTGCTCGGGTGCCAAAGCAGTGACGGCTCGGCAAGGGTGGAGCTTAGGGGGGCCCTGACGGAGTTGACGTTCAATGTAATGATGAGGATGATGGCGGGGAAGAGGTACTATGGGGAGGACGTGAGCGACGTGGAGGAGGCGGCGATGTTCAGGGACATCATCAAGGAGATCGTGAAGAACTCAGGAAGCTCGTACCCCGGAGACTTCCTGCCGCCGCTGAGGTGGATTGATTACGGTGGCTACATTAAGAGGATATTCAAGCTCGGGAAGAAGGCGGACGGGTTCTTGCAGGGGCTGATCGACGAGCATCGGCAGAAGAAGGAGAGCGAGGAGGACAAGAAAAGCATGATCGATCACTTGCTGGTGATGCAGGCATCGCAGCCTGAGTATTACACGGACGAGATCATCAAGGGATTCTTGCAGGTGCGTTTTTCTTGTCTGGTCTCGAGAGGTTTTGGTCGGTTGCTTGTTTTAATCTCTTTTGTTCTTTTCCAATTATTTCGTCGGCCTCCTCTTGTCGGCTGGTGATGTGAGCGTGGTCCTCTGGATTGATGAAGTTTTGTTTTTATCGACTGGAAGGAACGAACGGAAACCCAACTCAATCAAATTTTAACAATTGACGGACTATTGTGAATCTCATAAAATTAATAGTTTAGACGATAGGGTAGTCAGTTAAGAAATGGAAAATGCATGTAAGCTGTGTAAAATATGAGTTACACGGTTGTGTAAATTATGAGTTACACAATCCAAGAAGACATGATCCGGTGTATATAGCTAGGCTTCATCGTGAGCCTCAAAGAATACCTGAATCTAATTTTACCAATTTTAATTTAACAGACAATACTAATCGCTGGAACTGATACATCATCTGTTACAATGGAGTGGGCATTGGCCAATTTGCTCAACCATTCCAACATCTTAGAGAAGGCAAGAATGGAGATAGACTCCCAAATCGGGCAGGATCATTTGATAGAAGAATTGGATCTCGCGAAGCTACCTTACCTTCAGAACATTATCGCAGAGACGCTTCGCTTACACCCGCCTGTCCCGCTTCTCATACCCCATTACTCGTCAGATGATTGCACAATAGGAGGATACGATGTGCCCCGTGACACAATCGTGATGATTAATGCTTGGGCCATTCACCGAGACCCCGAACAATGGCCTGATCCGACGGCCTTCAAGCCGGAAAGGTTTGAAAGTGGTGGTGGTCAAATGAATAGGTTGATGTTGCCCTTTGGGATGGGGAGGAGAGCATGCCCCGGTGCACCTTTGGCTCATAAAATGGTGGGCTTGACTTTGGCTTCGCTCATTCAATGCTTTGAATGGAAGCGGACTGGTGAAGAGGAAGTTGACATGGGAGAGGGTGAAGGCCTAACACTGCCCAAGGAAAAGCCATTGGAAGCATTGTGCAAAGCACGTGAGATCTTGAACAGAGTTCTCTCTTAATCATCTAATGATGTATGAGGGTAGCACATTTACGTTGTAATTTTTTATAACAGGTTATTTTTAATGATGTAATATTGTGCCAGCATTTGATTGCTTTTGTTTTAGTTCATAAGTGCAGCGATATGTACATTACAGGACCTTATTTCGACAACTTTTGAGAGAGGTAGTCTCTCTAACATCAAATGAGACATAGATGAAATGTTTATACTCATATTCGAATACTTCCCTTTTTTTATGGATAAAAATTCACTGAAAGTCCTAAATTTCATATACAGAATATTGTCATTTTCGATTTGTATTATCAAGCCCAAAATTTTTCTTCGAAACCTTGCAGTCAAAGTGTACTAAAAAATGCCTATGTGGCAGTCGAAAATTATGTATGTGGCAACCTTAAAGATTGTTATGATACGAGATCGTTAGTGGGGAATCGGAGGTATTTAATTGCTTCTTTTCAAGAAAATTTGGGTCCAATTCTACCAATTGAGAAATTCTAGAATTTATTGCATTTCATACTTAAAGTTCAAAAATTGTGCAAATTGATAAACACAAGGTAAAACCAAAATAAAGCAAGAAGTCATTTGGTTACATTTACATTAACTGTTTTTCTATTCTTGAAATTAAAAGAGTAATGTCAAAAGGTTAGTTATTTTTAGCCATGTAGGACCGCCAGTGCTGACTAGACCCCCCCCCCCCATTAGTAATGTTCGACCAAATTAAACTGGCAAATGCCAAAAATTTTAGGACTAAATTCGTATATTGAAAGGTTTAGAATGAATTGGTAAATCATTAAAAATTAGGAATAAATTGGTCAAATTTAAAAGTTTATGACATTTTTTTTTTTTTTTTTTTTTGCTAATTTTCCCATTGGGAGGACCTTTCATTTATAATACATCTTTTGTTGCATACATATCTAGGACCTAATTTAAATTTGCATGAATCATCAATTAAACTGCTAGAGCTAATACAAGCTTTATCCTTTAAGATTTTAAAGGTGGGGTCTTAAATGAATGAAAACCTAAGCCTGAAAAATTGTATGGATGTCAAAAAAAGAATATTTTAATAGGATTCATTACACGGCTGCATATATTTTGAAAATAAGGTATAACAAAATGTATAATAAGTTATGGCTTTTAAGATTCATATAATAAGTTGTGGCTTCTATGATTAAAAGATATGAATCACATTTACAACAACATATTTTGTTGTATTTCATAAGTAAATGATATATTGACAGTAATTATTAGACATAAGAACCCTCAAAAGGGGCATCAAGACTAAGCAGATCCTATAGGACTTGAGAGAGATGAGCTACCCAATTAGGAGAAAAACATTGTCTTTGGGTCTATGCTATCCAATCCGCATCTTGGTTTGCCTCTCTTCCATGATGGACTAACACAGGATTCGAAGAAAAGCTGAACAAGTGTCAGGCCTCCAAGATAAAGCACATCGACTTCCCACGGCACTTGATTTGAGCACTTAGCGTCTTCTACTAATTTTGAACTGTCCGACTCAACTCCAAACATTCATTACTTCTAGACATGAGATACTTAAGGGCTTCATCGAGTGCTAGGGTTTCCGCCTGAATCGCGGAGGAAGTCGGTGCAAATTTTGCGAATCCATCAAGGAGAGTCCCTGATGCATCTCGAACAACAAAGGCAGTGGCTCTGGTTGTTTATGCTACAACCAAAAAGAAAAACGTAATGAAAATTTGTAAATTCGATTAAAAAAATTTAAAAAGTGATAGTTAATGTTTAACAAGTTAAATACATAAAGAATAATTAAATCTTACGCCCCCCTTGACAGGATACCAGGAAAGAAACAAGAAACAGCTGATTGATTGAATGCGGAGAAGATCACCTACGAATCTAACCCGAAGTATTGTGGAGTGTCGACGCTGAGGTTCCGCTGTACCTTCCGCTTTCAATTTTCAGCATGTATGCATAGGACAGGGGAGCAGTAGTTGAAATGGTCAAATTTCCCCGGTCTTTGGAAGAACTTTGACCACTCTCAGATCCAAGAAGATAAGCGTTTTTATTTTATTTTATTACTCCTCTCTGATTATCTCTTTTAAATACGTTTCAGGAGAATCTCCTGACAGATGCATGGCCTCTGTGTCCATTCAGGCTGTTTCCGGAGGGAAATTTGACATCTTGTATATTCTGCCTTTTAGTATGAACCAAGTGCATACCGTGACCCTTTCGAACTCAAGAATACTCCGATCCAAAACAAGAAGAAGCTCAAGATATTTTTTTCCTTGATAGGTTCTAAAGTTCAAGATATTTTTTTGCTTCACGTTCTAGGATATTTGGTCATTTTTAATTAGCTAATTTTCAATTGTTTAATTTTTACCAACCTATAAAATTATTTTTTACTTTGAAATAGATTAGTAAATTTTTTATCTTTCTCAACTGTTGTAGTTTTATATAGAAATGGAGGTATTTTTTTGGTTGTTAATGTCTCATGATTTTGGGGTTGAAACATTTTTTGCTTTTTCGTTGATAGTGGTCGTTCTTTTCTCTTTCCTACATTTTCGGAATAAAACGAAGCATTTTAGAGAAATTTGTATCTTGTCTTGAGATGCTCATTTCTCATTTTCTTTTATGTCATAATCTTGTCTCGCCCCCCACCCTCCCATAAAAAAAATAAAAATGTTAAACAACAGCATATCTTAATCATCTAACTTCCGATTACTCAACAACCTCTCCTCCATAGTCAGAGGCCCTTCCTGTTAATCAAGAAGACCTTGTCTTCGCATTTTGTCATCCCGCATCCACATACATCGATTTATGTTAACCAGAATCAAACAAACATGGAGGAGAAAACGTACAACTACTAGTCTTAGCATCCCTTGTAATCATCCTCTTCACTAAAAAATTATTCCCAAGGAAGACCAAGAAAAACCTCCCTCCAAGCCCACCATCTTGTTGGAGTCAACACCTAATATGATAATAAACCGCCAAAGAGAAGTGTGCTCAACGCACTTCTTAAATCGCCAAATAAGAGAGTTCTTGAAGAAGCCACAAGCTGATTAAAAAAAAGAATGGGCACATATTAAAATAATATTATACTTGTTGATGGAGTCTTCAAGAGCAGGAAGCAAGCTTCAACTTGAACGTGAAGAAGAGAAGCCTGAAGAAAGTCAACAATAGTGGCTGAAGAAGAAACTTGTACGTGGGCAGCAAGAGTACTTGATGAAGAAGAAAATGAGTTGTCTTGCATGTTGAAGTCCACGCGGCAGAATCCAGGCGGTGGATGTGAGGCGGTGGAACTCTTATAAATATGGCAGTACATGAAGCATTTGAGCTCAGGCCAAAGTGCCTCAAAGGCAGAAGTGCCTCAAGGCCGAAGGCCTCACATAGAGGCACTGCAGCCTCAGGTCAACAAGGCCGAAAGGCCTCACATAGAGGCACCGCAGCCTCATGTCAACAAGGCCAGGGAGAGGGCCTCACGCCACACGCAGGCGGAGAACTTCAGGCTAGCAAGGAAGCCACACGTATGTGAGCTTCAGGGAAAGCCTCTAGCAGTGAGAGCTTCGGAACAGGAAGTCACCGGGTGCAACGGTGAACTTCAAGAGAGAGGCATTGCAGTCTCAGTAGCTCTGTGCGAGCAAATTATCCCTCTGTGATCGAGAAGGAAAAATAGAATAGCTGAGTGTATGCTTGTATTAATTTGTTTGAGTGTGTACTTGTATCAGCTAGTTTGATTTGAGTATTTTAACGCTTCCGCATATTTTATAAGCTGCGCACTCTATAATTAATATTAGAGCAAAGGGTTGCATATCCTACAATTGGTTCCAAATCAATTTTGGTTCCTACACATCTCTCCCCATCATCGGCCACCTCCATCATCACCTCAAGAAGCCCGTCCACCGGACCCTTCTCCCCCTCTCCCAGAGCTACGGCCCCATCATCTCCCTCCGTGTCGGTGCCCGTCACCTCCTCATCATCTCTTCCAGGTCTCTCGCTGACGAATGCTTTACCCGGAACGATGTGGTCCTCGCTAACCACCCCCCGGTTCCTCATGGGTGAGTACCTTAGCTACAATTACTCCAGTATCATATTCGCTTCCTACAGCGACCACTGGCGCAACCTCCGCCACATCAGCGCTGACGAGATCTTCTCCTCACACAGCGTCGATGCGTCGCTCGATATCTGGGGAGTAGGTCAGGTGCTTCCTCTGGAAACTACTGGGGCGAGGCGATGAACCGACCAGTGGCTTTGTGAGGGTGGAGCTGAAGTCCGCGTTCACGGAGCTGACGTTCAAATGTGTGCAACATGGAGGAAGCAAGAGCGTATCAGGAAGTGGCGGAGGAGGTTGTCAAATGCGCGGGACCATCGTATCGGGGGGATTCTCTGTCGGTGCTGAGGTGGGTTGATTACCAGGGGTATGAGAAGGTATCCGAGCTCGGGAAGAAGACGGATAGGTTTTTTCCAGGGACTGGTCGACGAGCATAGGAAGAAGGAGGAGGAGGAGGTGGAGAGTGAGGAGAAGAAGGAGGAGAGCATGATCAAGCACCTCCTCTTGTTGCAGGCGTCGCATCCGGAGTACTACACAGACGAGATAATTAAGGGGTTCGCGCAGGTATTCATTCTCCGTCTCACTTTGTTCACTTTTATATAGTGTAGCCCAAACTTTTATAGCCGTTCCACACCCAACTTCTCATTGTTGATAGATTAAATTTTTATGATCTTTTCTTCCAAATATTTTCGAATTTATATTTCGACACTTTCTAGATTTTTAATTGCATATCTACAACCCATAAATATTGAGTAATTGGTTGTATTTGCAAATTTATCGTTGTTCATTATATGTTTAGAGTAAGGGTGTGTTCGTTTCACGAAATACATTTTCGAGGAAAACATTTTCCTCATTTTCCGGCGTTTGGTTCACTCAGGAAAATGAGTCAACGGAAAATGTTTTCCTAGTTAACGGAAAACATTTTCCTAACAAAGCTTAAATTCTGGAAAAATGATTTCCCCTTTGAAATGACCAGAAAACGTTTTCCGAATCTACCAAAACTTAGATTTGATGCTTGGTTTACAAAAAAATTATTCTTATAAAAATATTTTTTAAAAAAAATTGAATTTGAACATTTTATTTTTAAAAAAAAATTAAAATTTGGAAAACATTTTTAAAATAAAAAAATTGAATTTCCTTCGTTTCTTTTCTTCCTTTTTTTTTTTGTTTCTTATTCACCCATCACCGGCCATAAGGATGGCCAGTGAGTTCTAGCCTCACCAGATTGGGCGATCTTATGGCCTTCGACAACAAGGCTTGAACTTGCTCGAGGTCGATGAGCCTCAAGTCTTGCCAAATCAGGTGAGCTCGTGGCCTCCATCCGATGAGGCTCAAGCCTCGCTAGATTGGGCGAGCTCGTAGCCTTTAGCGGCGAGCTAATGAGCTCGTCACCTCCGACGATAGCTAGAGCTCACCCTTTGTAAGCCAACCAAGAATGAACTGCCAGATGAAGCAGATTGGATGGCATGAGGAAGCTAAGGAGTGAAGGACAAGAAGAAGGAAAAGAGAAAAAGGAAATAAAAAGAAAGAAAAAAATAAAATAAAACAAAAGTAAATAAAAAACAACAATATTAAAAATTCAAATTTTTTAAAATTAAAAATTCATTTTTTTCCTGCGATTAAGTGTGAAACTATTTTTAATGGGATCCAAATGACAGAAAACATTTTCAATTATACATCACCAAATAAAGGAAAACAAATCATATTTTTGGAAAATGCTTTCTGGAAAGCATTTTCCTTTATCATTGAGTTTTTCGTGAAATAAACGCACCCTAAGATTTATTAAAAATTTCTATTGTGGGTATCTGATAGGTGTCCAGCTACTTTATAATGAGTCAGGTAAGGGATATTATATCAAAACCTGTGAGAAGTGATAAAAAGTTTAAAAAAAAAAAAAAAGGACAAATTCTAGCATCCTTACCGAACACCAAGCTATTTTTAAGAAGACTCAATATATAAGGTTATGAAAATAATTTAGGATCACACCGAAAAACATATCTACACACCAGCGTGCACAACTAGTAGCTAGTTTTAACAAATTTCTCCACTTTGTCCAATTATCATACTCATTGTTGTGACCAAATTTTCGGCGAACCACCTAGGGTTTGCCTAATGAATTACTAAGTCTAAACTTAGCTCGGGCTCTCCCAAGCCCATACCAATTCACGACTTAGATTCAAGTTCTTAACATGCAAATGATTTTTCAATTAAGAGTCGCCACTAATATATTTTTGGTGGGTCGATTAGAAACCCAAGTAAAGTAATGGGAGATTTACTTTACTTCTATGAACCAGAGATTTGTGAGTTCGGAGACTTGATTACGCTAGATTTCTCTAACGCCCTTTCGATACCTTTCTCTTTTATTTAAAAAAAAAAAAATTTGTAGGTAGCTTGAATTGATTTTAATTCATTTCCCTAACATGTAAGACGATCATACGGGTGTGCAAACCACCAATTTAACACCCAGGTAAAGCAATAAATAAATTACAAGACTTACCTCATAGCAACAAAAGCATCTGCAATGTTAAATTAGAATTCACATCGACAGTCCTAGATATGATTTCTAATTAACACGCAATTTCCTTTTTTGTTTGTTTTCACTTAATTAATGAGAATCATGCTTTACACAATGCATGCTACTAATCTAACATGAAATGATATGACATGATAACATGACCTAAACTACATGACATAAATAAAATGCAGTATGTCCTAAAGAATGAAATTGATTTATTCTAAAACAATTTTTTGTATTTTTCACGAAATTCGAAATTAAAGAATTGCGATCTAAATGTGCAATCTAAATTAACCAAATGACCTAATTCTAATGACTAACAATTTCTAATTAAATGAACCTAACAACAACCACTAGATGACGGGCATTTCATGAACCTAATTCTATATGAGCTGAGCATGATTTTTTTTTTTATTTTTTATGAAAATTCGTAATTAAAATTACTAAAAATAAAAATCTAACTAAAGTGAAAACTAAAGTGAAATGTTATCCATTCTAAATGCCTTCTAAACATGCATTTACAAAAAAAATAACTAACCTATCATTCAATCAATCCTAATCTACATGGAATGCAAATGCAATTTTTTGTATTTTCGGGATAAACAAAACAATTAAAAGGTAAACACTAAATCATCCATGGTCATCAGAAATGTTATCCATATTCGAATTGAAATCCAAACTTGATTATTTCGCTAATAAAATCGATAAAATGATCTTAAACCTTAAAGATCAAGAAATCAATTTTATTCCCGCGCGATTAATTATTCCATCTAAAGCCTTATAGATTGAATAAAAATTCATGTGCGGTTGTGAATTGAAGCTGTACGTCGGGAATTTCAATCATGCATTGGGAAATATTTAAAACAAAGAGATAAAATATCAAAACTAAAATAAGATAAAATAAATCTACTAAATAAACCTACCTAATAAAATAAATCTACCTAAATTTGAATTTTTTTCCAAAATCCGAACGGTAGAATGGACCAAACTATGGAGGCTCGGCGCAGCATGGCTCAAGGACAGTGGCTATGGTGGTAGGTCACCGTCAATCGGAGGTCTCGGTCGTCGGAGCTTTGGCGAGAGGTCCGATAAAGGTGGACCAACAGAAATAGGGGAGTTCGGCATCGCGGGGGTTGCAAGGTAGTCGCTCGGGGAAGCTTGGAGGAGGCGCGTGGCGAGGAGGCTCGGAGCGGAGGTGGTCGGCAGAAGGGGCGTCGCTCAGGCATGCAAAAGCTCAGTGTCTGGTGACGTCGCTGGTCAGTCACAGTGATGGCAGACGCGTGGTCATCGTTGTTGGGCTTCAGGGACAGGTGGAGGCGCGGTGGAGCAGAGGCGGAGGCGCGATGGTGTTCACACAAGGGTGAGCGGCGTCGGGCAATAAGGGTCGGGTTGCTGCACAACTGAGCAGACACGGGGAGCAGACCCACAAACGTCGACGACGGGGCTGGGCTGCAGGTCACGGTGGGCTTCGACTTCGGGCAACGACCGGGGGGTGAGCAGGGACATCATGTAGAGACGCAAGTAAAGGCGATAGAGTCTGGCAGAGTGCATCACGGCTGGAGGCGGAGGCGCAACGCGAGCTCGTGGGTGAGGCTATAGTGCGAGCTCGTGGGATCTTCGGTGGCGGGCAGGACGACTGCAGACTCAGGTAGGCTGGCGAAGCGGTCGCCGTGGTGCGAGAGCCGTGGTGTGAGCGTGACGACACAAGCCGGTGATCGGCAAAGCTACTCGCGAGTGCAAGCCGACAGAGGTTGAAGACGCTTGAAGAAGACGAACAGTAGCCTTCTTTTCTTTTTTCCTTTTTTCTTGTTCTGCTACACGTCCCTTCTCACCTGTCCCCCTCTGTTGCTTTCTGCAGAAATTAAAAAAAAAAAAAAAAAAAGCCTTTTGCTATTGAGCTCTCCTCTTGAAGAGACTTTTTTCTTCTTTTGTGTTGATTGTTAACTCCAAAGAACCCAAGGAAAAAAAAAAAAAAAACTCCCAAAGAAGAGCTTTTCATTTTGTGTTAAATTTTCTAAGCTCACAACCCCGAGAAAAACCCCTTAAAAAATCCTAGAAATGAAGAAAGGAATTTTTTTTTCTTTTTTTTTTTTTTTTTATTTTTGACCTAGAAACCAAGATAAGAAAAAAAAAACATCTTGTATGGCCTATATTCAATGTGTGGCCCCCTTTTTTATTTAGTGTAGCAACCCTTTTATAGGTAAGTAAATTAGGGTTTTATTTCATTCTTCAAATCGACATCTACAAAGATTTTTCCCGAACATAATATTTTTTCTTTTTTTTTTTCCACATCTCTTCTAGATTTCCTTTGCAAAAATGAATATTCTCCAATTTCAAATCTTGCAGAGATGAGCTCGCACTATCTGCTCGAGGATACAGGCTTAGGCCAATCCGCTCTCGCTCTCTTCGTGAGCTTAGTCTAACTTGTCAATTTAAAGCTCAGAACCACCAAATCAAACCAATCTGTCACCGGTCCAATGTAAATGCAAATTAAAAATAAATGCACCTAAAATTATATGCTATGCAATTGAATTCTAATATTTTTGCTTAAGGGTTAAAAATTAATCCTAATTTTTTATGCAATAAATGACTAAATGGGTTGCCCAAAATTTAGGTGTCAACACTCATAATATTGAGATATCCTTTAACCAGCTTTGATATGTCAGGTTTATGAAAGACATACTTGGACATTTTTTAAATTATTAGTCAATACTAAATGTTGGAAGTGAAAAATCTTCATTCACAATGGAATGGGCATTCGCCAATCTGCTCAACCATCCTACCATCTTGGAAAAGGCAGAAGCGGAGAGTGATTCCCAAGTTGGACAAAATCGTTTGATTGATTAATCAGATCTTTCGAAACTACCTTATATTATAAATATCATCTCAGAGACACTTTGTTTACATCCACCAATTCCGCTCCTCCTACCCCATTACTCATCAGATGATTGCATAACAGGAGGCTTCAGCATGCCATGTGGCACAATTTTACTGATCAATGCTTGCGCCATTCACAGAGACCCCGAACAATGGTCCGATCCGACGAGCTTCAAGCCAGAAAGATTTGAAAGTGGTGATGGTAGAATGAATAGGTTAGTAATACCTTTGGGTTGGGGAGGAGGGCATGCCCTGCTGCAACGTTAGCTCATAAATTTATGGGGTTGACTTTGGGTTCACTAATACAATGCTTTGAGTGGAAGAGGATAGGCGAAGCGGAAGTCGACATGGTTGAGACTGAAGGGCTGACAATGCATACGGAAAAGCCGCTGGAAGCATTCCATTAAAACCAAACTATAAGGAATTCACCGACATTCCATTAAATTTTTCAGTAACCATTTTTTTAAAAAAGAAATCTTACAAGTATGGTCACTAAACTACCACTGCCATCAAACATTTTACCAACTTCTTTCAAATATTTAAAATGTAGAGGGTAAGATACCAACCCTATAACAAATTTACTAGCATCCCAATAAATTATAGAGTTATGAATTTCTATTTACCTTTTTACAAGTGAGGTTAATAAACTGCCAACACTATAAGAAATCTATTAACATTCTAAGAAATTATGAAATTGATAATGCTATGAAGGCACAAAGCTTGTAAAAGCCACGTCTTCTTAAGCACCACATTCTTTTTTTCCCTCTTGGGAAGGATTATCTGGGATTCTTTCCCTTGCTCTCTCCCTAGTACTTTTTCACCATAACACTACAACTCTCTTTCTGGATCGCTTCTTTGTTCCTCCTCCTATGAATTATGTCCTTTCACTGAGGTCTAACAAGGATAGCACTAATTGCATCGATCAAAGAACTCAAATAAATGTGAAATGAATGGCAAATGACAAATTACGAAGTCGAGTTGATGGAATCCAATTTAGTCAAAATAGTTATTATCTGCCATCCTTTTATGTTTGGTACTAATCATTTGTCGTGTTCATATAAGACATGCATATCACGGCATCAAGTGGGATGCCAGTGACAATTTCAGAGTTGCAGAAATGCATTAGAACCCTCTTGCTGAAAACATGGAGAACAACAGTGCTGTCAATTTAACACTCTAACCCATTTTCCCAACACATAATTAATTTTATTTGCGTTGAGATTAACTATGTTCATGTGACATCCCAAATTTTTTATCCTGTTTTCTATTGAATAAATCGGGCATTTCATTGACGCGCCTATAGGGCTATTCTCAGAGCTAATCACTCTCGAGATAACTAGACTATCTAGGGAAGCCATTAAAGAATTTTAAGGCAATTGACTTGAGAATTCGACCAGGAATCGGCTTCTCGACCGTGCTCATCTTTAGAGGCCATTACGGCACAGTTAAAAATCGATTTAAGATTAGAGATAGGTCGGTTCGACTGAGATATGTGGCTAATCGTGGGTGACACCACTAAATTGGAAAATTCTCATCGGCCAGCACTAGACTGAATTCTCTATCATTTTGGTACCCTATGTCCATATTTGAATCCTCGAGGTTTTCACGACAACCGAGAGTCACCAATGTATCGAGTGGGTTCATTGTGGCTCGAAGAAAATTGACCTTGGACCATTTGCATTAAAAATTTCTGAAAGTTACCCGATAGCCTAGGTCACGCTAAAAACGCGCCGAATGGAAATTAACCGCGAATTCGAGTCCGATTTCAGAAATTGAAGATTCTATCATGTCACAATAAATTCAAATAACGTCGACTCAGTCTTAGAGGATTTTTCTGCAACCCAAGACTTTTTAGAAAAAAGTTGTCCTAGGACCATTTTTGTCCAAAAAAAGCCAGAGACCGTTTTTGTTCACAAATTTGGGATGCGATATGGTTTAATTGGTGAGGAAAAATACTAATTTGAGTATTAACTCGATAACGGAATTTATTGAGGCCAAATGAGATTGAATAAAGAATGAAACCAAGTCCAATTGAAGGAGAAATTTTGGAAATTCGTATGCCCCCCATTCCCTATGGTTTTGGAACATTTCAAGGTTGCAAGGGGAAGCATTGGTGGCTCATTGAGGGCCAAGGAAACCATACTTTGCCATGGATGAGTCAAGGGAACAAATAGAAGAAAAACAAGGCAAGTGGACCTCTTCTCTCTTCCATCCTTCTTCTCCAAGTTTGGCCGGCCAAGCACCCTCTCCCCTCCTTTCAACCATTTTCACACACCAGCAGCCAGCAAGAAGACCAACTAAGGCCAGCCACGCACCGAAGGAACCCCGCCAATGCACGCCTTGTCGTTCGCCGCCGTGACGCCGCCCTCGCGTGCCACTGCTACCCGTGCGCGTCTCCGCCTCCCTCAGGCCATCGTTCCTGCTCCAACCGTGTTCCAACAAATCCCCCGAGCAGCTCAGGCCACCGCCGAGCTCCCTCCACCGTCAGTCTGCCCCTGTTTGGACCCGAGACCACCCCCGCCGCCTTTCCCGAGCCTTGTCGCTCTAACGAACCATGTTTCCCTCCACCGTCAGCTAGTTAATGGGTTTTCTAGCAAGCTTTAGGCCCGTTTTGAGGTGGTCTTGAGCCTCGGTTGCTAGGCCCACCTTGAGGAAAGTCGAACCTCGCGACATTCCTATCGATTTGATCCAGTAGGCTAATGATGTTTAGTGGTTAATTAGATTTAATTAAGTATAATTAGGTGGATAGATTAGATAATAGTAATTAATTTAGTGCTTTACCGATGCATGTTAGGTGGATAGATAGTGCAATTAAGGCCTAGATGAGCTCTAGTATTTAACTATAGTGACTCGGAAATTTTCCAGGTCCGTTTCGGTGTCCAATTAGGCATTACGGGCCTAAGTTGGATTTATTGCATTTATTTAATAATTTTCATAATTATTTATTTATTTATTTTCCGAAAATTAGACCAAGATAACTAGTGACCGGAATTTTATGCTGATTGTCATGATGCACTCTGTTTATTTATTCGAGCCCTAATTTGTGCTGAATTGATTTAATTATGATTTTAGAATTTTATCCTTAAATTAATTTATTTTGGTAATTAATGGGAAAATTACCGGGCGTCGATCTACAGCGCCAAAAATCTATTTTTGGACTGTTGAAAGAAGTGGGAGGATCAAAAGTGAAATTATTATAATTTGGCTAAGGCCGACCGTGTACCAACACACGGCTATTTTTATCAGGAATGATAAAATGATGATTAGGTTGTATAGTGGGAATGGTATACTATATTGGCCTGGGGGCCCTAATTTATCAGCTTTGGGCGAGCATATGAATAGTATACCATAATGTCAACTTTGGGCTAGCAACATATTATCAACTTTGGGCAAGCATATATAATATACTAAATTGGCTTAGGGGCCTAATCTATTAGCTTTGGGCAAGCATATATATAGTATATTATATTATCAACTTTGGGCGAGCTATACTATCTATACTTTCAACTTTGGGTGAGCAATCCTGATTTGATAGGATATTATAAATAGTATTGAATGTACCGACCAAGGGAAGGTTGTGATGACATGTAATCGACTAGATTGATTGATCGATGTTTCGATCTGTGGTGTTTGATTGGGTGCCTATTCGAACTGTATTGAATTGCAGGTGGAATCTGGGGCCAAGGTAAGTCCTCTGACCCGTGATGTGCATAGGCAGCCCTTATGGCATATTGGCTTCCTAATCAAGTCTTAGGGGGAAGAACTTGCTGAGACGTAATCTCACCCCGTTATGGAACAACATTTCAGACCCCTAGATGGCAGCACCTCCACCTCCTCGTTCCTCCCATGCATATTGGTATACCCGAGGAGATCACTAAGATAGAATACAACTTCCCGATACATCCCCACCTAGAAGGACTAGAATATGTGTTGGTAAAATCCACCGTCTGGGTTGACGTGGGTGGATCCAATAATGTGCCCCACAAAAACTGGTTGTGGTATCATGAATATCACGATGGGCGAATGGAGGGTCCCATGCCGAAAGGTGACATACCTCTGTATATTTTAGAGGAAGCATTCGGGAAGGGGACAGCAGATCCCAAGGATGGAGCGGTAATGGATGCTAAGGATCTCAAGCTGGAAGGTGATCCTAAATCTCCGGTATAATCTAACATGAGTTCTAGCTGGAGTTTTGAAGAATGAGTAATCGAGGAAGAGGATGAGGAACCTGAGGAGGAGCCTGAAGAGGATGAACCGGAAGAAGACCCTAAAGAGAATCCAGAGGATGATCTAGAGGAGGATCCGGAGTATGACCCAGATGAGGATTGAGACCCTCACCCTGTTTTACAAACCCTAAGTTATGAACCTATGTGTGATAGATTTGACTTTGGTTAAAGTATTATATTATATACTATGAGATTTGCTTTGTATAAAAGTGTGGTTGTAGTTTTCAGTGGTGAAAAAGATGGCCCTGCTTTTCTATCACATTGTTTTATTGTTTGGGGATTTTCTATATACTTTCACATGTGTATTAAAATGAACAGGGTCGGTGATGCATCCTGGGACGTCGCTATCATATCGACCAAGTAAGGGATATGTGCATGCTCAAAGATCGGGGCGTGACAATTCACGTGATAAGAAAATCTTCCTCTTTATGCTCAAATAACCAATAAAACATTGGCTTAAATGGTATGTAACATTATCGATTTCGACCCTTATTTTAGCCCGACTAATAGGCCAAAGATCGGTATGCCAATGGTGGAACTGGGCCATGAGCCGGCCTGAGAGTCAGTCAGGAACCAAGTAGCCTGTTCGTAGATCGGCAACCCAAGGATTGGTTATAGAGTATTTGACCATGGAAATGTTATTCGACCATAAGGATCAGTTGTGGGATGATTCCGCACCACCACGAATCGGTGGACGGTCGTGGCTTGACCTTGCCCAGTCATTATACCGGTTGCGGGTGATTTTGCCTGATCGTTGTACCGGTCATGGATGATCATGGACAATCCAATTCAACCGTGAGTTAAGGCAGATCGATCGATCCTACATGATTACATGACAACCGAGAACCAACCATGGATCAAATAAACTCAATGTGATTTAGTGTCAGACTAGCCATAAATTATGGCGCAGGACCCTGGACTGACCCGCGGACCAACCAGAGGACTAATCAACCAATCCAAGGCCTGGCCCTTGGACCCCATTGCAAGCCTTTTCTCAATAAAGGGGAAATCTGAACTTGGTTTCACCGGTTAAGCCCAGTTGCTTTCGGCTTTATCCGATCATGGTTTAGGCACAAACTTCGGGCCAAATAAGGTAATCGATCGTGATTGGACTCGACTAACTCTCACCCAAAGAGATGGCCTTCTAACTTGATATTTCCCATAGTGCATTTAATGTTCTTGGAAGGTGACTTATTAATATATGATGATTAAGTAGGACACTTGGCCCCATTAGCTTTACTCTTGAAATGTAATCATTAAATTTTGGATGGTTATGTGTTAAGACGGGGGGTGAATCATAAGCTTATTAATGGTGAGGAATGATTCATAGCCTAGAAAAAATTGATGACAAGGGATCTTGAAGATTAAGTAGGGCGGCACCCCTTCTCCTTAGGCTTGCCACTTAAAGTTCCATAGGTTTTGACTCTTCAGATTCTCGAAATTCCTAGACCTTTGTCATTTTCCAATTTTACAGAGCTCTTTATACTTCAAATTTGGAAAAACATCCTTCATGAATGTTGTTCAAACATCTTAATCTATAACATACATAAATTTCAGATTTTCCTGAGGTAAAATGGTTGAGGCGATGGCACAATCAATTACCGTATAGAAATTACCAAGTGTAGTAAAAGCAGTGACCAAATTGCCTTCTCGATTTTTTTATAAAATTTTCCCTTTCGAATTTGAACATACTTCCTTCACAAAAATTTTAAAGGACATCTATTTCTACAACATATAGAAATTTTAAAGATTTTTGTGAAGATTTAGATTTCTAAATGAGTCTTTCTCTCCAACCGTTGGATATGATCGACGAACGAATTTTTGGGCTATGTTCAGTGAATTACTGCTCTTTCCACAGAACGAATTAGACTTGGCTTTCTTCACACAAAAAATGTCATTTAGGGTCTTATCTACAACATATTAAAATTTTATAATTTTTCAAGCCCGTTTGATAAGTTATTGATGTTGATTTCAAAAATTACTCGAAACTATTTTCACCCGGGATAAGGGGTTGCACGCCCAGCTTGGATAGCAATTATTGGGGGAGATAAGGAGGATCACTTCATTTACCAAGAACCATCAATACAAATCTAGATATACCAATTAGGAGCTTGCCACTTGGAGCTTAGAAGCCTTTGGAAGAACTTAGAGACTTGCCACCTTGCTTTAGACTTTCCACCTAAGCTATTGACATTAAATACCTTATCAAGACCTTTAATGAAGGGTGTTCTATAATAGGGGGGGAGGCTCACAAATTTATCTCCTTTCTTCTTCTTCTTCCTTGGCTGCCCACACCGACCCCTCTGTCTCTCTCTCCTCGGCTCTCTCTCTTTAGGTGTCTTTGCCGCCGTTCATCATCACTTGAGGCCGCCGGTCTAGAAAATAGTAAGTAGACTTACTAACATTTGGTTAGGACATTGTGTTGCATCCATTCAAGCTTGTAACAAGTTCATGCTTGATTTGTTGTTCTGATTGAGGTTTGATTCATGCTTGCTTGAGTTGATTTTTGATTAATGTTGGACCTTGGTTTAGCCTTGGGCTTGTGAATTTAAAGTGTCCCGGTTCTTGTGCTTGTTCTACTATGCCTTTATTTTACTTTGATCCTAATAGTTTGAATAGGTATTTGAAGAAAACTCAATGTTCTTTTATAAACTGTTCTAAATTACTTTTGTAAATGTATGTTCACGACCTAAGTTCTGAATAAGGGTTTCGTCAGCTTTGGACGAACGCAAGACCACAACAAATTGGTCCATTTCATGGTCTCGGTACAATATTGAGGCGTATTGTTCCCAAGCCAAGTTTGGTACTCAATCGGTGTAGCAAGCGAATCAAACCAAGCCGAAAACCTAATTCATGCTCGGCATGCTCAATGACTTGAAATCGGTAATACATTCCACACACTTATGCATGGCATGCCTTTGGGCCTTGAACTAAGATGAAGATAAGAACCGGATTATGATGCTTGATGCATGGACACATGAGGGACTAAACTCTAGCCGTTGACCGATGGACTTAGTGACGTTGCCTGATAAAGTTCAATGTCCGACGGACTCATTGTCAGAGGATAGCTGTCACCCTTGGATTAGCGGACGTTGTCCGATGCATTTCGGATGGCGGGTGGATTCCGAAAGAGTTGATGAATTTCGAGTATTAATAAATGAACCCTATGTGCATGAGTTTCTGACATTATGAAATGGATCCTTGGTGCATGTTTGCATTTAAATGTTTGAGGGCCGCTCATGATTTTACTAAAGGCATGATTTTCATCTTGCTATTGATCTATCATTGACAAGTGTTTGGGATAAGTTATGTGCTTGTGGAAAGACGAGGCATCATCCTACCCGGATTTTAGTAAGTTTTACTTACTGAGTTATACTCACTCGTTGTCTCTTTTCAGACTTGTAGGATGGCTGCGCCGCCCGTGAGGTTCGGTGTCCCCATGAAGATGACCGTGTCGAAAACCGTTTTTGGTTAAAATCTCTTTAGAGGAGATATGGTTACCCTGAAGTTGATGTACTTTTGGAAAGGACTACACGCTTTTGTAGTGAAAAGCTTAGCTCAAGTAGAAGGGCTTGTAATATTAAAAGGAAAGACATGTTACTATATGTAGTATGCCATGTATATGTAAATATATGGTTGCACGTGTGTTTTCCTACTACTTTTGATGTTGCAATACTATGGTGATTGGGTGTTGATTTACTGCTTCCGCGTGTGCATAACTCACAAACTTATAAAAAGAAAGAAGTGCAGGTCGGCGACACACCTGGGATATCATGAAAAATATAACCCATACCACTCATGACCCTGGAGATGAAGTCGGGGTCGTTACATGGCATGCCCTTTCTAATGAGGAAAGTGCTCTTTTTGGATCACTTTAAACCGTAGACTGGTTGAGATGTGTAAAAGATAGTCGGAACACCACTTGATTGCTAAATCAAAATAAATTGATGAATGGGTATGTTAAAAAAAAAAAAAAAAAAAAAAAAAAGAATTGTATTCAAAGACACCTGAAAAAGGAAGTGAGTACTTACTATGTGAGGGAAAAGGATGGATGATGTATGGAGACCTAGTGAAATGAGATAAAAAAGGGTGATTTTGACTTGATAGTGGAAAAGATCGAAGAGATGCAGACATGGACAGGAAGCATGATACTGTGACATTCTCGATTTTATATTTTGTTCGTGCAGTATTATTATTTTATTTTATTTTATTTTTTGTCTAACGAAATACAAATGAATCTTGCATATAGGCTGACCAACTCTTTTTTTTTTTTTTTTTTTTTTTTTTTGCAGAACAAGAAAATGAGGATAGGCCCAACCATTTCGAACCTATTTTCGGATTGGGATTGCCCCTAAAGTTTCTAGGGGCGTGTCTGGATAGATTTTTCTCATGTGTTTTTGCTTAGTTTAAATTTGTGGCGTGAAGACATTTTGACATTTTTTTAGCCCGTAACACTTCAAACTTTCATGATATTTAAATGTCAGCATGTTATTCATATACATTTTCATATACTTTTTGGAATTTAGCTTATATTTTGAATTTTGGAAGGAAAGCAAAAAGTTACCTCTTACTATTCGAAAAAACAGTACCGCTCTAGACGTCAGGATTTCTACTGGTCATTAGATGGATTTTAATTGTGGTATTGTTTGCATTATCAAACTTACATTGTTAGTGTAAATGCTTGTGCTTTCCCAAATATGTTTCGGCATGTGTGTGCTTATGAAAAATTGTAAGATTCTACATAGGTAAAACAATGCCTGCTGATGCTTGTGGTTGGTCCATTTCAATTAACATATTCTTCGTTTTACTTATGTGTGTTAAAATTATATCACTATCTTTGATAAGTCAATTACCCTTGCATGTCATGCATTTTCACAAGTGTTTGGGTCATCCCTGTGTCACCTATGGAGTAATGCCTCGTTCAGACCATGCACAAAATACTCAAACCCCACAATATATTTTCAGGTTCTGGAAGATGCCGACCAATCCTGCGATAGAATCGATGTGTGCTTATGAAAAATTGTAAGATTCTACATAGGTAAAATAATGCCTGCTGATGCTTGTGGCTGGTCCAATTTTCAATTAACATATTCTTCGTTTTACTTATGTATGTTAAAATTACATCACTATATTTGATAAGTCAATTACCCTTGCATGTCATGCATTTTCACAAGTGTTTGGGTCATCCCTATATCACCTATGGAGTAATGCCTTGTTCAGACCATGCACAAAATACTCAAACCCCATAATATATTTTCAGGTTCTGGAAGATGCCGACCAATCCTGCGATAGAATCGATTTGGCAGATTACTCTTTTTTGTCGGAAGAAAAGAAGAAGAAAGAGTGGAGATGCGGGGAAATCGAACCCCGTGCCTCTCGCATGCGAAGCGAGCGCTCTACCATATGAGCTACATCCCCAGATGTAATTAAGTTGCGAGATTAAGTGATGGAGCACTTGCCAAAGCCCCTATGACGCCCTTGAATCATGAGACTTGCATTGCCGTTCAGTCTCGAGTGATTCCAGTCTTTTAACATTCGACTCTAGTCTAGTTTTGTACTTTGCTCTTTCCTTACTTTGAATTTTAGCCAAGCTTGGGTCTGTTTATTTTGCAAAAAATGAATAATTTAAAAAACATTGTCTTAAAGATAATCTTTTATATCACTTATTAAAATGAATAAAAGAAAATTATGTTAGACATAAACGAACAATTCTAATCACGCATTGAAGAATAAAATTGAAGCATAGTTAGAATCACATATGGAAAATAGGATCAAACATAAATCTAACCTCTAGTCATTATTTGAGCTCTCGTTCGTTGGAAATCCATGAAAATTTTATGGCAATTCGACAGCGATTATGAGTGCACTCTACTAACCTACTCCCCTTGCATATTGATGATGTTTTTTCAAATGAGAGGACCGGCATTAAACCTAGTGATTCACTTACATAACGTACGATCATCATTTATATACTGCCTCTCATCAAAGTGGTTTTCAAATGGACGGTTATTACGAAAAGGTACAAATGTGGAAACCATATAGTGGAATAACTGTCACTTAAAAGAGAAAAGTGGGTAAATGCCTAAGGATAAGTTTTTATTTAAAAACCATATCCCAAAAAAATGTAGGATTACATTATAGATAACAAATTAATCTCATTGTCTATGGAAATGTTTAGATATAAATTATTGTCTATAATGAAAATATTTATCATTAACTAATTATTGAAAGCAATACAAGCGATCATTTATAGGAAAATATTTTCCAAATTATTTATTTTCGCTATACAAATTAAACCTCAAACCGACTTAGTATCCATTATTATTTTAGTAAGATATGTTCACGTGCCTATGATTCTTTTCAAGTTTCAATAATATGCATGTTCAAGGTTTAAAATTGATATCGCTAGAGCGTTGAACGAATTGAAATTTCGCTTCCTTCATGAACCATTTTTCAAAGAAAAGCAAGAAACTTGTATTTTCAAGTTATAGAATTTTCTAATTTAAAAGTTGGTGATTACTAATTTATTCAAAAGTAGGTAAATTCCTTATGATGCCTTTTTGAACGAAGATATTGGGATGTTGGTAAAGTCCTTAAAATTTTGGTAGTTACTAGCTGCATTTATAAAATTTCAAAGATTTTGGTAAATTACTAATGTATCGGAATATTAGTAAATTCCTTACAATTTTGTAACTTCACTAACCACATTTGTAAAATTTCAAAGAAGTTGGTAAGTTAATACTTTAGAGGAATGTCAGTAAATTTATTATAGTCAGGATCCTGATAAAATTTTGATAATTTTGTAATTTTGAAGAAGTAATTCACTAAGTTATTGGGATGTTGGTGAACTCTATGTAATAATGGGGCTTATGAACCGCACGACGTACTTAATTATTGGGAGGTTGATAAATTCCTTTTAGATTTTGGAATTTTACTAACCACACTTGTAAATTTCCCAAGAAATTGATATGTCTGCTAATTTAGTCGAATGTTGGTAAATCTAATATCGTGGTGGGTATACAACAGAACTCGATATTATTAATAACTGGCTGACAGATTACTTAACAAGCCAAATTATACATCAATGTTTCTTAAACCAACAGAATTGACAACCAACACGGAAGTTTTCAAATTTTAGGCCTACGTACGCTGGAATTTTGCCCGTTGTGCTTGTGGGAATTTCAAAAGGGGTTAAAAAAGTTTCACTTTCAATTTAATTAATTTGTTTTCCCATAGGAATTTTCTCTTGGAAACTCCCCAGTCTAAGCCGATACGCATCTATAATACATGACTCTTGCTTCTTTTATTTGGAGAAAAAGATTTATTTACGCAAACAAAAAATGTAATTATCAAAGACATCAAATTATGTGCATATTGATACTCAGTATAACTTTTGTATGTCCAGAATAGAAGCATAACTCATTTATTATTTGAGTATAATCGGACTGGGAGTATATGACGAAGTATCCTTTCACAGAATGGTATCTAGCGTTCTTCCGGAAGATGGGATTTTGAATTTCATTGGATGGTAAGAGCTACAAAGGGCAAGAATTAGGAAGCATGGCTCCTAAAGTTATCCTTTTTAGCGATCATCTACTGTATTTGGATGGAGCACAATCCTATGTTTCTGAAATAAGTCAATTGAGATGCATCTTCTTTTGGCTAGAATACCTAAATTGTAAGAGATGGGACTTCACTTTTCCATAATTGTAGACCCTCCCAGGCAAATATTTTGTTGAGAACTATATGGAGGCTTCCTACCTCCATATTCTCGCATAATTAATTGTGTTTGTAATATTAAGGGATGCTTTTAAGCTTCCGTACTTCATCCGATTAATGACATATACATATTTATAAAAACAAAAATCATGTGCATGTTTAGATTATCATCTCAGAAACTCCCCCGTTAGGGACCTTTCCTCCAAGCCCACCTTGTATGCGGTTTCATAATACAAAGACAGACACGGCAACAAATAGTATTGGACATTGTCATTGCACTTTTAGGTTCATAGAGCTTTCATCCATTGAACAAAGTTACTGAAGTTTTTGTGAGATTCACCGCCTTCCTCAATGCACTTTACGAGTTTTTCCTTAATGTCCGAAGCTCTTTTACCGAAGTTCTGATCGTGGAGCAATTGATCCATCTTGCGCTTGATTTATTCTCTCCTTATGATCCCGCTCTCCTCTTGACCGAATTTCAAATTGACCCTCCACATGTCATTAAGGAACTGATCGGCAAAGTATGTCCAGCACAAGAAAGGGATGCCATTGCTTGCTCCTTCCATAGCGGAGTTCCAACCGCAATGGCTCACAAAACAAGCGATGGCGGGATGAGCCAGGACCTTCTGCTGCGGAGCCCAAACCACTAATTTCGCTCGACCAAAATCCTCTCTTTGAACCCTTTTAGATATGCATCTTTCTCATCGGTGGAGTCAGGCCGGACAACCCATAGGAATGGCCTTTTGGAGAGCTCAAGCCCCAAGGCCAGTTCCTGGAATTGGGTTTGCTCAAAAACTGTGAAACTGCCGAAAGCAACATAAATTACGGACTTAGAGGGTTGTTGGTCCAGCCATATCAAATAGTCCGAGTCTTCTGGCCAGAAGTATCCGGCTGAGCTATCGAGCCGGTGGTTCACCAAGAGTGGGACGATGGGCAGGATCCTGCGAGCAAAGGTGAGTGCTCGAGGCTCTAGGTCACAAGACGTGTTGCCTATAAACCCGTCTGTGAGTTCCGCACTTTTGCTGATTCTGACCATAACAATGAAAATGATCTTCCGTGTAGCAGCATCGCCCATGCAGGCCCAAGTAAGGCTCGCCGGGCTCATGTCAGGCATGCCGGGTGCCAATTGAAACTTCGGATGTTTAATCACTCCTGAGAGCAGAATGAGGAACAGCAGATAGAAAAAACTCAAGGTGACGAATGATATGAGGATAGCGAAGATTCATGTCAAATCGACTCTCGGATGCAGTATGTCAGTGCATTACTATGTTAGGCTTATCATGTAGCATGGTTTGATTTTTCTAGCTATGAAGGGGACCTTTGAATGTAAGGGCAATCTAGTTTCTTACCGATGTACTATCTTCTCAGTAAATTGCCAAATTATTCTTCTTACGAAGAAAGTTTGAGTGACTAAAGTTTTAGATTCGATATTAAAGTTCATTGACACGAAATGAGAAATAGAATGTGGGAGGAATATGTATTTTGTATTTCACTGTATTTTCAATGTATAATGTCTGATATATAGCATACAATGTGAGAAATAAAAGGAAATAGTATTTTCTAAAAAGATCAAAGGAAATCAGATCTAATCCTAGATTGATACGTCAATTAATTACGATTTATAATTAATGCAGATTATCCTTTCAAGCATATCTTCCAACACTCCCCTTCAAGCCGGCAGCTTGTACATGTTGAAGACGCCCAACTTGCTCAATAGATGTGTATGTTGTCTTTGACATAGGGGCTTCTTGAAAATGTCCGGAAGTTGTTCTGTAGTTCCAATTCCTCTAGTCTCGATTATTCCTTCTTGAATCTTGTCACAAGTGAAGCAACAATCAACCTCTATGTGCTTTGTTCTTTCATGTGCTATGGGATTTGTTGCAATTTAAGTGCTGCATCATTGTCACGAAATAGCTGGGTTGGTCCTTTATCTTGAACCCCAAGATCTAGAAGTAGCTTTCGAATCCACACTATTTCACTAGCAATTTTAGCCATGACTCTATACTCAGCTTCAACTGATGACAAAGACATAGTGGATTGTTTCTTGGTTTTCCACGAAAGTAATGATTCCCTAAGTTTAATGCAGAAGGTAGTGACAAACCTTTGACTCATAGGGCAAGTCGCATAATCTGTGTCACAATAGGTGGCCATCTTCATGTTATAGCCTCAAGAAAGGAGTATCCCAAGTCTTGGGCATTTCTTCAAGTACCCAACAACTTTAAGGGAAGCATTCGTATGGGATAGTTTCGGGCTATGCATGAAGTGGCTGAGTGTTTGCATTGCATAATATATATCATGTCTCATCATGGTGAGGTAAATAAAGTTTCCAACAAGTCTTTGGTAGCTTGAAGGATCCTTGAGTAAAGGATCATCCCTTGAAGACAATAGACCCGCATCATAATTAGCTGAAGTTAATTTGGCATTTTGCTCGATGGGAATAACAGCTGGTTTGCATCATGATAAACCCGCTTCTAATATAATCTCCATTGCAAATTTCCATTGGCTGAGAAATATTCCTTGATCTGATCAGGCAATTTCAGTCCCATGAAAATATTTGAGTGATCCCATATCTTTAATGTGAAAAGTGTTGGAGAAAACTTCCTTATGTGTTTTGAAGTTGACAAAACGTTTCCATTAGTCTAGTCTGAAGACTTGAAGACTCTTTTGTCAAAGTCTGAAGACCATCAGATTCAAGATTTAAAGTCTGCCCTCATTGATAGTTTCTAGACCGTCGAAGAAGATTTATCCAGAATAAATGATTTATTTTAGGAATTGTTTCGAGCGGTTAAAGAAGCTTCTCACGGTTGGAGATAGCATTTTGAGATCTTTTTATTCGTTTTAATCTTGATACGAATAAGTTAGATTCATTGATTGACAAGGTATACTTGGAAGGTTCTACTTATGGAAACCTAGATCCTGATTGTATGGGCGAGCAGGATTGGTGGGCTATCATCACATTCCTTAAGTGACTCGAAGATCTCCTTAATTGATTCTGTCCAACGGTTAGATGGAGGAACTCCTTTGGAAAGTGCCAACGGGTATGAAGGCATGGAGGAGTATAAAAGGGAGAAGCTCTGGTTATTCGAGTGTGTGCGTGATAGATAAATTTCAAAGTCTGAAGCTCCTTGTTCTTTGTTGATTCAACTGTTGAGCGAAACTTATATTCAAAAGAGAGATTAAATACTTGTGAGACCTTGAGGAAGTGTAGCAAAGTCCCTACACTATGGAATCAAGGACGTGATATTGTAATGACTTTTTTGATTCATAGTGAAATCCAGCCGGTGGGCTGTCAGTGTGGGAGAGTGGACGTAGGCTTGGAATAAGCCGAACCACTATAAATTTTGTGTTCATCTTCTCTCATCCCTAAACCTTCTATTTATGCTTTCGAGTTGTTCATTTATTTAATAGTTGAATTCTATTTTACTATCCATCAAAGATATTCTTCTAAGTCCTACGAAAAGTTTCTTATACACCTATTCACCCCCTCTAGGTGTATTCTCTAGCCCCTTTTAATTGGTATCAGAACTTGTGTGCTTATTTATTGAAGTGTTTTACTTCTTAAGCTAAAAATCTATGGCTAGTATTTTGGCTATAGGATTGATCGAATGTCAAAGCAACACCAAACCACCTTACTTTGATGGAAAAGAATACAACATATGGAAGAACAAGATGAAAGCTTTCCTCAGATCAAAAGATCCCCTTGAATGGGATGTGGTGGAAAAATGAGTTATTCCAACAATAACTTCAACTTCAGAAAGAGGGAAGGAAGTGACAGATGCTAGAGAGTTGACACAAGAAGAGATAACCAAAAGACAAGCTCTCGACGCAAAAGCTATCTATTCTTTATAATGTGCTTTATCTCCTAATGAGTATAACAGAATTTCATCCTGTGAAACAGCAAAAGAAGTCTGGGACAGGTTACATGTTACTTATGAAGGAACCGATCGAGTCAAAGAGACAAAGATCAACATTCTTCTTGGGCAATATGAAGCTTTCAAAATGAAGCCAGGAGAAACTATTATTGATATGTTTAGCCGTTTTACAGAGATTGTAAATGGTCTTGCATATCATGGGCAACCTATCTTAGGACAAATGAAAGTCAACAAGTTGTTGCGAGGACTCTCTAAAGATTGGAATCACATCAAGACTTCCATTAGAGAAACTCAAAGGATCGCACATTTATCTGTCGATGAATTAGTGGGCACACTTCAGTCTTACGAAGTGAAGCAAATCAATGAAGATGAAGGTCCTAAAGGTAAAAAAATCAATTGCTTTAAAGTCTAACGATGATTCTGATGTTACAGATACAGAAGACGATCTGGACGATGAAGAATTGGCACTCATGATAAAGAAGTTCATAAAGTTAAACAGAAAGGGAAGAAAGTACAACTGGAGGAAGCAAAATACTCAAAGATCTCATAATAAAGCAACTGAAGATAATGAGTTCAACAAAGACGTGGTTTGCTTCAAATGCAAAAAGAAAGGACACATCAAACCCAACTGTCCTCTACTGAAGAAAAAAAAAAGGAAATACAGAGAAACTCAAGAAAGCCCTCAAAGCAGAGACTTGAAGCAACACAGAATATGAAGAGAGTGATGAAGAGTATGCCAATATTTGTCGATGGCAAACTCAGAATCAGACTCAGACTCTGAGACAAACTTAGACTCAGATTCGACAAGGAAATTGAGGTAAGTGACCTTAAAATTCCATTAAAATTTCAAAGTACATTGATGAACTTTGTCTTAGCCTAAAAGTATCTCTTAAAAGGATTTCCGAACTTAAAAAGGAAAATTCTATACTAAGGCAACAGGAAATTTCTTTTAAGGAAAAATTTGAAAATCTGAACAACAATTTCAAGACTTCAAAAGAAAATGAAGAGTTTCTTTCAAAAGAAAACATTCTATTAAAAAATGATATTACAGCTATTTCAAAAAGGTTTTCAAATGGATTTGAAAAGCTTGATAAAATTCTTTCAATTCAAAGACCTTATTTTTATAAATCAAGTTTGGGAATGACACCGTAAAAACCGTTAATTTAATTGATTTTCCAAAAGTAAAAGAAAGAATCAAACAAAGACCTGCTAAAGCTTTTTACAAAAATCATTTTCAAAAATTCTTTGTAAAATCTGTTGGTTGAAGTGCTCTTAAATGTTCAAAGTGTAACAGCTCGGAACATTTTGAGAAGGATTGTCCTAAAGTCTCGGAAACATGTTAAGAGCGGGCAAAGACTACTTTTGGAACTAACTCCCCGGACCCAAGAAAGTATGGGTACCAAAGAAAACTTGAAATTTTTACATAATTACAGGTCACTATCGAAAAAAGATTAAGTGGTATTTAGATAGTGGCTGCTCGAGACATATGACAGGAGACTCAAATTACTTCATAAAGCTTACCCAAATAGATGGTGGAAAAGTTTCCTTTGGAGGAAATGGCAAAGGAAGAATCACTGGACTTGGAACTATCAATATTGGGAGTCTCACAATCAATAACGTTTCCTTGGTGGAAGGCTTAAACTACAATCTTCTCGGTATAAGCCAATTGTGTGACATTGGTTTCAAAATCAACTTTCAAGAAGGCATATGTTCAGGAATTAGTAAAGATTTGTCATGATCCTTTACTGGTCGAAGATAAGGAAATATCTATCTGCTTGATATCAAATCAAAAAGCTCTCAGTGTCTAATCTCCATTCAAGATGAAGAGAATCTCTGGCATAGAAAACTTGGCCATATCAGTATGAAGCGAGATAGCCAAGATTTCTTCCAAAAGCTTGTTCGTGGACTGCCCAACCTAAGATTTCAAAAGACAGAATTATGCACACCATGTGTTTTGGGAAAACAGGTAAGAAACTCCTTTAAACCTGTAAATCAAGTTTCAACTGATCATGTTTTGCAACTCCTGCATATGGATCTCTTTGGACCAACCAAAACACAAAGCATTGGTGGGAATAAATATTGATTGGTAATCGTAGATGACTATTCTCGCTATACTTGGGTGTTCTTTTTATCAAGTAAGTTTGAAACTTTCTCTCACTTCTCAAAATTTGCTAAGAAAATTCAAAATGAGAAAGGATATACTATAACAAGCATCCGGACAGACCATGGAGGTGAGTTCGAAAATCAAGACTTTGCAAATTTTTGTGATGAATGTGGTTTAAAGCATGTTTTATCTTCGCCATATACTCCAGAACAAAACGGAGTAGTGGAAAGAAAGAATAAATTTTTGCAAAAAATGGCAAGAATTCTCTTAATTGAAAGTAACATTTCTTCTCGTTTTTGGGCTGAAGCAATTTCTACAGCATGTTATATTATCAACAGAGTTTTCTTAAGGCCTATTCTGGAAAAAAAAACTCCTTATGAGTTGTTCAAAAGAAAAAAGCCAATTGTTTCATATTTTCATGTGTTTGGCTGCACATGTTTTATTTTGAAAAATGCAAATGATCGTGTTGGTAAGTTTGAAGAAAAGTCGACGAAGAAATCTTCCTTGGATATTCAACAACCAGCAAAGCCTACGAGTATACAACAAGAAGACTCAATCGTGGAAGAGTCAATGAATGTCAAATTCCAAGACTTTACACAAAATCAATTGATTCCGACTCAACCCGAGGAATCGAGCTTACTCCAGACTCTACAAATTCTAATTCCTCTGGAGTAGCTCAGACTACAGAAGGTCAACAACGAACAAATCATAAAGAAGAAAAAGATGAACGGGTTGTTAGACCAACCAGCAACTGGAAGCACGAGTCAACTCATCCCAAAGAACTCATCATTGGTAACATCGATGAAGGAATACGAACAAGATCCAAAAGACATGAAGAGTCTAGCGTTGTGGCTCTTATTTCTGAAATAGAACCCAAAAGTATAGAGAAAGCCTTAACAGACGAAAGCCGGATTGAAACTATGCAAGAAGAACTCATACAGTTTAGCATCAACGATGTTTGGGAATTAACTCCTAAACCAAAAGGTAAATCTATTATTGGTGCTAAATGGGTTTTCAGGAACAAGATGGACGAAAAAGGAAAAGTCATAAGGAACAAAGCAAGGCTCGTGGCCAAAGGATACACGCAAGAAGAAGGGATAGACTATGATGAAACTTACGCACCAATGGCAAGGTTAGAAGCAATTCGTTTATTACTTGCTTTTGCTTGCTATAAAAATTTCAGGCTGTTTGAAATGGACGTCAAAAGTGCATTCCTAAATGGATTCATTCAAGAGGAAGTTTATGTAGAACAACCGCCTGGTTTTAAAGACCCAAGGAGATCAGATTATGTATTCAGACTGAAAAAAGCTCTATATGGATTAAAGTAAGCACCTCGAGCTTGGTATGAAAGGTTAAGTAAATTCTTGATTCAGAGTGGCTTTGTGAAAGGTAAAGTAGACACTACTCTATTTATTAAAAGAGAATGTAAAAATTTTCTACTTGTTCAAATATATGTTGATGACATTGTTTTCGAATCTACTAATGAAAATTTGTGCAAGAAATTTTCTAAGTCTATGCAAGAAGAATTCGAGATGAGCATGATGGGTGAACTGTCTTTCTTTCTTGGACTACAAGTGTAACAATTGAAGGAAGGAATTTTCATTCATCAAGAAAAATATGCTAAGGAACTTGTTAAGAAATTCGGTTTGGAGAATTGCAAAAAGACTGAAATACCAATGTCAAGTTGCTCGAAGCTAGATAAAGATGAAGGAGGAAAGAAAGTTGACCAGAAGCTATACAAAAGTATCATTGGTTCACTTCTCTATCTTACTGCTTCTAGGCCTGACATTTTGTTTAGTGTTTGTATGTGTGCCAGATTTCAATCAGATCCCAAAGAATCTCATCCGAGTGCTGCAAAACGCATCATCAAATACGTCGCAACAACCTCGTCGTTAGGTCTATAGTATCCTAAAAGGGGAGACTTTACTCTTCTTGGATACTCAGACGCAAATCTTGCTGGATGCAAAGTTGATAGAAAAAGTACCTCAGGTACTTGTCAATTACTTGGAAACAAGATAGTATCCTGGTTCTCTAGAAAACAAAGTACGGTTGCTCTCTCAATAGCAAAAGCAGAATATGTGGCTCTTGGAAGTTGTTGTTCTCAAATCCTATGGATAAAACAACAATTAAGAGACTTTGGAATTGAAGACTCATGTACTGAGATTAAATGTGATAACACAAGCGCAATCAACCTTACCAAGAATCCAATTCTTCATTCAAGAGCAAAGCATATAGAGATTCGGCATCACTTTATAAGAGACCATGTTCAAAATGGAGAAATTCTGATTCAATTTATTGATTCAAAGAACCAACTCGTGGACATCTTTACAAAACCTCTGGAGAAAAGCCAATTTGAGTCTATTTGGCGCAAGCTTAATATTATAAAGTCTGAAGAAGCTCAGACTTTGGGATAAAAACCAAAAGACGCTCAAACCCAGATGATCAAGGATTACGACTGTAAGTTGTTTCAGTTTTAGAAATTTATCTTTTGAAAGGTAAGTTTATATATTAATCTGTAATTGATTGACATTATCTTTCCAAGTTTTTGTAGAAATCATTCCTTTTTGAAAAAGAAGTTATCTTTTTATTATGGCAGTTATCTATTTTCAAAAAGGCAGTTATTTTTTTGAAAATACATTTTTTTTGTGACGATTCGTATGCCCCCGTTTCGACTGCTTTATATATACTGTTCTTCTTCTCCTTTTTACTCGCAAACCCTAAAAGCGCAGAACTCCACTTTCTTACTTTTTCTCCCAGTTTAATCCTTAAAGTTTTCATCTTTCTCACGAATCGAGTTTGGAAAACCCTCAAAGACTGTGACAATGTCTTTCCAAAGAAAGTCTTCAAGGATCGCAAAGCGAGGGGGACCACAAAGATATGGGCGAGGGTCCTACGCATTTTGACCTTACCGAGCAAGAAGATTCTCCAAGGCAACAAGAGAGCCCACAACATTCTCAACCGCGTCAATCTCCTCGGGCTAGACCTCGGAATGCTCAAAGAACGAACGGAGGAAGTTATCGAAGATGCTGAACCCGTAAGAACTCAAAAGCCTGCCTTTAATTTCAAACTTTATTCAGCTTTAAAGGATAGAGGCTCTCCAATGACTATTATCGATGAATTTCTAAAAGAGAAGGGGTATAGAAATGAAACCCACTTTTTGCAAACAATGGAACGTTTGGGAATTGCTCCTGCTGGCTCTGTAGATAGGGCCTTTGCAAATTTCCCGAGTGATCCACGTTTTGGAGGAGTTAGTCAGCCCGATGGCAATGATGATGAAAAGTTGTTCACTAATTTCAAGCTGAGAATGGGTATTGCTGTGAATGTACGAGGACCAAGTTCAGATCTGTTTCGTTCTGAGGAACACAAGCAGACTTATTCTAAGTTGTTAAAGCAAGGGGTTATGAATCCAAAGAGTATGGATTTTGATTTCCTTGACTCCCTGAATGTGAAGTTGCGGGAGAAATTCACTTTACATCAGCTTGAACGTTTTTGCTCTGACTCTACTGTAGCCCATCCAGAACTCACTGCTTATTTTTATTCAAATCTAAGTTTTCGGATGCGAGCAGTTTCTCTTTCGGTGTTAGGATCGGGACTTTGTGGTGGATATGGACACTCTGGCTGATGTGATTGGAGTAGAGAGAGGTTTATTCCAATCAATTAGCGTATCTATTGGTCGTGTGACAGTGGAGCTTGTTCGAGATGGAATGGCAGAAGGTCGGATTTCCTATTCGAGATGAATGCTTCGAATATCCTATTTCACAAAATTGTGATCAACTGTCTTAGACCCAAATCCACATCAAAGACTAACGTCTCCAATTCAGAAGCAAAGCTGATGTATGCCATCAATGCTGATAAAAAATTCTCTCTGCCGCATACTATCATGTTTCACATGTACAGATCAATGGTGAAGGACAATGGTCAGCTTCCCTATTCAGCACTTGTTACAAAGCTTTTCAGACATTTTAACATCCAGCCTCCAAGAATTCTATGTGTTCGGACGTGTGATCAAATGGTGGTAAGGCTGAAGATGGTTTCTAAGATGCGTCTGAAAGAGCTGAACAAGGCTTTGGAGAAATTTAAGGAAAAGACTCCTCACCAAACTCATCAAGACTCTGTTGCTGCAAAGCAAAAAGGAAAGGAGCCGGTGACAGCTCCAACTAAAAGAAAAAGAGCAATCATCTTGCAGGATGAAGAAGAAGATGATGATGATGATGTTACCATCTCTGCTCTTGCTTTGAGAAAATTGCAGCGTTCTATTCCAGAAACAGAGTTTAGAGGAGGCTTAGAAGAGACAGAGAAGAGGAGTGAAGAGAGGGAATCAATAAGGAAGGAGACAGAGGAAAAAGAAGATGAAAACAAGGAGAAACAAGGAGAACAAGGTCATCCTGTCACTAAAGAAGAAATTGAACAGGAATAGTACTTCTCTCCACCTGAAGGCACAGAAACAGGGGGAGCTGCAGAGAAAAGAGGTACTCATTCTCTTGCTTTCACTAGTGATGATATTAGTCGTTCTCCTGCCAATCCAGAAGATGTGTATGCCTCTCACTTTCCTGAAGAAGGTCATGAGGTATCTTCACCGAATCTGAATGTGCCATTATCTCCACAATCTGACCATGCTGAAGCAAGCACTCAAATAGACAACTCAGCAAACTTTCGAAGACTAGGTGATATTCTCATGAAGATGAGAGGTCAGATTTATGCCTTGGTATGCGAATTTCAAAACATGCAGAATGCTTATAAAGCCTCTTCAGAATCGTTGATCAATCAAGTTCAGGCCCTTAATCTTCAAATTCAAGCAACTGCCAAGGGTGAGGAATTAGCACATCTGAAGGAGGATCTAAGGAAGCTGGAGGAGACAGTCAAGTCGATAGGAGATTTCCAGCTTGTTCGCGTTCCCAATCAATCTTAAATCAATTTTTTTTTGTCTCTACATTTTTAATGCTGACAAAAAGGGGGAGAGATGCAGTTGTGCATATTTGTTTTGTTTGAACTCAGACTTGTTTTTGTTTCTGACTTTAACTTTTATCTAGCGTGACTTTTGGATTGTGTTTTGACTATGTGATTGCATTACAGTATCTTAAGCATTGTTGGTACTCATGGCAGTTTTTACAGGACTAACCGATTTCTTGTGGATGCAGATTCGATACTATCTTAACTCATTTATCGTTTATGAGATATCGTATTCTTGTTTGCTTGAGTATTGTCTTGCAGGTCAATATTTCCAAATCTGCAGGGAAGTTTTATCACCATCAAAAAGGGGAAGATTGTTGGAGAAAACTTCCTTATGTGTTTTGAAGTTGACAAAACGTTTCCATCAGTCTAGTCTGAAGACTTGAAGACTCTTCCGTCAAAGTCTGAAGACCGTCAAATTCAAGATTTAAAGTCTGTCCTCATTGACAGTTTCTAGACCATCGAAGAAGATTTATCCATAATCAAGGATTTATTTTAGGAATTGTTTCGAGCGGTTAAAGAAGCTTCTCACGGCTGGAGATAGCATTTCGAGATCTTTTTATTCGTTTTAATCTTGATACGAATAAGTTAGATTTGTTGATTGACAAGGTATACTTGGAAGGTTCTACTTATGGAAACCTAGATCCTGATTGTATGGGCGAGCAGGATTGGTGGGCTATCATCACATTCCTTAAGTGACTCGAAGATCTCCTTAATTGATTCTGTCCAACAGTTAGATGGAGGAACTCCTTTGGAAAGTGCCAATGGATATGAAGGCATGGAGGAGTATAAAAGGGAGAAGCTCTGGTTATTCGAGTGTGTGCGTGATAGATAAATTTCAAAGTCTGAAGCTCCTCGTTCTTTGTTGATTCAACTGTTGAGCGAAACTTGTATTCAAAAGAGAGATTAAATACAGCTGGTGGGCTGTTAGTGCGGGAGAGTGGACGTAGGCTTGGAATAAGCCGAATCACTATAAATTCTGTGTTCATCTTCTCTCATCCCTAAACCTTCTATTTACGCTTTCATGTTGTTCATTTATTTAATAGTTGAATTCTATTTTACTATCCATCAAAGATATTCTTCTAAATCCTACGAAAAGTTTCTTATACACCTATTCACCCCCCTCTAGGTGTATTCTCTAGCCCCTTTCAAAAAGTGGCATGCAAATATTCCTTCAAACTTTTGATGGCCAATTCATCACTTCTGATAATAAGAATTTCATCAACATATGTCATTAGATACATAGATGACAAACCTTTTATCCATGTGAACAGTGCATAATCATTCTTGGATTGTTTGAATCCTATGGCTATAAGTGCATTGGTAAATTTAGGATACCACTGTCGGGAAGCCTATTTGAGGCTATAGACGAATTTACGGAGACAACATACCCTAAACTCCCCTATCTCCATAAACCCTATGAAAGATCCATATATATTTCCTCGTTTAGATCCCCATGAAGGAAAGTGTTGTGGACATCCATTTGATGTAAGGACTAATCACAAAATGCAGCAACTGATAAGAAGAACGATGACATCCTTTGCAACAGGAGAGAAGGTCTTGTGATGATCAAAAATTCTTCTCGCTGTATGAATTCTTCGGCCACCAATCAAGCCTTGTAGTGTTCAACTCATCCATTTGCTCTATATTTGATCTGTATGCCCACTTGCAGCCAATCAGTTTGCGATGAAAGGGTAATGGTACAATCTCTCATGTATGATTCTCAATTAAGGCATGTAATTCTACTTTCATAGCCTATTGCCAACGTGGACCACTGACTGCCTCTTTGTTACCGAAAGGTTTGTGTTCCTCGAATATCTGGCTAATGTAACACGTATGATCTGATGATAGCCGATGAAAAGAAACGTAGGAGGAAATAGGATAATGAATACCTAGTGTATCTATAGCAACATAGACATAGTCTTTAGTCCAAGGGGGTGGATGGGTTATACGACTGGAGTGCCTTGGTGCATTGACTCGAGGCGTAGAAGATGATGGAGCAACATTGGTATTATCTAGATGAACATCCGGAGTGGAAACCACTTCCATTGGCACAACAAGCTCCTCAATTAAATAATATGTTACAAACAACTCGTTCATATCATCAGATATCAGTGTCAATGCTGGAGATGATGTAGGATATACTAGAGGTTCAGTGGAGATTTGGGAACAATCGTAAGATAAATCCTCATCATATTTGAATCGATGAGGAACTATCGTCATTTCAAAATTCTCCACTGAGGATTCATCCTCATGAATAACAACATCCTTGCTTAAAAAAAAAAAAAAAAAAAATCACCTATTGATGGCTCAAAAACATGATACCCCTTTTTGGAGATTTGGATATCCCATGAAAATGCATCGACAAGCATGAGGACCCATTCTGTCTCAAAGTCCCACAATGGTGACTTAACATAAATAACCAAAAACTCTTAAATGATGAATTTCTAGTTTTTTTTTTTTCCAAAAAGTAGGTTGAACGGAGTTCACCCATCAAGAATGCGAGTTGACATGCAATTGATTAGGTAATCTGCAATGACCACACAATCTCTCCAAAGAGTTTTAGGAATAGATGCTTGGAACTTAAGAGCACATGTAACTTCTAAGAGATGGCGATGTTTTCACTCTACTATTCCATTTTGATGAGAAGTATATTTACAAGAACTTTCATGGATGATCCCTTGAGAAGAAAACAGTGAATGGCATTCACTATTGAAGAATTCTTTTCCATTGTTAGTTCTTATCCGTTGAACGGATTTTCCAATTTGATTATGGGATAGAGAAAATAACATTTTTAAATGATGGAAGACTTGACTTTTTGACTGCATAAGGAAAACCTATATGGCATAGTAATAATCATCCACAATCGTGAGGAAAATCGAGACCATCATGATTTGCAATATGGTATGCTCCCCCCATACATCAGCATGGATCAATGAAAAAATGTCATTGGTACAAGTTTTACCTACTGGAAATGAAACATGTGATTTCTTTGCTAGAAGGCAAATATGACATTGAGATTAAGGAAAGAAAGCACTATGTCCCAATCATTGATGAAAAATGAGGTTATTGTCAATGGGAGTAGCATTACACAATAATTTATTATTCAAAGGATTGTAGGGTAAATCCAAATCACTTGAAAAATTGGTCCAAAAATGTAATTAATGTGAGATTCTGTCCAAGCTCATCAGTTTGCCAATCAAATGAGCCTAAAAGAAACAACTATCAAAGTTGAAAGACACGTGATAAGAATTTTTCTCACAAACTTTGGAAATATAGATGAGGTTGAAATGGAAATCAAGAATGTAGAGGACGGAGATCAACGTCGAAAACAAGTCCAACGGCTACAACGCACTAATGCGTTCACCTCTGAGTGTCGATCTAGAAAAAGGATTTGAGAAAAATGGTAATGATTTGCAAAAAATCGTAAATCAGAACTTGAAGATCGACATTGAACAGCTCCTGTACCTGAATCAGACTCGGCGTTCCTCACGTTCGATGATTCCATAAGTGAAATTGAAGCTAAATGTCTGATTTCCTCTTCTGTTTGGTTAAGAAGTATTATTAGATTCAGATCCTCCACTGATTTCAATTTGTTTTTGTTGATTAATGTATTCATCGTCACTGAATGAGGACATCTCCGAAGGCATATTCTTTGCCGCTTCATTATGAGTCGAGGTAAGTGCAATAAAACTCCTTTTAATAGCATCCAATGAGGCAAGAGCTTCTTGTGTCATAACTCATAATCAATAGCGAAGGTTCAGGGCCATAACACATTGCAAATATGATTAAAATCAATGCTTTTATGATCTGGAATTTATTATAGTTGGATTCTGAGATTCTATGATTTTCAAGTCTAGATGAGCATGTTTCTGTTTGGCCTATTTTGAGCTCTTAAATGTTATTATCTTGCGAAGTGATGAACTAGAAGTTCAATATACACATCACAAGCTTCGAATTGTAAGGTAGCACAACCCAATTGAATGATGTTTGACCTTCGAAAAACACCTCCAAAGTTGCACGATTCTGTAGCAATTTGGGTATGTTCAAGGTTTTATTTCAGTTCTAAAATCTAAATTTGCTAATTCTATACTAATCTTTGTGTTGATTTCTGGAGTAACTTTAGTGAAAGTTGCTCGTAATTGTGTGGCATATGTCCTGTATTTTTTTCAAAATTTTTAGTCATGATGAGCAAAGTCAAAATCACTCAAATCCGAGCTAAGGTTAGTTTGCCATGTTTTGGTTCGAGATGAAATTAGCTAGAATTGAACATGTAATTGAACTTGTTCAACCTCAAGTCCTTCATGATGAATGAACTACATGTTGTATGTGTTCCATTGATACATGATTTGCAAATTTTTGATGTTATTTAGCGTGTCAATTGCATGCATTCATGTAAATAGTGCTGCAGTAAAATAGACTTTGCATATCAAGAGTCTGTTTTGCCAATTTTTGTTACGACTCGCATGATCTCATTTAGGTTTCGAACTCTCAACGAAAAACGTTCCTCGTTGCATATTATATATGTAAGATTATTCGTTAAATTTTTTACATGTCCCTAGGTGTTCAAAAATCATATCGGTTCTGTGATGTTAAAGTTAGAATTAAACTTTATCGTGTATGCACATTGCTATGCTCGTTCGAGTCATCTAATGACCAAATCTTGCAATTGTTCCTTCTTGTCATTTGAACTACATGTCACAAGGTTCGTACATATGTTTAGGTCATTGCATTTGAGCATCATTTTAAATGTTAAATGTGTCACAAAAGTGCTTGTTACATTTAAAAACTTACAAGCATGTCATTAAGAATCTCAAATCATCTTGTATTGTCATTGAATTATATGACATTTCGCATGTCAATTTAGGGTTAGATGATCACCCCAATTGTTTGTCGTATCTAATTCTAAGTCGTGTGTGATTTCTTCATGCCATTTGTGCATTAATTGAGTGAGTTCAAAGTTCATTAATGCATGCTTGTGCTTCTTTTTTTAATTACTAACATGCACACTTTTAAAGATCTTGGTCTTAGAGTATCAAATTGACCTTGTTTGGACCCGAGCCCTTCTAAGAAGTCATAAAGAACTCCTAGAGGTTTCTAATGACACTAATTTTGTATCAATCGCTCATCGTTAGGGTTACTTTCCAATTTTTCCAAACTAGACCATAATTTGGACATGGGATCAAATTCAGACCCATATTCGAACCCCTGTTTGGACAAACATTTGACTTTTTTGTTCCATTTTTCTATAAGGATTCTGCACTTGAGTCCTTAACAAAACTTGTCTATCATCATGTTGGTTATAATATATGAAAATTTGGTGATTTTTAGACTTATTTTGATAGGACAAATCCTTGTGGTAATGACTGAATGTCCTGATGACTTGACAAATTTCTAACGAGTTGTTGCTTGTTATTTGATTTTTGTAAAATGATGTGTAGTTCATTTAGGAAAATTTTCTTCACAAAAGTTGTTCATTATCATGTCCTGCATGTTAATAAATTTTTCGATAACTACATTGTCAATGGGCATTATCCGATTTTGCTAATTTGTCATACTTGGTCTGAAATTTTCTAATATAAAATTGGTTGTGATTGTTTAGTTAGACCTTTTAGGCTAGTTTGTGTATGAAATTAGGTCTTATCATCTTCATGAAAGTTATTTTGAATGTTTTGATCTTTTTTATTGAATAATTGGCCTTTCCAAATTTCATCTTAAAAAATGCTTTGGTACATGTAATGTTTCTGAAAACAATTTGTTAAGACTTTTTTTTCCAAAGCTCGATTTGGCTTAAGGAAGAGTCATGATTTGGACTATATTCAAAATACCTACGACGCTCGTGAGTGTATTTATGTGAGTCCCGAGCTAGCCTTGGCAATTGAATACCTTTCATAGCCTAGACATCACTTTGTCTCAAAACTTTTTGTGGATGATTTCAAAAAAAGATGTCTTTGAAACATCACATGTACCCTCATACATACAATCATGTCATTCATTAGAGATGCATGTGTTTGTGATTGGCGCATGCCCTTGGTAATAAGTGACCTGCCAATAATTCATTTTATTGCTTGATTGGTTGAAAAATAAGGTCCAAAAGACCTACATACATGTTTAATTCCCACAATGCATGTGACTTTTAGATGTATGATAGGGTCAATGCACAATATCAAGGGAAAACTTTGGAATCACACGAATCGCTTAGTTAAGAGATTTATAAGTGTTGTTGGCCATGCAAGAACACAATTGGTCAATGATGATTATAAGTCATAAAATGAATTGAGTAGGTATCTTAGAAGGACCTACGAATGAACTACAAAAAAAAGCCAATCCTAAGGCCCAAATCTGATTCGTAAATTGAACTTCTATTGATTGATTGACTTTAGTATGATATTATGATTTTGGTTGTTTTGACGTGTATACTTATTTCTTTCCATTGTATATACCTAGTTGTAGTTCTTAGACTAGGTTTAGATTAGGATCCTGAAGATGAAGATGACACAAAGACGGTGAAAGTCGATATCCATTCTGGCCATTATTCTGTACTATTCATTCCCGACATATGTCTTGAGTTTTTATTGTTTGTATAAAAACCTGACAAGTTGCGGGTTCTTTTCTTTTCGTCATTTAGTTATATTTCTCTTTTTATGTTTTTTAGGATTGCATGATAGATTTACTGCTTTACTTGGTTGTTACTTACTATCTTGTACTTTCAATTCCATTAATTGTTTTCTTTTCTCATTTTTTAGGGATAAGTGTTGTAGAAGTCCTAAAACTTGTCACAAAAATGCAATTGAGTCCTAAAACTTGCAAAAAGTACAATTAAGTCCTAAAAATTGTCAAAATGGTTCAATTAAGTTCTAAAGTTAACACTGTCAGTCTTATTGACGGAAAATGCGACGTGGCGCCAACGTAGCATTTTAAATGATTTTTTTATTTTCCACCTGGCTTTTTAAAATAATTTGGCAACGGTGATGGCGGCAGAGGAGCTGCCCTTTTTCTTTTTTCTTTTTTTTTTTTTAACAATTTTTTAAAAAATGAATTTTAGTTTTTAAATATAATTTTAAAAAATTGAATTAAAAATTATTTTAAAAAGCCAGGTGAAAATTAAAAAATCATTTAAAATGCCACGTCAACATTTTCCATCAATAAGACTGACGGTGTTAATTTTAGGACTCAATTGAATCATTTTGACAAGTTTTAGGACTTGATTGCACTTTTTGCAAGTTTTAGGACTCAATTGCATTTTCATGACAAGTTTTAGGACTTCTACAACACTTATCCTTTTTTTTTTAAAATAGAATAGCATGTAAATGACCAACCATGCATGATCGCCTAGTTTAGAATAAACAATTGTAAAAAAATTAAAGAAGAAATGCAAGGACACCTAGGTAAACACAACATACTATTAGGTACTGAAATGGCGCTAATTGAAATATTAGCGTAACCCAAGTCCCCAAACCTAGATATCTAGTTATATAGGAATCGAGGGGATATTCTCGACCCTTAATTGAGATTTCTAGCCTACCCCAAAAAATGAGGCTAGTAGCGACTCCCATCTTATTTCTAGGTTGTCTTAAACAACTAAACCATTTAAATGAATTCGTCGTGAGGGATATGGATCATTAGAAAATGTCCACAATTGTGATTTAGCATACTCAAGATGGTGAAGCAAATAAAAATGAAGTGATGCCATCTTTGGTAGATGTACATCTCGAGAGGACTATCATGGTTGTCAAAATACCCTTAAACTCACATTTACGTCACAATTCCTTTTCAACCTTAAAATCGTCAATTGGGAAGTATTGTGGTGTTGAGGTACGGTCACAACACTCCACTGTTACGCAGGATACAAGAGTGGGAGAGCTCACCATTATGATTACGTGAACTCACAAGAGGTTCGTCCGGGGGGTGAGGTGATGACATCCCTATGGTTGAGAACCATGAGGGAACTTTCATGGTCAAGTATCCCTAAATCCGACCTTTCCTCTTCATCTCCTCATGAGAGGGATTGGCGGCAAGATCGAGTCGCAACAAGAATCATACCACTTTCTCACATCAATGGTTGAGGATAAAAGTCTTTTTGAGAGCTAGTGTAAAAAACCTTTTTTATTAGGTTATTTTCAATTTGGCATATTTGATTTAACCCTTAGATGGTTAATCAAACTTCATTTTGTTAAAATCTTCTTCGAAAGAATTTGACAATTGGTATTGTTTACTAAGTCACGTTGAATGATTTTGCAAGATTAGTCTTTGAACAATCTCGAAATCCTTTTTCAAGATATATGTTCCCCAGTAAACCAATTTTTGGTCAGTCTAAACCATAACTCTTTGTCTTAGGTTTTTGGTCATCCTAAATCATACCCTATATCTTAGGTTTTTTGTCATCATAAATCATACTTTTTGTCTTAGGTTTTTTGTCATCCTAAACCATAACCCTTTATCCTTGGTTTTTGGTTAGCCTAAACCCCGTCCTTTAGGTTCCAGATAAATCTTGAATCTCATCCTTTAGGTTCCTAGTAAACCTTAAACTTCATCTTTAGATTCCTAGTAAACCTTAAACATCGTCTTTTAGGTTCCTAGTAAACCTTAAACCTCATCCATTTGGTTCCTGGTAAACCTTAAAATTAGTCCATCTTGTTCCTAGTAAATATTAAACCTTGTATTTTAGATTCTAGGTTACCCTTATAAACCTTGACTTTAGATTTTAGGTCATCTTCATAAACCTTGACTTTAGGTTCTAGGTCATCCTTAAACATTATCTTTAGGTTAATGGTCATTCTTAAATCATTTCTCTTCCTTAACAATCTCATTTCCTTCATTCCATTCCACGAGAGAGATGGAGAGAAAGATCCCAAATATGAGTTTGAACATCCCAATGGATTAAGGTAAGTATCCAGGTTTGTCCCAAACGAAATGTCATTTATTTTGTTATTTTATTTTCTCCAAAATTGAGTTTACTAAAAATTGCAAGTATCAATTTTGTCTGAGTGGAACCTTTTCAAACTCTCACTCAAAAATGAACAATTGTTGACACCTAATTTTTAGTAGATATATCAAAAATGTCGAAAATCGAGATTTTGGTTTCCAATTGTGACGGAGCCCTTTTCTCGACCAAAAAGTGTCATTTTTCGTTCATTTCTTTTGCATTGTTGCTTTTAAGCAATTTCTAATTCATTTTCGAGAAAAAACAAAACTGAAAAGTCAAACGGTTGACTTTTGAATTGACTTTTGGATTAACTTTTTGGGCAACTCTTTGACCAAAAATCAACACCATGTCAAAAGATATCCATTAGTCTTAATTTCACTTTTCTCAAGTCAATTTTCAAAATTTTAAAGATTTGGCTCAAAAATCCACCTCTTAAAGGGTTGACTTTTGGTAAAACCTTTTGACTAAAAAATTGAAAAACTAAAAAATCCACAAAATATTTCCTTTTAGTGTCAATTTAACTTATGTGTCAAAAATTTCATAAAATTCAATTAAGAACCTTGTTTTCCGAATTTTTCGATTTTAGATTCTAAATCGACCAAAAATAAAATTACTTTTGTTTTAGTCATAATTAGGTATAGTTTTTTTTTTTTATGACATTTGGTCTATGAACTATTTTAAGTCGACTCATGCATTCAATTTCTCGAATTACCATATCAAAAGGGAGTTGATATTTTAAGTCTTAATTAGGAGGTCAAAATTAATTCTTCATGATTTACGGAATGACACTTGTTTCCACTCATTTTCTTAAGTCCAAATCCAGGGTCAATTTCGAGAAATTTACATGAGAACTTCCTAAGTTTAGGTTGATCCATTCAAGACATCAAGCTTCAATCGAAGAAATTTAGGTTGACCCATTCAAGGCTAGGGTCCAATTGCATGAATCTAGATCTAATTTTGATATTAGATCCCGATTCATTTTTTGACCTAAATTTTGGTACTTTAATTCAAGGTCAATTTAAATCTATTAGGTGATCTTACACATTGGTAATTAGTTAAATAGGTCTATTGCAACATCAATTGAAGTCAATTTCAATTCATTTGCAATTTTAACTATAAAATTTCAAAATTACTCATTTTAGCCCTCAAAACTTGATTTGATGTACCCATGGTTTTAGTTTTTTGTTTTTCGCAATAACCACTCAATTAAGTCAATAGAAGGTCCATAGATTATGTTTATTAAGTCTAATTAGCTTAATTACATTGAAATCAGTTAATTTCTACTCAAATCATGTAAGTTTTCTCTTCAATACCAAATTGCATAAGTTTTGAACCTACAAAAGCCATAAAGGTGTAAACTAGTAAGAATCGGTTAGAACCGGTCAAACTAGCGTGAACTAATCTTACCTATTCGACCAACGGGACAAGCCGGTTCAGCCCCTAGTCGGCCGATTCTAGACCTTCGGCGATCGGTCCCTAGATCCTTGCCATGTCAATTTCACTCTCATGCCTTCAATTTCTCACGATTTTGCATATTGACCCTCGAATTTTATGAATTTGCAGTTTAACCCCTAATTATGCCCTAAAGCGCAATTCTCATTTTAAACTCGAATGTTCGCAAATCGAACCCATCCGATTAATTGTCCGACACCTCTTAATGATAATTAACCTTTGAAAAAATTAATTTGGCCATTATATCAATTTTTTGATCGTCAGATCGAATCGACGGCCGAGATCGGCTGATTTAGGGGTAGTATAAATAGGATTTTTCCTCCAAAATTAAAGAGACTCATTTGCTACATAATCTTCTCTCTCTAACAATAGTTTTCTCCCTCTCACTCTTGAATCTCTTCTCTCTTCCTGTGCTTTCTCTCTCTTAAGCTGGCTTATCGTCGATCAGTCATTTGCCGTCCGACTGGTCTCTCGTCGGTGATTTCACAACTGCTATCCAGCCCTTCGACGACCTCCTCATCTTGCCCAAACTATTGGTTATTGACTTTACCTCCGACAGATTTCCAATCCTCCCATTTGATGCCTCCATTCCCACGAGTTGAGCATACTAGTGATCAAGCCAATAAAGAGACCACCAACTCTTCCTTGGCTGATTAGCGATCTATAGCATTTTTTTGAAGTGTCGATCGCCTTAGCCTTCTTCTTCGAGGAGTCCTTGAATTTTAGGTGGCCGGAGATCCATCGAAATGCCTCTGAACAGCTAGTAACTTGTTGATCTTCATTCCAGCATCCAGAATTGATCGGATCTAGACTAGTTTTGTCAACTGCCTAAACCAGTGGTCTCCAATGGCCCCAAGCAATGTCGATCATTGTAGATCGGTTGTAAAGGAGATCCCTAACCTCGCATGTTTGGGGACTATTGGATCGGCTGTCAGATCATCTCTGGCGACTCCTTTCTCCACCGGTGTTCAAAAACCGATCCAAACTTGGATCGGTCCTATTGTAGCTGTGAACCGATAGTCCAGTCGACCCATAAGTGGTCTGAGATGTCCCGATCCATCCATTGGAGGTTAGATCGAGGTTCAATTGCATTCCGATGAGATTGATTCGTCCAACCGCATCAAAATCAACGAAATCATGCAAAAGGTAACAATCTTAGACTTAAATTTGATGAAGATTAAATTTGATGAAGCGAGGTTAGAATAGCTAACCAAGACTAGGATTTGCACTTAAGACTCTATAAAATGCTTAGATATATTGTTGATGGGGTTGATCATCGATTTGCTGAGATTGAATGTGGATTGAAGATGATTTGTGGTTGATTGGTTGATTTTGGTGCAAATCTGCAATTCTAATGCATCTGGGATGTGGTTATTGTTTAACCTAAAATAAGGCATTAAACGACTCTATTTCAACTCAAGGCCATCTAAAATTAGAAAGTACATTATGAGACCTTCGATTTGTAGGTCACATAGCACGAAAGGTAGACATTTATTCCCGAAAAACATCTCATAATCTGCTAAATTCCACAAATTTTTTAGTGCGTTTTAAGTTTTGTTCTTAGCTCGCCTTAGAACTTTGCTATTTTTGTGCTAGTTCCTATAATTGATTTTTGAGAAAAAATTATCATGATATTTGTTCCAAATTGTCTTGAGAATGATTAATATTTTTTTCAGATTTTTTGGAAAAGTTTTACTAGGTCAAAACCACTTAAATCTGATCATATGTCAATCTGCCCTACACCAATCCGAGGCAAATTCTGGCAGAATTGAACATATAGATGAGCTTGTTTGATCTTAAGATCTTCATGAAGATTAAATATATATTGTGTGCTTTCCATTGATGCATGATTTGTATGATTTCATTACCATTTGGTATGTCAATCGCATGTATTAACAATTTAGGTTCTATTGTGATTAGGATGTTTAGCAATATACGACCGTTTTGCCATTTTCATCACAATTTGTATGATCACATTTAGGCTTTGAGATCTTAACAAAAATGCTTACCATCATCTATTTTGTATGTTAAATTTTTTATTAAATTATTGCATGTTTTTAAATGATCAAAATTAAGCACATTTTGTGATTTTAATGTCGGATTGATACCTTATCACGTGCATGCATTCTCATGCATATTTGAGTCTCTTCGAGACCAAATCTCATGTTGGTGCTTTCCTAACTATTGAACCACGCATTACAAGCTTCGTGTGCATATATGGTTAATCATGATTGAATGCCATTTCACATGTGAAAATCATGCCACAATTAGACTAGTCGCACTTTGAAATCCTCAAATGTCATTATAACCTTAAATCATCTTGCATTGGCATTGACTTGTATAACATTTTCACACACCGACTTAGGGTTAGATGTTTACTCTAATCACTTTTGCATCCAATTATTGGTCGTGTGTGATCTTTATGCCATTTGTGCATTACATAAATGATTTTAAGACTTAATAACGCATATTTGCATTCTAATTTCCTAATGACTAACATGCACACTTTCACAAACTTTAACTTTAGAGCACCGAGTTGACTTTAATTGAATCCAAGCCCTTCTAGGAAATCGTAAGGCAAACTTAGATCTTTCAATTGCTCCTAGTTTCATGCAATTTGCTTATCGTTATACCCATTTTCCATTATTTCTAATTTAGATTAGATTTCTTACCTAGGATTAAATTCGAATCTCTGTTTTTACCCCTATCTAAGCAAACATTTGTCATTTTTGTACTAATTTTTTGGTAGGGATTCTTGAATCATAGTAAAGTTTGTTTGTTACCCTTTTATTTGTATTCTGGTAAAATTTCATGATTTTTAAACTTCATTTAGTAGGGTAAATCTTGGTTGTAATGACTTGATGTCTTGCTGATTTAACAATTTCCTGATACATTGTCATACATTGTTAGATTTTTATAAAATCATGCTTAACTATTTTAGGGAAACTTTCCTTATAAAAGTTGTTCAATATCATGTCATGCATGTTATGTCATTTTTTTAGGGTTAGATCATCAATGGGTGCCACCCAATTTTGCCGATTTGCTATGCTTGGTCTGAAACTTTCTATTGTAGGCTTTTTGTTGTGATTACTTAGCTAAATCTTTTATGATAGTTTGTACATAGAATTAGGACATGTCATCTTAATGAAATTTGTTTCAAATCTTTTGATTTTCATTCTCAAATGGTTTTCAATAAATTGACTTTTCAATCACACCTCAAAACAGCTTTGGTACATGTGATGTTTCCAAAAGTAAATATTTAGAAATCCTTTTAAATACTTGATTTGACTTTGGAAAAATTCAAGAATTTGACCTATTTAAAATGTTTACGATACCTGTGAGTGTATTTATACAAGCCTCGAGCTAGTCTTGACAATTAATTGTGTTACATAGTCTAGATATTTCTTTGTCTAAAAATGTTTTCAAATATTTTCAAACTTTGATTTGGCATTACGATTATCTAGGTTTGGACCGTATTTAAAATGTATGCGATGCATATGAGTGTATTTATGCAAGCCCCGGACTAACATTGGCAATTAAATGCATTTCATAGCCGAGACATCACTTTGTCTCAAAAACCTTACTTTTCATTATAAATGATTTCAAATTCATCTGTGAATCATCACATGTACCTTCCATGCATATAATCATGTCATTAATTAGAAACATCTGTGTTTGTGATTGATGCATGCCTTTATAATAAGTAACCCACCGACGGTTCACTTACTTGGTTGATTAATTGAGAAACAAGGCTTAAAAGGCATGCCTGTGTATTTTATTCATGCCCATGCATGTGAATTCTAGATGTATGTTAGGTGCAATGCATGACACCAATGGAAAATCTTAGGAAATCACCTAGAACTTTTTTTAGGGACTTACAATCGTTATTGGCCATACAAGAACACAAATGATCAATAATGGGTATTGCTCATGAAAATCGAATAGGTATCTAGAGGAACCTACACATAAATTGCAAAGGCCGACTCCGAAGCCCAAATTTGGTTGATTTGGAACTTAGCTCCATTTGATTGATTGACCTCGACCTTATACCGTGCTTTTGATTATTTTGATGTGTATGATTATTTCTTTCCATTGTATGTACCTAGCTATAGTTTTTTAGATTAGGTTTGGATTAGTATCCCAAAAACAGAGAAGACACGAAGACAATGAAAATCGATGTCCATTCCGACCATAATTTTGTATCATTTATCCCTAACATATGTCTTGGGTTTTCTCATTTATATAAATAGCTGACGAGTTGTGGGTTCTTTCTTTTGTTTTCCTTTTATTATTTCTAAGTTTATTTTTTTTAGGATTGCATGACAAATTTATCAATTTTCCCAATTGTTTACTTACCATTTTGTATTTTCAATTCAATTGTGTGTCTTTTTTTATCTTTCTCATAAATAGAATGGAACAAAAATGACCATCCATGCATGATCACTTAGTTTAGGATAAATGATCATGAAAAGGTAAAAATAAATGCACAAACACTTTAAGTAACACGACATACTATTAAGTACCGAAATGGCACTAATAGAAATATAGCATAACTCAAGTCCCCGAATGTGGATATCTAATTGCATAGGAATTGAAGGACTAGTCCCGACTCTCAATTGGGCTTTTTAGCTGGCTCTCAAAAATAAGGCTAATGGCGACTCCCATCTTATTACTAGGTTGTCTTAAACAAGTAGACAGCTTAATGAATTCGTTGTGAAGGGAATGGATTTTTGGAAAAGGTTCACAGTTATGATTTAGCATACTCAAGATGATAAAGTCAATAAAGATGAAGTGATTCCATCTTTGGTGAATGTAAATTTTGAGAAGGCTATCATGATTGTCAAAATACCTTTAAACTCACATTTACGTCCGGTTTCTTTTCAACCTTAAAACAGTCAATCAAGACATGCCGCAACATTAAGGTAGAGTCATGACACTTTTCACTGTCACGTGGGATACGAGCTTGGGAGCTTGTGACTGCAATCAAGTGAACTCATAAGAGGTTTGCCTAGAAGGCAAGGTGATGACGCCTTTGTGGATGAGAACTGCAAGGGAGCTCTCATGGTCAAGTATCCCTAAATCCGAACTTTCCCTCCTTCCTTTCAGCAAGGGCCGATTGGCGGAGAGATTGAGTCATGACACCTCTCTCTCTAAATCCGAACTTTCCCTCCTCTCCTTCCTTTCAGCAAGGGCCGATTGGCGGAGAGATTGAGTCATGACACCTCTCTCTCTCTCTCTCTCTCTCTCTCTCTCTCTCTCTCTCTCCCACCACTATCGATTGCTCGTCACACTCTTCGATGATCCCCCAAGCCTTTTTGGTTCCTGTCAAAACAGTAGTAGGAGCCATTGCCACTAAAGCCTTCCCATCTTGCATCTTCTTTATGGCCGAGTCAAACACCAGCGCTCACAATGGTCTTGCCCCCAACCAGTTCATGTGGCTGAACTGACCCCCATCCAATGGTCTTTGGAGCCCTGACTCTAATTGATTATCCCAAAGGAAGATCCCCAACCCTCTGATGGTCGGGGTTTGGTAGATCGGTCACTGGAGCAGCTCTAGCGACCTCTCCTTCCATCAACGACTTGAAGGTCGATCCATCATTGGACTGATTCTATTTTAGGTTGGACCACCAATCCAACCTCCCGGTTCAACCGCTAGGCAATCTAGTCATGATCATTGGAGTTCCGATTATTTTCCGATAAAGGAGATTTCGTTCAATTGTGCTTTGTTTCAAAGAAAACCACAAAAATAGGCATCCTCGATTTTGAATCCAAAAAGGCAAGTTAGCATATCTGATCCAGGCTAGGATCCAAGTTAGATTTATATAAAATGCCTAGATCTAAGATTGATGATGATGTGAATTGATCTGCTATAGATCGATGTTTGTTAATCATGAGTTTATAGTTGATTGAAGTTGATATTCATTAATTTGCAATTTCGTCCTTTAGTGAGTGACCTAATGTTTTGGTTTAAATGAGGTACTAAACGAGCTTATTTGATCTCAAGCACCTCTAGATTTTGAAAATAGACTTCAAGAGCTTCAATTTGATAAATCACAAGTCGCGAACGGAGATCGTTTGTTCCTCGAAAAATGCCTCTGAAACCAGTCGATTTTGCAGTAGTTTTAGGTTGATTTGTGTTTTTGACTTATTCCGATTTTTTATTTTGTTATTTTTGTGTTGATTTTTGTGATCAAATTCTAGAAAAATTTTCTTCATGAATTTGTTCTAAATCATCCTAAGTATAATATACATTTTTTCTAGATTTTTCAAAGATGTTTTGATTAGGTAAAATCGCTAAAAACCGACCCTAGGTAGATCTACCCTACACTAGGTCCAAGTTACATTTGTGTGAAATTAAGCTTGTAAATGAGTCCATTTGACTTCATGATCTTCATGAGACTTGAAATACATGTCGTGTGCATTCTAACGATGTATGATTCGCATGATTTAATCATTGTTTGGTATGTCAATTGCATGTGCAATCATGATTAGTTACTGTTGCAATTAGTACATGCCATAGCATGCATCTGTTTTACTATTTTCATATAGGATTGTGTGATTTCAATCAAGTCTCGATGTCTTCATGAAAAATGTTCCCACTATGTATTCTACATATAGAATTTTTCGTTAGATTTTTGCATGTCTTTAGGTAATCAAAATCAAGCATGTTTTGTGATGTTTGTGCTAGTTTAGGAGTTTACCACAAGCATACTAAAATACCTTTGTTTGGGTCTCTTAAAGACCAAATCATGCATCAATGCCTTCTTGACATTTAAAATATGTGTTACAAGTTTCGCATTCATATATGGCACGTCATGATTGAATCTCATTTGATATGTGAACGTCATGCATCAATTAGTCTACTTGCAAAGGAAAATCATCAAACTCACCATTTCTAGTTCTAAGTCATTTTGCGATATTAATGACTTGTATGATTTCGTGGCATCCCGACCTAAGGTTAGGTGTTTTACCCAAATCATTGTTGCATCCAATCTTTCGTCATATGTGAATTTCATACCATTCATGCATTGTTTAAGTGATCTTTTGAACTATTAAGTATAAACCATGTTCTATTTTGCAAATGGTTGATTCGCATGCTTTAGTGAACATTGATTTTTGACCCTCAATTTGACCTCGATTTAACTTGGACCTTTCTAGGAAGTCGTAGGACTCATCTAAATCTTTCTACGCCACTGATTTTGTGCAATTTGCTTACCATTTGTTCCATTTTCCCTTTTTTCCAAACTAAATTAGAAATCTAACTTAGGTTAATCTCGGAACCCCAATTTTACCCCAGTTTAGTCAAACTTTTGTTATTTTTGTTTGGTTTTTTAAGTAGAGATTCTTGAGTCGGGCCCTTAACAAACTTTGTTTCACCCTTTTGTTGTATTGAAATTTTACATTTTTAAGACCCTGTTTACTAGGTCAAGTCTCGGTTGTAATAGAATGTTACCTTGCTATTTTGTGAAATTTCCAATGCAATGTTGAACTTCATTGAATTTTTGAAAATGCTTATGCAGCTCATTTCGGAAAACTTGCTTAATGAAGTTTGTTCCTTGTGATGTTGTGCATATTGTGTAATTTTTATGGGATGATTTAGCAATGGGTCTTCTTCCAATTTTGCTTATTCTATTTGTCTTGTTTGTGATGTTATGTTGTAAGTCATTGCTGTGATTTTTATTAAGATTTTTTAGAATGACTTGCATGTGGAATTAGGGTTCATCATCTTCATGAAATTCATTCCAAATTTCTTGATCTTTATTGTCAAAAATTTTCAATAAATGAAATGAGCTTTTGATGATATTTTCTCCAAAAAATTGATTTGAAATATTGATTTTGCATATCAAAGTAAATTTGGTATACGTGATGCTTTTGATATTAATTGTTTAGGAATCTTTTGAACCTTCAATTTGACATTAGAATTGTTAAGATTTGGATTATATTTAAAATGCCCTCGATGTTTGTGAGTGAAAGGAGCTAGTGAATACACCTAGAGGGGGGTGAATAGGTGTATATGAAACTTTTTGTAGGACTTAAAAGAATATTTTTGATGGACAGTAAAACAGAATTCAACTATTAAATAAATAAACAACTCGTAAGCGTAAATAAGAGATTCAGGGATGAGAGAAGATGAACACAGAGTTTATAGTGGTTCGGCTTATTCCAAGCCTGCGTCCACTCTCCCGCACTAACAGCCCACCGGCTGGATTTCACTATGAATCAAAAGAGTCGTTACAATATCACGTCCTTAATTCCACAGTGTAGACACGTAGCTACACTTCCTCAAGGTCTCACAAGTATCTAATCTCTCTTTTGAATACAAATTTCGCTCAACAGTTGAATCAACAAAGAACAAGGAGCTTCAGACTTTGGAATTTCTCTATCACGCACACACTCGAATAACTAGAGCTTCTTCCTTTTATACTCCTCCATGCCTTCATACCTGTTGGCACTTTCCAAAGGAGTTCCTCCATCTAACCGTTAGATGGAATCAATTAGGGAGATCTTCAAGTTACTTAAGGAATGTGATGATAGCCCACCAATCCTGCTCGCCCATACAATCAAGATCTAGGTTTTCATAAGTAGAACCTTCCAAGTATACCTTGTCAATCAACGAATCTAACTTATTCATATCAAAATTAAAACGAATAAAAGATCTCGAAATGCTATCTCCAGCCGTGAGAATCTTCTTTAGCCGCTCGAATCAATTCCTTAAATAAATCCTTGATTCTGGATAAATCTTCTTCGACGGTCTAGAAACTATCAATGAGGGCAGACTTTAAAGCTTGAATCTGACGGTCTTCAGACTTTGACGGAAAAGTCTTCAAGTCTTCAAACTAGACTGATGGAAACGTTTTGTCAACTTCAAAACACATAAGGAAGTTTTCTCCAACAGTGAGTGCGTGATATGCGAGCCCCAGACTAGCCTTGACAATTAGATACATTCCATAATCGAGACACTCCTTTGTCTAAATGTTTTGTTTTCCTTTTTCGACATTACAAACACATCCAAATCTTTGAAGCATTACACAAACCACACATACATGAAATCATTCCATTTGATAGAAATGCATGTGATTATGATTGGTGTATGTCAATTTAATAAGTGATATGCCGTTGGCTCACTAAAATTATATGATTGTTTGGGAAATAAGGCTCAAGAGCCTATTTGAATGTTTAATTCTTGCTGATGCATGTGGATTTTAGATGTATGTAGGTGTGATGCCTAATCCCATGGGTAGATTTTGGGACTCACTTAGAAGTTGTCTTAGGGACTTATAAACATTAGTGGCCATATAAAAACACCAATGGTCATTGATAGCTGTGAGTCATAAAAAACAAATTGGGATAGGTATCTAGAAGGACCTATGCATGAATTGCAAAGGTTGACCCCAAGACCCAAATTTGGTTGATTTTGGACTTTGCTTCAATTGTTTGATTGTCCTTAATTGTTCTTGTGCTTTTGATTGTTTTGTTGTGAATGATTGTTTCTTTCATGTTGTATATACCTAGTTCTAATTCTTAAATTAGAATTAGATTAGGCCCTTGGAGGTGGAGATTTATCAAGACATGAGGACAATGAGAGATCGATGTCTATTTCGACCGTATTCTTATACTATTTTCTCGATATATGTTTTGAGTTGCTTCATTTATATGAACACCAACGAGTTGTGAGTTCTTTTCTTTTCTTTCCTTTTATTTCATTTGAGTTTTAGGATTGCATGTTAGATTTACTACTTTTTATAAACTGTCTACTTGATTGTTTTCTTCTTGTCTCACATTTAATTTTTTGTTGTGTGTTTTCTTTTCTTTTTCTTAGATATAGAATCACGTGAAAACAATCATCCACGCATGATCACTTAGTTTAGATTCATTGATCCCGAAAAAGTAAAAAGAAATGCATTAATACCTTAAATAACATGACAAACCATTAGGTACCGAAAGGATGCTAATAGAAATATTAGCGTAACTCATATCCCTGAACTTAGATATCTAATTACATAGAAATTGAGGGACAACTTCCGACCCTTAATTGGGCTCTCTAGCCAACCCCCAAAAAATAAGGCTAGTGGCAACTCCCATCTTTATTAAGTTGTCTAAACAACTAGTTAATAAATGAACCCGTTGTGAGGGGTATGGGTCTTGATGAGTTTCACCATGGTCTAGCATACCTGCTGTGAAAAGTTCCTAATGGATGAAGTGATGCCATCCATGGGGAGCAAGTACTAATGGGAGGGCTACCATGATAAAAGTATCCCTAAATTCGATATCTACACCCGAACTCCTCTTTGGAGGTGTGTCACCCGTGTGGGTATGGATCACAATACTTTTCATTGTCACGTAGGGTACAAGTTTGGGAGAGTCCGCAACCGTGTACAAGGGAACTCACAATGGTTAATCCCGAAAAGCGAGGTGATGACGTCTTTGTGGATTCAAATTGTGGGAGAACTCTCATGGTCAAGTATTCCTAAACCTAACATTTCCCCTTTTGTGGCCGTGAGGGCAGGTCACAACATCGATAACCGAAATTGTTGTAGAAAACCTCCTATGAGTTATTCAAAAAGAAAAGAAAAAAAACAATATTTCGTATATTCATGTGTTTGGTTGCAAGAATTTGTAACCTAGTCTTATTACAGATTTTTAAATATCTTGATTATATGGCTAAGTTATCTATTTGGCAATTTGAAGAATCGAGATAATCTTGATATAATAGCATCATAATCTCTTCTTTCTTTTTTCCATATTCCTACTTCATTCCAAACAATGATGTTAAATGAAGCCGACTTGAAGTTTGGGCCTAATTTGTAGGGGTGGGCATGGTTTCAAGGTAGAACCTAAAATTGAAGAACTAGACTGATGGAATCATTGCATTTTTTATCTTCTCACAAAAAAGATATATGTGAGTCGAGATGTTGTGTTTCACGAAACAATTTTTCCATGCTCGATGCTCCCCAACCCTATTTTTCATGGTCACCTATCTTACTATTACTTGTCACACAATGTAATGAGATACCAACCCTTACCTACAAAACCCTCACAACCACAACCCATTCCCACACCACCATAAACACCCTTACTTCCAACACTTGAATAATCTACCAAACCCCAATGGATATGTCAACCTTCGCCCGTTACCTCCAAGACTACTATTGTTTGCTTACTCAAACGGTAAGATCCACTGAAGATAATGATCCAAGTATCTTTTACCCTTTGTCTAATTTTCTCCAATATAATCATTTGAAGTAACCCCATTTAGCATTTCTTACTTCTTTGTCCACTACCATCAAGCCATCCACTTTCACTAAGGCAATGCAACATAAGGAATAGTGAGCCGCCATGCAAGCTGAGATCACAGCCCTTTCTCAAATTCATACATAGTCGCCCGTACCACTTTCACCTCACAAGAGGACCATAAGCTTCAAATGGGTCTATAAAATTGAACGAAAATCTGATGGCAATATTGAATGATATAAGGCCACCTAGTTACAAAGGCTATACCCAAGTTGAAGGGAAAGATTACCATGATACATTTGCACTTGTTACCAAATTGATTATAGTTCGTGTACTCTTGGCCATTGCCATAGCTAAGGGATGGCCTCTTGAACAAATGGACATTAACAATGCCTTCTTACATGATGACTTGGATGAAGAAATCTATATGAAACCTCCCCATTGTTTCAGTGTAAGGGGGAGAATCTTGTGTGCCGACTTCACAAATTTCTATATGGTTTGAAACAATCATCTCATCAATGGTACACTAAGTTTTCTACTGCCTTATGTGATTTTGGTTTCACACGTTCTCAAGCTGATAGTTCTCTCTATCTTGTACAATGGTAATGACCATGTTTTTGTGGTACTATGTATCGATTGTCTAGTCATTATTGAAAGAGCTAGTATAAACACTTAGAAGGGGTGCATAGGTGTAAAAATAGATTTTTCTAAAAATGTAGTAAAAATATTTTTCATCTAATGCTAAGTCTGTTAGACAATAGACTTTGAATAAAGATCCAGACTCAAGTAAGATATTTTAAAATATAGCGAAACTCAAAAAATATCAAGGCAAATAAATTAAAGGAGTTCAGGGAGAAGAGAAAGAACACAAGATTTATAGTGGTTCGGCTTAGATCAAGCCTACGTCCACTCTCCCACGCTAATAGCCTTCTAGCTAAATTTCACTATGAATTAAAAGAGAATTACAGCAATTTAACACTGACTATTCAGTAAAGAGTTTATTTTTCTCTCACTTAGTCACTCCTTAATGTTTTTCTCTCTTTCGAATACACATATGAGCACTTCTGATGAAGAACAAGAGATTTGAGAAAATTCTGACTTTGGAATTCTAGCTTTCACACCCTCTCAAATGACCTAAGAAACCTCCTTAAATATTCCTCCATGCTTTTATGAACGTTGGCACTATCCAGAGGAATTCTTCCAATTAAACCATTGGACATAATCAATCAAAGAGATTTTGAGCCGTTTGAAGATTGATATGAAAGTCCAATGATCTTGGTCGCCCATACAAACAGAATCTTGATTTCCATAAGTAGATTCTTTCCAAATAAACTTGTCTTCCAAATTGATGTTGCCGATCCTTGATTGATTTCATCAATAATATCCAAAAAGGTAAGTGAGACATCCATCCAAAAAGCCATATATATCTTGTTCGTACTGAGTCCTTGAAGGAAGAACGATAATCCTAAGTCTGATTATTTCTTTGTTCTTTGCTTGAATTCAGTATGGGTCTTCGTCAGAGTGGGGCAGACTTTTGCTGTAAGAAAGACTATGATAGAATTCCATAGAAGTCTAGTATTCCTCAGAATGAGAATAAGACTAGAAATATAAAAGTTTTGTCAACTTCAAAATCTAATAGGAGTTTCCTCAACAATTACTAGTACTAATGCTTCTTTGATCAATTTAGTGAAGATTATGTTACATAATCAGTTCCACGTTAAGGACCTCAAGTCTCTAAAATATTTTATGGACATCAAGGTTGCTCAATCTGATGTGGTCTAAATTTATGCTAGAGAAAATATATCCTAGATATTCTAGAAGATTATGGTTTTAGTGGAGCCCGGCCAATTGATACTCCTAGGGAGCATAATATAAAATTAAGCATTAATACAAGCACTCTACTAGAGGATCTATCTCTCTATTGACGCTTGATTGGCCAGTTCATTTATTTGACTATTTTTAGGCTAGACATTGCTTATAACGTCAACATTCTGAGTCAATTTATGCATGCACCATGCCAACCACATTTGCATGCAACACACCATCTCCTATGGTATCTAAAGGCTACTATAGGCTAAGGGCTCTTCTACCCAACTAAAATGAACTTCAACTCATGGCTTATTGTGACTCAAATTGGGATAGTTACCCCATGACTCGCCATTCAAGAACTAGGTATTGCATTTTATTAGATGATAGCCCCATTTCATGGAAAAACCAAGAACAAAAAAAGCATGGTTTCATGCTCTTCGACTGAAATGGAATATCATGCAATGGCAATAACTATATTGCATTTTATTAGATGATAGCCCCATTTCATGGAAAACCAAGAAAAAAAAAGCATGGTTTCATGCTCTTGACTGAAATGGAATATCATGCAATGGCAATAACTACATGCGAGAGTACTTGGTTATCATTTCTCTTACGAGACATTAGCATGCCTCTTCAAGCCCCAATTTCCTTACACAATGATAACTAGGCTGCCCTCCACATTGCTGCCAACCCAATTTTTCACGAGCAAACAAAACACATTGAAATTGATTTCCATCTAGTTCGTGAAATAATACAAGCCGGCCCCATTGCTCCATTGAAGACTAGTACAGAGTTACAACTAGCTAACATGTTTACCAAACCACTAGGCCAAGATCAATACATGCGGCTACTTCCCAAGTTGGTTGTCCGTGACCTACACGCGCCAACTTCAAGTGGAGTTTAGCATGATCACAGGAAATCTTAGCAAATCATACGAAATCTTAGCATGATCATATACCTTATGCCTAGTTGTTTTATCCAATATTCCGATTGTACTTATCATATCTACAAGAGTTGATTTAGGAAATATAGTCACGAATTGTATATAAATATGTACATTTAGAATACAAGAAGAATTGGATTGGTTCATATTGGGATCTTGCATTTTATGTCCTTTCTCACAATTCATAAATTTCCCCATCCAGAACTTGACTCCTTTCACTCTTACAAAAGTTGAAAGCACATCTAAGAGGTTCAACGTATAATTAATTGGTGAATGTAAGTGCTATGTAGGTGCAAAATTAGATTAGGCAATAGGACATCCACCAACTCTCTTTAGCACATCTAAACACATCAGGGTAAACCCATTACAAAATGACAGTCGAAGAAACTCCTGTCCCCGTGCTGGTTGGGCTTAGTTGAGAGAACAAAACTAGTGTAAGGATCAAATCAACATATATAGCGTGACCTAATCGTCACAAAGAAGTTGGTAACCATATGAGATTCTTTGATTTGAAATGTTCTATTATGCATTGATTTTGAGTTCCATATTCAATTCCAAACGTGGTTATTATATGCATACGAATAGGGGTGATCGGGTCTAGGGTGGGTAGGGTCTACACCTGGACCCTATACCCGACCCTATTATAACCGATTCCCCTTTTTTAGACCCCGTACCTGACCCTATTTGTATTGGACCCTATACCCGATCCACCCTATTTTTCCGATTCGGTTCCAGGGTCAATCCTGTTTCCACTAGAACCTATTTTGCAACCTCCCGATATTCTATACGGCTTCGAATTTTACATTAATACGCGAGAAAATAACATAATCCTCCTAATTTGTATTGAAATATTAAGCACTTGTAATAAATAAGTACATGAACTTTTTGACTAAATGAAAAATTAAGGATCCACAAGGCTAATTATCATAAATAAAATCATAAGGCAAAGCAAAAATCATAATATTACATAAACATTAGCAACAAACATGAGTCTAATATTAGTCTCATTCCCACAACTACTACATGAGGCTGTTCATTTATCTAAAATAGTTAACAAATCTCTGCTGCAAGCATAACTCCTCCTCCATAAGAGAAATTAGGCGAGCTAATCCATGTGGTACACAGGACTTTGACGGCGACGAACGCCGCCTGTCTGTCGGACAATGTGAGAGGGAGCCGATGAGGGAGGGAAGCAAGTGAGGAAGAGGAACGATGAAGGAGGAGCATCATGCGTGTCTAAGAGAGCCAAGAGGAAAAATGCCATTCGATCGCAAGAATAAGAATAGAAATCAGGGGAAAAAATAGGGTTTTACAGCTCTACTTATAAAACCGGTTCCCAAACTGGTTTTGGGTGAGTAATCACTTGGAACCGGTTCAAACCAGTTCCGAACTTTGGGAAGTGGTTCCTGGACCAGTTTCAACGGGAACTGGTTCTCGACCTTGTTTTTTAGGTGAGCCGGTCCGGTTCCCGGGAATACTCGGTCCGGTTGCACAACCTTACATACGAACACATAGTACACAATGAGATGCTATGCATGTCTTCGAGCACGTTCGGAAGGATTTGACACTGAAAAGGGGGCTCTACATTGAAATTGTGGAGTGATGCTCTACATTGAAATCGAATCCATCCGAATCCTTCCCATAATCAAGCATTATTTCCTCCATAATACCCAAATTGATCACATTAATTAGGCAACCCATGTTTTTCCGGCGGACCTTCTCGATATACACTTGACAAATACCTGTTCCGATTCTTGCTCGCAGCCACTACCCTTGGGATCAATTAGGCTGTTGTTCAGGAATAAACAAACACACCGGCCGCTAGAAAACGCTTTTCACGACTGGAAAAGCGCCGTTTAGTGAAAGCCAAACCTGATCTCATAATGGTGCTCAATAGACGACTTCTCGTTCGGCAGCAATAGGCAGGTTCATGGGCAGTGGTTAGATGAAATCAGCGTGTTTTTCTTACACAACGAGAGTTGTGGGTGATGAAAGATAGTAAAATGGATGTGTGAAAAAAAGAGAAGAAATTGGAACTTTGATTTATTTTGGGCATTTTGAAATGAGGAAAAATTCAGTTTCGGAAGATGGGCGAAATTTTATTTGAATAGTCTTTCAATAGTTTTATCAACTCAAGTTACTTTTTTTCTACCATTTATTAATTTACAATTTCATTCATTTCTTAATGACTAATAATAAAGGGAAATTAGGGGATTTTTATAAGAGAAATACAGGTTGAAATCGATCCCCCGGTTTACCGAACTCATCTGTAGAAGGAATGTTGTATGCGCTTTCATATGTTAAAAAGAAATATGTTATAGATACATTATTGACACATTTTCTAATACTTATCAGAATAAACGACTTTTTTAACATGATATCATAGCATAAGTTTAAAGTACCAATTTTCGCACCTATCTCTTAATATTTGTTGTCTGTAAATTAATGTTATTTTGCTTGTTTTCCCTGTTTCACTGTCATCCAATATTGTGTATTTAAGGGATCGGTTTACACATAAAGGAGAGTGTTAAGGAATATTTTTATAGATATATTGTCAGCATGTTTCTATACAACTAAAACTTTGATGGGAAAAACGAATTATCTGACATTATCATTTTATTTTGCTAATGACGGTCGTCGCAACTCTTAACACGCAATCACTAAACTTCGTTAATTGTGGAGTTTCCCCGGCTTTTGCTCCCAGAGCCGGCATTCCAAGAATGTGTTAGTACTGTGATTCGAATTCAAGTTAATACTGAAAGAAGACATTTGGGAGATTTCCCCAACAGTTCCATTGTTGTCTGCTTGTGAAAATTCAAGCTGTCCACCCAAAAGTCTTCGAAATACACCGTCGTCCTCACGGTCTTTGGTCTTCGGTCTGGGGTAATACCATGCTTCTCCATGGCTGCTTTGACTATGTACGCTCGCCCGCTGAAAAACTAGACATAGAAATTACAGTCCAACTTCTGTCTCTCATCTTCTAGACCTTCAAACTTGGTCCCTCTATATCTACTTGTGTGAAATAGGGTAATATATGATGTATCTAGCCTTTTAGATGAGTGCAAACGTTTTAGTAAACGGTCAAAGAGTCGTGTGCTCCATTCTTCCTTCTTTCCTTGGCTTGCATGTGCGCTCTCTCGGCCACAACAGAAGCTCCCTCGTTGCTTCCTCAAGCTGGCTGCATGCAGTAATGCCAATCCTCACGTTGCCTTTGAACGGGGAAAAGACTAATTATCCTACGAAGAAAAGGAGAGGAAGAACGAGGAAACCGGGACCATCAAGAAGAGCCGGTCAAACAAAACTATTCGCTGCTCGCACTATAAAGAGAACCTGCTCGGCCATAGACTCCGCATCACAAGCTCCCTCCAAACAAATCAAAAAGTTCTCTCTTTATTGTCTCTGTCGTAATTTCATCGAACATGAGGAGCGCAACAAGGGTTCTCCACATTCTTTGGTCCTGGAGATGCTCAGCGCCGTTTTCGTTGCGAACGAAGCTCGACCCTTCAATGTGATGGGGACGAAAGCTCCAGTGGGAGTTGCCTGCGGAGGGTTCTTCGACGGGTTGTCGCTTGGGGCCATCAAGCAAGCTGGACCGAGCCCAGGTGAGGGACACAAGTTCACCAACTCAAGGACGCTAGGAGGGATAAAGGACTCAGGCCCGAGCCCAGGCGAGGGACACAAGTTCACCAACTCGGAGACACTCGGAGGGATTAAGGACTCGGGCCCAAGCCCCGGTGAAGGACACGGGCATGCCACCGGCACGAACCAGTGACGACCGAACTTTGATTGCTGGCAGAATCTTAAAATATTTTATGGTTCCTTACATTATTTGGTTGTTTGATTTTTATCTTTTGCAATATCAAAAGTTAAGGTTGTTTTCATTCATTGGGGTTTGAGCTTGGATATAGAAAGAATGTTTTTTGCTGGCTAGCAAGGCCAGTGTTGTTTAACTTTGTTTTATTGAATCTGTTCACGTCAAATTGGACGAACTCACATGAACTTGTCATTCGAATTATTCAAAAAGATTGAAAGTAGAAAGGGACATTATTATGTATGACATTACATTACATCATGTGTGATCATCATGTAGTTATGTGACTGTCATGAAATTTTCACACACTTATAATTTTTAATTGACAAGTAAAAAGTTATAGTTTCGAAACCATGCCAAGGTAAGGGCACCTTATCTATAAATAAAGGTGCCTTTTGGACCATAAACTCCCTTTCCCGGATGATTGGCAACCAGCAACAATAGGTAGTGTGATTAACTTTCTATAGCATATTGGCTTTAATTAACTTTCAGCAAGGATAAGAAAAACTAAAAACCAGTGCAACAAGTATATCAGATTACTAAGAAAAATGGCGGTGGATGATGGTTCGTCACTTGTATCGCCAACAACGGACCGTCACCATCTCATTTTCCATTTTATTTTTTTTTCCTTGTAGCCTGCTATTGGAAGATTCTTTGAATATTAACCATAATTCAAGTATTTTAAATAATGAGAGGAATCCAAAACTAAACTGACTTGACTTGACATCGACATCAAACCGAAACACAAAGATCTCGAGCTCCATATTATCGAATACCCTAATTCGGAGCATGATCAGTTTGGACGAAAAATCATCTACATAAGTTGACTTGAATGATCATTTTGGACGAAACTCAGGGAATTGAGTGAACAACATCTAATCATCTTCATGACATCGACCAAAAAATCAATCTCAACATACCAGCATTATCCAAACATAAAAGTAGGAATATAAGGATAAAAATAAACAAAGCCACTAGGATAAAATCATCTAGATTAAAAATGGGTTCTGAGTGCTCCCACTTGAAGGAACATATTGTTTACTGCACACTTTCTTTTATTTATACTATGTTTTGGGAAAAATGGGTAGTGGGAAAGAAAATAAAAGGAGTGACAATAAGAGATAATGAATATGAAGAGGAGAGAAAAATATATTGTGTTATATTCTATGAACGAGGAATATGGAAAAAAAAAATTTAAAATAAGGAATTGATAAGGGCAATGCCTTTGTGCTAAGGAGTCAAAAATTCTAAATAAAAATGAAAGATGTAATAATAATATATATATGCATGTATATGTAGAAAATAGAAATGAAGTTCCATATAAACTTATAGGCAAATAAAAAAGACATCTCAAAGTAGTATTCCAATATTGAGTTGAAGTCTTAGAGTTTTCTTCTTGGGCGATGATATCATGCATTCCTAAATTTTTGTCTTTTCTACGATTTAGTACCTCAACTTTTTTTTATTCAATCAAGTATCTAAATTTTTCAAATTCCACTTGATGTAAAATCTCAATTGGATATATTGTTATGTGATGTGATTGTGGTACCGTAACTCGCTTACTCAACAAGTTTAAGTACAAATCGTTACATGAGTCACTCGCCTAACAAAAGGAGTGCACTCTCCATTTAGATGTGAGGTGACGGGAGGAGAGAGAGCACCAGCTTCGAACACTGGAGTCGTTCAATATGTCTCTGCCGCAACATCATCTCAAGAAAACACCGTCATCCTCAAGATCTTTGGTTTAGGGTAAAACCTTTCTTCCCCATGGCTGCTTATAGACTATCTCGCCCGCTGAAAAACTAGACATAGAAATTACGGTCCAACTTCTGTCTCTCTTCTTCTAGACCTGCAAACTTGCTCTCTCTCTCTCTCTCTCTCTCTCTCTCTCTCTCTCTCTCTCTCTCTCTCTCTCTCTCTCTCTCTCTACTTGTGCGATATAGAGTGATATAAAATGTATCTAGCCTTTCAGATGAGAGCAAATATGTTTTAGTAAATGGTCAATCAGTCGTGTGCTACATTCTTCCTTCTTCCCCGGCTTGCATGTGCGCTCTCTCTGCTGCAGCAGAAGCTCCCTCGTTGCTTCCTCAAGCCGGCTGCATGCAGAAATGCAAATGCTCACGTGGCCTTTGAACAGAGGAAGACTAAATTATCATACGAAGAAAAAGAAAATAAGAACGAGGAAACCGGGACCAAGAAGAGCCGGTCAAAGAAAACTCTTCGTTGCTCGCACTATATATTGAGCACCCGCTCGGCCATAGACTCCGCCTCACAAGCTCCCTTCAAACAAATAATAAAATTTGCTCTTTATTGTCTCTGTCAGTAAAAATTTTCTTTTTGTTGTCTCTGTCAGTAATTTCAACATGAGGAGCACAACAAGGGCTCTCCAGATTCTCTTGGTCCCGGCGATGATCAGCGCCATTTTCGTTGCGAACGAAGCTCGACCCTTCAATGTGATGGAGACGACAGCTCCGGTGGGAGTTGACTGCGGAGGGTTCTTCAACGGGTTGTCGCTTGGGGCCATCAAGCAAGCTGGGCCGAGCCCGGGCGAGGGACACAAGTTCATCAACTCGAAGACGTTCGGAGGGATTGAGGACTCGGGACCGAGCCCTGGTGAGGGACACAAGTTCACCAACTCGGAGACAGTGGGAGGGATTAAGGACTCGGGCCCGAGCCCCCCTGGTGAAGGACACAAGCACGTCACCGGCACGAACTAGTGACGAACAAACTTTGATTGCTAGTAAAAACTAAGATTATTTCATGGTTCCTTTCATTATTTGATTGTTTAATTTTTATCTTTTGCAATATCAAAAGTTAAGGTTGTCATCATTCATTGGGGTTTGAGGTTGAATATAGAATAAGAAGGTCTTTTGCTGGCTAGCAAGGCCAGTGTTGTTTAACTTGTTTGATGGAATGTGTTCATGTCAAATTGGACCAATTCACATCGACCTATGTCATTCGAATTATTCACAAAGATTGAAAGTAGAAAAGGGAGACCGTTATGTCTTGTGTGATCATCGAGTAGTTATGTGACTATTATGAAGTTTTTAATATGGTTGGAGGATTCAATTGGAAAGAAAGGAATGGATATACTATAGAACTTCTGGTGCAGTTATTTTTCACCTTCTTATAATGTTTAATTGACAAGTTAAAAGATATCTTTTCATAACCATGTTAAGGTAACGGCACCTTTATTCTCTAAAAACAATGGTGCCTGGGCAGTACTAGGCAATGTGATTAACTCTCGATTATGTATTGGCTGCAATTTTCTATCTTTTTTTCCTTGTAGCCTACAATTGGAAAATACTTTTATAATTAACCATAATTCAAATATTTCAAATAACAAGAGGAATTCAAAAGTGACTTGAGTTGACTTGACATCAACCTAAAACTCATTGTCAACCGAAACGCAAAAAACTCGACCTTCATGCTATCAAATACCCTAATTCAGAGCTTGATCAGTTTGGACGAAAAATCATCTACATAAGTTGAGCTGAATGATCAGTTTAGATGAAATTCAACGAATCAAGTGAACAAGATCTTCTTATTGTCTTCATGACATCAACCGAAAGACCCATCTCAACATATTGGCATTATCCAAATACAATAGTATTAATGGAAGAATAAAAATGAACAAAGCCATTGAGATAAAATTATCCAAATTAAAAATAGGTTTGGAATGCCTTCCTCTTCCTTGAAGGAACATAATTGTATATATGTCTGGGGAAAAAAGGGGTAGAGGAAAAGAAAATAAAAGGAGTGACAACAAGAGAAAATGAATATGAAGAAATTATATTGTGTTATATTTTATGAACAAGGAAAAAAAAAAAAAAAAAAAAAAAGGAGAAAGTTGGTAAGGGTAATGCCTTCGTGCTAAGGAGGTATAAATTTTAAATTTTTCATCTTTTGTATTATTCAATACCCCAACTTTTTCTTGTTCGATTAAGTACCTAAAACCTTTGCTGAATAAATCCTCATGTAAAGTGATTGTATCACGTGGCTAGCTTACTCGGTAGAGCTTAAGTGCAAATCGTCACATGAGTCGCTTACGCAGCAAAAAATTGTGTCATATCCCGATGGAGAGGGAGAAAAAAAGAGAGGGTTATGGTTTTCGAATATTTGAGTCGTCCAATATGTCCTTATCGCAAGAAAACGCATCCAAGTAGGCATTTTTTTTCCCTCCAAGTCAACAATTATAAGGGAGACTCCTCGTCGATCCGTGTTCGAAGTATAATTAGGTTTGCTCGAAGGCAAAATAGACCAACAGTCCATGTACTTGTCCTGTGATGTCATTATTTTTTAAAAATTTTACAAAAAAAAAAATTATAAGAGTTGGAGGCCAATGACGTGGCATTTTGAGTGAGACTAAAGGCCCTCCCTCTTCCCTCAAGTAACAAAGCAAACCACTGGCATGCCTTGCCCAGTTATGAATACCGACACTCTCCCGAAGCCTACGTGTCGTATCAAACACTCCAACATGTGTCCGACACTATTCGATACTCAATCAACACATATCGTAAAATCCAACATCTAATCAACTTTCTCAACACTCTCGATATTCGAGTTTGGAATATTCGAGTTTGGAATTTCAACACTTGTTTCCAACATGAATGGGATCAATTTTAAAAATTTTCAATAAATAAGGGGTCAAAATGTAAATATATAAATAAATAAATAATAATAATAATAATTATTATTATTATTATTATTATTATTATTATTATTATTATTATTATTATTATTATTATTATTATTATTATTATTATTATAAATGAGGAAAGAAGAAAAACAGTCTTTTTCTCTTCCGACTCTCACTTCTCGTGACACACAATTTACATCCAAATTTTTTTCTCTTCTCTTCCGACACTCTACATGCGAGTCCAAAATGTAGATTATTTGTTTTTTCGTACAAGTTATATAGATTATTGGAATGAGATTAAATTTGTCAAATTAAAACACTAAATGATATTAATAAATGGTGGATTAATATTCTTAGTATAAATTCATTATACGCTCTTTTATTATTATTTATTTATTTGTGAATTTGAATCAAATTAATTTGATTAAAATAATCATAAAAGTGATAATTTATCATGTACATATAAAAATATACATTTTATATAAAACGTGTCACAACATATCAGAATTCTCTATTTTTAAGAAACAACATGTTGGCGTATCGTGTCGTGTCATGTTGCGTCGCATGTCGCCTATCAATATTGGTGCTACTTAGTTGCCCAATCACCCCATCGATTATAACACCCCTTCGACTGTAATGAGCACATGATGTGGAGAGTTTAACTCAATCACTCCCTCCCTCCTTTTATAACCTTTTACAGACCAAATCAGCAGCCACAATTGATTCCAACTGACGAGCCAACCTCTCTTCTTCTTCTTCAGTTTCATGGCCTGAGGAGCTCTCCTCCTGCGCCTCTCCTCCACCAATGGAAGCCCTCCCCTACACGGCAAATCTCTGCACGTTTCGATCCCTGGCCTCCTGCACCTCCGCCGCCGCTTGGCTGCATGGAGCCAGCGCTGCCCGCCCGCTACTCCATGTTTCCAGCAATTCCAACTTCTGCAGTTCATTGCTGCGAATCCGATTCACAGGCGCTCCTCACGATTGGCGATCCTGCCCCCTCGCCAAAGCTAGCGATCACGACCATGGCCACGACCACAACCATCACCACCATGACCACCACCATCACCACGGCCACCACCATGGCCACCACCACGACAACAGAGGCAACGCGGAGCTGACCAGGCCGCTAGAGGGTGCTAGGCAAGTTCGCGCGGGCAGTTGGATGGGTGGACCTGGTGAATTCGTTGAGGGAGAATCTGCAGATGTGCTGCTGCTCCGCGGCTTTTTTCCTAGCTACCGCCACTTGCCCTTACCTAGTTCCGATGCCGGTGGTGAAGCCGTTTCAGAATTCTTTGATGGTCCTCATGTTGTTATCTCATTGGAGTGAGAATTTTCATCTCTGGCTATTCGTGTTGCTCGTTAGTTTGGCGACCTAAATGCGATCGAATGCGGAGCCCTGTTCGTGGATTTTGTCGGTTTCGTTGTGCTTTCCGACATTGCGTGGTCTGTCGCAAGCAAATAAAGGTGGGGAAGTTGAAGCATTTTCTGATGAATTTAATCGGATTAGATTTTTTTCTGATTTAACTGTCAGTTCCTGTTGGAAGGGTTATTAAGTTATGCCATTGAGGTTAAATGATGGATGTTAGTAGGAGTGTGTAACCAAACCGGGTATACTCGGAAACTGAACTAGCTCACTCGGAAAACAGGGTCGGGAACCGGTTCTCAAAGTTCAGAACCGGTTTAAACCAGTTCGGGAACCGGTTCCAGTGATTACCCATCGGGAACCGGTTCCTGGACCAGTTTTGGAACCGGTTTAGGAATTGATTTTGTAAGTGGAGGTCTAAAACCCTATTTTTTTCCCTGATTTCTATTCTTACTCCCGCAATCACATGACGTTTTTCCTCTTAGCTCTCTCAAACATGTACGACACTCCTCCTTCGTCGTTCATCTTCCTCACTCACTTCTCTCCCTCACCGGCTCCCTCTTGCACCATCCAACAAATGAACGGCGTTCGTCGCCACCAAATTCTTGTGTACCATGTGGATTGGCTCGCCTAAGTTCTCTTTTGTTAGAGTAGTTATGCTTGCATAAATGAACAACTTCATGTAATAATTGTGGGAATAAGATTAATATTAGACCCATGTTAGTTACTAATGTTTATGCAATGTTATGATTTTTGCTTTACCTTATGATTTTATTTATAATAATTAATCCTGTGGATCCTTAATTTTTTCATTTAGTCAAAAAGTTCATGTATTTATTTATTATAAGTGCTTTATTTTAATACAAATTATGAGGATTACGTTATTTTCTCGCGTATTAATGTAAAATTCAAAATCGTATAGGATATCAAGAGGTTGCAAAATAGGTTCCAATGGAAATAGGGTCGACCCTAGAACCGGACAGGAAAAACAAGGTGGGTCAAGTATAGGGTCCAATACAAATAGAGTCGGGTACAGGGTCCAAAAAAGGAGAACCGGTTATAATAGGGTTGGGTACAGGGTCCAGGTCTAGACCCTACCCACCCTGGACCCGATCACCCCTAGATGTTAGCACCTTTGAGACATGTTTTAGGTGGATTGTGCTTTCTGGCCTACATTTGTTTCGAACGGAGGATTCATCAAAAAAGGAAAGGATATGTTCCTAAATTAGGACACCGCTCTTGCTATCCTTGTTTTTTTTTTTACTGAAACTGATATTATTAATATTAAGTGGGTACACAGCCCGCAGCTACAGCATCCGTAAGCAAAATATCAGACAAAGGAAGGGGCGGAGAGACGGCCCAATCACTATGAAGACCACCTTTCGCTTGGGCTTTTGCAGCCCAGTCAGCTGCAAAGTTCGCCCTACGAGTGTAGAACGTGATTTTGAGAGAAGCGAAGCGACGCAGGAGCTCAGCAGCTTCGTCGAACAGGGCACGGAGCTGCCATGGAGGATCAAGGCGGTTATTGATGGTGTCCACTAAGAGGAGGCAGTCGGATTCGATGTGTAGAGACTCTTCCGCTTGGTTTTGTTGGAGGAGGTGGCGCGGGGCGAAGGTTAGGGCTCGGGTTTCAGTGTGCAAAGCCGACAACGCAGGTACAGTTTGGACCATACCCTCCTTCATCTTCCCATGTTGGTCTCGGCAGATATAGGCGATATGACCCTGAGTATCGCCATTGAGATATGCCCCTCAATATTGATCTTTAATGTTCCCGGATCAAGGGCTTTCCAGAAGTGGCCGCTGTCGGGGGAGGTAGTTTGTGGTCGTTCTGAGGAGTGGTGAAGATTGTGAGCCGTTTTAACCTGAGCAGCAGCAGCTTGGGCAGCATGGTGAGGATTCGGGCGTTGTCGACAGAAGATGGCTCTGTTGCGAGCCTTCCAGATCTGCCAGAACACTGCAGCAACTACTTCCAAATCAGGTGAGTGGTGTTTCCGAAGTATATGTTCGACAATCCATTCTTCTACTCTATGTATAGCCGAAGCATTTATGGGGAAGCCAATACTAGGGTGCGACCATAGAGCAGTAGTCCACGGACAGCAAAACAGGAGGTGTTCAATCGATTCTGGTAGGTCTTGGTTGCAGATAGTGCACACGGGTTCAGGAGTTATGCTTCTTCGAAACAAGTTGTCTTTAGTCGGCAAAGCATTTTGACAGACTGCCCACATAAACATTTTAACCTTAGGTGCTATTTTGAGCTTCCATATAGATTTCCAGAGAATAGGAGGTGCTTGATAGGAAGACGAAGCCCGAGGGGTGGTTGTTGGAGCAACTTCCCTGATTGCAAGATACCCGCTCTTGACTGTGTATGTACCTTGGGTTGTGGAAGTCCATACCAGGCAATCAACAGTGAGGTCTGCCCTGACTAGAATTTTTAGAATATCCTTTACAATTGAGGCATCGAAGAGGTTGTCGAGTAAGTCCTTATTCCAGTTACTCTTGTTAGGCTCCAGTAGGTCCGAGACAAACTCCGGTTCCCCTCTAAGTGCTGGACCATAAAGTAAGCCCCTCGGTAGCCACCTAGCTTGTCATATTTTGATATTGGATCCATTGCCCACTGACCATTGGAGGTTAGGTTGGATCGATTCCTTGCCTAACAGAAGGCTTTGCCACCCCCAGGAAGGCCTGGTGCCTTTATCAGCTTGAAGGAAATCGGTGGTAGGGAAATACAAAGCTTTAAACAGCTTACACCAGAGGGAGGAAGGCTGTTGAATTAGGCACCACGCTTGTTTACCAAGCATTGCCTTATTGAAAGCTATAAGATCTCTGAAACCTAAGCCTCCCGATGCCTTAGTAGATTTTAAGATCTGCCAGTTCTTCCAATGGATGCCGGACTTCGTACAGTCAGTTTACCACCAAAAACGAGCTACCTTTTGCTCAATGGACTTGCAAATAGATGTAGGCAGTTTGAAACAGACATAGAGTATTGAGGTATAGCCTGCACCACGGTCTTAATCAAGGTTTCCTTGCCACCCTTTGAAATAAGGCTTTCCTTCCAACCTTCAAGCTTATTGTGTACTCTACCCAAAATCCAGGCAAACATAGCCTTTTTGGACTTTCCCCAATCAGAAGGGATCCCTAAATATTTACCTGTATGATCAATCATATGGACTCTCAAAGCACCGGCAAGATTCTCCTTTAGGCTAAGCGGGCAGTCCTTGTTGAAGAAGATGCCCGACTTGTTCCGATTTAGTTCTTGACCCGTGGCTAGGCAGTATAGGTTCAATATGTTTGCCATGTTTTGGCATTCTTGTAGGGTGCCATCTAAAAAGAAAATGGCATCGTCAGCGAAGAATAGGTGAGTAAGAGTAGGACAGGACCTGTTAAATTTGATGCCGCGTAGATTCCCCATATGAAGTGCGTTATGGATAAGTGTCGATAGGAGATTTGCCTGAAGGATAAAAAGATAGGGTGATAACGGGTCGCCTTGACGAAGACCTCGAGTAGGTTTGAAATACGGTAGCTGCTGTCCGTTGAAATTGATGCTAATAGTTACTGTTGAGATGCATTGGGAGATCCACTGAACCCAGGTGGGATGAAAGCCAAGCTTGAGAAAATAGGCCGTGAGGAAATCCCATTCAATTCTATCATAAGCCTTCTTCATATCTGTCTTTAAAACTGCCCAGAAATGTCGTCGTCTTTTACGAGTCTTGAGTTGGTGTAGAATCTTTTGGACTACAAGGATGTTATCCTGAATTTGACGCCCAGAAACAAAGGCTGTTTGTTCCAATGAGATAAGATCTGGTAGAAAGGGTTTCAAACGATTTGCTAGGACTTTTGAGATGATTTTGTAAGCATAATTACATAGGCTAATGGAGCAAGATCTTTGCTCTAGACTTTCTGGAGATGGAATTTTTGGTATCAAAGTGACTGAAGTCTTGTTAAGAGCTAGAGGCAGCTTACCCGACTGTAAGAAGTTCTGAAATGTAGTAAAAATGTCATTGTGAATGATATCCCAGTTCGATTGGTAGAAAAGGCCATTGAGTCCATCCGAGCCCGGGGCTCTGGTAGCGCCCAATTGGAAGGTTGCGAGTCGGACCTCCTCTCGGGATAATGGAGCTGTCAAGGTAGAGTTCATTTCAGGAGTCACAATACTGGAAACCTGGGCTAGAATGGGACTAAAGTCTCGATTGCCCACTGATGTGAATAGGTTGGAATAGAACGTCTAAATCATCCCCTTTAAGTTTTCTTCATCTCTTACCCAACCATTATTGGCGTCTTGAAGCATTCTTATTCTATTTCTTTGTCGTCTCTGGATAGTTGATGCATGGAAGAACCTGGTATTTCTGTCCCCACATTGCAGCCATTTTATTCGTGACCGCATATACCAATACTGTTCCTCTTGGTTCCATAACTGCTGTATCTCCGTTTTGATGTGAGTTGCTGTAGTCTTATCAAAGTTTGTACTATATTGATTCGTGATCTGTTGAAGCTAAAACTGTAGTTCTGAAATTCTGTGGTTAGCCTTTGCAAATTTTCGTCGACTCCAACGATGTAGGGCCGAACTAACAGAGTGGAGTTTCTATGGCAAATCAGAATTTGAGCTGGGGGCTTGGTTCCATGTTCGGTCAATGAGTGGTTTGCACTCCGGATCTTGCAACCAAAAAGCTTCAAAGATGAACGGCCTACGTCTCCGTTGTTGAGGGCCCTCTATGTTCAAAAGTAAAGGGCTATGATCCGATCCCAGTGCTGGAAGGGCGAACACCTCAGCTTCTGGAAAGGTAAGACGCCAGTTCAAGGTACAAAGAGTTCGATCTAGACGTTCTTTAACAAAATCATCACCCGCCCTGTTGTTCGTCCAAGTGAAAGCACAACCCTTACTCTCCAAATCTAATAACGAGCAATCATGAATAACCTCCCGGAAAGTGTTCATTCTGTGGAAATCAACTAATCATTTACCGGCTTTTTCCCAGGGATAAGCTATCTCGTTGAAGTCACCAGCGCAGATCCAAGGGAAGGAGTTGCAGTAAGCAATGCTGCGGATCTCATCCCAAAGCTGTTGACGAAGCCGAAACATGGCTGGTGCATGAACACACGTCAAACGATAAGGTAGGTTGTTTCCAGCTTCTGAATAAATCAAGTCTATAAGGTGCTGGTGCGAATGGACGATATTGATAGAGATAGTGGTCTGCCAGAATAGTGCAAGTCCTCCGGCCATGCCAATCGGATTAACCAAGAAGGAATTCTCAAAATGGAGCCGTCTCTGAATTTTGATTAGCTTCTCTTGTCTGTTTTTGGTTTCCATCAAAAAAACCAAGTCGGGTCTTTCTTTGGCCACTAGGGCCTTTAGGGCTTGAGCTGTCAGGGTAGAACCCAGACCCTGACAGTTCCACCAAACGAACTTCATTTCTCAGTTGGTGGCTTTTGCAGGCAAGCCACCTCAGCCCAAATGCGCTGCTCTCCATCAAGGACAATCGGAGTATCCATCAGTTGGGAATCATCCCAATCCTCAGTGATATGATTCCGGGACTCATAAGGCATGTATCTCTTCAGCTTTTTTGGAGTGCCTACCTTTGTGGGAAGTTTGGAAACCTTTAATTTTTTTGGAGTTGGGGGTAGGTAAAGGCCGTTCTGAACTGCTCTGTAACTGAGCTAGGACAGAAGTGATATCCCTTTGAGGAGCTATTGTTAAGAAAGTGTTAGCTTGATGCTGATGTGAAGGTAAAGCAGTAAGTGTACTCTGATCCCCTGGCTGGTTCTGAAAACCAGAGTTTGTCTTTTGCGCAGGAAATGCATGTGCTTTTCCCCTGCTGGAGGATGCTCCCGCTTGCTGTCCATCAACGCCAGCTACTCTGGAAGGGGTTTCTGGTGAAGGTAACGCAAGGGTCTTGGCTAGCAATAACGGAGGTGTCTCTGGTACGTCGCTCTCAGCCCTTTAGATTGCTCTGGATCACCATAAAAGGCTAGCCAATAAGGGCTAGGTTCTCTATTCTCAGCACGCAACCATTGGCCAAAAGCCATTGATTCTTTACCTTCCATTTTGGCCTCAGTAAAAGGGATTTCCTTACAATAGGTGGCATAGTGACCTATCCTACCACATGAGTAACAATAGTGAGGTAGGCGCTTGTAGCGAAAGTCCAGCCAAAAGTTTTTCCCGTTTAGACGGACTAAGTGACCTGGTTTTAAAGGCTGACTTAAGGTGAGCTCCACACGAACACGTCCTGCCCTGAAATTAGAAGTTTCCTTTGCCTCAATTCTGACATCAAGTACTCGCCCAACATGCTTAACAGCTCTACACATCATCTGTTCCGTGCACCATTCAAGAGGTAAGCCAACTATTTGGATCCAGAACGCGCATGTAGAAAAATCATAACATTGTATTGGAGTATCTGGAATCCATGGTTTCAATATGACTAGATGGCTGGAGAACGACCATGGGCCACTCTCGAGTATCCGCCTTTTCTCCTCTTCGGATTTAAATTTGGCAACATATAAACCGGTATCGTGTTGAGTTATTTCTACTTGATCTGTACGCCAGGACCGCTTGAGAGTTGATTGTAAAGCTTGGAAATTAATGGAAGGGCTGGACAGAATTTTACCAACTAACACAAACTTGCACTCTTCGATCTTCTCTGGCAGCGGCGGTTCGTCCAACACTTCGATTTGAAGGTCGGCACTGAGATTTCCCAACCTGGTGCAAAGTGCAGCCATGCGCAATTCCTCCTCCAGGTCCTTATCGGCCATTGAATCTGAGTAAGGAACTAGAGGGTGCAACGCTTACCGGCAGGAGAAAAGTTGCATGCAGAGGAAAATGCGAAGAAGCGGCACGGGAAGACCAAGTAAATTGTAACAGGGGAGAGGTAGAGATGGTAAGGTGAGCAAAAATGAGAGAATTAAGCAGCAATTATCAGCGTCGGAGTAGGGAGTGAGCTCCGACGAAGTAGCCGCAAGCCAAGGCAGGTGGGTGAGAGGGGCTTCGACCAGGGCCAGTCGGGAATAAAATTCGTAGATGCTGGCAGATGAGAACCATGGGGGATGGCGAAATTGAGGGGGGGAAGTGGGTTTAGAGAGGCGATGACGAGGGAGGAGGGGTTAATTAGGGCAAAACGCCATTGTCAGTAGAGCTCTACATGTCGAGAGGGGGAGCCTCAAAACAGAGGAAAAGGTGAAACTTTTGGTCCGGGACCATCCCAAAGCAATACCAAAATCAGCTGTACTGTTAGATGAAAGTGGGGCACGCTGTCTAGCTCTATTTGGCCGTTTGAGTTTTGAGCTCACTCAATGGGATTTCCCTTTCCTTTTTTTAAAAAATATTCACATTTAAGGACTCTTATTGTAGGATTAGACAAAATCCCAATAATTGAGGTTTTCATTCCAAATCAATAGGTTTCCTTGGAAAAATTAAAGGCAGAGAAGGGACCGTTCTTTTTTTAAGAACAACGGCGCTATTAGGCAATTATTTCTCTCACCCCAAATATCTCATGTATTATAAACTTAAATTAACTCTCCTTATCTCATGAAAATTCAAATCCCTTCCCAAACAGATAATGCAATTCATGCCTTTTTCCCCCCCTATCCACATGCTTGTGCCTTTTTAGCTAGTCTTATTGAAGAAGAAAATCAGAAAGAGAACAAGAAAAACGAGAAACATCACAAAGAGCCGGTCAACTAAAACTCTTTTCACCACCATCCTCGGTACCTACCCATACTATATTTGGAACACAAACTAAACATAAAGTTAAATTGTTGCCATATAATTAATTATTGTTTCCCTAGGCGACATTGATTCTGATTTCCTTCTTAATATCAGTGATTTCGTAGATCTTCGTTCCTTCTAAACATAAAGTTAAATTGTAGCCACATAATTAATTATTGTTTCCATAGGCGACATTGATTCTGATTTCCTTCTTAATATCAGTGATTTTCGTAGATCTTCTTTCCTTCTAAGGTGCTCCATATCCACTATAAATTATCCCTCTTGGATTACCAAACTACACTAACACATACAGATCAACTCTCGTAACGCCCTCTTGTGTCTTGTCGAGCATGAGGAGTGCCATGAGGACCCTCCACATTTTCCTTGTCCTAGCATTGCTCAACGCCATTTTCGTCAAATCTGAAGCTCGACCCTTCAATGCATTGGAGAAGAAAGCTCTTATACAATTTGCTAGGGGAAGGTTCGTTGATGGGTCATCACTTGGACCCATCCGGTCCAAGCTACTTCTAGTGGACTTATCAAATCCAAGCCCACTTGGTCTCGGACATGGAGAATCCGTGGGCCCAAACACTGATGGGTTCTTTGATGAAGTGGACTCATCAGGTCCAAGTCCACCTGGTCCTGGGCATGGACGATCCCTAAGCCCAGACACTAATGGGTTCTTTGATGAAGCGGACTCATCGGGTCGGAGTCCACGGGGGTCCGAGTCCATCTGGTCCCGGGCATCCGAGTCCATCTGGTCCCGGGCATGAGTTCATTGGTGAAGCGGACTCATCGGGTCCGAGTCCACCCGGGGGTCCGAGTCCATCTGGTCCCGGGCATCCGAGTCCACTTGGTCCCGGGCATGAGTTCATTGGTGAAGCGGACTCATCGGGTCCAAGTCCACCGGGGTCCGAGTCCATCTGGTCCCGGGCATCCAAGTCCACCTAGTCCGGGCATGAGTTCATTGGCGAAGCGGAGAAATCGGGTCCAAGTCCACCCGGGGGTCCGAGTCCATCTGGTCCCGGGCATCCGAGTCCATCTGGTCCCGGGCATGAGTTCATTGGTGAAGCGGAGAAATCGGGTCCGAGTCCACCCGGGGGTCCAAGTCCATCTGGTCCCGGGCATAAGTTCATTGGTGAAGCGGAGAAATCGGGTCCGAGTCCACAGGGGTCCAAGTCCATCGGTCCCAGGGCATAAGTTCATTGGTGAAGCGGAGAAATCGGGTCCAAGTCCACCGGGGTCCAAGTCCATCGGTCCAGGGGCATCCGAGTCCATCTAGTCCGGGCATGAGTTCATTGGTGAAGCGGAGAAATCGGGTCCGAGTCCACCCGGGGGTCCAAGTCCATCTCGGTCCCGGCATAAGTTCATTGGTGAAGCGGAGAAATCGGGTCCGAGTCCACCTGGGGTCCAAGTCCATCTGGTCCCGGGCATAAGTTCATTGGTGAAGCGGAGAAATCGGGTCCGAGTCCACCGGGGTCCAAGTCCATCGGTCCCGGCATCCGAGTCCATCTGGTCCCGGGCATGAGTTCATTGGTGAAGCGGAGAAATCGGGTCCAAGTCCACCCGGGGGTCCAAGTCCATCTCGGTCCCGGCATAAGTTCATTCGCCGGGCGGAGAAATCGGGTCCGAGTCCACCCGGGGGTCCAAGTCCATCTGGTCCCAGGCATAAGTTCATTGGTGAAGCAGAGAAATCGGGTCCGAGTCCACCCGGGGGTCCAAGTCCATCGGTCCGGGCATCCGAGTCCATCTGGTCCCGGGCATGAGTTCATTGGTGAAGCGAGAAATCGGGTCCGAGTCCACCTGGGGTCCAAGTCCATCGGTCCGGGCATAAGTTCATTGGTGAAGCAGAGAAATCGGGTTCGAGTCCACCGGGGTCCAAGTCCATCGGTCCGGGCATAAGTTCATTGGTGAAGCGAGAAATCGGGTCCGAGTCCACCGGGGTCCAAGTCCATCGGTCCAGGGCATTTGAGTCCATCTCGGTCCCGAGCATGAGTTCATTGGCAAGCGGAGAAATCGGGTCCGAGTCCACCCGGGGGTCCAAGTCCATCTGGTCCCGGGCATAAGTTCATTGGTGAAGCGGAGAAATCGGGTCCAAGTCCACCCGGGGGTCCAAGTCCATCTGGTCCCGGGCATCCGAGTCCACCTGGTCCTGGGCATGAGTTCATTGGTGAAGCGGACTCATCAGGTCCGAGTCCACCTGGTCCGGGGCATGAGTTCATTGGTGAAGTAGACTCATCGGGTCCGAGTCCACCTGGTCCCGGGCATGAGTTCTTCAATGAAGTGGACTCATCCGGTCCAAGTCCACGTGGTCGCGGGCAGAGAGGACCCCCACCCCCACCCCCAGGCCCAGACGTTGCTGGTCAATTTTAGTTCCGAGTAGCATCGAGTTTGATTTTCAATAAAATGTGCTTTCTTTTTTTCTGCTGGCTAGCCCAACCAGGTGTTCTTATTGAGTCTGAGGACTTAAATGAATGGTACCTTTTCTCTCATTTCAAGTCCATATGAGATCAGCATTTTACTTTCGATCTAACCATTATAAAAAGTGAATAGACTGGAGTTTTGTGGTTTCGGCATGTTAAGATACAAAACTAAATTCCTAGTATAGCTTAGTTTTTAGAGTAGATGACCATGCACTCATTTTCAAATTTGTATCACAATTAGAGACCGCAAGTTGGATTCCACGCGGCCACTTCCACAATCGTTGATGACTGAAATTCTTGCCCGCAGAAGGCACGTGCATCTTTGGGAAAATGATCACGTTGATCAGGCAGCTCATGTTTTTCCGGTGGAAGTTCCCAAAATACAGATTAAAAAATTAATTGTTCTGATTCTTGCTCACGACCACTACAAAAAATCGGATCAATAAGGAAAACTACTGTCTAGGGAAAAACAAACGCACGGGTCGCTAGAAAACGCTCTTCACGACTGGAAAAGGATCACGCAGTGGAGCTCAATAGACAACTTCTCGTTTCGGCAGCATTGGGCAGGTTCATTGGCATTGGTTAGATGAAATTATCGTGTTTTTCTTATACAGGAAGAGTCGTGTGTGACGAAAGATAGTGAAAAAAAGGAATAACTTTGGAACTTTGATTTATTTTGGGTTTATAAAAGGAATAAAGATGCGGTTTTAGAGGATGTAAGAAATTTTATGGATCACCTTTTGATTGTTTTATCAACTTAAGTTACATTTTTGCCCATCACTTATTGTTTCATGGAAAGGGCTCGATGATGTTGAGAAAACTCCTACCAAGTTTTGAAGTTAACAAAATTTTCTTATTCTTATTTTTATTCTAAAGAATAGTAGACTTTTGAAGTTATATAGCAAACTCTTGTCAAAGTCTATTCATTCCAGAAGTCTCTCCCACTCTGACGCAATCCAGACTAAAACCAAGTCCAGAATCAAACTCAAATTTATTGATCATGTGACGAGGATTCAAATTGAACACAATAGGAATTTATTCTTAAACATCCGGCTCTCTAGCGAAAAATCTCACTTATCTTTTATAAATGCATTTATGAAATCAATCACAAATTGATGAAATCAATCTTGAAGACGAGTTTCTTTTTGGGAAGCATCTACTTATGGAACCAATATTCTGATTGTATAGGCGACCAAAATCAGCGGATTTTCATCTCAATTTTCAAATGGCTATAAGATTTCCTTAATCGATTATGTCCAACGAATTAATTAGAATATATTTTTCTGGAAAATGCCAACGGGTAGTGAGACATGGAATAGTATTTAAGGAGGTCATTCAATATATTTGAAACAAGGTGTAGAAATTGAAATTACAAAGTTTGAAGTCTTTCCAATCACTTGTTCTTCATCGACAATTCTTACAAATTTGTTGACACCTAAATTTCATGAAAAAAAATGGGTTAATTTTTACCCCCAAAGAAATAAAATAAAATTTCATAGCATATAATTAGGCGCATTTGTTCTGATAAGGAATAACAATTTGATATATTCAATAAATCTTTTATATATTCAAACAATATATACCGAGAGGTATATTTCGTTGAAAATTGGAAGATTTCGATGGAATATTTCAGATGGAATATATATTTGGCGTTAATCTTCGGGTAATATGCATTTTCGACATAATAAAAGAAACATCGGATCTTTCAATTGTCGATGGGCATGAACAAAGGAAAGAAAATGAAATAAAATCGTGAAGATTACGCCTTGGCCGCGCAAGATGCAATCGAGAAAAGAAGGTGTTGGGAATTGCTTATACCCTAAATCTGGATTCAACACTAAATCGAACCCCTAAAACTAGTGCGGAAGACGAGCACAGGAAAATCACATGTATCACCGATCCTAAGGCACATCACAATATCGAACGTACCTTGTTAGCCACGAGATTAAACACCGACGCGATATGAGGAAGAAAAACTGATCCCGTTCTATTCGATGATGTTCAATCGCCTTGGAGGGGAGAAAGATCCGTCTTCTTTGGATATTGTTCTTTTAGGCTTTTTAGGAGGGAGAGAGAGGGAGAAAAAGAACGTACCTTGAAAAGGTACGTTGCCTTTTTTTTTTTTCTCTTAAATACGTCTCCTCCAAGAGACGTAACTCTTCAGTAATACGTTCCCCCAAAAGTCATAACCCCTCATATCTAAACGATGCAACCTTTCACATCGCAACCGTTCCTCCATGGGCCCTCATCTTGCGGGCCAGGCTTTTCGGCCCAAGATGGGCGGACGGGCCCACTTAGGCCCATCAACACATAAATAAAACCATCATCTCCCACTCGCACATGGTGGGCCAAAACCAACATGGGCGGACGGGCCCACTTAGGCCCATCAATTGAAAATCCATCAACTCCCACTTGACATGGTGGGCCGAAGAATCCTCTTTTTCCTCTTTTCAACATTCATACCGGTGAATAATCCGTGTGACCAAGCATCTTTGAGAGCTCGTTGCCTATAAATGTTAGGAATATATAGCAACTCATAATGGGCATCACACTCTGAGTAGATTTAGTATGCAATACCCTAGATCGATCGATCACATTTATATCTCTCTTAATCTCTTTTAAACAATGATATATATATTGTATTCACAATTATGATTATCCCAAAAACAGTCATAATTGGTCGACCGGTGAATACAAAACTACAATGTGATTCTCCAAATTCGATCTTCCTCTTTCCTTCAAACTCTCAATTTCAGTTCAGCTTGCTTTTCTAGAAATGTCCCATTAGATAGAATCAACTCATGACCATTGGCAACATCCTAAGATAGCAAACACTAAATAGAAATCTTGAGAATAAATAAAAGTCATGAGGGCACTTAAAATTGAGGAACTCTTTTCCTCAAGAGTGTCACACGGCATAAAAGTTGAGATCAAACTTTTGCCACTCTTATTGATCGTATCATGCATACGTAGTATGAAATACGTATTACGGCATTTAACTCATTTCCCATGGAGCGTATGTCTACATCTTTAATACCGTACAGATGATAGTTCAAACATACCCAATGTCTAACTTGAGTTCACATATCTACTCTTTTAAAAAATTTATCAGAACTCACATCTTGCATCAAAGACAGATAAAGTAAAATATGTAGGTTATTTTACTTTCGGACATAGTAAATATCATGTCCTCATCTTAACACTTAGTTAAGGCGACATATATATATATATATATATATATATATATATATATATATATATATTTATTAGCTTGAGCTCTCGATTATCACCTAAATAATAAGCTTAAAAAAAATATCTTATCTCTATTTATCACATAGTAAATAGAGGCGATTACCCGTGTGAGTGGGCTAATCTCTTATCTGTCCGACATACTTTCTCAACATAATATAATGCACTGAGCATTAAGATGCATAAATGTCAAACAAAGATTCATAGGCATTAATGATGAAAACACAAATTCATAAAATGTGAACAACTCAGGGAAATTGCAATATCCAGTACATCAGACTCTACGCAATCCTAGAGATTTTACATGACCACAAAACACATCTCTAGGTATTGGCTTTGTCATAGGATTTGCTACCATTCTATGCGTAGACATGTACTGTAAGTTCACATCTTTTCGTGCAACCATATCTTTGACAAAATTATACTTGGTATCTATATGTTTGGTTTTGTCATGATATTTTGGATCTTTGGTGTACACTATAGCTACTTGGTTATCACAGTTAACCAAAAAAAAGTTTACAGCATACTCAATAACACCTAAAAGATCCAAAAATCTCTTAAGCCAAACTCCTTCTTGTACTACTGTTGATAATGCCACGAACTCAGCTTCTATCGTGGACAAGGCTATACACGTTTGTTTCTTACTGCTCCAACATATGGCGCCATTATTCAATAAGAAAACAAACCCAGAAGTAGATTTCCTTTCATTTAAATTTCCTCCCCAATCGCATCGAGAATAGCCTTCGAGTCGCGGATCATTTCCTTGATAACTCAGCGTATAATCAGCAGTTCCCTTTAGATACCTCAGTATTCTCTTAACGGTTTTCCAATGTGCTTGACCTGGATTGGATTAGTATCTACTTACCATTCCAACTGCAAAACATATGTCAGGTCTTGTACACATCATAGCGTACATCAAGCTCCCAACAGCACTAACATAAGGAACATGTTTCATTTGTTCATTCTCTTGTAGAGTCCTTGGACACAGTCTATGGCTCAATCATTCACCTTTTGCAATAGGAGTATCAATGGGTTTACCATCTTGCATACGAAATCGTTCAAGAACCTTATTTATGTATGTTTCTTGCGAAAAAGAGATAATGATCTCTTCGAACGATCTCTTGAAATCTTAATTCCAAGGATGTATGCAGCCTCACCCATATCTTTCATCTCAAAGTTGGAAGATAACCAACTTTTGATGGTATTCACAAACTCCATATTGCTTCCGGCAATTAGTATATCATCAACATATAATGATATGATCACATATTGATCTATGAATCTTTTGATATATACACAATGATCCTCATCTATCATTATAAAATCATATGCAATTATGGCATTATGAAAACGTATATACCATTGTCTCGATGACTGCTTAAGACCATATATCGATCTCAAAAGTCGACATACTTTTCCTTCTTGGCCTTCTATAATGAAACCAGCAAGTTATTCCATATATATTTCTTCCTCTAATTCTCCATTGAGGAAAGTAGTCTTTACATCCATTTGATGTAATTCAAGATCCATACTTGCCACTATTGCCAGAATAATGCAAATTGAGGTAAATCTCACAACAGGAGAAAATGTTTCCTCATAATCAATTCCTTCCTGTTGATTATACCCCTTCGCCACAAGGCGGGCCTTATGCCTTTCTATCGAGCCATCAGCTTTACGCTTTATTTTGAGAACCCACTTGTTCCTAATAGTTTTGCGTCCTTTTGGAAGATCAACCAGTTCCCAAACATGGTTTGACTTCATTGACTCAATTTCCTCTCCCATTGCATACATCTATTTTTCCTTACTAGGGCAACTTAGAGCCTCATGTATATTTCTTGGCTCATCCTCATCTTGTGGGGCAATCATAAAAGTTTCTCCCTCAATGTCAAAACGTCGACGGGAATACTTTTGCGACTTATTCGCCGTATGGGAGATTGTACACTTTGCACATCATTCCCCATTATGCTCCCACTAGGATTAGATAATGATGATGTCGTCTCATCATGTGGTTGTAATTGAGAATGAGTTGAATTCAATTCATCACTTCTCATATTACTCCCACTTGGACGAACTCCACTAATATCATTATCTTGATCCAAAGTTTCAAATAGGGAGTAATCTTCACCTATTTCGCCCTTCTTAGGAAATTCATTCTCTAAGAATGTGACATCCCGTGATTCAAATTCAGTTATACTCCCACTTTCCTGCTCACCTATGAACACATACCCTTTCGAGTGTTCGGAGTATCTTATGAAAATACTCTTTTTTTCTCTGGGACCCAATTTCCCAAATTTGTGAGAGGGCTCATGAGTATAGGCAGCACAACCCCATGGCTTAAGAAAACTTAAGTCCGGCTTTCTACCTGTCCATAACTCATATGGAGTGGAAGTAACTGATTTGGAAGGCACCCGGTTAAGTATATAGGCAGCAGTTAACAACGCATCACTCCAAAAAGTGATAGGTAAGTTAGCATGCACCATCATGGACCTAACCATTTCCAGTAGGGTTCTGTTTCTTCTTTCCGCAACACCATTTTGTTGAGGAGTATGTGGAATAGACAACTGTCTTTCTATTCTTTTTTCATCACATAATTTTCTGAACTTATCAGATAAATATTCTTGACCTCGATCGGATTTCGATGCTTTTATTTTCTTGTCTAATTGATTTTCTACCAAGTTTATAAACCTTTTGAAACAACTTAATGTTTCAGATTTATGAGAAATCAAATAGACATATCTAAATCGAGTATAATCATCTATAAAAGTGATAAAATAAACAGCCCCATGCCTTCCTTTCATATTCATTGGACCACAGACGTCAGAATGGATTAAATGCAGAGGAAATTCAGCTCTTTTACCTTTTCCAAATGGTTTTCTTGTCGTTTTCCCTACTAGGCAATGCTCACATATAAGCAAATCGACTTTTTCAATGTTGCCCAACAAACCCTCTTTGGCTAGTCTATTCATATGTTGTTGGCCAATATGACCAAGTCTAGCATGCCACACATTCACATCATTATCATATGAATTAAGAGACGTGAGAAGAGAATAATAAACATTTGCATTAACATAGTCAATATCTAATACAATGAAACCATTTAGAAAATAACCACAACCATAGAAATTTGTATCCAAAAACAAATCCACACATCTATTATGGAAGTTCATATTAAAACCTAGCTTGACCAACACTAAAAAGACACTAAATTCCGACAATTTCCGGAGCATACAATACATCATGTAGGAACAAGGTGCGTCCACCACGCATGTTCAATTGGCAGGTGCCAATACCTTTAACTTCAGCTCTTGAGTTATTTCCTACATAGATCCACTTAGTTCCAGTCAGAACTCGTCGAAATTCTACGAAGGATTCTCTATCCTTCGCTACATAATCTGTCGCTCCTGAATCTACAATCCACAAAGGATTAGACTTGACACATATGCAAAGTTCCCAATAGTACAAGGGGTGTGTACCTTCTTTGGCTCGCGACAATCGCGGGCATAGTGACCATTCTGGTCACAGTTGTAATATCTCACCCTTGAAATATTCTTCACACGAGGACATTTTCCTCTCTTCACACGAGGACGTTTTCCTCTCTTTTGTTGGTTAATTCTTGGTTTCTTGCAAAAAGGACTTGATCCCTTACTTACCCACATATTGAACGAATCAATGCGCTTGCGCTTAGAGCTTGAAGCCCCTTCTGAGCTGAAAGCAACACAGCAAATATCCGTATCCCGCTCAAATGCCTTGAGGCGATCATCTGCTAGCTCAAGGTGGCGCATAGCTTTCTTAAGATCTTCCATAACATGGTCAATAGCTTTTAGTGCTTCTTGCTTTTCAAGCACATATTGAATTTTCTTATTCAATATTTCACAATTCTCGCCGTTCAATTTGTCCTCTTTATTCAAATCAGTAATTATGTTCTTAGTTCTTTGAAACCATTGATCCGAACATATCGGACACATATGCACGAATAATTAATGCCTATCATTTATGTATCCACTTTGCACAGACCCATCATATAAATGAACAATTTCAAGTAAGGTTTCAGAATCAAAATGTCACTATGTTTCCAATCATCCTCCAAAAAATCCTAACTTAAAATTATCATTAATATAATTGTCTATGCAAAATAAATTCTATGAAGCTACAAAAACTTCTATGAACTACCCACAGCAGTCAACAATAACAGAAAGCAAATAATATTTGATATCAAACAATGATATAATAAAGATGCTTTCACATAATACAACTAACATATCAGTTGCCACACCAACAACAACTAAATAGAAAACATTACATAAGATGTCCACAAAGCACACTAAATAAAGAAAATATCTCGAAACATCTAAAACCAAGGCATCATACTACTAATAGGGAAAGCTTCTACTTTGTTCTATTTCTTTTTCTTTTTCTCTGTAAAATTTTCAGGCATTCTTGACAGCCACGGAAAAACAGACGGATATCCCTTAGGATTTCTCCTACGCACATTCATTCCCCGCCTAATCGAAGTCATTCCTTGGGTCGCAATCTTTGTGGCTCCAACCCAATGATATTCATCTACAAATTCCATTACTAGCTCCTTATATCTAGTAAATCCTTTGACCTCCCATAGGCGATTCAACACTCCTTGCCATTCTAGTGGAAGAGTATTCATGAAGAATCGCACCATCTGAGTATCTGGCATGGGATAACCGTTCCAAATGACTTCTTGAATTTTGTTGTTGACCTCTACAACATGATCAATTATGTCGTTACTCTCCCATCGATAACCATTCAAATCGGCTATCAACCCCGAAAGCTTTTCTTTTGTTCATCGACATTGTGCGCACGGATGCGCGCGGCTTACGGGGAGGCATTGTTCCTGCAACAAATGCAGAACAAAAAAAAAAAAAGGGATTACATATAATCTACAGAGACATAATTGAAAAAAGAAACACGTTCTTTTTTTTCTTTTTTTTGGGGTCAACGGTCAACGGTCAACGGAAGTCAACGGTCAACTAATGTCAACGGTCAACGGTGGACCGGGTCAAGTCAACGGGTCCGCCGAGTCAACGGGTCGGTCGCCCGGTCGGGTCGGGTCGGGCCGGTCGGCCGGTCGGACCCGGCCGACGTGCGGCACGCATGCGCGGCGACGTCACGATGACGTCGCTGGCGTGCGCGCACGCGCCATCGGCAGCCCCCACGCGCCATCGGCAGCCCCCGCGCACGTGCGCACGTCGGCCCCGCGCGCGCGTGCGACGCACGCGCCTGCGTCTCCGAATTAGCGCGTGCAACGCACACGCCGAAGGCGCCGGTTCGCTCCGGCTACGCGTGGGGGCGCGTCCGGCGGCCTTTGGCGGCGTTCCGCCACTCATCGCGCTCGTCTCGACGAGACCTTCCATCCAACGCCATCAGAATTGAATTTTGACTTACAAAAACTCGAAAAAATGGATGAACAGTGCTCGGGTGTCGGGATTTTTCCGCCCCGATCGGTGTCGGCCGATTAATTTCACGAAAAATCAATAAGAAATCATCCATAAACATGAAAGGGGTCGGGAAAACATGAACAGGGCTCTGATACCAATATTGGGAATTGCTTATACCCTAAATCTGGATTCAACACTAAATTGAACCCCTAAAACTAGTGCGGAAGACGAGCCCGGGAAAATCACATGTATCACCGATCCTAAGGCACATCACAATATCGAACGTACCTTGTTAGCCACATATTAAACACTGACGCTGATTTGAAGAAGAAAGACTGATCCCGTTCTATTCAATGATGTTCAATCACCTTGGAGGGGAGAAAGATCCGTCTTCTTTGGATACTGTTCTCTTAGGCTTTTTAGAAGGGAGAGAGAGGAGAAAAAAAACGTTGAAAAGGTACGTTGCTCTTTTTTTCTTTTCTCTCTTAAATACGTCTCCTCCAAGAGACGTAACTTTTCGAAATAATACGTTCCCCAAAATTCATAACCCCTCGTATCTAAACGATGCAACCTTTCACATCGCAACCGTTCCTCCATGGGCCCTCATCTTGCGGGCCAGGCTTTTAGGCCCAAGATGGGAGGACGGGCCCACTTAGACCCATCAACACATAAATAAAACCATCAGAAGGAAATTTTGTTTCTTCCAGATTGAAGAGACAAGCGAATTGATCGTACCTTTTCAGTTCACACCTTTTCACCGATAATTCCGCTCATCTCTTGCAAAGCCCTTTCACGAAACGCCACGCCGTTCCATTAGACAATATATTTATTTAGATGGCGCAAACTGAACCAAAGGCCACACCTTATTTTAAATACTATCGGTTCCACCGAATTTTTACTAATGTTTCCAAGAAATCTCCTTATCCATCGACATTTCATTTCTGAAAAACGCTTGGTTGACAAATAAATTGGCGAGTCATGTTTTTTTGTTTTTTTATGCACGATTTTTTCAGTAGATCTCAAGGATAAAGCCTTACATGTTGACCATTTGGAAACAAGCAAGAATTAACCAGGCTTTTGAACTTTGTGGCCTTAACCTTGATCTGGAATTTGGTTTGATAAGTTTCCTTTGCTCATCTGGTTTTTCTTCTGTGAATTGTTTCTTTCTTCCTTTAAGACCACTGTCCATCAGTCTTTGCAACTACTGGACTCTCCCCTCACCATACCGACATTCCTAAGTTAGAGACAGACTAATGCTCATATTTATCTGATCTGTCCTCATGATCTTTCCTACAATTCTTTTATCGACAAATAGTCTCGGTTCGAGGGAGAAGTTTCATCTGAGGAACATACAGCCTTTCTTCTTCATTGGCTTTCTCCTTTTGTCTTTTGTCAACGATCATTAAAAACTTCCAAAGAGTTCGTCGATCTGGCTTACTTTCTCTCTCTTACAAGAAGCTCATCTCTTTGGGATGAACTGTACTTACTATTCTTTACAGAGCCATCTCGGTTATCCTAGGCTGGCTTTGTTTGAACTGAAGTCATCGTTTTTCGCGGGCCTTCTGGCTTAGACTCTGATCCTTTCTTCCCACACGATTTTGGTGGTTGGCTACTCGGCCATCCACTCTTACCAATTCTTGAGCACGCTCTTTCAATGTCAATTCTGCTAACTGCCAGCTTGTGTTTTTGGAAGACGCTCCTGGCTTCTGTCGACCTCCCTCTCCAGTTTTCAAAGAGAGGGAAATTCTTCCCTGGCTTTGAGGTTTATCACCTAAAATTTTGTGCCCGACAATTTGAATTGACACAGGGACTTTCTATGCCGACAATATATTCGCCGGATTTTCCTTTTCCTCCACTAACCGAACGTAAAGATGATAACGCCTTCCGCCGTCATTTCGGCATTTGCTTGAAAATCTTCAATTGATATAAGTATGTTTCATTCTCATAGAACCCGCAGAATACCATGACTGCTAACGAGCAGTGGAGTTCTTATGCATAGATATCCTAGATAGGGTAGCGGAAGGTGATCCATGAAGAGTGTCACTGATTTGTCATACATCCCCATCAACCCCAACACCAGCAATGCTTGGAGATGATCGGCAATAAAGATTTGGCAAACTCTTTGTGAGATTTTTGTGAGACTACTATTAGCTGTTCTAAAAGTCTGTCAATTATTCTAAAAGCTTAAATTCTTAGATGAAGGCATGGCTTATTATTTAAATATTCTAACAGTTTCCCCCATGCTTAATCTGATCTTTTGCCTAATACTAAACGTGGAAATATAACTGAGGAGGTGAATGGGGCCTAGAAAGATTTGAATTCATAACTTCAACTCTGATATCATATAAAATTTTGTGAGAACACCGTCAACTATTCTAAAAACTTAAACTATTATATGAATGTATGGTTTATTATTTAAATATTTTAACATTCTCTTCGTCACTTTTCAGTTTTCTTTTCTATGCATTAGGTAACATTCATAACTGAATCTTCCAAACATAAATCTTTTGACTTTGAGCATTAAAGAAGGAGAAGAAAAAGAAGTTGAGACTCGCTTGGCTAAAAGGAACAGGATTCCAAGTACCCAAGGTTCTACCAGTGGCGATGTCAGTCGAGGAGGTTCGAACTCAGTAGCTGTCCGCACGGCTTCATCATCCATTGTTCCGGATCGATCAACCGGTGAAGGCGTCAATAGAATAGAAGTCGAATGGGGGATCTTACACCGAAATTCATCGAGCTCGTGGAGCAACGGCGATTCAGACCTCACGACCATGGCGGCAGGAAGTTCTTCGAGCTCGGGGCCATGACCTCCTGAGCTTCGTCGAGCTTGACCATGGCCGCTCAAATTTCGTCAGGCTCGGGACTAGGGTCGCTCGAGCTTTGTCAAAACTTGGCTATTCGGCCATGGCAGCTGGAATTTTTTTATAAATTTTTAGCTTTTTCGGGGTTTCATTCTTCTTCTTTTTCCTTTTATCATCTTTTTTTTTTTTGATTTTTATCCTTTTATTGCCTTTTATATTTTCAAGTTTTTATTGTGCTAACAAGCGCCGCATCGATGCTATGTGTCTCAATAAAGTAATAAAAAGGTCACCACTTTTTTTCCTAATTAGTCAAATTGCACAGAATATGGTGAGAGTTGATCGATTGCGAATTTTTAAAGTTATAAATGTGACATCCGAAATTTCGACCCCGTCCCGAATACATGAAATGGGCATCTCATCGGCGCACCTATGGTTATTTTTCTCTGAGTTGATCACTCATGAGTTAATCAATCTATTGGGTGAAGCCGTTAAGGGATATAACCGCGGTAAAATCCCTAAAAGCTACTCGGTAGGTCGGATCGGACTAAAATCGCGTTCGGTCGATTTTAACCACGAAATTGAATTCGGTTTCGGAAATTGGACGTTTGAACATGTCACGGTTCACTTATAGTGGATGTTATGTCTTGTTTTTCGGAGAAATTTCATCGAGTACGAGATTTTTACGGAAAATCGATTCGGACGTCGCGGAAATTAGCGGAAAATTGGATCGGCCAAATTGATTGGATTTTTGGCCTCTTTATCAAACCTTTGGGTATCGGGGACTTGCTGAAAATTGTATGGAATATTTCTTCGATGAAATTGGACGTTAATTTGGAGAATCAAATGAAGAATTGGAGCCAAAAATTAAAGAAATTCGGAATTGGACTAAGGGCTACATTTTTGCTTCAAATTGGATAATCATGGAAATAAAAGGGCAAGAAAGTATTAGGGGAAAACAAGTGGATAAGCTTGAAGACTAGTGGGGCATTCTAATGATGATTATGGGATATTTGTCTTGAATTATTGCCCCTTCATCCTTAGCTTCTCTTACCGACCAAAAAAAAAAAAAATCCGTAGCTTCTCTTGCACGCTGTCCCTCTCTCCGTCGCATGCCTCATCTGTTCATCCCCTCTCCTTTGCTGCTCTTGTTTTCAATTCATTTTCCCTGCAGCTCATCTTCCTTTATTCTTCCACCGTTCGAACGGCAGCTGCTCCACCCAGTTTTATTTCCCTCGGTCAATTATCAGTAGGATTCTCTAGGTGAAGTTATTTTGTTGACCGAAGCTTTCTCCACTTCCACTTCACACGTGTCCCCCACCGAAGTCTTGAAGCTGTCCCGTGGCTTCTTGAACGTCAACCCCTCCTCTCTTTGTTCGTCTCCCCCTCAAGTCAGCCTCACGCCGCCGCACATCCTCGAGTCCACAATCCAACCGAAGCCACGAAGCAGCATCATCGTCCACGAAGCCGCAAGCCGCTCGTTCCTCTCTCTCCATCCCCACGTGCGACAACCCCAACTCCATCGAAGACCCTCTGCCAACGGACGCCAGCTGCTCCCTCATTCGGTCTGTTGATCGAAGCAGCTGCTGCTTACTTCGCGGGCCGCGCCAGCCCACGCTGCTGCTGCCAGGCGTCCCCAGCGTGGTCTTCTCCAGCAACGAAGACCCACCGAAGAATTTCCATCGAGCAGCCCATCTCTTTTGTGTTGAAGTCAGGCCCACGTCCACGAGCCCAAGTAAATTTCGCTCAGCCCAGCGAAATCTCCAAGAGTCCCGCAGCCCACATTTTTCTTTGAGCCCAGCTGTGGCCGTAGGTTTCAGCCCAAGAATTGAGCCCAGCAAGCCCGCATCTTCAGCTCAGAATCAAGCCCAGTTCAATTGCAATTTGGCCCAAAGATTTAGTAACTTAGCCCAGTTTCTTAAAGCCCAGTCCGTGAGCAAGCAGCCCACTTGAAACAGACTTCAGCCCAACTTAAGTTCAGCCCGGCCCAGAATTGAAGTCAGCACAAGCTCAGGCCAAGCTTAAATTTCAAGCCCAGATTTTGCTGCAGGCTTGCGAGGCTTTAGGCCCGATCCGTGTGCGTCGACATCGCCGAAAACCGAAGCCGAGTTTGAGCCGCATCGCCGTCACGGTGTTCCGGCCTTCGCTTTTATCAAGTGAGTTTTACTCACTAATGCTTTCTTAGTTTGCTAATTATACTTAGGGTTGGTTAGATTTAATTAAGTGCAATTAAGTGGTTAGATTAATTTAGATAAATTAAATTAGAGACTTAATGATGCATGTTAGGTGGTTAGAAATAGACATTAGTAAGTAGGCATGCCATGTTATTTATTGAACGAGTCTCGGTAATTTTTCGGGCTCGTCTCGGCTTACAATCAGGCATTATGGGCCTAAATTGGATTTTCAATATTTATTTATTTATTTTCGAAATTATTTATTTATTTATTTATTTTTCTGGAAATTCAACTAGGGATGGTCGGTGACCGAATTTCGTGTTGATTGTCATGGTGCAACTGTTTTTATTTAAACTCTACGTTGTGTTGAATTGAATCGATTGTGCATTTGAGGAATTTTTACTAAATTGATTGAGATTGAGTAATCGAGGTGTGGATGCCCGAATATGATTGTTTAGCGCCAATAATGCTTTGATGGGTTGCTAAGTGGAGAAAATTGTGAGAGTGAATTGAATATACTCTTGGCTAAGACTAATCGGGTACTTTAATATCGTGTAAAAATTGAGTGAGTTGATAAATATGTGGGGATCTATCCCAAGATTGATTAGTGTCGGTGTTCAATTAGAAATCGACTGTGAGAGGTTGTGAGTTGAACCTCGAAAGCCACCAAAGCACGGCCTTGCTGAAGTGGGGCCGTGATGCCATTAAAGTCTAAAATTGCTTGAGGGTGGGGGGTGATGCCACTAAAGTCTAAAATCGGCCCGAGTGGGTGGTGATGCCACTAAAGTCTAAAATTGCCAAGTGGGGCCATGATAACCATCAATTTTAGAAAAGTTGCCAATGGGGTCGTGATGACCACTTAATCTAGGTTGTGCCTGTAGGGCCGTGATTCAGAGTCGAGAATGAATAGTCGGGATGACTGTGTGATGATCTTGATGACACGTAATCGACTGAGTCGATTGATCGCTGAGTTGATCCTATTGGTTTAATTAAGGGGTTGATATGATTGTTAGTATTCATTATTGAACTAACTTGCAGGAAGGAACTGAGGCCAAGATAAGTTCTCTGACTCGTGTTGTGCTTAGGCAGCCTATGGTGAATTGGCTTACTAATCGAGTCTTAGAGGATAGAACTCGCTGAGATGTAGTCTCATTGGTTATTAGATAACCATTTCAGGTCTGTAGAGGGACCGGAGGAGGATTACCCGTTGGATGACCCTGATGGCGAGCCAATAGAAGAGGAAGAACTTGAAGAAAACGAGCTTAGTGAAGGAGAGTCTGACGAGGATCGGGATGATGATCCCGAGTACGACCCGGATGAAGACTGAGATCCCATCCCGTTTTGTGAACCTTGTGTCCTTGTGGATATGGTTAGATCAAACCTATGTTAATAGTGTTGTAAGGTACTATGAAGTGCGTGTGTATAAAAGCGTTGTTGTGAATTTCAATATGAAAAATATTGCTTTTTATCCCATTGTTTTTTATTGTTCTGGGATTTATAACTACTTCGCATGTGCAAATGAAAATGAAAGGGTCGGCGATACATTGTCAGGATATCGCATTCGAAAATCGACCAAGGTAAGGGATGTGCACGTGCCTGAGGATCGGGGCATGACAATAAAACTCAATTGAGCTTAAACAATAAGTTTTATAACTTGTTGTCCCTTTCAAAATGTTAGACAAACTCAATATGTTAGACTCGCTCAACATATAGGATGGTGAAAATAATGAATAAGTACATTGAAAGTTCTAAAATTTGTTATGAAAGTGCAATTGAATTTTAAAATTTTCAAAATGTATAATCAAGTCCTAAAACTTATTAACATTTTCCGTTTGTCAAGTTAGACAAAGTTAATTGAAGGACTTTAATACACCAAGTTGATAAAATTTAAGACTTAATTTCATTTTTTTTAAAGTTTTAGAGTTCAATTGCACTTTCGTGACAGAAATGATTGTGACCGTTCATATAAATGGGTACTAAAATGTGAAGATAGTCCCTTGCTCGAATCATAATCTTAATACTTGTAACTATTACCACCAGCTAACACATTTAACACAGAAAAAAAAAGGCAAAAAACATTCTATGTGACTCGTAAAATTCAACAACATGTATTTATAAACAGTTACAAGCAAACCCACTATTTCAACATTAGGCTCAACATCAATAGTTCCTCCTATGGTTCTGTTGTGATTAAGCGAGCGATCGAACAATAATATAGATAGAAGAAGAAAATATATCGAACACCAGATTTACGTGGTTCAGTCGTAAAGACCTATGTCCACGGGAAGAGCAGCAGCGAATTTCACTATAGATCAAGCGATACAGGAGATTACACACTCAAGTCACTCAAACACTCTCTCGGTGTTTCCCAAGTCCCCATTACAACCAATAACTCACACGGTGTTTAGCCCTGAAATTCCTCGAAAATAATCTCTCAATCTCACGAAGGAATTACACGCAAATCTTACCTCAAGATTTAATCGGCTACAAACACTAAACTTCTTGGATGTAATTCACGAGTAAGAACAACAAAGAAAATCCCTCACAAGCACTCGACAACTAGACGGCGCTTCAAGACCAACTCTTCATGATCAACAGCGGAACACCAAGCACTCACGCGGCGCTTCAAGACAATTTGTGATCCACATCTACCACCCACGCCACAAGTCTATATATAAGTAAAACCCTATTATTATGCCAACTTCTAATAGGATTCTGTTTCATATCTAAAATGACTTTATCCAAAACATATCTCTATATATTTTAAATAAAATCCAAATCCAAGTCAAAGTTGAACTTTTCTATTTCAGCGGCCGAATTCTCCAATGTGGATTCAAACTTTGGGAAGTTGATCTTTAGATCTTTTTTACTCAATTTCAAACGTCCACAACATATCTAATTTGGAATATTCTGAATTTCACATTGAACTCAAACTCGAGCATATTTTAACAATCTCCACCTCGGCTCAACGTTTGAGCCAAGTTGCAATCGCTTCGCAAAAATTCAAACTCGCTGCTACTTTTCCATAGCCCCTAATGGGCTCAACCGCATGAGATATTATCCAAAGTCCAAGCCTCGCTTGAACTTCGCCATAACCGAGGACCTCATCGAATACCAACTCCACATGCACTTTTAACGCCCAAAAAAGGATTTTCCGACGCAACCTCCTTAACCGCAGATAAAGCAAAACCATTATTGCATCCATATCTATCAGGAGATCGAATACATACCTTGTCAATTTCAGCAGTTACAGCAACCATTGGCTCTATAGGCTCCACCTCGCTACAAGCACCATCTGTGTCGATTACTTTGCTAGTACTCGTACTCGCTACCTCAGGAGTTTCTGGTTGCAACTCCATCTCAAGCTGAACACTGTTCAGATCCGTTTGAATACTGCTATAATCACTCCTAGCCAAAAGTACTGGAAACTCATCAAGGGTAACTTCTCTGCTGTCAACAGGTGAATTTATATCCAGGCACCACAACTGATTGCCCCACTCACCTTGTGCATAGTCATGGAATATGCACCTTGCCCTCCAATCAAGCTTACCATCACTCACTCGAAAATAACACGGGCAACCAAACATTCTAAGAATAGTATAATCATAAACGTTACCTAACCACACTTCTTCAAGAGTCTGCCATTCAATAGCAGTTGATGGGGATCTATTCACCAGGTAGCTTACTGTACTTAGCACATCAGCTAGAATTCTCCTAGCAATACCAGCATTAGAGATAATTTTACAGGCCATCTCTAGTAATGTTCTGCTCGTCAATTTTGCAAATTGTTGTGATTTATTGGCACTAGTGCGGCGTTTCACTATGCCCTCTTTCATGCAGAATTTATTTGTCAGCTCCGAGCAGAACTCCATGCTATTGTCAGTCTGCACATGCTTGATCGACTTACCAGTCTCCGTCTCAATCAAAGCTCTTGACTGCGAGATCCTGACACCAGCATCAAACTTGTGCCTTGGCACAAACACCCAAGTCTTCCTCGAGCAATCAAAAGACTCTCGAACAGATGCATCCGACATCTCCGCAGCAAAATTTGTCACTGTCTTACCTTGAAGTTTATACATGCCATCATGCTTGATTCCTTTCATTATCACCAAGGCACCTCGTACAACCTTCAGAACTTCACCTTTTGAAAAATACCTACAACCAGCTGAATCTAGGGCACCCAAGGAAATTAAGTTCTTTTTCAACTCTGGAACATGCCTTACTCCAGTCAATGTCCTCACAATACCATCATGCATTCGATTTTAACATCACCAACACCCACAACATCGCACTTTCAGCCGTTGTTCCCTAATTGGACTTTACCACTACCCATGCACTGATAAGTGATAAACCAGTTTCTATTTGGTGTGACATGAAAAGAACAACCATAATCCATAATCCATCCATCAAACGATGAATAATCGTGATGACAAGACATAATCGGCATTATCTCGCTACTAGCCGCAACATTATCTGCAGAATCAACCATAATTCCTTTACCTTTCTCATTCTTCACTTAAGGCAATCCCTTCTAAGATGCCCCCTCTTGCCACAGCTCCAACAGACAACATTAGCAGTCCTAGACTTATTACGTTTGTTCATATTAGTACTATTGTTACCCACACGTGTTCTAGATCTTCCTCTATTTTCACCTACTAAAGCAGTAGATACAGATTCGCCAGATTCTCTTCTACGAATATCCTCGCTCAGAATTAAATCTCGAATCCCATCAAACGTCAAACTCGTTGACCCGGAGGAATTACTAACAGCAAAGAATGTAGTATTCCAACTATTAGGCAATGAGGATAGCGTAATCAAAGCACATACCTCATATTCAAAATCAATCTCAACTGAACTCAATTGACTAACAATCACATTGAATTCATTGATATGATTTGCAACTGACGCACCTTCGCTCATCTTCAAATTAAATAGACGTCGCATCAAATAGACCTTATTGATCGCAGAGGGCTTCTCGTACATATCTGACTGGGCTTGCATCAAATCGCAGTGGTCTTCTCCTTCAAGATGTTAAACGCGACGTTACGAGCCAACGTCGGCCGAATAACACCATAGCTCGTCTATCCAAAGAAATCCCAATCAGCTTGCTTCATCGTCTCTAGTTTCTCCCGATAAGGGCAAGTGCGGTTTCATCCGGGGTAAAGATAATCTTCAATCCGCATCTTCCGTAAAACTAAAATCCTTCCCATCAAATCTCGTCGATTCTCACTTTTACCTCTTTCGTCGCCATCGATTCGCTTCAACTCAGCCCAAACTCCGGCTCGATACCAATTGTTGTGATTAAGCGAGCAATCGAACAATAATATAGATAGAAGAAGAAAATATATCGAACACCAGATTTACATGATTCAGTCGTAAAGACCTATGTCCACGGGGAGAGCAGCAGCGAATTTCACTATAGATCAAGCGATACAGGAGATTACACACTCAAGTCACTCAAACACTCTCTCGGTGTTTCCCAAGTCCCAATTACAACCAATAACTCACACAGTGTTTAGCCCTGAAATTCCTCGAAAATAATCTCTCAATCTCACGAAGGAATTACACGCAAATCTTACCTCAAGATTTAATCGGCTACAAACACTAAACTTCTTGGATGTAATTCACGAGTAAGAACAACAAAGAAAATCCCTCACAAGCACTCGACAACTAGACAGCGCTTCAAGACCAACTCTTCATGATTAACGGCGGAACACCAAGCACTCACGCGGCGCTTCAACACAATTTGTGATCCACATCTACTACCCACGGCCACAAGTCTATATATAAGTAAAACCCTTATTATTATGCCAACTTCTAATAGGATTCTGTTTCCTATCTAAAATGATTTTATCCAAAACATATCTCTATATATTTTAAATAAAATCCAAATCCAAGTCAAAGTTGAACTTTTCTATTTCATTGGCCGAATTCTCCAATGTGGATTCAAACTTTGGAAAGTTGATCTTTAGATCTTCTTTACTCAATTTCGAACGTCCACAACATATCTAATTTGGAATATTCGAATTTCACATCAACTCAAACTCGAGACATATATTTTAACAGGTTCTACTTCGTGACGATTACAACAACCCATATTCTCGGCCATTGCAGCTAGTGGCTACCGAAATGGGCGGATCTAATAATTGTTTTGGTCCTACAACTGTATTTATTTCACAGTTGCTCCCGAGATAATCGGTTCCACGAATTGGATGATTGCCTTGTGTCTAATCCAATCCATTACCAATCACTACGGGGTTGACTTTTTTGTCAACTCCCAACATTTAGCGAACTTTTAGGGTCCGTTCGTTTGCGGAAAATAATTTTCGGGAAAATGTTTTTTCAAATTTTCTGCTCGCGTTCGTTTGGAAAATGAATTCATTGAGGAAAATGTTTTTATCAAAGGAAAAAAGTCTTCTAAAGTAGGGGAAAATGTTTTCCACTTTTGAAAAGTAGAAAACATTTTCTTCACTTGATCTTTCTTATCTCATACCTTTACAAATCCCAACTTCCTCCTCCCCTTTATTTTTCTTCTTTTCTTTTTCATTTGAATTATTTTTTAATTTCTTTTTCTTTTTCATTCGAATTATTTTTTAATTTTCTTTTTCTTTTTTTAATTCGAATTATTTTTAATTTCCTTTTTCTTTCCTTTTTTTTTTTTTTTTTTTGTTTCCCATCTTCTTCTTTCTTAGCTAGTTTTCAGACCAAGTGAACCTCAAGCTCGTCAATCTCAAACTCGCGCTCGTCGATCTGGCGAGCCTCGAGCTTGACGCTCACGCTTGCCAATTTGGTGAGTGAAAAATATTTTCCTTACCGAACATCGGAAAATATTTTCCGAAACATTTTCAAGTTTTAGCTGAACACCAAAAAATATTATTATTTTCTGGAAAATGACTTACGGAAAAATATTTTCCGAAAATGGCTCATTTTCCGCGAAACGAACGAACCCTTATTTCTGCCGCATTTTACTAGGTCTCTCCTATTCCGTGTCATCTGTCGAAACTTCAGTATTTTTTTGGTGTCAATAGCATTTAATCTGAGTTCCACAGATAAGAGATATTTCCTTTCTAATTACTACCATGAATGTAAGAATTTTGGGACTCCTTTCACATGATGTACAAGTTCCTTTTTACTTTGCAATACATAAATTTCCCATCCGGAGCTCGACTTCTCTCGCTTTTACAAAAGTTCAAAGCACATCTAAGAGGGTTCAACGTATAATTAATTGGTGAATGTAAGTGCTATGTAGGCGCAAAATTAGATTAGGCAATAGGAGATCCACCAACTCTATTTAGGACATCTAAACACATCAGAGTAAACCCATTTACAAAATGATAGTCGAAGAAACTCCTGTTCCGTGCTAGCTGGGCTTAGTTGAGAGAACAAGACTGGTGTAAGGATCAAATCAACATATATAGCATGGCTTAATCGTCGAAAAGAAGTTTGTAACCATACGAGGTTCTTTGATTTGGAATGTTCTATTCCGCACAAATTTTGAGTTCCATATTCATTTCTGAACGTGGTTATTATGCACATACAAACACATAGCATACAATGAGATGTTATGAATGTTTTCGAGCACGTTCAATAGGATCCGACCCTGAAAAAGAGGCTCTACATTGAAATTGTGCAGTGATGCTCTATGTTGAAATCGAATCCATCCGAATCCTTCCCGTAATCAAGCATTATTTCCTCCATAACACCCAAATTGATCACATTGATGAGGCAGCTCATGTTTTTCCGGCGGACCTTCTCGATATACACTTGACAAAAATACTTGTTCCCATACTTGCTCGCGACCACTACCATTGGGATCGATTAGGCTGCTGTTCAGGGGATAAATAAACACACTGGTCGATAGAAAACGCGTTTCACGACTGGAAAAGCGCCGTTTAGTGAAAGCCAAACCTGATCTCATAATGGATCAATAGACGACTTCTCGATTCGGCAGCAATGGGCAGGTTCATAGGCAGTGGTTAAATGAAATCAGCGTGTTTTTCTTAGTCAGAGTCGTGGGTGATGAAAGATAGTAAATTGGAAGTGTGGAAAAAAGAAAGAAAAAATTGGAACTTTGGTTTATTTTGGGTTTTTGAAAGTTAGGAAAGATTCAGTTTCGGAAGATGTGATTAATTTTATTTAAATGGCCTTTCAATATTTTTATCGACTTAATTTACATTTTTTTCCACCACTTGTTAATTTAGAACTTCATTCATTTCTTAATGACTAATAATAAAGGGAAATTAGGGGATTTTTGAGAAATAGAGGTTGAAATCGATCCCACGGTTACCGAACTCCTCTGAAGAAGGAATGTTGTATGCGCTTTCATATGTTAAAGAAATATGTTAAAGATACATTATGGACACATTTTCTAATAATTCATCAAAAAAACGATTTTTCTAATATGATATTAGAGCACAAGTTTAAAGTACCAATTCTCGCACCCACGTCTTAATATTTGTTGTCTATCTTTAATGTTATTTTGCTTGTTTTCCTGTTCCGCTGTCATTCAATCTTGCGCGTGTAAGGAATCGGTTTATATACGAGGAAGAGTGTCAAGGAATTTTTTTATGGATATATTGCCCGCACGTTTCTATACAACTAAAACTTTGATGGGAAAAATGATTTATCTAACATTATCATTTTATTTCGCTAATGACGGTCGTTGCAATTCTTAACACCCGATCACTAAACTTCGTTAACCGTGGAGTTTCCCTTGCTTTTGCTCCCAGAGCCAGCATTCCAAGAATGTGTTAGAACGGTGATTCGAATTCAAGTTAATACTGAAGACATTTGGGAGATTTCCCCAACAGTTCCGCTGTTGTCTGCTTGTGAAAATTCAAACTGTCCACCCAAAAGTCTTCGAAATACACCGACATCCTCACGGTCTTTGGTCTTCGGTCTGGGGTAATACCATGCTTCTCCATGGCTGCTTTGACTATGTTCGCTCGCCCGCTGAAAAACTAGACATAGAAATTACAGTCCAACTTCTGTCTCTCATCTTCTAAACAGTCAAACTTGGCCCCCTTATATCTACTTGTGTGAAATAGAGTAATATATGATGTATCTAGCCTTTTAGATGAGCGCAAACGTTTTAGTAAACGGTCAAACAGTCGTCTGCTACATTCTTCCTTCTTCCCTTGGCTTGCATGTGGGCTCTCTCGGCCACAACAGAAGCTTCCTCGTTGCTTCCTCAAGCTGGCTGCACGCAGAAATGCCAATACTCACGTTGCCTTTGAACAGGGGAAAGACTAATTATCCTACGAAGAAAAGGAGAGGAAGAACGAGGAAACCGGGACTATCAAGAAGAGCCGGTCAAACAAAACTCTTCGTTGCTCGCACTATATATTGGAGTGCCTGCTCGGCCATAGACTCCTCATCACAAGCTCCCTCCAAACGAATCAAAAAGTTCTCTGTTTATTGTCTCTGTCGGTGATTTCATCGAACATGAGGAGCGCAACAAGGGTTCTCCACATTCTCTTGGTCCTGGCGATGCTCAGTGCCGTTTTCGTTGCGAACGAAGCTCGACCCTTCAACGTGATGGAGACGAAAGCGCCAGTGGGAGTTGCCTGCGGAGGGTTCTTCGATGGGTTGTCGCTTGGGGCCATCAAGAAAGCTGGCCCGAGCCCCGGTGAGGGACACAAGTTCACCAACTCGGAGACACTCGGAGGGATTAAGGACTCAGGCCCGAGCCCGGGTGAGGGACACAAGTTCACCAACTCGGAGACACTCGGAGGGATTAAGGACTCAGGCCCGAGCCCGGGTGAGGGACACAAGTTCACCAACTCGGAGACACTCGGAGGGATTAAGGACTCGGGCCCGAGCCCTGGTGAAGGACACGGGCACGTCACCGGCACGAACCAGTGACGACCGAACTTTGATTACTAGCAGAATCTAAAAATATTTTATAGTTCCTGACATTATTTGGTTGTTTAATTTTTATCTTTTGTAATATCAAAATTCAAGTTTGTTATTCATTCATTGGGGTTTGAGCTTGCATATGGAATAAGAATGGTTTTTGCTGGCTAGCAAGGCCGATGTTGTTTAACTTGTTTTATTAATGTGTTCATGTCAATTTGGACAAAATCACATCACTTGTCATTTGAATTATTCATATTCAAAAAGATTGAAAGTAGAAAGGAACATTGTTATGTGTGACATTACATCATATCACGTGTGATCATCACGTAGTTATATGACAATCATGAAATTTTCACTCTTATAATGTTTAATTGACAAGTGAAAAGCTATCTTTTTAGAACCATGCTAAGGTAACGCCACCTTTATTTTCTAAAAATAATGTCGCCTTTTGGACCACAAACCCCCTTTCCCGGATGATTGGCAACCAGCAACAATAGCCAGTGTGATTAACTTTCTACAGCACATTGGCTTTAATTAACTTTCAGCGGGGATAAAAAATTTAAAAAAAAAAAAAGTAAAAACCGATGCAACAAGTATATCAGATTACTAAGAAAAATAGCGGTGGATGATGGTTCGTCACCTGTATCACCAACGACGGACCGTCACCATCTCATTTTCCATTTTTTTTTCCTTGTAGCCTGCGATTGGAAGATTACTTTGAATATCAACCACAATTCAAGCACCTTAAATAATGAGAGGAATCCAAAACTGACTTGACTTGACATTGACATCAACTCCAAAACCCGCCGTTAACCTAAACACAAAAATCTCGAGCTCCTTAATATTGAATACCATAATTCGGAGCATGATCGATTTGGATGAAAAATTATCTACATAAGTTGACCTGAATGATCATTGTAGATGAGACTCGAGGAATTGAGTGGTGTCTTCATGACATCGACCAAAAAACTAGTCTCAACATATTGGCATCATCCAAGCACAAAAGTATGAATATAAGAATAAAAATAAACAGAGCCATTGGGATAAAATCATCCAAATTAAAAATAGGTTCGGAGTGTTCCCCCTTCCTTGAAGCAACATCATTGTTTACTACATATTTTCTCTTATTTATATTATGTTTGGGAAAAAAGTGGTAGTGACAAAGAAAATAGAAGGAATGACAATATGAGAAAATGAATATGAATTGGAGAGAAAAATATATTGTGTTATATTCTATGAACGAGAAAAATTGAAAAAAAAAATAAGGAGAAAATTGATAAGGGCAATGCCTTTGTGCCAAGGAGCTATAAATTCTAAACAGGAATGAAAGATGTGATCAATAAATATATGTACATGTATATGTGGGAAATAGAACTGAAGTTCTAGATGAACTTGGGTCCGTTCATTTTGCGGAAAATGAGCCATTTCCGAAAAATATTTTCCCAGAAGTCATTTTCCAGGAAAATGACAATATTTTATGGTGTTCGGCTAAAACCTGAAAATGTTTCGGAAAATATTTTCTGCTCCCCAGATTGGCGAGCGCGAGCATCAAGCTCGAAGCTTGCCAGATCGACGAGCGCAAGTTTGAGATAGAAAAGCTTGAGGTTCACTTGATCTGACGACTAGCCAAGAAAGAAGAAAATTGGAAAAAAAAAGGAAATTAAAAATAATTCGAATTAAAAAAAGAAAAAGAAAATTAAAAAATAATTCGAATGAAAAAAGAAAAGAAGAAAAAGAAAGGGGAGGAGTAAGTCGGGATTTGTAGAGGTGTGAGATAAAGAGATCAAATGGGGAAAATGTTTTCCACTTTTCAAAAGTGGAAAACATTTTCCCTACTAGAAGACTTTTTTCCTCTGATGGAAAATATTTTCCTCAAGGAATTCATTTTCCGTGAAACGAACGCCGGAAAATTCGGAAAACGTTTTCCTGGAAATTATTTTCCGTGAAACGAACGGACCCTTATAGGCAAATAAAAAAGACATCTCAAGGTAGTATTCCAATATTGAGTGAATTCTTAGAGTTTTCTTCCTGGGCAATGATATCATGCGTACCTAAATTTTTCTCTTTTCTACGATTTAGTGCCTTAACTTTTTCTTTTTTTTTGTTTCAATCAAGTACCTAAATTTTTCAAATTCCGCTTGGTGTAAAACCTCAATTGAATATATTGTCATGTGACATGATTGTGATAACGTAACTCACTTACTCGACAAGGTTTAAGTACAAATCGTTACATGAGTCGCTTAGTTAACAAAAGTTGTGCCATCTCCATTCAGATGAGAGGTGGCGGGAGGAGAGAGAGTGCCGGCTTCGAACAATTGAGTCGTTCTCAAGGTCTTTGGTCTTCGGTTTGGTGTAGAACCTTTCTTCTCCATGGCTGCTTAGAGACTATATACGCTCGCCCGCTGAAAAACTAGACATAGAAATTGCGGTGCAACTTCCACCTCTTCTTCTGGACCTTCAAACTTGCTCTCTCTCTCTCTCTACCTACCTACTTGTTTGATGTAGAGTGATGTAAAATATATCTAGCCTTTCAGATGAGTGCAAATATGTTTTAGTAAATGGTCAATCAGTCGTGTGATACATTCTTCCTTGTTACCCGTCTTGCATGTGCGCTCTCTCGGCCACGACAGAAGCTCCCTCGTTGCTTCCTCAAGCCGGCCGCATGCAGAAATGCAAATGCTCACGTGGCCTTTGAACAGGGGAAGACTGAATTGTCATACGAAGAAAAAGAGGAGAAGAACGGGGAAACCGGGACCATCAAGAAGAACCGGTCAAAGAAAACTCTTCGTTGCTCGCACTATATATTTTAAGCACCCGCTCGGCCATAGACTCCGCATCACAAGCTCCCTTCAAACAAATAAAAAATTCGCTCTTTATCGTCTCTGTCAGTAAAACTTTGCTCTTTATTGTCTCTGTCAGTAATTTCATCGAACATGACGAGCGCAACAAGGGCTCTCCACATTCTCTTGGTCCTGGCGATGCTCAGCCCCATTTTCGTTGCGAACGGAGCTCGACCCTTCAATGCGATGGAGACGAAAGCTCCGGTGGGAGTTGCCTGCGGAGGGTTCTTCGACGGGTTGTCGCTTGGGGCCATCAAGCAAGCTGGGCCGAGCCCAGGCGAGGGACACAAGTTCACCAACTCGGAGACGCTCGGAGGGATTAAGGACTCAGGCCCGAGCCCCCCCGGTGAAGGACACAAGTTCACCAACTCGGAGACGCTTGGAGGGATTAAGGACTCAGGCCCGAGCCCCCCCGGTGAAGGACACAAGCACGTCACCGGCACGAACTAGTGATGACCAAACTTTGATTGCTAGTAAAAACTAAGAATATTTCAAGGTCCCTTTCATTATTTGGTTGTTTAATTTTTATCTTTTGCAATATCAAAAGTGAAGGTCGTAGTCATCCATCGGGGCCTGAGGTTGAATATAGAATAAAAAGGTCTTTTGCTAGCTAGCAAGGCCAGTGTTGTTTAACTTGTTTTATGGAATGTGTTCGTGTCAAATTGGACCGACTCACATCGACATGTGTCATTCGAATTATTCATAAAGGTTGGAAGTAGAAAGGGAGACTATTATGTCCAGTGTGATCATTGTGTAGTTCTATGACTATTATGAAGTTTTTAATATGGTTTGAGGATTTAATTGAAATGAAAGGAACGGATATATTATAGAGCTTTTGGTGCAATTATTTTTCACCTTCTTATAATGTTTAATTATAAGTTAAAAGATATCCTTTCGGAATCCTGTTAAGGTAATGGCATCTTTATTCTCTAAAAACAACGGTGCCTTTTGGACCACAAACTCTCTTTCCCAAATGATTGGCAACAGGCAACAATAGGCAGTGTGATTAACTTTCGACAACATATTGGCTGCAATGTTCCATCTTTTTTTCCTTGTAGCCTGCAATTGGAGAATACTTTTATAATCAACCATAATTCAAATACTTCAAATAATAAGAGGAATTTAAAAGTGACTTGACTTGACTTGATATCGACCTAAAACTCATTATTAACCAAAATACAAAAATCTCGAGTTTCGTGCTATCAAATACCCTAATTCAAAGCCCGATTAGTTTGGATGAAAAATCATATACATAAGTTGAGCTAAATGATTAATTTAGAAGAGACTCAAGGAATCGAATGAACAAGATCTTCTAATCATCTTCATGACATCGACCAAAAGACTCGTCTCAACATATTGACATTATCCAAATACAATAATATAAATGTAAGTATAAAAATAAACAAAGCCATTGAGATAAAATTATCATATTTAAAGTAGGTTTGGAATGCTTCTTCTTCCTTGAAGGAACATAATTGTTCACTGCATACTTTTTCTTTTTTTGTACTATGTTTGGGGAATAAAAGGGGTAGAGGAAAGGAAAATAAAAGAAGTGACAATAAGAGAAAATGAGTATGAAGAAGTGAGAATATTATATTGTGTTTTATTCTATGGACAAGGAAAATGGAAAAAAAAAATAAAAAAACAAGGAGAAAGTTGACAAGGTCAATGCCATTGTGCTAAGGAGAAGAAAATTCCAAATTTTTCGTCTTTTCTATAATTCAGTACCCCATTTTTTTCTTGTTCGATTAAAGTACCTAAAACCTTTGCTCAATAAATCGTCATGCCAAGCGATTGTGTCGACATGGCTCACTTACTCAACAAAGCTTAAGTACAGATCGTTACATGAGTTACTTAACAAAAAAATTATATCATATCCAAGTGAAGAAAGAGAGAGTTCTACCGTGGGATCTTCTCAAGAAAATGCATCCAAGTCAGCATTTTTCCCCCGAGTCGCGCGATTATAAGGGACACTTCTCATCAAACCGTGCTCGGAGTAAAATTAGGTTTTGCTCGAACGCGAAATAGACAAAAAGTCCACGTAACTTGTGCTGTGAAGTCATTATTTTTAAAATTCCTTAATTTTTTTTTACTAGAGTCGGAGGCTGATGACGTGGCATCTCGAGTGAGAGTCACCCCCACTCTAAAGTAACAGAGCACACCAGCACTTAGGGGTGTGCATGGTCCGGGCGGGCGGTTCCCGACCTAGAACCAGGAACCGCCCGCTAAGGACCGGTTCGAAAAGTGAACCAGGATTCCGTTTGTTGCGTGGATCCACCCGAGAACTGCACCGCGGCCCGGTCCGGTTCCGGGTGGATCCATAAAACCGATCTTGACGCGAAATAATTTTGGTTTTCAATATAGAACGGTCGGGTCATGAGTTGGGAAGGAGGGGAGGAGGTCTATGGTCGGGTTTTCAACATAGAACGATCGCAAAACAATTTTGGTTTCCCGGACCGCCGGTCCGGTCCGGTTCCCAAGTTTTGAGCTCTAAATTCCAAGTTCCAATCTCCAAAAAGTAAAACAATAATTAATAGATAATTGCTCAACATTAAATAACAGTCAGCCTACACGTGAATGACAAAAAAACCAAGTGCGGTGGGGGAAAAAAACCCTCAAGATAACTCATAGGGTACCTCTACTTCTAGATGAGATCTAATCTTAGTTTTTTTTAGTAATTTTTTTTTTTAATATTAAAAAGGTTGTCCAGGTCCGGGTGGGCGGGCGGGTGGATCCGCCCATGGGCAGGTGAAGGACCGGCACCCACCGGCTCCGGTTAGAAAAGTGAACCGAACCAGGGCCAGGTTCGCAACCGCCCGGTTCTAGGGCGGTTCGCCTCTGCTCGGGCGGCTAGGGCGGTTCCCGGGTATTTTGCACACCCCTACCAGCACTAGCAAGTCTAGCATCATGCCGTTCCCCGGCCGCCCCCTCGACTATACAATGAGCACATGGTGTGGATAGTATAACTCCATCCCTCCCTCCTTTCTATTTTATAACCTTTTACCGACCGAAGCAGCAAGCCGCGACTGATTCCAACTGCCGAACCAACCTCACTTCTCCTTCTTCTTCAGTCCCATGGCCTGAGCAGCCCTCCTCCGACGCCGCTGCTCCTCCGCCAATGGAAGCCCTCCTCCCCCGCGCGGCCGATCTGTGCACGTTCCGGTCCCCGGCCTCCCGCCCCGCCGCCGCAGAGGCCGCGCGGCCTCGAGGAGTCGGCGCTTCCCGCCCGCTGCTCCGCGTCCCCGGCGGCTCCGGCTTCCGCGGTTCGTTGCTGCGGATCCGATTCGTGGCCGCTCCTCGCGATTGGCGATCGCGCCCCCTCGCCAAAGCCGGCGATCACGACCACGACCACGGTCACGGCCACGGCCACGGCCACGACCACGACCACGGCCATCACCACCATGACCACGGCCATCACCACGGCCACCACCACCACGGCCACGGCGACGGAGGCGACGCGGAGCTGACCGGGGCGCAGAGGGCGCTGGGCGAGTTCGCGCGGGCGGTTGGATGGGTGGACCTGGCGAATTTGTTGAGGGAGAATCTGCAGATGTGCTGCTGCTCCGCGGCTTTGTTCCTAGCCGCCGCCGCTTGCCCTTACCTGGTTCCGAAGCCGGTGGCGAAGCCGTTTCAGAATTCTTTGATGCTCGTCGCGTTTCCCCTCGTTGGAGTGAGAATTATAATCTCTGGCTTTTCGTGTTGCTTGTTAGTTTTGCGACCTATATGCGTTCGAATGCGGAGCCTCTGTTCCTGGATTTTAACGGTTTCGTTGTGCTTTCCAACATTGTATGGTCTGTCGTTAGCAAATAAAGTGGGGGAAGTTGAAGCATTTTCTGATGAATTTAATCGGATTAGATTTTTTTTTTTTTCCTGATTGAACTGTCAGTTCCTGTGGAAGGGTTATTAAGCTATGCCATTGAGGTTAAACGATGGATGTTAGCACCTTTGAGACATGTTTTAGGTGGATTGTGCTTTCTGGCCTACATTTGTTTCGGAGGGAAGATTCATCAGAAAAGGAAAGGATATGTTCCTGAATTAGGACACAGCTCTTGCTTTGCTTGTTGATGCACAAAGCAATACCAAAATCAGCTGTACTGTTAGATGAAAATGGGGCACGCTGTCTAGTTCTACTCAACTTTGAGAGTGTTATTTCATTTTTCCAAAATTTGTTCAATGTGATAAGGATCCCTCCATGTTGTGGTTTATCTTAGGTATCAGCTTCCCTCGATGCGCTCACTGATATTGCGGCTGGAAGAGTAAACATCCATGTGTTGATGGCTCTTGCGGGTTTTGCATCAACGTTCATGGGAAACCCCTTGGAAGGAGGCTTACTTCTGGCAATGTTCAATCTGGCTCATATCGGTGAGCAGAGCTGGCTAGTATGATTCTGATGCACCTAGTACAAGTTGGGAACGTCCCATCTAATTCGTATGAATTGCAGCTGAGGAGTACTTCACCAGCCGTTCAATGATTGACGTGAGAGAGCTGAAGGAAAATTATCCTGATTTTGTGCTTGTCTTGGATGTGGATGATGAGGAATCACCTAAGTTCTCTGATTTAGCATACACAAGGGTTCCTGTGCATAATGTGGCAGTCGGCTCCTATATATTGGTTGGAGCTGGAGAGGTCAGCAAAGGCCAATTGCCTTACTTATTCATCTTTGAACCATCATGTTTCCTCAAAATTCTGATCAAACAAATCTTGGTCGAGAGAAGTTTGACTTTTTTGTGTATTAGTTAGTCCTGTGTTTATATTTATGATGCTGAGACTTTTTACACTTGCAATGCTTCCCAAAGTTCTCTTTTTTCTTCTTGAAAGTTCATGATTTTTCTTTTTCTTCTTTTTTATGTATTGAAAGTTCCTAACATCTGAGAATAACGCTGGTGTTGCGGTTAGTCTGTGCCTGTAGATTGTGAAGTTCTCCAGGGTAGTGCAACAATAACCATTGAGCACTTGACTGGAGAAGTCAAACCATTAGAGGCTAAATGTGGAGATAGGATTCCTGGCGGTGCAAGGAACTTGGATGGTAGAATAGTTGTAAAGGTATGTCCTGTATCCTACTGATTATTTCTAACCTTCTCAGAATATTAAAAAATGTCATGAAGCTATCTTCTTGTTTATAGTGTTAGCTGCTTTTCCCTTTGCCAATTTCAGGTCTGCTTACTTTCAAAGAATTGCATGAAATGCGGATTTGTTATTTTATAACCTTGAGGTTTAGTAAAGTGCAATGTCCTCACAAACTTGCACTGTAAAATTTGAATTCTTGGATGTTGGAGTACGAGCTGAATTGTATGACTGAGCTTTTGTTGCTTGCTTTTTCATTAATTATTATAAGCTTTCTCAATCTTACATATTAATGATTTAATCTACAAAGCATGAATAACCAGAAATTGATATACGTTCCATATAAATGCCATTTACTGATAACCTTTGAGTACTCCCTAGTACTTTTACAAAAGAATTTACCTACTATGATGCTGCCTATGAGGTGCTCAACATATTTTCTCAACAAATATATTTTCAACTTTCATTTAGGCAACAAAGACCTGGAAAGAATCAACACTGAGCAAAATCGTACAGTTGACAGAAGAAGCACAACTCAATAAGCCCAAGCTTCAAAGATGGCTTGATGAATTTGGTGAGCATTACAGCAAGGTGGTTGTAGTCCTATCCATTGCAGTTGCCATCATTGGCCCACTCTTGTTCAAATGGCCATTTTTTAGCACCTCAGGTATGATGTCAATACAGAAGTATTTTTTTTAATAGTCTCCATCAAAGTCTTTTTATGCTTGTAAAATAACCAGCTTTATTGGTTAATGGTCATCGTTTTCATTCTGGGTGTTCATAAGAGAGGAAGTGTGTTTTAACTAAATGAACAAGGGTAGAAACCTCCATACACCCCAAGCATTGGTTGGCTCCCCTTTTTAGCAATAACAAGTATTCTGGAAAGTCTCATAGTTTATTGGTGGACGCACTCTTGTGCATGGATTCTCTGGTTCTGGACATCTCCTGCACATGCTTGATACTTTACACTGAAAAGAGATCCCTTCTCTATGAATAGCAAATTATCATATTGGAGTAATAATATTAAACTAGAATATGCAAAATATTAGCTTTAGGAAGATACTGCTGTTGTATAGTCGTGCGTATTCAGACATTTGGTGGATAAGCTGTATATAGGAGTTTTGCCATTCTTGATGGGTAACATGTAAGCTTTAAGCAACTTAAGAATGCAGATGCTCTCTCTCTCTCTCACACCCCCCCCAACTAAGTACATCCAAGATATGACAAAATATCTCTATAGAAAACTGAAATGCTCTGACTAAATTAAGATCATTAGAATTTTCATGAGGAGCATTAATAGGCATAATGTATCATCGTTTGGAATTAGAAAGGCCTTACTCTTGGGTCATGACTCTTGCAACATCCTCAGATAACCTGTTTTTTTTAACAGCAACGATACAATTGTACTTTTAATTCTAGCCTTCCAATTTCATGATCATTCAGATTGCCGAGGGTCAATATATAGAGCATTGGGCCTTATGGTAGCAGCATCGCCCTGTGCCTTAGCTGTAGCTCCGTTGGCCTATGCTACTGCAATTAGTTCCTGTGCAAGAAAGGTACTTGTCGACTAATGCAATAGCATAATTTTCTTTTCTGATAAAGTGTTGGCTCCCCATTTCTGTTTAGCACAATTACTGGTAAATTCTGGAAATTTAGAAATTCAGTTGATCACCATCATGACCTTATGCTTGGCATATTTAAATATGGTTTTTATATTATGAGTGAATTCACTATCTTTTGGCAAAATATCTGAAGTGCGAAGCTCAACAGATCTTTAAACATGGTTTTATATACCCTTTCATAAGATGCTTTGCACATGTTTGCATTAAATAATACAGCGTTATATACAGTTCTGTGCCTCTACTTCTTTTAGAGTCTATTTTTCATTCCAGTTACTTCTCTTGTCACCTGTATGAGTGGGAGAAGTGCATAAGTTGCTCGTGATTATGATAATGTCTAGTACTATCTTAATTTTACTAGGGGATATTGCTGAAAGGTGGGCACGTCTTGGATGCTCTAGCTTCTTGCCACACTGTAGCATTTGATAAAACTGGGACATTGACCACGGGTGGACTAATGTTCAAAGCAGTAGAACCAATCTATGGTCATGGAAAAAGAGAAGGTGAATCAAAAATTTTTACTTGTTGCACTCCAAGCTGTGAAGAAGAAGCTCTTGCTGTAGCAGCTGCAATGGAGAAGGGTACTACACATCCGATTGGAAGGTACTTTGCTTGATTTTCATGTTTTTGCAAGACTTCTGGCTATATGAAGCAGGCTTCTGTTGAATGTTGACATTCTTTCCTTACAGATATTCTTACTGTGAAGTAGCAATTGTAGCTCTTTAACGTGGAAGATATATGACACAGGTCAGCAAGATCTTAAAAGAGCATAATTTAAAAAAATATATATATGTAAATAAATAAATAATAAAAAATGGATAGCGAGGTTTTTTTTTTTTATAGTTGGTTGATGGTATATGAAGAACCCAAGGTCCTAATTGATTAGGCATGAGGATATGAATGATTAAAATTTCAGGCTATGAATAGTCATTTGTGAACATCAGATCTTGCAGATTAGTGATATATGATTGCAATCTGAGAAACGGTTTAGAACTAGTGTATTACAGATCTGATCACGAGTCTCTTTGCATTTCACCTCTAGATTTACCAATGGGGTCAAAAGAACAATCTTCTTAAAGGCTTCAGGAGTGACTTCAGCAAATTGAGGCACCGCCTTCATTGTAGAATTTGAGAAGTTCAAAACCAGAAAGCCTGCATTTGGTCGTCCAGATTTTTAGTCAGCATAGAACTGGATAGGATGAGATATGAAATCTTGATATTTTGCTATATTCTATCCATTGTGGTGAATTGCGGTAATAAAGCCAAATATTTTCATATTCTATTCTGCACAGTGTGTGGTACGACAGTGTATCAATGTAAATAAATCTGAAAATACACAAATTGAGATGTTAAGAATATCTTACATTCATTGCTAAAGAAACCACAAATGCACAAACAGAGATAACCTCCATCAATAAATCCATAATTATTATACGATTTAAATCTTAAGCAGCAAAGGAGTTCCTGCAGCATTTCCACAAGTTCGACTTTGCCAAGAAATGTAAAGTTAGTGAATGCCAAAATTAGTAAAAGAGAAACAGCATTATCATTCACCTTCGCAATTCCAAAAAGTATAGTGCTTCAGCTCTCTCGCCTTATTTATTTACTTATTTTTTATTATTTTCCCTCTCGTTATTTGTTTCTTTTTTATTCCCTTCCATCATTCCTTAATAATATTTATTAAATGATAAAATATTCTAATATACCTAAAATATGTAATAAATATAAATGCTAAATATATATATCTATAGAAATATATATTATAGGATAGAAAGAAATTCAAATATATGAATTAAAATAGGAATTAATAGAAACAAAAATTGTTTTTTTTTTGTTATTTTGAATTTTCTTTTTATATTAGAATTAATAATTTATTTATCATTTTAATTTTATTAATTGATGAAGATTGTTATTTGAGAAAGTTGTTTTCATACCATGGATATAAGTAATTTCATCCACCTTTATCTCACCTCCCTCATGGAATATCTTTATCTATGCTATATCTCTCTCATATCCAATTTTATCCTGTCTTGGGTAGGAACCAAACTTAGGATAGAATAAATTTTATGCTATGCTGAATTTTCTCCTCACTACCAAGCATAGCCAAAAAGGTAGTTTTATGGATTATCCTACGCTGAATTTTATCTTTTGGACAGGATGCTAGGATACTAGTCAGGTAAACATGAGGTAGTTTTATAGATTTTTCTCATTTGATTTCTTATGCCTTAGTCACATTTGGCTCCACTTCATCTTGACATTTGTACATGTCAAAGTGCGATGGAGGGATCAACAACCATCATTGTATTGCTAAAAAAAAAAAAAAAAAAAAATCTCAGCATCCTCATTCAATCATAAGAAAACAATTTCTAGAGTATTCCCTTACCTTTTTTCTCATTATGACGTCCATATATAGTATTCATAGTAATCGACTGCTGCTAAGATTGACAATCCAGATCAATAGAGGAGGGTAGAGAATATATACTTCCATTCCCAAGTTTAATAATCAAGGTCTGATTAAAAATCCATCTTCAGTGAATATTGTCCATCATGTACACATATTAGCATCACCTACTTTATTTCAAGTTGGCTGCGACATGAGAAGGTCTGTAGATCTACCAATACATTTATGTGCTCTATTGTAATTTTCTAACATTGTAAAATGTCTAGAGTGAAAGCTCCATTTGGTGACCAGACGTGTATATCAGTTTCCAATAATAAGATTGCTGCGTTATTATGAGAGGTGATAAAAAGAGATTTTGCATAGGGATAAATTAGAACACTGATGACATGATTTATACGGCCATGGTCCACTCATGATACTGAGCAGAACCCGGATTGTCTTTTTCTCTATTCTGTTGTTAACTCTATGATGTTGGAGTTCCTTATCTTTGGGAATAGTTTCCTTGAACATGTATCTGAGAGAATTTACTCATTGTGCATAAGAGGGAATGTATCTGCTACTGCTACACTCCGTTAAAACGATTTATAGGTTCTTTGACATTCAATAAGAAAACAGCTTTTATTCTACAAAACCTCCAATCAGGCTGTTGAAGATGACTACTCATCCTCATTCAAGTGGAAAAAGTACTCTATTTGAGTGATCTATACGACTATACACGGTGGTTCTATTGGTCTGGAATATGAAATTGCTTGTATTGTGATTAGAATGGTGTGCTTATTGTCTCTTGAATATCGATTTACACTTTTTGCTCTACTTATGAAAGAACTCGTCTTTCTTGTTTGTTGCAGAGCTGTCGTAGATCATTGTGTGGGGAAGGACCTTCCTTCCATTTCTGTTCAGAGTTTTGAGTATTTCCCTGGTAGAGGTCTTATTGCCACTCTGAACAATACGGAGGTAGAGTTTCCACAGACACCAAATTTTTCATTTGCAAATTTTTGGTGCAAAACTTCATTACTATGTGCAGTCCCATTCTATCCCCCCTTAGATCTGTTAGGAGCTTTAATATTGGCAGCCACATGGTTTGAGTTTTCCTCTGAGTAAACGACACTTGATTGAATTCTGTGGTATATTCAAGAGGATATCTTAGCTAGGAATTTCTTTGATCACTGCAGTCTACTTCCTGCTGGTGTGACAGTAATTTGTCGTCAAGGATGAGATTTTAGTATATGACTAACAGCGACAGAAGTTTGAGGGGTCAAGGCCTCTCTAGGATTAATTAATTCCAGAATACCTCAGCTTCTCTGCGGATCCCTTAGGCATCAAGTCTAATAGGCCAACTGTCAAATAAAAAGTTTTAAGCCATCAACACCATATACTTATGTTGTTTCTATCCCTTAACTTGCTTTTCACTGATATCAGAGTGTGCTTTTTCTCTGTTTCGCTATAGGAAGGAAGTGGAGGTGGCAAAAGTTTGAAGGCATCACTTGGTTCCATCGACTTTATAACTTCATTTGTTAAATCTGAAGATGAATCAAAGAAGATAAAGGAGGCTGTTAGTGCATCTTCTTATGGAAGGGATTTAGTTCATGCTGCTCTTTCTGTTAATAAAAAGGTAATGCTCAAATGATGCTGGTATTCCTCGTTGTGTTTGTAAAATGTGTTTACTTCAACCAAGTTGTACGGAAAAGGTTGTGTATATTTATATGCCGGTGGGTCTACATGTACCATAAATTGGAAAATGGACAGCTAAGATGTTGGGATACATTTTGATACCTGACACCCACTCTTGTATTTGACTTATGTAGCTTGTGAAGATACTTATGGATTGAAACTATGTGTTTGATAGCTCTACCTTTGGCATAATTGAAGTATTATACTGAGCTTGGTTATAAGTTCATGCAGATAACACTTATTCATCTCGAGGACAGACCTCGGCAAGGGGTTGCAGAAGTGGTTGCAGCATTGAAAGATGAAGCCAATCTGCGTGTAATAATGTTGACTGGTGACCATGAGTCAAGTGCATGGAGAGTAGCAAATTCTGTAAATATTGATGAAGTTTATTGCGGCCTGAAGCCTGAGGATAAGCTTAATTATGTGAGAAGCATCTCAAGAGATACAGGTGATCTTCCAACCTGAAGTTAAAATCACTCTTCATGGATGATGATGAATGCTGTGGTTTTGTGCTTTTAAAAACAAAGTTTGTTCTTATAAGTAGTAATAAACTTGTTAACTCTCTTGGGTTAACTCTCTTGGATTCATCACATTTTACAAGAGGTTTTTGTGCGTATGGATATGTAGTTTATTTCTATAATTAGCAATTGCTTTTTTTTGCATTCTAAATTTCAATATGCTAATTATTACATTTATTGACCGGGATTCTTGAAAGATAGATCTCTGTTTGTCTTGTCTTAGCACAGATGAAACTCAACGCGAATGTATAACATGTGACAACTATTGCATGGCATTGTTAGCATGTGTATTTTTCCCCTGAATTTTTAAGTTTATATTTTTTGGGCAAGTACAATGGCATCCTTGGGATCCACGAGTTGGCTTTTAACTGATTATCCAGAGACATGGACTGTCCAGGTCCAAAATGGACGCACATTTAGTGTTTTCTTGATGCTTCAGAACAGAAAAGGTTTGATACATGATATCTTGTGTTTGTTGCTTCCACTCTACTGAGAAGCATCTTTCCAAGCACACTCAAATTTTCATCTGTTGCCCAACCTCACAGAAAGCATCAGATGCATATTGACCCCTAGTATCTACATACTTGTTTGATGATTCTTCTGTATCCAATATAAAACGAATTAGTAGGTGCAAGTTCCTCGTCTTCTTTATGCTTTTTCTCCATTCGATTGATTACTCATTTTAATGGCCAAACTCAAGATATTTGCTTTCCAAAACCAAGTCGGTGCGCCAGTTTTACTCCTATTGCTCAGTAGGCTTCCGTTGTGTTAATTGGAATACCTGGTTTAGTTTCTCCATTCCTTTTGCATCTCTTGAGCCACATACTCTACAACTAGATTTGTTACAGGGGATAAATCGTGATTCTTCCTTCAAAATGTGTTTGCACAATATGTCACTGTTGGGTAAAGTATTTAGCATTTTTGTTTACAGGGGGAGGCCTTATTATGGTTGGTGAGGGTATTAATGATGCACCTGCTCTTGCTGCTGCTACGGTGGGCATCGTGCTTGCTCAACGTGCTAGTGCAACTGCTGTTGCTGTTGCTGATGTGCTGTTGCTGCGAGATAACATATCGGGTGTTCCATTCTCTATTGCCAAGTCACGGCATACAACATCCCTGGTACTTCAATGCATTACCTTTTATTCTTATTTATGTTTTCTAAGAATCTTTGTCCCTTGTATCTCCTGTTTGGAGATCGTGTCATGGATTCTGACAGTATGTATTTGCAGGTTAAGCAGAATGTGGCTCTTGCTTTAACTTGCATATTTTTGGCCTCCTTACCATCTGTATTGGGTTTCCTTCCCTTGTGGTTGACGGTATGATTTGTTCTGATTATTTTTCTTTGAACCATCTCGATATCTTCTCAATCTACCATATGAGTTGATAATGACAAGAATCCAATAAGTTGCTTGTAGTGCACCAATACCAAGTTTGTTGACAAAAAAATTCCAATATGTCCTGGATGAAATTTCCTTCCATTGGTGATGCTTCTGTCTTTGTTTGTTTGTCGGGCTTCTATTGATCGTAACCGTTGCAGCTTGGGGCATAGTGCAATTTCTCTCACATTGTCAACCCCCATTGCAATAGGATGCATAGTGTAACTTCCATGTGCATATGGAATTGCCATTCTATAATTTCCCACAGTTTCATACAATTTGATTAAGATGGAAGGAGGTGTTTTTCTTATTAAACTAGGCATCGTGGAGTTACTAATGCGAAGTATGTGACGAAGGACCACAATTTTTTAGTTTGCATACTTTCTAGCAATGCCTCCTTAAGTCTTTCACATTGACCCGATTTCACATTCCAATTGCATCTCTCCCCCTTGTTTTGGGTGCATATATAACTCAGTTGTTTCGATCAAAATGCAGGTCCTTTTGCATGAAGGCGGTACACTTCTTGTCTGTCTTAATTCCATTCGTGCCCTTAATAACCCTACTTGGTCGTGGAGGCAAAATTTGTCACACCTGCTTGGTGAACTGAAAGGAAGATTCGAGACCTGGTTGAAATCAAACCTCGACTCGACCATAATCGAGGCTACACATATGTGAAGTTCCCTTTAACTAGCTATTCTTTCCTTCATCTTCTCCTTGTGGATTGGAACGTGAAGGAACACTCGCAACAACAAAGTTGTATATCCTGGAAAATTAGGTGATCGGCAAAATCAGTAGCTACTAGAGCGAGTATCTTCTTTCCTTCTCCCTTTAATTGATTTTATTCTTTTTCTGCATTTTCATTGTATAATATGAACCGTTGCGACTCAAAGCGAAAAGATTCCCTTTTCTGTCGACGAGTCTGGACTTTATTAAACTATTCGAGTGCGATAAATGGTCGGGAAACCTAACATGAGGCATTTACCTTGGCCAGGTAAATCTTGGAAGAATAAGGAACTGAAAGAGTCGCGCAGGTCTGTAGATTCTGAAATTCAAAGGGAAGCGCATTCATGTGTGTGGCGTTCTTTAAGTTCGTCGAGGAGCAAAGAGGAATTAAAGACGTTTTGTTTAAGCCCTTTTGAGTAAGTGAAGATGGTTTTTTTCTTTTTTCTCATTTTTCCCCTTTTTTTTCTGGCCATAAGAAAGAAAAGCTTAACCTACAAACATCCACTATATAGATTTGATGTCATGCTGCATGGTACGCGGCTCCTTTGAGTCATAGTTGACTTTGGTACGGTTTCTAATGGTAATCTGTGAAAAGGATGTTGTGACCTTTACACTGAGCAGACACCCCACACTTACAGTAGCTCCACTACTGGAGGGGTAGGCAGGACAGACTGTAACCAACTCTGTAAGAATTGATTTTCAATTTGTGGGACTTCAGTCTACCCTATTTGTCTCGGAAACTTTACTTACCGATTCAATTTTACGGTCAATTTGGGAACTGATTTCTTTTCTTCTCTTCATTTTTTTAAAAATTCAAGACAAATAGCAGTTACAGTAAAATAGTATAAGTAATAAAACGGCTTAAAGTAAAATATCGATACAAAACAAACAAACAATGAGAAAGTTGAACTCATTTGAAACATGCAAATTATCTTCTTCCAACTCATAAAATAGGTTATAAACAGTTTTTGAATAGGTGGGGTAGGTTGTACATTTTGGAATTGGGGGCCGGACCTAGTCCCACTAGAACTGGGAATCGGGCCTATTTCTTTGAGCGGTTCGGTCTAGTTAAATTGGGAATCAAACCTGTTTCTTTGAGCGGTTCAGTCTAGTTATTGAGTAGAACCGTGCCGATTGCACAGCCCTAATTGGAGCAGCTTACCAGAAAGCTTTTAGAAGTTGTACTACCTAACTTTAAAATTTGCTGACTTAAAATACACATACTTTGCATATATGTGTGTGTGTATATGTATATGTATACATGCACACACACACATAGGAAACATATCAGCAAGCAAATAAATCTTGCTCCTGCTAAGTACAGGAGGTACTTGCCCATGGACGCCTAATATGTTGATGCGTTTATATCCCGTACTTCATGAATCTGCTCGAGATAAGCTATGTGTCTGTGTGTGTTTGTGTGTGTATATGTATATGTATACATGCACACACACACACATAGGAAACATATCAGCAAGCAAATAAATCTTGCTTCTGCTAAGTACAGGAGGTACTTCGCCCATGGACGCCTATTCTGTTGATGCGTCTATATCCCCTACTTCATGAATCTGCCCGAGATAAGCTTTGTCCCCTCATTATCCAACATATTTTCTGTCTTGTCTCTGTCTCTGAGAACCAACTGTTTTCTCCCTCTAATTTTGTAGTTTCTCGACTCCTACTCCTCCCGTTCTTCTTCCTATTTCTGAGATTTGATCCCATCCTCCAAAAGCTAGATCCCGACCCCTTTGGCCGAGTGAAATCCTGAGAGGTTGCTTCCTGGTTTCACATCCTTAGAAAAAGGTATTTGAAGCATCAATCGCATGATCGAGTGCCGTAATTGATAAATCATGATATTCACATGATATGCATCCCAATTAAATTTTATATTTTTTTATTGTATATTCAATACGATCATCATGTAAAACATTTTCAGTAGGCATTGAATTTTCAAACAGAGTACTAGTTTAATTCAATCTCAATGAGTTAATTGGAAAGATTGAAATCTGTAAACCATTTTAGTCGGGATTCAACTCCATCCCAAAAATTCTCAAAATGACATTCCATATTCGCAAAGGGAGTTTAAGAATTAAAAGGGAAAGTATTGTTACCTCGTATCAAACCAAATAAGAGAATTTACAAAGTTGTAGGAAGGGCTTTTTCGAATGTTCTTTAGCCATTCAGAGAAGAAGTCACAAAACAGACGTAAAAAATTTCAATGAAAGCCATGCTCATCTTCTTCTTCCATTAAATTTATTCACAAATTTCGTTAAACATCCAATCGGTGGCATGCATCTCTAATTAGCCATCATAATGAAAGTCACCATAAAACACATTTCGCCAAACACAACTGTTTAAGTAACTCAATGACAAAAATAAAAAATAAAAATAAAAGATAATTCAACTTTCATTATACTTTCTTTCCAAACATATTCACCCAAAATACCATTTTATGTTCATGTTAAACATGTTTAATAAACATGGGTCGACAAATACCTAACATAATAACATGACAAAATATAGAAAAAGAAATAAAACCCTTTCTTCAAAAATCAAATTAGACACCATATCACGGAGCAAATCCCATCTTATCCCCTAAAAAAAATTAAAAAATAAAAAGAAAGAATGTGCACGAGGGGGAGAGAGAGAGAGAGAGAGAGTAAGAGTACAAGTCCTAACAGTACGACGCATGCATACGGCCTCTGGGGATGGGCGGGAATCGTGGGATGCGATCCGACCCCCCCTATTAATCAAATCCCCAATCCCAATCCCCCACGCAATTGCGCTGCAGCAGATGCTGTCCTTTCCAGATTCACTCCCTAAAGCAACCCCCCGCAATAATTTTTTTTAAAATAATAATAATAATAATATTCGATCAAACTAAACCTCATAAAAATAATAATATCCGAAAAAAAAAAAGAATTTTGATAACCCCGATGCGGCAAGCAAGTGCCTTATAGCTGGCAAGTGAAAAAGAAAAGGGAAAGGAGGAGCAGAAAGAGCAGAACCCCATCCCCCTCTCCCCGAGCGACGTCGCGTGCCCTTCGCTTATCCATCAGCTTGACGCTTCCAAAGCCGACAGCAACGTTTTCCCCTCCATTGTTAATGAATCCCACCGGAAAAAAAGATGAGAGAGAAAGAGAGAGGGGAAAACAAAAGGCGTTCTTGATTGTATGAAATGTTTTTCACCAGAGCCTTCCTTCGATGATACGAAATGTTAGGTACGATACCCTTTGTGAATCGGTACTTCGGTCCAAGGGTTTAGTTACATTATCCTCCCGTTCTTACATTAAATATTATTAAGAATCTCGGACCGATATATTATTATTTATATAATTTAAATTTACACTAAACCCAAAAGATTCCAAACTAGTAGTAAATGTCGGTCAAGGGTATATAAGGATACATAGGTTTGAAATTTTTCGTGAGACCAATTTGATCTTTTTTTTTCTGTTGATTTAATTTAAGATAAATCTAATTAGTTTTGAGATTCTCTTTTATCGTAATATTGTCAAACTTTCAATCACTGCTTTTGCGAAAATTTGTTCTTCTTCTTTTCTTTTTCATTTTTGAGGTGGGGAAGTACATGAGATAGTTAAGGCCCTAAGGGTATTCGGACTAGCTTTTTTGAAAAGCATAAAACGGAATTATTTTCCCAAAAAAATTATTTTGCTGATAAAATAACTTTATGCATAGTTTTTTTTTTTCAAAATCGAAAGATATGTCCCTTGATATAAATCTCTAGAAACATAATAATCTTCATCTAATCTAGGGTTATAACAGAAAGAATGAAATAATTTCATGATGAGTCTAAATATAGAATAGCCCATTCTGTTTTCCCTATCTCAACTCCATCATCACATACCCAAAAAAAAATAAAAATAAAAAAACATCCAAAAAAATAAAAAAACACACCATCATCGCTTTGGAAACCGAACCGATTCTATTATTGTATATTGAAGCGCCCTTTAACGAATTTTAATAAAAGAAGCAAATGGCATAGGCCGGTGGGCGGAAGGACTGCCCGGTCGCCACGTCAGCTGACAAAACGACAAAGGAAGGCAGCGGGCGGGCCCCGCGTCGCGTCGCGTCGCCCCCGAAGACCCCGTGACGTGGCTCCCCTACGGCCCTAGGCCGGGGACGAACCGAACCGAACCTCTCGCGCGTGGGGCCCCCTCGGCGCTGACGTGGCGGTACCGGAATTGACCGCGCGTGTTTGTTTTCCCGCCGCGTTGGGAAGAGGGGAAAAAAGAGGTGGGACCCCTTTTTCGAGAAATTACAACTGTCGGAAGTTGTCGTGTTCGAGGGGCACGGTTGCAAATAAGCGCACGTTTTCCGCGTGCGACGGAGACTGGCGCGGATGGTAATAATGCAGGAGAGAGAGAAGAGAGAGATGATTGATTTGGACCGCGTGTCCCTCCTCTCAAATGCGATTCATGGATATTTCGAGGGTAATAATTTCATGCTTATCACAAAAAATCTTAAATTTGTGTATTTATGATAAATTTATCACAAATCAATTTTTTCGCAATTAAAAATCTCAAACTATACTTATGACAAATTTATCCCCGTTAGTTTTTATTAAATTTTATTATAAAAATTGTTAAGTTTGATGATACGTAACAGTTAACCAATATTACAGTTTGAACTCATGCGATATGTTTATTGTAGTTGTATTGGTATGTGGTTTAATGGAGAGAAAATTTATCGATTTAGAGTTCTTGGTAATCAAAAAATTAGTTCAAAATAAATGAGTTTTAAGTGTATAAATTTAGGTTTTTCATAATGTTAACTTTTTTCCTTACTTGAAGATAGTTTTCTTATATTTCATTTTGTACAAGAATTATGAAAAAATAAATTTAATATGATTTCGTATGATGAAAGATTGACTCTCGAGATCCAACCATGAGCTAAGGGGTGATCGGGCCAGGTGGGTAGGCCTGCACCTGCACCCCATATCCGACCATGTTATAACCGATTCCCCTTTTTTGGACCCTATATCAACCCTATTTGTATTAGACCCTATACCCGACCCACCCTGTTTTTCCGGTCCGATTCTAAGGTCAACCCTGTTTCCACTGGAACATGTTTTGTAATTTCTCGATATTCTATACGACTTCAAATTTTATATTAATATACAATAAAATAACATAATCCACCTACTTTGTATTGAAACATTAAGCACTTATAATAAATAAATACATGAACATTTTAACTAAACGAAAAATTAAGGATCCATAGGACTAATTATAATAAATAAAATCATAAGGTAAAGAATTAGTAACAAACATGGGTCTAATATTAGTCTTATTCCCATAATTACTACATGAAGTTACTCATTTTACGCAAAGATAACTCCTCCTACAAAAGAAATTAGGTGGCCAATGTGCAGACACAAAGAATTTAGCGACGACAAACACCATCCATTCGTCGGACGGTGCAAGAGGGAACAGATAAGAGAGGGAAGCAAGTGAGGAAGAGGAACGATAAAAGAGGAGTGCTGTGTGTGTTTGAGAGAGTCAAGAGGAAAAATGCCGTGTGATTACGGAAGTAAGAATAAAAATAAGGGGAAAAAATAATGTTTTCGACCTATACTTACAAAACCGATTCCCAAACCGGTTCCAAAACCAATATGGGAATCGGTTCCTGGTGGGTAATCAATTGAACCCGGTTCCCGGACTGGTTTAAACCGGTTCCGAATTTTGGGAACCGGTTCCTGATCTAGTTTCAACGGGAATCGGTTCCTGACCCTATTTTCCGGGTGAGCCGGTCTAGTTCCCAGGTATACCCGGTCCGGTTGCACACCCCTACCGTGTGCAGCTGTGCTGGATTAGAGTTTCTCCTTCATTGCCGAGGTCGAGGGTTCGAAACTCGCAATTGCTAAAGCTTTGTAAGAGGTGAGTCATGGTGTTAGAGTCATGTGCTAATCTCCCCCAAGGTATAAGAGTCAGGCTCGACGGCGCCACCGGGCGCGGCGGGTCAAGGTGAAGTCCTCGGTTACCAAAAAAAATAAAAATAAAGATTGACTCTCAAGATACCATAGAAAGGTTCATAAAGATGATTTGTGGTTTTCTTATTTCATTGTGTCCCTTTAGCAGGACGACCTAAAATTTTGAGTAAGAAAATAATCTATTGTGGTATATTTTTTTATGAGAACATATTGATTGCACATATTTATAAAGAAAGTCAAAGCAATGGATAAAAAATGCATTTTTACCAAGAAACCTTAAGGAATTAGTTGAGCTAACTAAAAAGTAGAGCTAACACTAGCCGACACATTTTGGAAATAGATGTATTGAGAGCAACCTAAATGGGAAAAGTTACGATTTTTAACATACATATTTTGCTTGTGATGTGTCATGCATGATCAATATTCGGAAAAACAAATCCTTCTTCTCTAATTATGTTCAATAAATAACCTGAAGACCTCGTCAACCCGAAGACCTCGTCAACATGATTTCAGATTGCTTACAAAATCAACATACCTAATGAACCTCAATGTCCAAGATACCTTTCTATAGGTAGGCCGGGTTTGAATTTGATGTGAAGGTCGTGTCACACAATTTAGTAAATTGATTTTATATGTCAATCTTAATTATTTTCGGCAATTAGGTTCACGTCGCCTCTTTTCGATTGAGAAACTAACAGGACAGATGCATGGAAGTTGCAGACGGTTACCTTTCTATTAATAAGTTATGCACATTAGTTGAAGAGTCGCTATAAGGCCTAACCTCAGTTAGTTTCCTTTCCGTTTTTTCAATTTTAAATTTTGAATTATTTGGTGTATATCCCTTTCAGAACTCTATAAGCAAAATAAAATTTTTAAAAAATCATGCCGTGCAATTAACAACCAAACAGCCATTGAACCAGTAGTCCACCTAAAAACAAGAATATATGTCATATCAAGTAAACAAGCATGACTATTCTATACAGATTCATCTCGGTATATGGTATTCTCAATTTTTATTTTTATTTACTTTCTATATAAGTTTCGACTTTTAGTTTGGCTTTGGTTTCTAGCTGTGGGTATTGCAATTTAAACAATCCATATTTTAATCTTTGATGGAGAGTTTAAGTGCTGTATTTACATAAAAGTCTAACAAATAATTTTTTTGGTCGGAGTCTATCAAATAATTAACTTCATTTAAAGTTTACTACTCATTTTGCTTTTAACGTTACATCTTAAATAGATATTAAGTTCACTAAAGAATAACCATATGTTTTGTCTCTTTGGGATAACAAAAAAAAAAAATAATGGTTTTTCATTTGGATTTACATCGTTTACTTAAATAATTATACAGTTCCCCTTATTGATAGAATTACAATTGCATATATATTGTTGGGAAATCAAATAGCGAATTTGATTGATTGTCATGTGCACATCTCTTTTGCTCTAGTCAAAAAGGAAAAATGGATAAATCAAGTACAATATTATAGTGTCTCATATTGGATACAACTTACGAGAAGCCCCTTAAACTGATTTATAAGATAACATCTATCCCAAAATGATCGAAATTTGCGTGGTCGTTTAGGATAAAATCGGTTGCTCTTTCAAACACTAATTCCGCGTCATAGTCATTGCAAAGTATAGACAAGTGTATGCTGGCTCAAATCCCAATCTCGCCGGCCATTACACCATTTTTTACCGACCAAAAAGCATCCGTGGACGCATACGTCATCCCCGAACAATCGTGTTTTTCTATTTCATTTCTTTATTTTTTTGGTCAGATATGAACTAAATATTGTGGCTTGCGAATTTTCAGATATAAGTTTCGGACAGGGAATATCCCAATTAAGCTCTCGGGAGATTCTCCGAAAGGGACGGCCACTTGAAACCGTAGTTAATGCTACGTGGAACTGACCATCAGACTTTCAATCACGAAAGTTTCCCTAAAATTTCAAACACGTCAATATATATATATATATGATTGGGCCATGAAAAAACGCATATATATCTGATGTCTATTTCACAAATAAAGTACAATTTTGTACTGCGATAATATAATAAAAAAATCGTACTCGAGATAGATAACATGACTTCTGGATCCATTTCCGTGATCGAGGTCCTTTCAACGATCACTTCAAATTGAATTCCAGATAACCATTTGATTTTATTATTTTTATCCATGCAGTATTCTTTCTCTTTTCCTGAAGATTACATAAATGCAAAAGAAGGAAAATTACTCAATAAATTATGAATATCAATTTAGTTGCAAATTTTTTCAATTTAATTTTAAAATTTTGCCCAAAATTTAATTCAACGGAATTCACTACTGATACGACCTAATTAACGTTAGTCATTCTACACAACATTTTGTCATGTCATTTTTTAATCATATCTCATGTTTGGGTCATCCACTTGAGAGCTAGCTTGTACATCACCGGTTCATGAGTTTGATCAATGGGGTTGGTTAATAGCTGGTCGATGTTTTATCGAGCTTAGGTAGTTCACACCACTGAAATGAAATACATCTGGATGATTTCCATCATCGACTTTAAAATTCACCTCCCCGTCAACGTGTAACACGTGAGATTTCATCACAACTCTAAACTCAACTAATCCTTGTATAGATATATGCAAGTCGTGTTATTCACATGCATTGTATAAGATTCCATAAAAAAATATATGGTAAAATTACTCCGGATGTAAAAAGAAAAAAGAAAGTTACTCAAATATCACACACCTAAGGTTTTAAATAACAACCTTTAAATTCCGACAACCCGTAATTCTAATCACATATGTTCTAATATCATCTAATGTTGGTCAGTAAAAGTTGTATATAGCAATACTTAATAGCGTGAATGAGAATCATTTTGTTCCTATGAATAATTTTTGGCCAAAAATAAATATTTCTATTTTTATTCCTCGACGAGTTTCTAAGAATCTTATTGCATTTAAAAACAATATAGAATTTCTATTCCCAAAATATAAATTCATTTAGCTCCTTCATTTCGCGGAAAATAATTTTCGGGAAAATGTTTTCCGCATTTTCCTAGCGTTCGTTTCACAAAAATGAATTCCAGGGAAAATGTTTTTTGAAAAAAAAAAGTCTTAAAGTAGGAAAAAATGTTTTCCACTTTTGAAAAGTGGAAAACATTTTCCTCACTTGATTTTTCCTATCTTACACTTCTACAAATCCTCACTTTCTTCTCCCATTTCTTCTTCTTATTTTCTTTTTTTTTATTCGAATGATTTTTTAATTTTCTTTTTCTTTTTTAATTCGAATTATTTTTAATTTCCTTTTTCTTTTTCTTTTCTTTCTTTTCTTTTTTTCTTTGTTTCTCATTTTCTTCTTTCTTGGCTAGTCGTCGGACTAGATGAACCTCAAGCTTGTTAATCTCAAACTTGTGCTCATCGATCTGGCGAGCCTCGAGCTTGACGCTCACGCTCGCCAATCTGGTGGGCGGAAAATATTTTCCTTACCGAATATCGGAAAATATTTTCTGAAACATTTTCAGGTTTTAGTCGAACACCAGAAAATATTGTCATTTTCCTGGAAAATGACTTCTGGGAAAATATTTTTCAGAAATGACGCATTTTCCGCGAAACAAACGGACCCTTAATAATAAAATAATTTCCGACCTTCTCCTCCTTGATCAGGCCTTTCGGAGCATGTCGTCCTCATTCACCTTGCGCAAAGCTAGGCAATTTCAAAGAGGCAATTATTGGCTTTGAACGACAACTCCATCACCACGATGCTGCTACTCTTGATGTAGTTATGGACAAGGATCGTGTTGAGGCCGATGTTGTTCGTGGATGTAATCGAGGCCATGCACGACGTCGGCGGTGATCTAACATCCTTGACGTCCAATTCTCTAAAACGTAAGATTTGGCATTTTAAGGTTTTGCAACAATTAGAGAGGCTGGTGTTGTCAACAAACTTGTAGACCAAGAAGATGTTATTGTTTGAGGATCTGAGATGGGGGCGTCGAGCAGCTTTGTGATGTTGACTAGATGTCTCTAGCATATCGTCCCGAGGAGGTCCTTGACTAAACTAGCTCTGGAAGATGACTATGTCATTGCCGCAGAGGGGGCAGCACCAGGAGGAGGAGGAGTGTTAGGGCTTGTGAGGAAGTTGTTGGTGGTAAAGCGAAGCTTAGAGAAGTTGTAGATGACGTGATTGTCCAAAAGGGAGTGGCGGAAGCCAAAGAGAGAGGTGTCGCCGGTGTCGGTATCAGACGAGACTTTGGGGAAAGATGTGGAGATGTAGTCGCCGCCACTAGACGAGGCGGCAAGGGAGGGGGCCGAGGAGGTGGAGGAGACAGAGGAGGATGGTCTTCTTGTGGGAGAATGTAGCGAGAGAGAAATGAAGAACGAGCCATGAGAATAAAATTAACAATAAATTACATTACTAAACGAATTCATATTCCAAATTTATTTTCATTAACAGAAAAATAAATAAACAAAATGGTTATCATATGCCTTCTGAGAACATCACACATCAATTCAAAGGCTAATCAGGAGGCAACTAGGTCTTTTGCAAAATCGACATATCTACAATGGGTCAAACCCGATTGGATGTAGCTCCTTTACGCACCTATAATTTCCAAAATCACGAGTGCTCGAATGAATATCTTTATATAAAATAATTAACCCCCAAAAGAAGCCGCCTTCTTCCCGCTAATCATACGTAGTTACAAAGTTCACCTTGAGACATCAATTATCGGGCCTTGAAGGAAGGAACGAGGAAACCCTAATCCGACTCAGACTCCAACTCACCAGTCACCCCCGCCCGCCACTCCCTCGATCGGCGCGAGAGGAAACCCCGCGATCCTTCCCGTCACGTGCATCACGAGCCTTCTTTATTCCACGGAATCGTACGACCAGTGCCAGATCGTACTCCCGATTCACCACCATTTTTTTTATTTTTTAAATTACCGCTGTCGTCTTTTGGATTATTCGCCAAAAGAGGCTAATCCGAGGAGCTCCGTGAAAATTATTATAAGTAACCTCTTTTTTTTTTTTTTAAACAATTTCTCTCGGTTCTTTTTTAATTTAAGGTTATTGTGTCTGGAAAATTCGCCTGCTGCTCTGGGAGGGCGCAAGTCGCACGTGTGTCCCCTTTATGCCGGGCCCGGTCACGTGATAAAGTCGCCAGCCCGCACATGCCTCCTTCTCCACCACCTTCGCCGAGGGAGAGATCGCCTGACAGATGTCGCGATCCGACGGTTGGGAAGGCTGAAAGTAGGATCCTGCCTTCCGCCCATATCTCCTTTTCATTTATTTATTAATGTTCTTTTTTAGGCGGTAATAATTGTAAATATTTTATTACCGCCCTTTTTCTTACAGGAGCAAAATGAAAAAAATCGCCGGGAAAAAGGTCGAAAGTCAAAGCCGGCTGCTCTCCCTGCCGGGTAAAACTTTTGCGCCCGCCGATTTGCAGCTCTTTTCTTTATTTTCTTCCAAATCTTTTTGGCAACAATTCGAATATCATGCTTATGTTTCACCATTTCACCTGCCGATTTACAGCTCACTAACTTCTTTTGATTTAGACTTAGGGGATGGTTGGTTTGAGTTCATTAAATAAATTTGTCAAACTACAAGAAATTGCAACGTTGTAAATGTGTTTCAAGAATACTTAACGAAAGACTGGAGATCATAAACTTTTTGAAAGCACACGAATCACCTAAATTTGATGTTTTAGCTGGAAGAGATACATGCTTTAGTAATTTTGGAACATAACATGTAATGATGAACCTCAACTGAGATGTTGATTGATTGTCATTAGAATCGACTGACTATGAAACAATTAGAATGCCTCTAGCTTCATTCGAACTAAGCGATAAACCAAAATTTAATAACGTGAAATGGTAATTATAATGGAATGCTTTTAACTTTAGTTACAGTTGTGGCCCTTTTAAGTCTTTGAAGATTTAAATGCTCAAGAAAATTTAAGTCCTTTTTACTATCAAACACTTCAATTTTTTTAATAAAAAAAGATAGCATAACTCCTGGAAAAAAATAACATTAGGTCCAATTCCAATTCTTCTATGAAGTTTTTTTTTTGTCTCAGCGAAAATCTCAAATTTTAGTTTCAATCCTAAATCTATCAAGAATTTTGTTTTGTCTAAAAAATTCACGGACTTTTAATCTATTCTGACATTTTTCCATCGTCGTCCACTCCTAACTTGACATGGCATTTCCATGTCAACAACAAATCCACACCAATTGGTTGACATGGAAAATCATTTCTAAAATGAAACCATTTTAGGATATGAAAATTAGGGATGACTAATGGCGATTTTTGGATAGCATAGGGCTAAAGGGATATATTTGAAATTAGAGTAAAAGTTGATTTTTCTTTTAGATAAATCCAAAGTTGGGGTTTTTATTTTTTAGATAAAGCAAAGTTCAAGGTAGATTTGGACTGGACCTAAATTTTGAGATTTTTTTTAGATAAAAAATGTTCAAGGCGGAATTGGAATTAAATCTAAAGTTAAAGTATTCTTTTAGAGAATTAGCCGGTAACATTGCATCAATTGAAATTCTGTTCTATTCTTTTTATAAAAAAAAAATTAAAGTACATCTCTTTTTCCCGTTGACAAGAAATCAAGAGCGCTCCTTTTAAGGCTCAAAAAAGGGGGAGAAAAACGCACCTCAATTTTGTAACAACACAAAAAAAGAGGGCAAAAAAGAAGAAAAAAAAAAAAAAATAAAGGGAGGGCGAGAGGGGGAGTTAGTTTGGAAATTGCATTAAATGCCCAACATAATTTCGTGACATGGCCAACCATCAATGCCAGACGCACCAAAATTCAAAAAGGTCTGAGGAAGCACAAGGAATCATCACCATCCACGCCCCCATACCAAACGGCAGGCATATTTAGGTGAGCAGTAGGTACGTCGTACCCTGTAACCGAAACCGGATACGGACATCAATCTCCCCCATTTAATACAAGCCCCCACCCCAACTCCCTCCTTTTCCATAAACTTATTTATTAATTAATTAGATCGAAATCTCCCCTTTTTTTCCCTTAACTTTCCTAAAATCCTCGATTGATTGACCCGAATGATGGGTTTTATTTAGCTTGATTTGGGTCTCAATCTTGTCCCCACGAAGCTCCGTGGAAGGTCCTCCCCTTTGTGCGGGGGAGCGTGCGCATCGGCTTATTGTATCTTTGACCGTGTATTAACGAGTGATTAATTATATGCTCTGAGTATACTACTCACGTTATTAAAAGGGTTCTGTTAATTAGTGTCTCGAAGGTATACCCGATAAGCAACTTCTTAAAACGAATTCAATAATTTTTAATATACCGTATGTCGTCATCTTGTGAGACCATCAATGTCTTGAAAATTGAATGGTTCCAAATAAACAAGTCGTTACATCAAACATGGCTCATTGATATTTCGAAGCCATGAATGTGAAAACATGAATTCTTGAAGAAATTGTCCTATAATAATTTATAATTATTTAGGATTCGATTTTTTATGATCTAAAATAAATTGTTATTTTATTAATAGATTAGAAAATCGTCACGTAATAATTTCTTCCAAGGAATTTATCAACTAATTAAAATAAAAAATAAAAGTTTTATAATTTTAAATAAATTGCTTTTCCTGCCTTGTCCGTTAGCAAGTTAACCAAAGGCAAAGAAAAAATCTGCGTGACCGGATAAGACGGTTTCGGTCGTACCCGGAGTGGTTGGGAAGGGGGGCATGGGCTACGGGCAGCTGTCGGTGGGAGGTCCGGGGGCAGAAAAAGCCGTTGCGTTACGGTGGCAGGTCTACAGGCTGGACCTGACAGGGAGGCATTGGCACCTCGCCCTCCGAATCGGCGACCGCTCTTGTCGTCTTGCGCCAGCTCAGCGCTTCCGTGCTGCCGTTGCTTCACTCTCTCTCTCTCCTTTATTATTATTTTTTATTAAAAAATCGCATCTAAAGTCGGTTTTCGAAAAAGGAAAATAATAATATCATGCGACAACAGTGGACAGCGATAATGCTCGACAGCCTGGAGTCCTCGGTCAAAGTCGGGCCTCAGCCTAACCGTTAGTTATTATCCGTTAAAAAAATAAAAATCAATATAAAATAATTTCCGTCCGAGATATTTTTTTGTTTCGTCATTAATTAATTATGGTTATGTTAGGTGTTTCGGTTTCATTAACTTCCAGCGGACCGCCGGTTTTGCTTTTGCCTGCTGCCGTGGGGAGCACGCGCTGGCGCGGGAGCGTGTGGCGCACTCGCCTCGCCTGCCCACCGGCCCATGCATATCATATTCGGAGGTTTCGATGTGATGCGGGGGTGGTGGTCATGTGGACTTTTCTCGCGTCTGTTTTGCGCCTTGGATTTTGTGCTGCCTTTTTTTATAATTGTGGGGAGCCCCTTCTGGAGGTTTCGCTTTTGACCCCGGAGTTTTTGTGAGTTCCATGATTTGACCCACCAAAAATCTGGATTGTACTCGAAATTTTTGTACTTTTATTTTACTCGAATGTATATTTTCATTATCCACGTCCGATCTACTTTCGGCATGTGCGATCTAATCCATCTTTTCAACTTCCTTGGACTTTTTTATATGCCTTCTTGAATGTGAATGGTCCGTTGATATTACTCTTGTAATGCTAAAATGCTTGTATAATTTAGAAATGGTAGTCTCTTGACACCTCGGGATAATGGGTATTGCGTCGTTAAGAGGAGACAAACTTAAGATACGATTTGCCAATGCAACAGCCTGGTTTTTCTTGGATAATAATTGTCAACTTAACGACCAACAACATGTGGTGTTAAATCGAGAGGGCCTTTTCTTTTGAAATGCACACCGCAAAGAGATAACTACGGACTATTAAGTGCATTAATGAGGATCTAATCAAATTAAACAAGTCTTTATATATGGTTTGGATGTAATTTTAAGTGTTTTTGGTCATAAAATCATCATGAAAATTTCGAAACAACTTGTTTGGCGAGAGCATGATTTTTTAAAACCGCATTAAATGAAATTAAACAAAGCTCAAAATCTAGAATTAAGACTATTTTTCATCTAGGGAAAAGATCACTAAAAACTAAAACTTTGCGATGAAACATTTAAATCCTATTTTTTTTTTCTAAAAGGTGCAATAGATTAATTCTAGCAATTTGTTTAGAAGAAACATAGGGAGTTGAAAAATCCTAGAAAATGTAGGGGAAAACGACACAATAATTTATGAACTTGGATTAAATGCGCTATGTGATCCATATTTTAATTTGTTTAATATGATATTCAATTGTAGTTGAATGTGCAATATGATATCTAGAATTTTGACACACGTTCAATTTAATCTTTGAACTATTTAAAAATATTCAATATTATCCCTAAATTTAAATTATAAAGTAATAATATTGAATATTTCTGTAAAGTTGAACATGTACTAAAAGTTTAGGAACTAGAATTCTATTACATATTGATTTAAAGTTCAATGATCACATCAAATAAAGTTTAGGGATCACATTACACATTATATCAAATTTCAGGGACGATTTGTATCATTATTCTAAAATTCAGGGAGCTACTGAATTAGGCATTGAAATTAATTGGTATGTAATTAATTTCTGCTTAGGTGCGCAAACAGTTCAAGCTGTGGAATTTCGCGGGTGGTTACTTCTTTTACTCGAGATAAAATAGGCAAACAGCCGTGTACTGGATTAACTCTCCCAAAAAGGAAATCTTTATTTTTCTTGCTGTTCCTTTAAATTAAATAGGATAAGGATTACACTTCATGTCCCCACCAAAAAGGAAAATCTCAAAAAACGCAACAAACTAAATCGGAAACTGTCCGTTAGAATATATAGCCGGTCAGCACATCCGTAGCCGAAAGGATTTACAGAAAAAGAGCTACTTACCATTAGGAGATGTTTGAAAATTATAGGAAAAAAGCCAAAAAAAAATTCCAAACTTTATCGAATATAACGCGTTTATTCCAAACTTTTTTTGTGACTCGTATGATCAAAAACTTGTTTTTGCGTGACACATTTTTCCGTGATACAAAAAATTCAAAACTTATATTTGTCTAATAAATTTATTCCAAATTTTTTTTTTTGCGACACCAAATTTACGAATTGAGGTAAATATGTCACAATGACATAATTTAGGGCCTTTGATGATTTTAACCCAAAATTATATAATTTCGTTCTAAAATGCTGCTGTGAAATTAACTTCTTAATTAATCGACGATTTTGTCCATTTTATAATCTCGTCCCACGATGCCGCTACATCTTAAATTTAGACAAAAAAAAAAGTTGGCTTTTAGTTGAATTTCGCGATAAAAAGTTGAACAGATTCAAATTCCCAATCGAGTTTTTTTTTTTTTTTTTAAATTACGAAACCAAACCGTTGGGTCATCAAATTTTCCACGGAGCACAAAAAACAGATAAAAAAGAAAAGAAGGAGATAAGGGAGCGGCTCGGAGGGCCGGAAGGTCAAAAGGCCGCAATCATATTCCCTTCGGCTCGCCCCCGCTTCCCCCCTCCCCCACTCAAAAACCGACTCTCGATTACTTCCTCAGCCTGCCCAAAGAAAGAGAGAGAGAGAGAGAGAGAGTGCAGAAGACGCTCCGAAGAGAGAGAGAGGAAAGTAAAAAGAGAGAGCGACTTGTGTAAATCAGTGCAGCCTGGGAAGCGACGCGTGTCCCGGCCTCAGAGCCAGCTGTATCCCAAGTCCAACCGCTTCCCCCTTCCCCACCGGTCCAACCGGTCACCCCCTCCCCTCTCTCCCACCTTCATATACCCCCCTCCCCCTCTCTCCATTTTCTAATCGTCTTCCTTCCCCACCCAAAAATCCCACCTTCCTTCCTTCGTTTCTCCCTTTCCTTCCTTCTGCACAGAAGGAAGCACCCGCTCCGCAAGCCACCTCTCGGTAAAGTTCCCTCCTTTTTCGGCCGCCGAATCTTGGGTCGATCGATGGCTTCGAGGAAGGAGGTGGATCGGATCAAGGGACCGTGGAGCCCCGAGGAGGACGACGCCCTCCGCCGCCTCGTGCAGAAGCACGGGCCCCGGAACTGGTCCCTCATCAGCAAGTCCATCCCCGGGCGGTCCGGCAAGTCGTGCCGGCTCCGGTGGTGCAACCAGCTGTCCCCGCAGGTGGAGCACCGGGCCTTCACCTCGGAGGAGGACGACATCATCGTCCGCGCCCACGCCCGGTTCGGCAACAAGTGGGCCACCATCGCCCGCCTCCTCTCCGGGCGCACCGACAATGCCATCAAGAACCACTGGAACTCCACCCTCAAGAGGAAGTGCTCCTCCCCGCTCTCCCCGCTCGCCGAGGAGGGGAACGCCAGGGCGTTCGACGCCGCCGCCGCGGGGTACGACGGGGACTTGAGCCCGCGGGAGAGGCCCGCGAAGCGGTCGGCCTCCGCCGGGCCTTGCCTGAGCCCCGGCAGCCCGTCCGGATCCGGCATGAGCGACTCCAGCGTGCACTTCGTGTACCGGCCCGTCGCGAAGACCGGCCCCGTGGTGCCCCCGCCGGTCGAGGCGACGGCGGCGGCGGTCTCGTCCACCGAGGATCCGCCGACGTCGCTGAGCCTGTCGCTCCCGGGGGCCGCCGAGCCGTGCGAGGTCTCGACCCGGGTCGCGGCCGAGCCGACTCAGCCGGCGACGCGCCCGATCTCCTTACTGCCCATGGCGTCAGATCCCGCTCCGACGCCGGCGTGCGCTCCGCCGCAGGCGGTCGTGCTGCCGGAGTACCCTCGGTACAGCGGCAACAGCAACAACGGCATCTTCCCTTACCCGACTCCGTCCCCAAGGGGCGGAGCCGACTTCTCGCCGTTCAAGGCGGAGTTCATGGCGGTGATGCAGGAGATGATAAGGGCGGAGGTGAGGAACTACATGGCGGGGATGTGCTCGCAGGCCGCGGCGGCCGACATAAGGAACGCCGTCGTGAAGCGAATCGGGATCGGGAAGATCGAGTGAAGACGACGGCAGAGAGAAAGAAGAACCGGGATGATGCTTTCTTAGTTGGTTGGCGGCGGCGGCGGCTTCGGAGAAAAAAAGGAGAAGTCGAAATGCGAAAGGAGGAGGAGGAGGAGATGGAAAAAACTGGGACTCTGTTTTTTCACCCCTTTTTTTTCTTTATTTTGATTTCAAGTAGAGTAAAAAAAAAATAATTTTGGCCGATGTACAGTGGGAAAAAGAACCGGAGAGAGGAAAAAGACTCAGCAAAACCTCTGATCTGTGTCCTCTTCAGGCCTTTGGTCGAGCAAAAAGGCCAAGGAGTTGAAACAAAAAAATGTGAAGATCTCAAAACTCGAAAAACCCAAAAAAAAAGGAAGCAACTTTTATAAGTTTAATTCCGAAGTTCTTTGTTCTTCGGTCTTGTCCCTCTTCCCAGATCCTTGCTGTGCTGTGATTTTCGAAAGTCGAAACGGAAAAAATCCGTCTGAAGAGTTTTCTAAACAGTGATCCACTCTCTCGTAGGACAAAAAATTCGAGCGAATTTAAATTCCGACAAAAACTGTGTCTTTTAAGGAAAGTTGTCTGTGCTTTATTATTCTTTTTCTGGATTTTGGCTTTGCTGGCGTTTGAGAGCCCAGATGGAAAAAACTTATCCGACCTGATTTGGTACCCAATTCAAACGCCAGATTCAGATTTTATGAGAGTTTTCTCGGGAAAGTGAACTGGAAATTGAATGCACGGACGAGATGGCCGTTTAAAAGTTGAAAGCGTGTTTTCCCTTTTGAGGTCGCAGGGACTGTGGTTGGTAATGTCACTAATATGTCCACATAAGGCACTCTGAATTCCAAGATCAACTGACCAAAAAAAAAAAAAGAATTCCAAGATCAGATTTTTGAGTGGGGGTCATTTTAATTGTTATAATAACTTAAATTAGTAGAAAAAAATGCGTGGTTTTGTAACTAATGACTCATTTATGGAAGGGAAAATTGGAAATCGGATTTTTTTCCTTAATTAGTGGTTTAAGGATATTTATTAACAAAATGCGAAGGGGAATCATCCCCCAAAGGCAAAAAGCCTATGGAACTACGCGTTGATGGGGGCCCATTCTGGTCTCCGCCGGTCCATCCGGAATTTCCGTGACTTTATTAGCAACAGTGATGCACAAATCCTTTAATCCTGTTGCATTATTTGGACTGCTCTGAGAAAAAAACCCAATTTTTTAAAAACATTATTGTAAATCTAACAGGAACTTTTGAACGTTTCCGAAAAAAATCGTTATACGATTTGCCATTGTCAAATTGTTGTGCTAAACCGACCAAAAAAAAAAAATTGTTGTGCTAATGTGCATATAAGCAACGCTACCCCTTCGAAATGACATGTCGCAATCAGAGCTAAAAAGGACGAGAAACATTGTTGTAATTAACATTCTAGAATCTTTCTATGCAAGGCAGCATATTTGGAACTATCTTGTATATATAATGCATGCATCGATCTCGACATATGAAATCGATTTTCACGAGCCAGGTCTCGAATTTTTCGAGAGCAAAATTTTCCAATATGGACAGCCATTCCATGGCATTAGTGGAAAATGAATCTTTATGCGAGTAAGTTCTCCAATTTGCGCAATAAATATCTAATTCTTCAAGTGCACACCCTGCCCTATTTTTTTGTTTTCTCTATGATATCGGAATGATAATCTATCATTTAAAAGCACGAATATCTTCATGTAGATTCCGCATAAGTGCAAGTGGGGTCTATACGGTATATATAGAAATTTAATCAAATAACTTTAATGATGACGTGAGAAAATGGATTGGGCCTCGGAAGATTAATTTGTAAGTGGGCCCTAGGCAGCTCGAAACGATTGAAAGATATTTCGAGTCTATATAAGAAGGTAGTTGGAATTCTAGACCTTGAGATAGAGATATTAATAAAATTTCATGAAAAATGAATGATTTATAAATTTTTTTAAAGAAATTAATAGTTTGTGCCATTTGGAATATTTAGTCAATAAAAAATATTTCATTATCAATAAAAAAATATGTAAATATTTTCGTGTTTATATTTTTTATATAAAATATATTTTTATTTTATATAAAAATATAAGATTTATTTTTATAATTTTTTGTTCGTTCATTTTTGTAAACGGCCACAAATAATTATTTTAAGGAAAATATTTGTTCAAATCATACAGTGACGTGTACATACCTCAATTGGTAAACCAAGTTGTATAGGAGGTGATGGAAAAATTGACGTTTGACAATAAGTAAAAAAAATGAAAAAATGAAAAAAGAAGAAGAAGAAGAAGGAACCTCCAAAGGGATAAGGAAAAATTGGGTTAACTTTGTCTATCCCTAAGTATTTGATTGTTTAGATATTTGTGCTTCTGTCTCAGTTTTTAGCATACTTCAAAATAATTTTGCATGCTTCTATCAATTGTTTTTCTTTTTTAAATTTTATTTCATATAAAACTAATACATGTACAGGAACGAGTACAATGTCCAAATGAGAGAATTTATAGTGATTCTACACAAGGGCTGGTACTTCGTTTTGCATATCAAATTCCGGCTGCATGTTCATATGTTAGAATAATACCAGATACATTAAGGGTTTCATGGAAAACTGAAGATTTGAAAAATATTTTTCTAAAAATGATAAGTTATATCGCTTAAAAATCAGTTAATATAAAATAATTTCATTATTGACTAGAATTTATGTCTCACTATTTTTGTGATTGATGAATTTTTTTCATTTATGTATTTTTATAGATGGTACAAGAAATTATTTTTTTCGAAAATATGAGTATGATTTTTAAAGGGGATAAATTGAGTAACGCACTTAGACTTTTCTGCATCAAATAGTCATAGGAAGGAAGAGGGGGCGATGGTATTTATTGAATCCAAGTGGCAAAAGCAAAATTGTCTCACTCATCAATTCAATAATTGACCAAAGCTTCCAAAACCATCAACATCGAAAGCGATTGCGGGGTGAGAATGCTCCAAATTCCCTTTAACAAAGCAAAGAATTTTGACAAAAAACCAATTACTTTTAATCATACCTTATAATTGACCATCTTAGTCCAAAAAATGAGTGGTGGGTTGCCATCATGTCATTGAATTCTGGCCAGCACTACCGAAGCCTTCGATCTCATCCTCTCGTACATATAAATATTCGAAAACCTTAGGACAAATAACATACGAATGAGTAGTTAGTGACAAGAGCAATAATTCACCTAACATGATAAAGCAAAAGGAGGGGGGGCTCCACATAGCTGGGGGGGTTTCCTTGTCGCCTAAGGTGCAGTCTTGAATCCAGAGAGTCCTCGAAATTCAGCAACATTTCCACGCCATGGTGGTGCTGATGCAAACAAAAAAGAAGTCTCCTTCACCAATCATCGACCCATTGGTCACTAGGGTTTGGAAGTGCTTGTCGTCGATTTGTTTAATGTTGTCCTGATTAGGGTTTGGAAAACATTTTCCCGATTAAGATTACTTGTATCCCTTAATTTTTATTGATGATGAAAATATTTTTTATTAAACAATTATTTCAAGTGATACAAACGATCGTTTTTAGGAAAATATTTTTTAAATCATTCATTTTTTGCTAGACAAATAGAGCCTCGATTAAATTACCTTAGGGAGCTAATTAGAGTGCTTGCGTCTTGCCTAAATTAGAAAGTTATAGTACAAATTATTGAAGATATACATAGTTTTCGCTTGTAGTGGAAGGATATGTTGTTAGTGCTGATACTATGGCTTTTTCTTTTCACAATTATAAAACTACCCTCAACTTTACCCTCATAATTTGGACCTTCCGGTTTAAAAAAATTGCACATGTGTCTCGAGATTTGAAGAAAAATCAACTTTGCACCCTAAGATTTGACCAATATTCTGTTGTTGGGTTACAGACATGACGTCGCCCATGTTTATATTTAGTTAAAACATGCTGGTGATTTTCCTAAGTTGTAATCCACCAATGAGAGGCATATTAGAGAAAATCGTATGCCTTAATTAAAAAAAAAAAAAAAAAAAACTCTTCGAGAACATTTAGGTCCAAAACCTCTCGATTGCCCTCAAGTTCTACTTAATGGGGTCAAGCTTGAAGATTTCAAGTATAGATTGAAGTCTTAGGCGCAAAATACTGGGTTTTGAAATAAAAGGATGCAAGTTGTAAGTAAAGTTAAAGACGAGTGAAGCCACTGAATTATATAGTTTGGTCCTCCGGCCACTCCATTAAAGCAAGTGTGGATTCATGCATATTTTTTTTCCCCATATAGTTGGATCATTTTATTGACAAATAAGACGGATGAAGTGAGAATTTAAATCATAAGATTCTTACGATGAGTACAGGACGTTGGATTTGAACCATGCCTGTTCAGCACCAACCTGCTCGAGGGTCCAAGCGTACGCAAACCTGTCATTCTAGTCCCACATGTGTGCATCAACAGTCCGTAATTCTTCATACAAGATAGAGTCAGTTGGTCGCTTGCAATTGACTCAAACTTTGTAGGACAAATTGAGCCCCCGACTACTGAGCCAACCGAGCTAGATGGTGTTTCTATTTCTAGATTATTTCTGAGTAAGCTCAGTCGCATAAGCAATTGACTCATTTGGTCTCCGCAATCTTAGACCAATCACGCTGATAAGAACAAAAGCCATGTGGCTACACCCCTTTTGATGATGAAGTCGCGCACCAATCCATGCAAAGCATATAGGGAGTGGTCAGCGGTGTTGTTCGGAATTCTAGGTCGGATGCTATTGCTGTGCAGAAAGTCCAATGAGCGTACGCTGGAATTGGGCGTACAGCTAGGGCACAATTCTCGTAATGGGACAGCGGGGACGGTTGTAAAGAGAAAGCTTCCAAGCAAAATAGCTTGCGAATAATGCGAACCGACATGTCGGCAGGAAAATTGACGGTTCAACCTCTAGGGGCTAAGTCATGGCCGGCCTCCACTTTGCACCGCCGAGTAATGGAGTTCTTAGAAAAACGGGGCCAATTGTCGTTGCACGACGACTTGTGGGGCCTCACCATTATCGAACATAACCGAGAAAATTGTTCAAAAAGTTCTAAACTCTTTGCATTTTTACTAATTCAATCATAAATCATTTAATTTTACCAATTAAATTTTAATCATTTTCACATTTTGTCGATTGAAGATAAATTTGACCGAAAATCGTCGATGTGGACACTGACCATCCTGTGTGGCACGACTGGTGCTGACATGAAAAATTTTCATTTTTCATTTTTATTTTTTCTTAATCCTAAGTTGGCAGGCTTGCTGGCCATGGGCGAGGGTTGGTGACACTAGTTTGGTCTGGGCGAGTGTGTGTGTCACTGCTCTCACCAGCCATAGGCAAGGGCATCGGCCCTCGCCTAGATCTTATCACTAGTCCTCATCACTCCCATTAACGAGAACGAGACAGCAGTATTGAGCCTAGGTTGATGGCTCAGATTGAGATGTGCCTCATGGCCCTTGCATCATAGAAGCAAGGGTCTACGCGACCCTCTTTCTAATGAGAGTTGAGGGTCTTTCTAAATTTTTGATTTGTGCTGCGATTGTAGTCGTAAGTGTTTTTTTTTTTTTTTTGGTTCTTGGTTTTCGATTAATAATATTCAATGTGAAAATGGAAAGATTTGTTTTGTTATGAGCGGTTTCAATTCATCAGTTTCAAAACCCACTTATCAAGTTCTTATTCATTCCTCGATGCACAATTGCTTGTCAATTTGAGGTATGAGAACTGCGATGTTTGACCAGTATGATCGACTAGTCAAGCTGCGATGATTCTTGCTATCGAGTCGACGATTTGGAGGAATCGATTTTCGAGCGAAGCAGGGCCCAAAAGAGCTATCTAAGATTGTCTGAATGGAAATTCTTGGTTAGGATAAATGGAGGGAGTTGTGTTCTCACCGAACCGGTTTGAAGAAATGCTCAAACCGGTGAATGGGAGTGGACACAATTTTCGGAGTCGTCATCATTTTCCCAAATTCTTTCGTTTTCTATCCGTGGGACACGTGTGTTTCGCATTTGCAAATCGGCATTCTTTGTATACTTTCTTGACATAATGACTATTAATTGCGCTAGGTATTTCTCCTAGAGCAAATTTTGGCATTGGCTATCAATGTCGCCATGATTAAACAAACTCCCCTTCTTCCCTGGCCGATATAAACTTAATTAATCCTAATCTTAAGGGTCCATTCCGCGGTCCGACCACTTTGAGCACTCCAATTTGCCGTGCTCAATCCTACTGTTGATACCAACAAAGAACATAAAAACCCCACAAGTTAACGATGTAAGATGACTTTACACCTAGCGAGGGCGAGTTAACCCGCCAAAACAAAGTTAGGATAGCAGTCGATAACTAACATTGCACTTAGTATAGGGGTGATCGATTTCCGGTTCGGTTTAGTTCCAAGGTGGAATCGAGAATCAAATTGGGAGAATCGGTTCCCAATTTCTGAGACTGGGTACCAGATTGGTCGGTCCTAGAACTAGGAATCGGACCGACCAACCGGTCTAGTTTGCCCTAATCGAGCCAATCTCTATTCGACTTTTGTAGCGAATCACAAATGTGCCAAAAAAAAAAAAAAAAGCTTAACGAAACCCCTCCCTCGCCTCTCTTTCGCTCCTCTTAAGACAAACCAAACCTATATGTTAACGGTTGTGGTCACATGAAATTGACAAAAGAGGTCGGCATACGCAGATACGAGATGTCATTCTGTAGCAGCAGATGTAATGGCGTTTACTTGAAAAAGCTTGCTTCAATGAATTGATTATTGTCCTACATTTCAAGGTCAAAAGTCATTTATGGAACCATTACTTTCCAGAAACTACAAAAGGATACTTGTTTCTACGCATAGAACTTGATTTACTCCTAACTGCGGTGTTTTGTGTCCAATTCTTGAAAGCTGAAAATCTTAGTTCTTAGAAGAAATTACAAAAGGTATTTATATAATCGGTCCGGTTCCTAACTTGAAACCGATAATCGGAGCGACTAGTCATTGGTTTCAAGAACAACAACGGGGAACTGGACCGCCTCCCATGGGAACTGCCTAGAACTGGCCGATTTGATACGGTCCAAACGATTCCGGGCAGTTCTCGTTGCATACCCCTAATTTAGTACATATCAACAAATCCTCTCTTCATACGTTTGTCATAGAGGAAAAATCAAATAAAGGTAGGTGGGACCATTTTCTGAAAAAGAATTTGAAATGGACGTTGTCTTAAATGAAGCATCGAAATGGGCCACTTTGTGTCAAATAAGGCCTCGAGCTCACTAACTAACCAAATATTCATTGACCGGCAAGCCCGTGCATCTCATTTGCATATCACGTGCATCTTTCATGCATACAAAAGATGCACATGAGATGCATGGACTTGCTGGCCGAGGAAGATTTGACTGATTAGTGAGCTTAGTCTTTGTTTAAGACTAAGTTGGCCACTTTAGATGTTTATTTGAGATAATGTCCACCATGCACTTTTTTTTTCAAGAAAAATGTCCCATCTTAGACATTTTATTTGAAATTTCCCCGTTTATCATATAAAATTTCTTGCGTATTGGCCTAATTAAGGCTTCATCTAGCAATTTTGAAAGCAAATCAAGTTCTTAAATTGGTTCATCATGAATATTTGGAAGAAGGTCACGTGATGATTAAGGAGCACCTAATAAAGTTCTATGACACGATGCATGCATATGAAGATCGAAGAAGTTATTGTCATAGTCGTAAATTGTACTATATTTGACAAAGGTTTTCATCTACATGTATGATTTGTTTCTTTTGAATGTCCAATTTAAACAGTAATATTAAACCTTTCTTGTGTAACAAATTTACAGCTATACGAAATTTTATTCCAAATTTTATGTTTTTTTTCCCTCCTACATGATGAATCTATTACTTTAAGAGCAACTAGTTAATAAACGGAAAAATTTTGATAAAAGAATTTTTTTTTCTTGTATACATAAATGTTTAGGCATAAATTGTTATTGATAAGGAAAATATTTTTCATTAACTAAATATTTCAAGTGATACGAATAAATCCTATTTAGAAAAATGTTTAGAACAATTTTTTTTTTTTAAGAATAAGTAAGAGATTATCCCTATATCTAATCAGCATCCTAGTCCAATAATGAGTGATTTGTTATTATATCTTGGGATTCACCACCATCAATGAGCTTTTCATTGCATCTTGCATGCAAGTACTTTAATTTATGCAACTTTGCATTTACAAATGTAATGAGTCACCAAACAAATTAATGGAGTGAGGTCCACTAATTAGTCATGGTGCCGGCAAAAGAATGCAATAATACACGTTCGGGTCTTAGTAATAGGCTCAGTAATTAACAATTTGTGCTCGCTAAAATATTGAAAACGTACATTGGGGAAAAAGCTCCAAATTATGCCAACTACGATACATTTACTGTGAATTTTTTATCGTGACATAAAAAAAATCCAAATTATGCCCATTGCAATAGATTTATCATAAATTTATTTGTGACATAGAAAACCATAAATTTGTATTTATGTGACACATTTACTCTCCATCAAAGTTCTGTCAAATGATTTTTTTTGCCAAAATAATGTCGTTTTTATTTTATTCAAGTCACGTGGATGCCTTGTCAACGCCATTTTCCTTCTGGCGTACATCTAGGTAGATTTTTGATGATGCTCATTGACGAAATCTTGACATAGGGTAAATATGTTACAAAAATACAAGTTTAAAATTTTTGGTGTAATAAAAAAATGTTTTGGGTAAATGTGTTATAGTGAGCGTAGTTTGGGATTTTTAGCGACATTTTCCCTCTATTATATTCGCATTGGGAAAGTAATTGTGCTTTTACTCTGGGAAATCTTTGAAATAGTTTTATTTATTTATTGGAGAATTAAGTATTGAAAATTTACCTTCTCTAAAAATCTAAAGTTATAGAGGTAAAATATGATAATAATAAAGAAAAAGACTGCAAGGTAAGAAAAAGATCGCAAGGTACTTTTAGTATGTATTAACCAAATATATATCAACCAGAAATAGGCTATAGATTTGAATGTTTTAAACATATCAACCAAATATAGGGCTATCAGATTTTATTGATAAAATCTGAAAGCCCTATATTTGGTTGATTTAATACCCAATTAAGAAACAAAAGAAAAGCCACGTTACATTCTTAACAGTGGCAATGAGAATCCGTGCAGTAAAAGAAAAACAAGGAAAAATAATTAATTCAGGTCCACCATTCTAAATTTCCATCGGATTTTTATAGGGAATTTTGTCTCTTTAAGGAAACAGGGATTTAGTCATAATGAAGAGCAGGGATTTAGTCATAATAAAGAGCTGATAGGTGTATCAAGCATTAACGTAATGAAATTTTTGGGAATTGACGATTTATCTTTCTATTTAGGTTAATTACTAGAAAAAACCAAATTACCAAATAAAAAAATGAAGATTATCCCAGTGTCCCGCATCTATATCAACAGTAGAATCATATCACTCTCGTACCAAAATACACTACGAACATTACTTGTTTGAGAACAAATTAGACATGGATGTCCTGAGTTGTGCTAAATTAGTGATGCTGACGCTCGTGGCCGCGATAGCATTGCAGGCATCTGCCACTGAGGTGGAATCATTTAAAGGGGACCTTTGTAAGGTCGAATGCTTGACGGGGTGTGCAGCGGTCCCTGAAAAAAGTGCCTGCTATCTCGCGTGCTACAAGAATTGTATTGGCAATTCGGAGGTCGAGACATTCGCAAGCCGATGCAACCACGGTTGCGTGATGTCCAGATGTTTCGACCCTCGTCCTGGTACGAATATAAAACCTTCGCCTTTTATATAGGAATGATGTCTGCTTTTCTTTGTTCATCGATAGTGATGGGCTAAGACCTTCAACTTTTGTCTTATAATTAGACTGCTCGATAAAACAAAGAGTTTTTTACAGTTGTTTTGTGGAATAAAAATCTATTATTTCTATTATTCGTACATTTGGGATCCATTTGCTTTGCAGACAACTTTATTTTTCTGGGAAATGCCTGTGTTTTTTCAAGGAATTTACTATTGTTTGGCTGGACATGAGATTGGTTTCCTATGTTTTTTAACAAGAAAACACTACTATGTTTTTTAACAAGAAAACTCTAAACTTATTCTTACATATTTTCTTGGGATTGGTCCTTGAGAGTTGGATTTATGCAACAGGTCTGGGCAATGAGGAGAAATTATTACATGAAATGTAAATCATAAAATTCAATATCATTTGGACTATTAATCAAGTGGATCACCATATTGTTAATAATGTGGGTTTTGCATGATCAATGGTGTAGACGGGATTGGTCTAACACAGCATGCAATATATATATATATATATATTTTTAAGCATTAAGACCTTGATTTCTGCCTTCGTAGTTTTTTTTCCAAGTTTTGAATGGCCAATGATGATGATTTGAGGTCTAATGACTTTTGGTTTTTGAAGCATAGATCTTATTTTTGTCGATAGTGAATTTTTTTTTTAGCCCCATTTACCCAAAGGAAAAAAGAGAGGAAAAACTACCCCCCCCAAAAAAAACCCTTGGTGTAGGTTGATATTAATTGATCATTAACTTTGGAAAAAAAATACTACCTACTGACGATTCTTTTAATTATCTTTTTTTCATTATTTTTCAATATTTGGAAATGTATAGTATGGGTTTTATGTACTTTCTTATATTGCAGATGCCAAGACAGCTAAAGGCTGTGTGAATTCTTGCTCAGAAAGTTGCAAGAAATCTTAAGCCGTTCAAGAGTTCGAGAGATTGCAAGCCCAGTAAAAGCGAAATAAGAATAATGAATGGGACAAAAGGAGCACTAGATTCGAAGTGCACATTACTTATCGTTTTGAGTACTAGATTCGAAGTACACATCACTCTGGTCAGATGTCGTTTTACCTAAATAATTGTCATTGGACTTCTTAAAATTACGCATACTATCTTCTCCGTCATTTATGTCATCGATATCTTTCCTCATAGAATGGCAGTTCATTGAGTGAAATATATGCGTATATTTTAAATGAAGAACTCAAAAATTGAGTCGATTGAGCATTATTTTGCATTGATATTGTTGGAAATCAAGTCGGCGGAAAACGACTTACCTTTATCCGATGCGCAAGCAACAATTAATCCCGGAACGAACGTTGAATTGCTGATGAATCACGAATAGAATTACTTCACTCTAGTCTGAATGCAATCACAAGGAAGGCACTCGATTTCCACGGCGTAAATGCAAACCGTTCTTGTAAAGACTGAAATGGAATGCCTTCTTCTTCTTTGATGGAAAGGGAGAGAGATTTTGGTGCAAATGATCTGCGAACAGATGCCAATGATTGTCTACAAAAGACTTATATACGACACCCTTCATACCCTTTCAAAGAGGTGCCTTTCCATTGTAGCTTATCAAGTCCAAACGGTACGTTCCAATTGCACCCTATCATAGGCCAAAAGGTGTGTTCCAATTGCACCCCATCATGGACGTACTAGCTAAAGTACAACATCTCCCACTCGGACATGATGTGCTTGATATCGCTCTATCAAGAATATAAGACATTTAATATTCATCAACTTTACAAAACAATTCATACTGGCAAGTAAGCCGTGTGACCAGTGAGTACACCTGCACTTGGGAGCTCAAATTATGCACCGGTTAGGGATGACATAATGGCTACAACCTTGAAAAAGAAATAAACAATTGAGACTCCATGTCTCGCCCTCATAGACCTAATCATTTCCAATATGGTTCTATTCCTTCTCTCAACTATCCCATTTTGTTGTGGAGTACTAGGAATAGTCAATTGTCGTACAATTCCATTTTCATCACAAAGAGCCTTGAATTGCTCTGATAGATACTCACGTCCACGATCGGTTCTCATTACCTTTATTGTTTTGTTCAACTGATTCTCTACCATCATTATATATCGTTTAAAGCAGTCTAATGCTTCTGACTTATGGAAGATCAGAAAGACATAACCGAAACGCGTGAAGTCATCTATGAAAGTAATGAAATATGAGACTCCATGCCTCGCCCTCACATTCAAAGAACCACAAATGTCAGAATATATGAGTTGCAATGGAAATTCAGCTCTAGTCCCTTTACCGAATGGTTTTCTAGTTACTTTTCTCGCTAGACAATGTTCATATACGGGTAGATCAACATTAGTGAGTGACCCTAAAAGGCCTTCTCTAGCTAATCTTTGCATTCTTTGCAACCCAATGTGACCTAATCTAGCATGCCAAGTACTTGCATCAATCTCAACATTACTAGAAGATGCAATTAAAGAAAAACAACCATTAACATTAACATTGTACTAATCATAGTTAATGTCTAACACCATAAAACCATCCGATACATGACCTGAACCATAATAAACTATTTCATACAAAATGTCAACACAATCACCATGAAAATTTAATACATAACCTAGGCTAAGAAGAACAACTACGGAGACCAAGTTTTGTTAAATATCTAGAGCATAGAGAACATCATGTAGGAATAGGCTTCGACCACCACGTAAAATTAATTTACATGTGCCGGTACCCTTCACTTCAACTCTTGAGTTATTCCCAACATATATCCATCTTCTTCCAGGTTGTATCCGACGATACTCCACAAATGCTTCTCGGTCTCTAGCTACGTGGTCTGTTGCTCCTGAGTCTACAGTCCACATTGGATAAGATTCAGCAAGCATTACAGTACTAGAAACAAAAAGTATTACTTAAAGTAATGGAGTAATAGGGTACCTCTTTCGGCTCAGTGCATTCACGAGCAAAGTGATCCATCTTACCACAATTGTAGTACTTCATCTTGGCCTTATCCTTCTTCCCACCACGCTTCTTGCGTTGAAAGGTCTTAGCCCTTTTAGGTGCCTGATCAGTCTTCTTCCCTTTGTTGTTGAATTGAGAATTCCTTTTGCGCTTGAAGCACGAAGCTTTGTGCGAACTCGATTCAGCAACATAAGCATGAGTAGAGGATCTCGCAGCCTCTAGACACTCATCCTCTAATTCCAAATGATGCGCTATATCATCAAAAGTGACAATATTCTCATTATGTGTCATATTGATCTTCATATGCTCCCAATTATTAGGAAGAGACCTTATAACAGCATGAACCTACTGTTCATCAGTAAGGGAGTGACCTGTTGACTTCAGCTCACGAATCATATTTGACATCTTGCGAAGATGCTGCCTCATTGTTATATTTAGGCGCTTTCGGTATGTGTCAAACTTGATGGTGAGTCTCCTCAGCTTAGTAGCAGATGTACCCCCCAAACTTATCTTTCAAGGCAACCCATATTGTCTGAGCTTTATCATAACTTTCAAACTCACACATGAGATCATCTTGCATACAACTCAGCAACGTGATGCGAGCAATGCTATTCTTCTTTTTCCAAGCTTGATAAGCTTCTAGATCTCCCTTGTGTTGAGCTGAAGTTCCATGCTCAGGTTCATCCATGGTGTGGTTGAGGGTTTCCAAAACCTCTTGCTTCTCAAGGATGTACTAAACTTTTCGGTGCCAAATATCATAATTTTCACGTTAAGCTTCTCACCCTTATTGAGGTAAGCCACAATGGTCTTGGATGCCGATATCATAATCAATTGCTATAACACATTGACATAATAGACGCAGAATCAATACTAGCACATTTTTCAGAGTAACATATATATTTAATTTGCAGCAAAAACAAACAAAATTAATGATAATTCAACAAAAGACACAGAAACAAAAGTTCACTATGTTCCCAATCAACTTCTATGTACGATTGTTTTATTATCATTAATCAGTTTAATTTACACAAATTTTAAGTTCTATGTGAGAACTCCTTCGAATTCTACCAACCTACGAACTCCCACTAGGAAAAATAATTACATGACCTCATGTAGTTTCTATATTTTTCCATCAACACAAAAGCATAGATGATATAAACCAATGTACAAATAACAATCATACAACAACTCCAATCAAAACCACAATTCAACATGTAATAGAAAAACTAGGATTTCCTACCATTGTTCGAATTCTCATGGAACCAAAAAATTGCAAGTATATTCAAATTATATACATGCTATCATCGAACCAACCTCTACACAGCATAGATTATATCATTTTTCATGTAGGTAAGCTACTGTATTTCCAAAACCTTAAGAAATACAAGCCAAAAAAGAACAAACTATGCACTTAAACCCCAAAAATACACGTACTTAGGGTTCCCTACACATTTTCATACATTTATAAAATTCAAAAATGAAAACTAATTATACCATAGTGTAGAGGACATCCATACGAACCAAACGCCACCCACCACGCTCCAATTGGGGCTCTCACACACCCCCACACGCCAGCGAGCCCAAAGGCTCCTGGCCGGTCCGATTGATCAACGATCAACGGGTCAGGTCGGGTCCGGTTAATGGGTCGGGTCGAATCGTCGTTGGGTCGGGTCAGGTTGCCGTCGGGGTCGGGTCGGGTCGGGTCGCCGGCCGGCCAACTACCGTCGGTGCTGACGTCATCAATGACGTCATCCTAGTGGTTATCGACCGTTGGATGACGTCATCCGTGACGTCAGCAAGCGTCGCGTCGCTTCGCACGACGTGCATGTGACGCGCATGCGTCGATTCACCGACCGGTGCGTGTTGCGCACGCGCTGGCATCCCCAGCGCGTTTGGCGCGTGAGGCCCACGCGCAGCGGCTTCTGGCCGCACGTGTAGGCGCGTCCGGCCTCCTCCGGTCACGCTTGAACCACCGTCGAACTCGTCTCGACGAGTACTTTCACCATGTATATTCAAAAATTGATTTTGGCCAAAAACATATTTCAAAAATTGGCCAAAATCGCATGGATGCACGCGACCCCGAACCCGTTCTTCGCTTTGGTTCAATTTTTCGACGATTCATATATCAATTTCGATTAATAAACATCAAACCAGTGTAGATATCATACTCTTGATCTCGATATCAAATGGTAAACTAGAAAATTCGTTGAAAAACAAGGCAGAAGTCATGACCGGGCTCTGATACCAATGTTGGAAATCAAGTCGGCTGAAGATGACTTACCTTTATCCGATGCGCAAGCAACAATTAACCCCGGAATGAACGTTGAATTGCGGATGAATCACGAACAGAATTACTTCACTCTGGTCTGAATGCAATCACAAGGAAAGCACCCGATTTCCACAGCGTAAATGCAAACCCTTCATACCATTTCAAAGAGATGCCTTTCCATCGTAGCTTATCAAGTCCAAACGGTGCGTTCCAATTGCACCCCATCATGGACGTACTAGCAAAAGTACAACAGATATGTTGAATAATATATATAGAGATATCACCACCTATAATTATGGTAAAAGATAAAGATAAAAAATAATAATTTTATCTATAAGGAAATTGAATTAAAAAATCACAAATATCTCCAAATGATTGACTCATTGATACTTTATTTGATTTGTTATTTTCATACTGATTTGTAGAAGATTCCGCACTACAAATATTCTGATTTTTTCCCTTCTAATTTGCTACTTCAACATGAAAGGCGTTAAACTTGAAATCAAGGCCTAGATGTATGAAATCAAGGTACTAATATTTCTTTGGGAAGATGTTACAAAAGCTTTAAATTATGCTTATTGTAATGTGTTTATCAAGAATTTTTTTTGTGGTGTTAGAAACCCTAAACTATGTCCACCGTGACACATTTATCTCAAATATTTTATTGTGATATAAAAAACTCCAAACTTGTACCTATATGACACATTTATCCCGTAAAAAAAGTTATTTTTGTTTCACTTAAGCAACGTAGATGCTACTTTATGACGTCAATGTAGATAGTTTTTTTATTGTTGAAAAAACGTTGACTATAAATATGTTACATAGATACAAATTTGGGACTTTTGATGTTTAGACTAAATGTGTCATAATAGATATAGTTGATGATTTTTTGTGACTTTGCCCCTAGTGTAATGATCTGTCATATCATGAGATACTTAAAAAAATTTGATTTATTAGTTTTTTAAATGGCTTTTTGTTTTGTATATATCTGGCTAATAAGTAGGCATATTTTTTTGAATATTTATTATTGTATTAAAAAAATATTTTTTAAAGTAAAATCACTTATAATGAGTTAAATGTACGTTCCATCAATGCATGTGCCGTGACACAAACTTTATTCGAATTTACTATAAAATATTTTATTCTATTTTCCAAGTTAATTATATATAACTTAACAAAGAATTAAGTTTACTCTTTTTGCAATATTTCTGGTGAAGAAACCGACAAATCCAAATGCAAATGAAAGACGTCTCTTTACCAATCATTCTCTCTCTCTCTCTCTCTCTCTCTCTCTCTCTAGGAGTTTCCACCAATCATTATTCAATCAAAACTACTAAAGTTGGGCTCTTTTAGGGTCGGTGAGGGTCATTGGCTATCCTCACCCTCGACCGTGAAGGCTCTTGTTAGATTTGGGCAAGGTGGCCTTGCCTCCGGCCACCCAAATTTGGCAAGAGTAAGGCCTTTGCAATCAATGAGGGCGACCTTGCTGGCCAAAAAAAAGCAAAAGATAGGAAAATTAAAAATTCAAATAAATAACTAAAAAAAATAGAAAATTATTAAAAAATAGTCCACATTAGCGCCATTGAAGTCAACTGGCATCCACATCTGGTTTTTCGGTGAGGCAAATTTCCTATGGCACTCAAGTGATTGATTTTTCAAATTTATGGCACTTAAGTGAATGAAAAAAGTTATGGCACTCAAATGAGTATCGTATGAAAGTTGTTGCACTTGCATCGTACTTATCCCTATTATTGGATACTAGAGCAAAATTAGAACTATTTGTTTGTATGATATAATGCTAAGATAGGTCATGAAAAAGATGGTAACATGACCCTATAGCAAAAAGGATAACTCATTACTCGGAATATGCATTTGGCATTGCCTCCTTCTAATGGATTTGTGTCATGACCTTCTCAAAGAGGAAAGTTTTTTTTTGGGTAAATCTCAAAGAGGAAAGTTTGTGGATTACTAAGTCCAAAAACTTAGTTCAGTCTCTTCTAGTTCCTACCAATCGCAACTTTGGGCCTAATTAATTTTAACACGCAATTCAATTCAATTAAGAGCTGCCACTAATCAATTAGTATTGATTAGAAAGCTAAGTAAAGTAGAGAGAGTACTTTTCTTCTACGAACAAGAGATTTAATGGATTTGAGAACTTGATTACACTAGATTAATGAACGCTATTTCTATACATTTTCTCTTTATTTTTCAAAAATAATTTGCAATCAATCTTGATGGATTTTAAATTTAGAATACTAACAAGGGTGGTTGAACGGGTGCGCAATCAATAATGTAACAACCAATAGTCAAAGCAGCAAATAAACTACCAAGAGTAGGATAAGAATTTACATATCTCAATGCAAAGCAAAAAGGATGACATTATTCATATTATTTTTTCCAAATATTTGCTTAATTAATAAAAGCAAATGTTGCTAGAAAACATCAATATGAGATTTTGATGATCACCAAACTATCCCTGTTACTAACGGTTACAATGATGAATGAAGATAGTGAAACAAGTTGTCATTATCGATGATCCATGGTAAAGACGAGATAATAGTCTCGGACCTTTAGGGAAACAAGCACGAAGAATGGCAACTTGGAAGGGCCAATCCAGATAGTGTTCTTAAGAGCCCTTAGTACCGACAATCATCGATCCTAACATCATGTGTCTACAATTGGTATCATCATTGAAGATGATTAGTTCGACATTCATAATCAACATTGGTGATGATGTGCAATAGATTGGTAGTAATGTATCGGGTTTGATGATATTAAGATAGCACTAAAAGAAGACTATTGATAGTTCAGAATATAGCCATTGAAGCTCTCAATTCCATAGCTTAAAAACTAGGTGAGGCAACAAAAAATCAACCGACAATTCTTAGAGACAAGACATGAGCTAGTAACCATTTTAGGTAATTTGCTTTGATTAGTGAAGCAACTAGAAGAACAAACCCAATGACTGCCATGGTCTGTCAAATGGTTAGTTGTCTATCCTTGAAGGTCTCCAATAGATCAATTGAAGACCTCAGAATAAAAGGAGGGGAAAATTCCGAATAAGGACCAGAAGTTGACCAATTTTCTCAAATAAGGACCCGAAATGAACTTAGTGTCAAATAAATACCTAAAGTGGATCCATCGTCTCAAATAAGGACCCGAAGTTAACCAATTTTCTCAAATAAGGACCCGAAATAAATTTTGTGTCAAATAAAGACCTAAAGTGGACCTATTGTCTCAAATAAGGACCTCAATTCCAAATAAGAACCTAAGCTTACTAGTCAGCCAAATATTCGCCGGCTATCAAGCATGTCACATTTCTGATGACCGGAGTTTGGGCAATTTTGTCCAAAAAAAATATAGGGAAAATTAACAAATCCTAAAACAGGAAAAAAAAAAAAAAAAAAAAACCCTAGGTTTTCTACGGTCTCCCATTCCTTGTACCCATCCTCCGCAAAGTCGAAGACTCAAATTCTCCGCCGGTTGAGGCACGAATTCAAAAACAAGAAGAAAACCAAATGCTTTTTTTTTTTTTTTTTTTTGGCGGAGACCCAAATTCTCTGTTGGTCGAGCAAGGTGAGGAGCAGCGAGGGAGAAGAAAGAAGAAAACGTAAACATCTAAATAGATAACCTAAACTTAATTAATATAGAATTTTCCATTTTTTTCCAATCACAAATTTCTAACAAAATTGCCCCTATTTTAATTGTCGGAAAATGTTTACCGGCGAGTTAAGGTCCTCAATAGAGATTAACTTGATCACTTTAGATCCTTATTTAACACAAAATTCACTTCGGGTTCTTATTTGAAACAATGGGTCCACTTCGGGTCCTTATATGACACAAAGTTCATTTTAGGTTCTTATTTGAGAAAATAGATTCACTTCAGGTCCTTATTTGAAATTTTCCCTAAAAGGAACAATGTTTCTTTAAAGAGAAGGCTAAGGTAAAAATATACTCGGACTAGGTAGATTTTTGACGATGCTCATTGATGAAATCTTGACATAGGGTAAATATATTACACAAATAGAAGTTTAAGATTTTTGGTGTAATAAAAAAATGTTTTGGGTAAATGTGTTATAGTGAGCGTAGTTTGGGATTTTTAGTGACATTTTCACTCTATTATATTCACATTGGGAAAGTAATTGTGCTTTTACTCTGGGAAATCTTTGAAATAGTTTTATTTATTTATTGGAGAATTAGGTAATTTTGAAAATTGTTATAGAGGTAAAATATGATAATAACAAAGAAAAAGACTGCAAGGTAAGAAAAAGATTGCAAGGTACTTTTAGTATGTATTAACCAAATATATATCAACCAGATATAGGCTATAGCTTTGAATGTTTTAAACATATCAACCAAATATAGGGCAATCAGATTTTATCAATAAAATCTGATTGCCCTATATTTGGTTGATTCATACCCAATTAAGAAACAAAAGAAAAGCCACGTTACTTTCTTAACAGTGGCAATGAGAATCCGTGTAGAAAAAGAAAAACAAGGAAAAATAATTAATTCAGTTCCACCATTCTAAATTTCTATTGGATTTTTATAGGCAATTTTGTCTCTTTAAGGAAACAGGGATTGTCATAATAAAGAGCAGGGATTTAGTCATAATAAAGAGTCGTAGTAGCCCCACAAGAAAAGAAAATCTAGTTTGAAAAAACAAGCCATATTTGGTAGGTGTATCAAGCATTAATGTAATGAAATTTTGGGAATTGACAATTTATCTTTCTATTTAGGTTAATTACTAGAAAAAACCAAATTACCAAATAAAAAAATGAAGATTATCCCAGTGTCCCGCATCTATATAAACAGTAGAATCATATCACTCTCGTACCAAAATACAGTAAATACACTACGAACATTACTCGTTTGAGAACAAATTAGACATGGATGTCCTGAGTTGTGCTAAATTAGTGATGCTGACGCTCGTGGCCGCGATAGCATTGCAGGCATCTGCCACTGAGGTGGAATCATTTAAAGAGGACCTTTGTAAGGTCGAATGCTTGGCAGAGTGTTCAGCGGTCGTTAACAAAAGGGCCTGTTATCTCACGTGCTACACGAATTGTGTAGCCAAGTCGGAGGTCGAGACATTCGCAAGCCGATGCAACCACGGTTGCGTGATGTCCAGATGTTTCGACCCGCGTCCTGGTACGAATATAAAACCTTCGCCTTTTATATAGGAATGATGTCTGCTTTTCTTTGTTCATCGATAGTGATGGGCTAAGACCTTCAACTTTTGTCTGATAATTAGACTGCTCGAAAAAGCAAAGAGCTTTTTACAGTTGTTTTGTGGAATAAAACTCTATTATTTCTATTATTCGTACATTTGGGATCCATTTGCTTTGCAGACAACTTTATTTTTCCGGGAAATGCCTGTGTTTTTTCAAGGAATTTACTATTGTTTGGCTGGACATGAAATTAGTTTCCTATGCTTTTTAACAAGAAAACACTACTATGTTTTTTAACAAGAAAACTCTAAACTTATTCTTACATATTTTCTTGGGATTGGTCCTTGAGAGTTGGATTTATGGGACAGGTCTGGGCAATGAGGAGAAATTATTACATGAAATGTAAATCATAAAAATCAATATCATTTGGACTATTAATCAAGTGGATCACCATATTGTTAATAATGTTGGTTTTGCATGATCAATGGTGGAGACGGGATTGGTCTACATATTCTTTAACACAGCATGCAATAGTTTTTTTTTTTTTTTTTTTTTGGATCGGGCCGGGAGGGGGGGGAGGCATTAAGACCTTGATTTCTGCCTTCGGAGTTTTTTTCCAAGTTTTGAATGGCCAATGAATGATGATTTGAGGTCTAATGACTTCTGGTTTTTGAAGCATAGATCTTATTTTTGTCGATAAAAAAATTTGATCTTTAACTTTGGAAAAAAATACTACCTACTGACGATTCTTTTAATTATCTTTTTTCATTATTTTTCAATATTTGGAAATGTATAATATGGGTTTTTATGTACTTTCTTATATTGCAGATGCCAAGATAGCTAAAGGCTGTGTGAATTCTTGCTCAGAAAGTTGCAAGAAATCTTAAGCCGTTCAAGAGTCTGAGAGATCGCAAGCCCAGTTAAAGCGAAATAAGAATAATGTATGGGACAAAAGGAGCACTAGATTCGAAGTGCACAAAACTTTTTTTCAGATGTCGTTTTACCTAAATAATTGTCATTGGGCTTCTTAAAATTACACATCTCCTTGTCTTTTCATGTCAAAGAGATACTATCTTCTCTGTCATTTATGTCATCGATAAATGACAAGTCATTGACTGAAATATATGCGTATATTTTAAATGAAGAACTCAAAAATTGAGTCGTTAAAGCATTATTTTGCATTGATACGTTGTATAATATATATAGAGATATCACCACCTATGATTATGGTAACAAATAAAGATAAAAAATAACAATTTTATCTATAAGGAAATTGAGTTAAAAAATCGCAAAATATCTCCAAATGATCGACTCATTGATACTTTATTTGATTTGTTATCTTCATACTGATTTGTAGAAGATTCTGCACTACAAATATTCTGATTTTTTCCCTTCTAATTTGCTACTTCAATATGAAAGATTTTAAACTTGAAATTCTATTTTCAGTGGAATTACATGAGATTCTAGGCCTAGACGTATGAAATCAAGGCACTAATATTTCTTTGGGATGAAGTTACAAAAGCCTTAAATTATGCTTACTGTAATGTGTTTATCATGAATTTTTTTTTGTGGTATCATAAACCATAAACTATGTCCACCGTGACACATTTATCTCAAATATTTTATTGTGATATAAAAAACCCTAAACTTGTACCTATGTGACACATTTATCCCGTAAAAAAAGTTATTTCCATTTCACTTAAGCAACGTAGATGCTACTTTATGACATTGATGTAGACAGTTTTTTATTGTTTAAAAAACTTTGACTATAAATATGTTACATAGATACAAATTTGGGACTTTTGATGTTTAGACAAAAATTGTCATAATAGACGTAGTTTATCATTTTTTGTGACTTTGCCCCTAGTGTAATGATTTGTCATATCATGAGATACTTAAAAAATGCGATCTATTAGTTTTTTAAATGGCCTTTTGTTCTGTATATATCTGGCTAATAAGTAGGCATATTTTCTTGAATATATATTATTGTATTAAAAAATGATTTTTTAAAGTAAAATCACTTATAATGAGTTAAATGTACGTTCCATCAATGCATGTGCTGTGACACAAACTTTATTTGAATTTACTATAAAATATTTTATTCTATTTTCCAAGTTAATTATATATAACTTAACAAAGAACTAAGTTACTCTTTTCGCAATATTTATGGTGAAAAAACTGGCGAATCCAAATGCAAACGAAAGACGTCTCCACCAATCATCATTCTCTTCACCAATCAATCAAAACTACTAAATTTGGGCTCTTTTAGGGTTGGTGAGGGTCATTCTCTCTCTCTCTCCACCCAAATTTGGCAAGAGTGAGGCCTTTGCAGCCAATGAGGGCGACCTTGCCTCCCAAAAAAAAAGATAGGAAAGTTAAAAATTCAAACAAATAACTAAAAAAATAGAATTTTTTTTTTTTTTTTTAAAAAATAGTCCACATTAGTGCCAGCAAAGTCACGTATGATGACTAGCATCCACATCTGATTTTTCGGCGAGGCAAATTTCCTATGGCACTCAAGTGATTGATTTTTCAAATTTATGGCACTTAAGTGAATGAAAAAAGTTATGGCACTCAAATGAGTATTGTATGGAAGTTGTGGCACTTGCATCATACTTATCCCTATTACTGGATACTAGAGCAAAAGTAGAACTATTTGTTTGTATGATGTAATGCTAAGATAGGTCATGAAAAAGATGGTAACATGACCCTATAGCAAAAGGGATAACTCATTAGTCAGAATCTGCATTTGGCATTGCCTCCTTTTGATGGATTCGTGTCGTGACCTTCTCAAAGAGGAAAGTTTGTGGATTACTAAGTCCAAAACTTAGTTCAATCTCTTCTAGTTCCTACCAATCGCAACTTTGGGCCTAATTAATTTTAACATGTAATTCAATTCAATTAGGAGCTGCCACTAATCAATTAGTGTTGATTAGAAAGCCAAGTAAAGTAGAGAGAGTACTTTACTTCTACGAACCAGAGATTTAATGGATTCGAGAACTTGATTACGCTAGATTAATGAATGTTATTTCTATACATTTTCTCTTTATTTTTCAAAAATAATTTGCAATCAATCTTGATGGATTTTAAATTTAGAATACTAACATGCAAGGGTGGTTGTACAGGTGCACAATCAATAATGTAACAACCAATAGTCAAAGCAGCAAATAAACTACCAAGAGTAGGATAAGAATTTACATATCTCAATGCAAAGCAAAAAGGATGACATTATTCATATTATTTTTCCAAATATTTGCTTAATTAATAAAAGCAAATGTTGCTAGAAAACATCATATGAGATTTTGATGATCACCAAACTATCCTTATTACTAACGGTTACAATGATGAATGAAGATAGTGAAACAAGTTATCATTATCGATGATCCATGGTAAATACGAGATAATAGTCTCGGACCTTTAGGGAAACAAGTATGAAGAATGGCAACTTGGAAGGGCCAATCCAGATAGTGTTCTTGAGAGCCCTTAGTACTGACAATCATCGATCCTAACATCATGTGTCTACAATTAGTATCATCACCGAAGATTGTTAGTTCGACACTCACAATCAACATTGGTGATGATGTGCAATAGATTGGTAGTAATGTATCGGGTTTGATGATATTAAGATACGCACTAAAAGAGGACCGTTGATAGTTCAGAATATAGCCATTGAAGCTCTCGATTATATAGCTTAAAAACTAGGTGAGGCAACAAAAAAGCAATTGACAATTCTTAGAGACAAGACATGAGCTAGTAATCATTTTAGGTAATCTGCTTTGATTAGTGAAGCAACTAGAGGAACAAACTCGATGACAGCCATGGTCTATCAAATGGCTAGTTGTCTATCCTTGAAGGTCTCCAATAGATCAATTGAAGACCTCAGCATAAAAGGAGTAGTGTTGCTTTAAAGAGAAGGCTAAGGTTTAAGATATACTTGGAATACTGATATTGTCACCTGAGCCAGAAATTGCCTTTGATCTTGTTCTACGAATCTCACTGTATTAGTTTGGCACCGTAATAGCTTATACTGAAGTCTACAAGAGTAAGTGCAGTGTTCTTGTGTCCTGATAGTGTGATTTATCAAGTGAAGAGAACTACACTAGCCATTTGTAGCACTATTGATTACTAGTGGAATCTAGTTGCTATTTAGACTATTAATCTGAGAGTGAATGTAGGCTTAGTTAAAAGCCGAACCACTATTTATCATTATGTGATTTGTTTACTCTACTCTAATTTTACTTATCGACATCACACATACTAATTTATTTACAACATCATCTTGAGTGCTGATTGTTTGACATTCTGCAAAAGTTTCAATACATTAGCACTCAACCTATTCAAGCTCTCTTCTAGGTTGTATTATTAGCCCCAACAAATGCCTGCCCAACCTAAATATTATTTCTAAATAAATATGAAATTCTAACTAATTCTTTTTGTTCTTTATTTATTTATCTATCAATTGATTACATGCAAATTCAATCTAAATTGGAATTTTGCACTAATGACAAAAGAAATGCAATTTATATGGCCTAATTGTAATGACGGGCAAAAATTATGAACTTTGTTAACATGATATGCATTCTAACTTATATGACCCTAAATATGCATTTTACTAAATGGCATGCAATTGACAACATGACATACGATGACATAGCATAAATGACATGGCATTGATGATGTGGTGATATGATATGGCAACAATGATTGATTTCATGTTGTTGAGATCTATTGGAGAATATAGAATGGATACTATTGACTCTGTTTGTTTGTGGAATATAAATGATTTGAAAAAAAAAATTCTAATAATAATTGCTTATATCCATTACAAAAATAAATGAATGAAAAATAAGTTCATCATTCATGAAATTATTTGAGATGTAAATTATTATTAATGATTATTTTTAGAAAAATATTATTCAAATTATTCATTATCTGCAAAACATACAGAGTCTCAAGTCTAACTAAGTCTCCACTCACCATTGTTCACAATAATGAGGGTGAAATGGATGTTTAAGGACTATTGATTACCTTAGGAAGCTATTAGAGTGCTTGAGTCCTGTCTAAATTAGGAAGCTAGTACAAATTATTGGAGATATATGTAGTTTTGCCATATAATGGAAGGATATGTTGTTAGTGCTAATACTATAGCTTTTCTTTCACAACTATAAAACTATCCTCAACTTTACCCTCATAATTTATACCTTCCGGTTTAAAAAAATTGCACGTGTATCTCTAAGTTTGAAGAAAAATCAACTTTGCACCCTAAGATTTGACCAGTCTCCTGTTGTTGGGTCACAGACATGACGTCGCCCATGTTTATATTTAGTTAAAACATGTTAGTTGATTTTCCTAAGTTGTACTTCACCAACTAGAGACATGATTCGAGGAAAACTATACCCCATAACCGAAAACTGTTTGAGAGCATTTAGGTCCAACACCATGTGGTTTAACACCTCGATTGCCCTCAATTTCCACTTAATGGCGTCAAAGAATTCAATTAAGATGGAAATCTTAATTGCAAGTATAGAGTTTTGAAATTAAAGAATGCAAGTTGTAAGTAAAGTTGAAGTCGAGCAAAGCCACTTAAGTATAGTCCGATTCTCCGACCATTCTTTTAGTGCAAGTGTGCATTCATGCATATTTTTTTTCTTCGTATATTTGGATTTTTCTATCAACAAAAATGATGATTAAAGCTAAAGCGATGTTAATCATAAGAATCTTATGATGATTACCAGTTGTTGGATTTGGACCATAATTATTCAGCATCAGCTTACTCGAGGGTCTAAGGATACGTGAAACCCTCACTCTAATCCCACACGCGTGCGTCAATGGTCCATAACCCTCCGTACAAGATAGGGCCAGTCGGTCATTTGCGATTAACTCGAACTTCGTAATTTCACGGGAGACAAACTGAGCATGAGTCAACTGAGCTGGATGTTTTTTTATGTATCTAGATTATTTCTGAGTAAGCTCAGTCGCACAAGCAATTGACTCTTTTGGTCTTCGCAATCTTAGACCCGTTACGTTGATAAGAACAAGAGCCATGTGGCTACATCCCTTTTGACGATGAGTCTGCAATGGTCGCCATTGTAGAATTATAAAGTTGTCAGTGGTCTTGTTCGGAATTGGCTCAGATGCTATTGCTGTGAATGAGTCCAATGACCGTATGCTGGAATTTGGCGTACCGGTAGGGCAAAATTCTCGTGATGGGACAATGGGGACGGATGGAAAGACAAAGCTTCCAAGCAAATCGCTTGCGAATAAATACGAACCGACATGTCGGCAAGAAAATTGACGGTTCAACCTATAGGGCCTAAGTCATGGCCGACCTCCACTTTGTACCGCCATGCAATGGAGGTCGTCAGAAAAACGGGGCCAATTGTTGTTTTGCGACGACTCGCGGGGCCTCACAGTCACCGGCCATAACCTTCGGGAGTGGGTATCGTGTGCACCCGGATCTAGCTCACATGTTTCCGATGCATGCTTAGATTTTTGTCAACCCATGCATTAACAGCCTATAACCTCTTTATATGCATCAAGTAAAGAACTTTTCTGCGAGGATTTTAGAGTTTTTTTGAGCTAAGTATTAGATTATCATCTTTCATTGAGTTTAACATCAATACAATATATCAAAATTAAATAAGAATAAATAGTAGTTAAAAATTTTGATGGAAGAAGGCGAATGGGAAGCGGGTGGTTGGCGAGCACTGTTGGGTGCTGTTGAGGTTGGATGAGGGCCGAGAGATCTTTGTCCTGCCAAGGCAAGGGTCGTGCAAACCCTCGCTCCGCCACGGCAACGGCTGTGCAGCCATCCGTTAGCGGTACTTTGGCAATGACTAAGGCTGCGCGAATGTTGCCTAGTGTTGGACATGGTCTAAGCGACTCTCTGTCCGTCGGATGAAGGGGATATGGTCTAAGCGACTCTCTCTCCGCCGGCTGTGCAACCATCCTTTTCTCTTTTCCCTCTTTTCCACTCCCATTTTGTCTCCTCTTAACAACTGCACCACATAGCCACCTCTGCCCTTGGTCCGCCGAGCACGCCACTGCTGCCCGTCACCACAGTCACGGCTGTTGGGCGCCGTTGTCTTCATTGCACCCCATCCCCTTCCCTCCCTCTCTCTCTCTCAGCCTCGCTCCGATTGCCTATGCCCCTCTCTAGCTCACCTATCACCACTCCTTGTCATTCCCATTAACGAGAATGAGATGGCAGCGATGAGCCTAGATCCATCAGCGACGAGGTCATGCCACCCTTGCCAGAGCTTAGGCTAGCGGTGGGGCAGCCCTCACCAGTCTTCTTAGAACGTGCCTTGCCTCTGTCCCCCAGTCTATTTCTTCTAAATTTTTGGTTTGTTCTTTCGATTTTAGCTTCAAGGTTCTCTTTTTATAGGATTTCAATTAAGAATATCCGATGTGAAAAACGAGAAGGCTCTGTTGTCATTAGCGGATTCAATTCATCAGTTTTAGAATCCAATTATCAAGTTCTTATTCCTTTCTTGATGCACAACTGCTTGTCAATTCGGAGTACGAGGACTGTGATGTTTGATCAATATTGTCGATTAGTCGAACCACGAGAATTCCCACTATCGAGTCAACGATCTCAAGGGATTGGTCTTCGAGCGAAAGGGTACGAAAGGTTATCTAAGACCAAGTACGGTGTTTGGATAGAAATCGTTAAGTTAGGATATGTGGGGCTTCGAGGATCTCCATTTCGTCCCTTGGGTCGTGTTCTCACCAACCTAACACGAAGAAAAACTCCTAACCGGTGGGGTTGGGCGTGTGGGGACGGGAATGGACGTGATTGACACGCTCATCAATTATTTGAACTCTTACTTTTCTTTCCGTGGGAGATGTGATGTCTGCATTTGTGTGGTTTCTTCTTGTTCATCCGTGGCTGTTTTGCCTTTTGCAATTAGCATTGTTTGTATCTTCTTTTGACATAATTACTACCAGTCTCCTAGAGCAAAGTTTGGCATTGATTGTTGGGGACGCCACAATCAAACAAACTCCCTTTTGGCTCGGCATGTATGAACTTGACAAACCCTAATCTTAAGGCTCATTCTGCGGTCCAACTACTTTGAGCACCGCCGGGCTTAATCCTACTGTTGACAACGACAACTTTCGACCCAACGACTAACTACACATATCGATGTGATGGCTGTCATTAAATAAAAAAAAAGTGCAACATTGAGTGAGAGAGAGAGAGAGAGAGAGAGAGGGGGAGGGAGGGAGATGGAGAGAGAGATCCAACCCAAAATTCAAGTAAGGACGTACTTAGCAACCGGCGTAAAAAGTATTTGATTATAATCTTTTATTCTTGAAAGTATATTTGAAACATAAATCCGTTTAATAAATTTTTTGTTCTCAAACGATTTTATTCCGTAAATAGGAAATAGAAGAAATCGCAAATCGTTTGAAATTTTTAACTTACCGATTTCGAAATAGAAATAGAAATAGAAATTTTTTTCTCAACTTTTCAATTTATTCCAAAATATTTTAGATCACTAATATTGAAATAGAAATAGAAATAGTTAATTTAGTCCAAAATATTTTAATGATTTTTTAATATAATCATTTCAATCAATATTGATTGAAAATCTTAACCATTGGGTCAGATGGTGAGAATTGAATGAAGAATGCTTCATTTGTTGCACGCAAGAGATTTCATGCATGGTAATAGTTAACTTGCCATATTTATATCTAACGAGTCTTTCTTCACCTACTCTTTTATTTGGTTAACTATTTTTTTTTTAATCATAAACTTCATATTGAGGCGGTAAAAATGGGTCAAATCATTAGGGTTTCATCCGATTTTTCTTTTATAAGGAAAAAAGATCTAATAAGGAATCTGTTGTTCTTGTAAGAGCGTTGATGAAAATGCAAATTTTGATAATAAATTTTTAAATAATTCTAGTGTTGATAATTTTGAAAAAAATTGGTGACGATTTTTTAACATGGTGAGGATTTTTTTAACAAAATTTGGAAAGAAATTGGAATTAGACTTGAAGTTAGGATTTTTTTTAGGAGATTAGACTATTATAATCATGGCTATCATTAGACTTATTTGATTAATGTAAAATCAATTTCGGCAAAAACATAACGACATATTCACTACAATTGAATTTCAATTGATTTTTTTTTTTGCCACGTTGTTTATTTTTCAAAAAAAATAATTACGTAATAGGAAACGTAAGCACATGTAATAGGAAATTCCATGAAATTGTATTTTCAACTTTTGTAATGTATTAGTATTATTTCGACTATTATTTTGTATTTGAGGATTTCCTATGTTGTTTTAGTATCATTTCGACTGTTATTTTTGTATTTGAGGATTTCCTATGTTGTTATATAATCAATTTCTATTCCTAGAAATACAAATTTTATTCTGTTATCAAACGGTTTGTTAGGAAATAGAAATTTTGAGTCGTTATCAAACGGGTTTTCTTTTTCTTAGAAACTTGTTCGGGGAATAGAAATTGAGAAATCAATTTCTGGAACAGAAATTTTGTCATGCGTGCCCTTAGCAACCGGCTAAGCAGTATTTGATTATAATATTTTATTGTTGAAAGTATATTTGAAACAGAAATTCATTTAATAAATTTTTGTTCTCGGGAACAAATTTGTTCTCAAGAATAGATTTGTACTAGAATCGAGAAGTAAAAAAATATTGATACTTTATTCCTTAGGACAATTCCAAAATCAAACCAAGCGAAATTTTTTCTTTTCTTTTCTCTTCTTCTTTCCTTCTTGTTTTTCTTCCACTGCCGTCGCCATCGGTCACCGCCACCGCCACCGTCCACCGTCGACAGTCACCGATGATCGGTTGGGTGAGCTCCAACGAGCTCGCTAGAGGCTCCTAAGGCAGGGCGAGGTTCGCCGGTGGCCAAGCTACCCTCGCCTGGGCCTCCCTTGGCCATTGGCTCAACCGACGAGGCACGGGGTCGCCAAGGGCCAATGACCCTTCGGCAAGGTCTCTGGCCCTCGTTTGGCCGATCGCCGATCATTCTAAGGTTGGCGACCAACTGAGGAAAAAGATAAAGAAAAGAGAAAAAAAGAAAAGAAGAAAAGAAGAAGAAAAGTAATAAAATCATTAAAAAATTAGAAGAACATAATTTGGATTAGAAATTTTGAAAACGATGCTAAATGCAATTCAATTTCGGGAATAAAAATTTTGGGTAGTTATCAAACGCATTCAAATGCTTGAAATTTGTTTCCGGGAACCGAATAAATAAAAAAATTATTTATTGTTTCCGAGAATATAATGGTTACTAAACGCACCCTAAGGAGCGAAATCTAATTTGATGTAAAAAATCCAATCCCAAAACTTGTTTTGTTATATATATATTTTAAGACCTTACACGAATGAGTTAACTTGCCAAAATGAAGTTGGGATCGTAGTCGACAACTAAGATTGCATTTAGTTCATATAAGCACATCCTTTCTTTATATATTTATCATAGTAGAAATATCAAATAAATGTCTAAAGTGGGTATGTTTTATCAAAAGAGAGCTTCGAATAAATATTGTCTAAAATAAAACCTAATGGCCAACTTAGTCTCAAATAAAGTCTCGAGCTCATTAGTTGACCAAATTTTCAAGCCCATGCATCTTATGTGCATTATGTGATATGTACACCAAAGATGCATGGGCTCATTGGCTCAGGAAAATTTGGCTGGCCGACAAGCTTGGGTTTTATTTGTGACTAAGTTGGCTACTCAAGACTTTATTTGAGATAATGTCTACTTTAGGCTTTCTTTTGAGGAAATAGTCCCATTTTAGACCCTTATTGAAAATTTCTACATTTTTCATATAATTTCTTGGTGTACATTGTATTTACCCGATGAAGGCTCGATCTAACAATTTCAAAAGTAAATAAAGTTCTTCAATCGGTTCATCATGAATGTTTGGAAGGTCACGTGAAAGTTGTAAAGCACCTCTCGTGTTCCTTGAGATGATGCATCCAAACGAACATTGAAGAGATTATTGTCATAGTCGTAAAGTGCTGTATTAAATTTGACAATTTTTTTTTTTAATCTACATCGTATGACCTGTTTATTTTGACTGTCCAATTTTTTTTGTTGGGTCCAATTTAAACAGTAATTTTTTTTTTTTACCTTTATCGTGTGAAATTTACAGCTACTCATTCCTTAGAAATTCCATATCCAAATTTCATGCTTTTTCTCGCTCCTACATGATGAATCTTCCAGTTTAAAAAGTACTACTTAATACAAAAACGGTAGCATACAAAATATTTAGACCCTATAGATTATCGAACCCGTTTAGTTTATAAAGAAGGATAAACTTCCTTAACTGCGAAGATAGAAAGTAATTGTTCAATGTCACGCACTTGCACACGTTCTTATTTCCACAATTTAACACCCAAACTTTTTGGGTTTCTCTTAATTATTAGTACACGAAGTTTCATTTACACAAGATGCTTTACATGAACGCATGTACGTACAAAGACTTGATTCAAATTTCCAAAACTATTTTTCGAAAAAAAGCATGCCATCCATTCAAATCAGTTAAAAGGAAGATTTTATAGAAAAATATGCAACCTGTCGAGGTAGCCAAGTTGGCATCTCTTGCCAATTATATCTAACAATAAGTGATTAAGGCTTTAAAGTGGAATTGCGCGTTGCTCTATGAGAATGAATAAAGGTTCCAAAAGCCTCAAAATTACAAGTGCTTGTCTAATACAAGTGGAACACTCATTTTCCTTTCTTTCCTTTCTTTTCTTTTTTTTAAGTATAAGTAGGAGATTATCCATACATCTAATCAGCACCCGAGTCCAATAATGAGTGATTTGTTATGATATCTTGGAATTCGCCACCACTAACAAGCTTTTCATTTCGTCTTGCATGCAAGTACTTCAATTTATGCAACTGTGCATATAAAAATGTAATAATTCACCAAACAAAGTTTATGGAGAGTGGTCCACTTATCATGGTGCCCGCAAAAGAATGCAATAATAAAAAATCGAATCTCAGGTATAGGCTCGCCAAAGATATTTAAAATGGACATGATTTGTCACATCACAAGATATTTAAAAACGAATCTAGTAAACTTTCAAAGGGTTTTTGTTCTTTATATATGTGGCCTACATAAATAATAGACATATTTTCTTGAATGTTTGTTATTGTCTTCGCAAAAATCGTTCTTGAAAGCAGAATCACTTATAATGTGTTCAAATGCGCGTAGATTAAGGGCATGTGACGTAACACAAACTTTATAACTATAAAATATTTCTTTATAATTTGCCAGTTGATTAAATATATAACTTAACCATGATCTAAGTCTACTCTTTTCGCAATACTTTGGGTGGAAAAACCGGTGGCTCCAAATGCAAACGAAAGACGTCTCTTCACCAATCATACTCTCTCTCTCTCTCTTGAAGGTACTCCCCACCAATCATCATTCAATCAAGAACGATAAAGTTGGGCTCTTCTAGGTTTGGATCGAGGAGGGATATTCCCAGCAAATTCTCCACTCAAGCTGCTCGCTGAAAGTGACGATTCGACCTTCTATGGTGGGCACTGATTTCTCATTTCTGGGTACCTCATCCCAAGACATCATTGGCTTCTTCGTGGTTTCCTAAGGTGGACCGCAAAGTGCAAGTCCCAAAGTCGTCCCTCTTTGGATCTTTTGAGTTTTCTATTGTAAGATTTTCCTAAATATGCATATACTATACAAGCGGGAAAATTATTTAAATTGTTGATACAGTTGCTGATCGTACAACGGGCATTGACATAAATAATTTTATTTTTATATATTTGAGTAGGAAAATTATTAAAATTGCTGATATGGACGATGATCGTATGACGAGCATTGATATGACCAATTTTTACTATTTGTCGAGCCTCTACTACGGGCCCTCACTAGCCTCAAGTGATGCTCAAGCTCACTAGAGCTTAGTGATGTCGAGCTTGTTTGATCTCGGCAAGCTCGAGCTTTGCTGGCCTCGAGCGAGGCTGATGCATCTCAAGCTTGCCTGAGGCTAGTGAACTGGTAAGCTCAAGTGTCACCGGTCCTCTCCTATGGTTGGTCCTCAGTTGTCGCCGAGGCTCGGCGATTGGCGGAAAAAAAGAAAGAAAAGAAGAAAAATAAAATAATTAAAAAATTAATTTTTTTAAATAATTGTAAAAATTCTAGCCATACCACATACGACGACTAACATCTATGTTAGCAATTTTCAAGCTTAGCGTTCCAGGTACAGATGTTTCAAGCAAGGCCTCAATGGACTCAGGCACAGTTGTCAGGGTCTTAGGTGCGACTTATATGGACTTGGGCCCGACCCTGTTGCCAAGGGCTTGGGAATGAGCTTTGGGTTCCCGTGGCCAAGCACAAAGTTTTTTATGCAACTATTTAGTCATATTTTGAAAATTGATTTCCAATTCAAAAGAGGAAATCATTTTTCTAAATTCAAATTTTGGTAGGAAAACCTTTTTTGTTAACTAGTAAAATATTTTCCGTTGACTCATTTCCTATGCAAACCAAATATCACAAAATGTATTTTGCGAAATAAATTGAGACTTAGATGTCAACCGGTTTCAGGCAATTGTTGTGTCATGACAATCGGGCATCGTAGACATTTCAATAACCTAAGGCACATTATCATGTACGATTGTTGTCAGGTTCATTAGTATCATTCTCAGGGAAAAAATAAACTCTGAATTATGAAAATTAGATTTCTCATGAATCAACATTTTACAGAAGTATTCGGTATTTTGATAAAGGAATCGGGTCATCTTTTTTTTGTCATATTAAAAGTTTATTCAATTACTAAGCAAAACCAGAAGGGCCTCATTACATAGCAACGCTCCCAAAGCTTCAGGTGGGCTTAAAAACCAATTTCGTGAAAGACAGATTTTCCTATGGACCCTGGCTCTCCAACCAGCGGTTCTGTTTGCCTCTCCAAAACAAAAGCCCATCTGGATATTTGAGAAGTGAGTGATCGGGGTGCCACTCATCAGAAGAAGAAGGAATTAGGTCATTTCACCACCAAGTGTGTTTGCCATTTTCATTTTGGATTTGTGGGATGTGCATATGACATTGATTGATTCTCCATTTTTCGGCTGGCAAGAATACACTATTGATTAGGATCAACCATTATGATGTATCTAAGTGATCTTAAAATGAATAAAAGTTCTGTGAGTCTCTCATTCCTTAATTAACTCACTTAAAATTATACGTGCAACCATTTATTTAGAAAACTTAAGCCATTAGAGTGCCGTACAGAGTATACTATAATGAACATCCCTCACGCGAAGGATGATAGCATGACAAAAGCCTAACACACGTGAAAGGATTTTAACTCTAGACTTTTGACTTAAACTTAAACTATCATAGTAAACATTATATAAGTCACATTATCAGTTTAAGAATACGAAACGTTCGACAGTCATCTGCTGCAATGACGTGTTATGATCTCAATAGGCTAATTCGAATCAATTTGGTATTATGTAATTCTTTAAAAGTTTTCAAAAATCGTAAAAACAGCCAAAAAGCAGATAATACCAAAAGCCATCATAATCATAGTGTTTTTATATTTTCCTGAGAAGTTTGTGATAAAAAAACTTTTTGATAATATATATTAGTTTCTTTCTCGAGGTCAAGCATATTTTGAAAAGAGTCTTGTTAACGAGTGCTCTCGAGACGCTAGTTAACTATCCCGATTTAAAGTGTTTTCCTCTTCAATGCACTGATTACACGTTACAAGAGACAAAACGATGCACTAATAATGACAAGATTTTCTTAATTAGATGTTTAACAGGGGGCGATTATTAGTAAAATCCATTTGGAAATTGGCTTTGTCTAACAGAAGTATCGAATCCGTTGAGAAATACTTGTTGCACTCAGAAGGGTCTAAGGAGCTCGTTATCCAATTTAGATTTATCAAGAGTCTTGTGCCAGTTGTGTTGACTGGATCAGCATCGTTTCGGAGCGACCTTTCGCCATCAAGGTTTAACAGTATAAGATCGATTGGTTATTAAAGTGATTCATTATCAAACCGGTAGCCTGATCTGGAGTTCAAGACCTTGTGGTAGAAAATGAATGGTTTGTATTTCAAACAGGATTTTGTTAGCAAGTGCTGCAAGGCACTTGTTAAGTAGCTGATTAAGGAAATGATATGATTTTCATTGCACTAACCGCTCTCGTGTTATGCATAATCAGTTGCCTAAAAATTAAATTATTTCATGTGAAGTGTACTCAATCAGTGTCGTGCAAGTGCTCGTTAATATGACTTTCTCAAATATTACAAAATAATTTTTGGGTAAATTGTTTTTATTTCTAGCTAACTACCAATGCTATAGTCTTTCACACTTAGAAAAGAAGAGGAGCAAGTCTTCCATAATCCTCGCAACTTATATGAACCTTTAAATCAAGCAGGGCTACCTCATCCAACCATGTGAGGTCTGCAATCTTCAGAGGAGAACAAAAGCAGCGCTCACCTCTAGCTGAACACAAATGTTATTGTGCGAGTCTCTTATGCTACCGATCCCAATTCCTCCTTGATGGTGAAGAACTATACGATTGTACGGTTCAATGCCAAGTTGGATCACGGAAAAGATGGTAACACGACCCCATAGCGAAAGAGATAACTCCGTATGTCAGCATTTGCATTTGGCATTGCCTCCTGTCAAATGGATTGACTGCAGTAGCGGTTCCTTCCCACGCCCTGATTGTTCGACCACACTCGAAATTATGTGTCTACTTATCGAACTTTTGCCCTTTTCTCGCTATCCCTGCAGCAGGTTTTCTCTTCATGAGTTGGGCTCACATGTGCAGCCTTTCCGAAGCGTTGAGCCTTTTTCTCTTTGGGCCAGTCGGGACCGAGAGAACTCGATTTATAGTAAGATTATTAGCTCTTACTAATTGGATGGAGTCGAAACCGCACCCGGTCATGACAGAACAAAGGAGGAAAAACCACGTTAACTTGTTTGATATAGCTCGCAGCCTAGTCAGAACTGATAATCTTTATATTATGTTACGTTCTCAAGCATGGGCTGGGCTATAAGTAATGATAACCATCATAGTCCCCAAGCCTTTTTTAGCCATTTTTTTTAATATATGTATTAGCAATTCATTATTTTATCGCTCACAAGAGTTCTCTCAGCCAGAGCTTGTGATTCAGTGGCATCTCCCTTGTATTACAAGGGGAACGAAAATGAAAGGGGATTTGATACGGTGGTTAAATTACGAAAGTAATATATGTATTTAGGTAGTATAACAAGTCGACAAAAAATGAATAATTTAAACATGGTAGCACTATGTAGGATGAGATGCACACAAAATACTTACTCGAGAAACAGGGCACCATGAGGTGAGTTAGAAGGTTAGGATTTTGAGTTTTTTGGTTTTTAATAGAAACACTGAAGTGTTGACCCATAAAGAAAAGAGCTATCTCATGCTAAAACTACTAAAACACCTCACATTTAATGTATGGTGTCGAGAATTTTGCTCCCAAGGTCCTTTTGCTTGCTGAAGGATTAAGCCTTGCGTATAAATAACACTCGAAGTAGGATGAAGTGGAGAGGATGTAAGAAGAAGAATGGGCCTAGTAGACTCAAATGTTGGGTGGGAGCTGAAATTTGATAATGAGCCGGTAGCCCCGAAGCCATCTTGAACCAAATTGGCTTGAAAGGCACTTTTGAGCAGGCTTAGACAAGACTTTTTATTTATAAAATCCAACCCAGCTCGATTAGGCTGGCCTTATAATGTCACACAAAACATTTCATTTATGAACAAATCTAGCAATAAATTCTTGTTCATGAATCATTTGATGGCTGTTGAAGTCCAGTGACCACCCTTATGTCAACACCATACACTATTTTTATGAAAGTGATCATGGATACGACGACTAGTTGAGCACCTTCATGCCCACCAGTGTTCTTCTTATGTATAACATAATATTGAGCTTATTGTAGAATTAAGCACCAAGATTTTCGTTGAACAAAAGAGTTTAAGAAGGCGGTACCCAATGAACACAATTTATGCAAACATCACCTCCCTTGTTAAAGATATATAATTATCACCTCTAGAGAAGATGCCAAGCAATTAGCGTTGATCTCTACCATTTTCACTATTACAGCACTCTGTTGAAAAGCATGGGATTAAACACGTTATAAATTTACGGCCACTACTTATGCTAGCTCAGACTAACAGAATTGAACCATGTGGCTCCCGTTCACTTGTCTTCATTTTCAAACAAGACATGCGGCAGAATAATCGCGCCTTTCAGAATCAAAAGGCCATGGACCAATTCAACTTTAGCACAAATTAAGGGAACAAATGGCTTATCAACCCTAGAACTCATCAATCTCTTTGAACAAAAGCTTATTGAACTTTTCTTTTCTTTTGAAGGAAGAGCTTGAACTTGAACCAGGTATTTTTCGTGTGACAAATTCACCATGGATCCCTCAACCGGCAGGGTAAATCCCTATTCATAAACCTGAATCGATCTTGATAACATTTTATTTATGCAGTTTGAATCCATTGATGAAATCGCTAACATGCTCCATTTGAGGATGTTTTCTTCAGGGAATCAATGACAAAAATGGATCGGGAGCAGAGCAAGTAAGCATCGTGGACACAATTGATTATCGTTCATCGGCGGGACAAGGCCAAGAAAAAAGGGATGTGCAAATCATCCACCAAAATTGTTCCAAGGGCAACGATTCCACGTCGAGCGGGGGCGTATTGGCCGAAGCTGCTGCTTCCGTGGCATCCACCCTTCAATCTGCTAAGGATGTCATCGCCGGGAAATGAAGCTGATGGTTTGATTATTGGATGTAGAAGATAGATGGTTTTTTCTTCTTAACATACATTTTAATATCTTGAAAGTTGATTCTAAAAAGCCGTCGGTCCGCCAGAGCGTATGGAATCAATTCCTTGTACTGAATTTAGGATATATTCCGTCAATTTATTGTTTTCATCATCAAAATAATGGCATCTCTTTTTTGATTTGTTTTGGTAATGTCCTTGGAGAATCTCAGACGTCTTGATATTCTGGGAATTGTATTTGCATTTATGATCTTTAATGGAGTTGATTGTTATCGTAAGGTCTATTCTATAATATATTGTCAAAGCTGGAGTCGAGAGAATCTTCACTATTATGTGCACTACATGACACTTTATTTTGCTTCTGAGACTGCCATGTAGCTAGATTCATTGCGTATTTTTAACACATAGTCCATGTTCGATTGATAAGCTTTTAGATAATTGATATGTCATCTCCAAACTTCATCTATTATTATGTTAAAATTCAATATGCATATATAAAATGTATATCGATTTTACTGATTGAGATTAAACTTGAAAAAATGGATAAATTAAAAGAAAAAGGTCTTTTAAACGTACTCTTAAGTTATAATTTCTAATATACTACTCAATGGTATAATTTTGACTCAAATAATATAAATTCATCATAATCTCTTTAACCGAGCAAAGAATAGATTATATTAAATTAAAATGAAGATAATTGGTCTATAGAATTAGATTCTAAAGTAAATTAAATGAACTGGTATAGTGACGTGAGGGGAATATTTGTTTTGTCTTCATCAAAACCACTTAATCAAAGTAAACAAAAGCAAAGCAAACTAAAGTTTGATAATTTATAAGTCATTTTATTCAATAATTCGATTCAATGCATAAAAAATTTAAAGTGAACACAGAAAAGCATTTAATTTTATGTTTCAAAAGTATTGATAAGGAGAAAGCTCACAAACTTTAAGTTTTGTGGTACAATTCTTTTTATTGTTTTTTCTTTTTATCTGCAATTCCAATATTGGAGTTTAAACTTGCAAAATAAAAAAATCTTCAAATATATTCCCAAATGATATAGCTTATCTTACAAATATCACAATGACAAAACTCAGGGAAGTAAAAATGAGCAATTGAAGGGTTGTTCAAACTTGAATTGATTATTTTCATCCAAAACACGTAGATGGGGCAACTAGTATGTAGTTGTTAGCATTTTCGAGCTGAAAATTTGATGTCCATATAATCCAAAGAGAAGTTACTATTACAATCAAGTGATGCTCAAATGATTGTTATTCATACTTGAACTCTCCTCAAACCTCATAGAGTCCTAACCAAACATAGTTGGAATTATCTAACGCCAAATAACAATCTACTAGGATAGCCCTAGTTGGTGTCGGGCTTGATTAGAATATTTTCCACCTTCCTTGATCCACTTAGATGTTCATCTTGCAATTGCTTCAACATGTTGGTGCATTTAATAAGCGGAGCAAACATCGAATGGATGTTTTTTTTCCATGAACTCGAGGTTTCAAGTTTCAAAGTTCATTAGGGACAGAAAGATAGAAATCAAGTTTGTGCAATAACACTTCCTTTTTGGCAAAAAAACAAAGTTTACAAATGAGTTAGGTACACTTTGCTTTTTTCCATTTCAGACAAAAAAATATCGAGTCATTTTGGCAAAAAAAAAAATGTCATTAAAGGCATTATAAATAAAAAAAAAAAAAAAGATCGGGACTAGTTCTTCCATCCCCTCACAGTTCACACCTGGTAGAGAATAATAAATAACTTGCCAGATTCTACTTCATCGGTGAGCTGATATTTCATTCAGAAAGCGACTACACTCTATTCTCTGCCTAGAGCTCATCCGAATCTGATTCTGTCGCCTTTATGCCTCCTATGCAGGTCCCCAACACCTTCCGTTTTGTTCCTAGAACTTATTCTCAGCGAATGTATTTACTTCTTCTTGCTGCTCTCCGTTTAAGCTCAACCATTTGAATCACAAACTTCTATCCTCTCCTTCCATCTTTCACGGTATGTAAACATAACTAGGTCCATACTGTATCCTTTTTCTAATTAGATGATGTAATATCTCTCTTGCTGTGTAAACATAACAAAATTAAACGAGTCTTGATTGTATCAAACGCACTCTTTGCAGTATCGGTTGCCAAGATGGGTTTGGCAATATCTCGGTTTGTGAAAATGCTCTTCGCCAAGAAGGAGATGAGGATTCTGATGGTGGGTCTTGATGCCGCCGGAAAGACAACCATCCTCTACAAGTTGAAGCTCGGTGAAATCGTCACCACAATTCCCACAATTGGTTGGTACCACGTCCAATTCCATTTATTGAGGCGTTTTGACTATAAGTACAGATGTGCGGTTTTCTTAAATATATATGCAGTACAATCGTGACTCCGATTTTTCGTGCAAGGACATCAATTTTTGTAAGTTCTTGAGTGGTGTTAAAAATTGAAACGAAAGGATCAAGGTATAGGCAGTAATGTTTCTTGCAAGGACATCAATTTTTCACTGAAGAAGCCATGAAATTGCGTCAAAGGTAATCCACCTAAGATAGTTGACGATCAACTAACTAATGACTGCAAAACGTGATACTCAAACATAAGCAGAACATTTTGATTGATGATGAACCTTGGGAGCAGGATTCAATGTCGAAACTGTCGAGTACAAGAATGTGAGCTTCACTGTCTGGGATGTCGGCGGACAGGACAAGGTACTACAGCAGTTCTTGACTCTTTTTTGTTTTATTTTAATATTTTTGTACACAAAGAGGATGAAAGTTTACATACTTCAGCATAATCTCGACTCTGTGACTATATCTCCACGGATACATGATCCATATGTCCTTCAAAAAGCGTGATGGTCTTTGTGAAGTGCTTAATGCCTCGTGTGAGATTCGGTTCCCTCTTATGGATCGGCTTTACTGCAGATTCGACCCCTGTGGAGACACTATTTTCAGAACACCCAAGGACTTATCTTTGTGGTGGATAGCAATGACAGAGAGAGGATATCGGAAGCAAGGGACGAGCTTCATCGGATGCTGAGTGAGGTTAAACTCATTTCTTCCTGGTCACTGGTTTGCCTTATTACATGCTAATGATGAATGCGAACTAACATAGTCGTCTTTCAATGTGAAACAACTGCAGGATGAGTTGCGCGATGCGACACTGCTGGTGTTTGCAAATAAGCAAGACCTTCCAAACGCAATGAGTGTCTCCGAGATTACTGATAAGTTGGGCCTGCACTCACTCCGACAGCGCCGCTGGTAAATACCAACTATCTAACGAAAGAAAAGTCCCGTACCCCATCACACGTATCACACCTCAACTGATTTTCGATAATTTCTCTCATAGGGTGACACAGACTTGAGCCCTCGATTTCCACCACATTTAGAGCATCTTTGTTGAATTAAAAATGAAAGAACTCCTGATTCATGTAATAATCCCAGTTCAATTATGGTGTCGATTCCGTTTTTGGCACGCTATGCACTTTCTCGGGGAAAGTCATCATTGCATCAGATTGATTTCAGCAACATCAACTTTAACAATTATCCATGATATGTAATATAGATTCTAAAGGCTTATCCTATTAGTGTATTATTTAGTTGATCAGTCATTCTTCTTTTTGGTGACTGGCTGGTTCAGGTACATACAGGCAGCCTGTGCAACCAATGGCCAAGGACTCTATGAAGGTCTCGATTGGTTATCCAGCAACATAACCACCAAGGCAAGTCAAAATCGAACCATGCCTTTTCTTCTAGAACTTTTATTTCGTGAACTGCCAGTAGAAAAACCATTTTCCACAGATTCTTATCCAAGTGAAACATATGGATTCCGATTAACTAAAATCAATCATTCCAAATTCTGTAAGGTCACATTATATGTGCATTTCGTCGCCCTGCAAATACCGGTTTTGAAAACATCTCATATGTACACTTGCTTCAGCCCTACTATTACAAATCTTCATTCTGCAAAGAGGGAACTGATAGATGCTGATTTATGTTTCATTCTTTTCTTTCCAGACATAATTGATGCAGCAGATGAAGCTATGGATGAAACAAACCAGTCCGATGAAATGCATATCAAATTATAAAGGCTTGAACAGATAAAAGCAAGACAAATCATGTACCTCTATAAAATAGTGAGAATTTGCTACTGCTCTTCACTTCTTTTTCAAAGCTGCTATTAATATCCTATACGAGAAAATATTGTACTCTCTATGGCTGAACTTGAAGTTGTGATGATATGTTGATGAAAAACCAGTTTCTCCACACTCATCGAATCTTAAATGTTCACATCATCTTGGGTAAAGAAAGCTGATGAAGGACTTTCGGCAAGTTTACCCAATGTACTCTCCCATTCCCCTCTGCTTCTACCACATAAAAAGGGACCCAAGACTACAACTGCTAAGGGATGGCCATTAGCCTAGCCCAAAATATTATGTATGAGATCACAATGTATGTTTTCCGTTTGGTTTATTGGAAAAGCATATGAACTCAGAAGTTCAAAAGCTTCACCTTGATCTAATGATCTAACGTCATATACCTGATCTATCCCATGAGAAGTTAGTACATGTTTATCTCTTGTTGTAATAATGATCGTGCTCCATTCTCCAAACCATTCACATTCTCTACCTAATGCATTCAACTGGTCCCCATGATCCATTTCATCAAGCACAAGCAGAATCTTTATGCCGCAAAATCTATCTCATGTCAACTTAACGCCTCCATCTACACCGAAGACCACTAAATTTTCTTTCCACAAAATCTCGGATAAGAGTGCTTTCTGTAAATGAACCGGGCCATCAGGTTTACTGGAAGTTTCTCTAACATTTGCAAGAAAGCCACACCCACCAAATTGACTAGTTATACTGTTATAGATAGCTTTAGTGATAGTGCTCTTCCCTATACCTCTTGCTCCCCATATTCCTATCATCCAAACCTCATCCGAGTCCCTACTTAACAAAAACCTTACATTCTCTACCCGGCAACCTACGCCGATAGGATGCTTAGAAACACTCAAGGATACTCGTCATACAGTCAAGCATCCCTCCAATCACAAATTAGACTTCATTAAATTAATCCATTTTGGGGGCCAAATAATCCCCTTTCTTCAGCCATCCGAATTTCCTCAATTTCTTCACCAACAAAGTAATTTGGGCAGCCAAAAATCCCATTAAAGCAGCCCATCCGAATTTCCACTTATTTTCCATTCGAAAACCGTTTTTTCTGCAAAATTCCGAACTCAACGAAAATTTGCCGAAATATGAGACAACATCCTATAAATGAATTGCGACACGCTCGAACATTCGAATCTCGAAACCGAATTCAATTTTGTGGTTAAAATCGACCGAACGCGATTTTAGTACAACCTAACATATTGGGTAGCTTTTAAGGGTTTTAGTGCGTGGTCGATAATTTTCGATCCACGTTTGTGTATCTCCGTATCGTAGACAACTCTCAGTTGTCATAAAAATCGCAAGGTTTCAATTACATGTCCCAAGTATAATTTCGATAGAAAATCGAGTTAGTACCGTTTGACGCGAATTTCGCAATCATGCGGAATCACCCGCAATTCAACTACGCAATTCCGTCAAATGGACCTATATCTGATCATGATTTCATTATAACGGTGTCGTATTGACCCTTGCCGATTATTATGGTTGAGTAGTCGATTTCCGATCGAATTCTCTAGTCTGTTGTGTTTATACCCCTTAACGGTTTCACCTAATAGATTAGTTAACTCATGAGTAGCCAACTCATAGTAAAATGACCAAAGGCGCGTCGACGAAACAATCACTTCATAGAGTCGAGACATGGTCGAATTTCAGGATGTTATAACTAATCAGAGACTTACAACAACTATGAATTAGGAATTTCAAATTCCTAAAATGCTGAAAATTAAAAAGAACAGCCGAATAAAGTTTTGATAAATTTTCACTTTGTGAAAGGTAAGAAAATGAAAACTGTCAATAAAAGAATGTATGATGTACCTTTAAGTTATCTCCTAATTCTTTAATCTGGCTATTATGCACATCAAACCAAACAAGTTTCTTTAGATCAGCACTAAACTTTAGAGTTGACAAAAGATATTCAAGCCATTCAAGCCGCCTTAAATCTTTCAGAAGACATATGGAACCTCTGCTGAGCTGTGCATTCAGGACTAGGAGCAATCTCGGTCTCCTCATATATGTGAAAGCACTGGGATTGATATGTAGCTCTTTTTGTGTTGGTAAATCCAACACTATGCCTCTAACAACATCGGTTCCCTATCAAGGAAAACAAAATAATCATTATTACCCAATCCGAATTAGGGAATAGTGTGTAAATGAAAGAAGACAAGATTATCAATGATTTCATTAGAAGCTCTCACAATATCCTCTGAAAATACTTCAAAAACATCACCATAGCACCATAATCAACTCGATTTCCCAGGGTCATATGGACAATCTTGTTTCACAATATCCTAACCCATCAACCACATCAAGTCATGCATTTGTACTATTATTTGATTCTCAATGTTTATTAAAGATCTATCTATTAAAGTTTGAATCCCAATTACTATCTTTAAACCACAACTATCAAGAACTCCGGTTACATAATCACTACCCCTCCCTTTAAATAGGCAAGCATTGTCAAGAAAATTGTCATTCTCATTGTCCTCCAATGTATCAAAACTTATCTTTAGAACACTATTTATATCTTTATTAGGACTTTCGGCAAGTTTACCCAATGTACCCTCCCATTCCCCTCTGGTTCTACCACATAAAAAGGGACCCAAGACCACAACCGCTAAGGGATGGCCATTGGCCTAGCCCAAAATATTATGTATGAGATCACAATGTTTGTCTTTCATTTGATTTCTTGCAAAAGCATATGAACTCAGAAGTTCAAAAGCTTCACCTTGATCTAATGATTTAACGTCATATACTTGATCTATCCCGTGAGAAGTTAGTACATGTTTATATCTTGTTGTAATAATGATCGTGCTCCATTTTCCAAACCATTCGCATTTGTCGCGACCCGATCTCGCCGCCCTCAAATCAAGGAGGAAAGGTCGGGTTCAGGGGTACTTGATTACAAGATCACAAGCTTTCCCAAGCTCGTACCCCGCGTGACAAGTTTATTTATGCGATCTAGTTGTTTATGATAACCTAAAAATAGACGGGGAGTCGCCACTAGCCACATTTTAGGGGTTGGCTAGAAAACCCAATCGAGGATTGAGAGTATTCCCTCGATTTTTACGCAACCAAATATTTAGGGTCGGGGACTCGGGTTACGCTAATATGCTATTAGCACCCTTTCGGTACCTAAACAATATGTTGTATTTTCCTAACATGTCCATGCGTTTCTTTTTACATTTTTTGAGATTATTAGTCCTAAACTAGGTGATCATGCATGGTTAGTCACTTTCATTCTATTCTATTTCTAGAATAACGAAGAAAGGAAAACAATCAATGAAATTGAAATTGCAAGACAGCAAGTAAACAATTGAGAAAAGCAGTAAATTCATCATGCAATCTTAAAAATATAAAAGAGAACACAACAACAAAAATGAGAGAAAAAGAGAAAACCCATAACTAGTCGGTTTTATACAACAAATGGAATCCGAGACATATATCGAGAAAAAGAATAATACATGATAATGGTCGGAATGGACATCGATCTCCACCATCTTCACGCATTCTCCATCTTCAGGGTCCTAATCTAAACCTAACCTAAGAAATTTATAACTAGGTGCATACAATGGAAAGAAACAAGTATACACATCAAAACAACTAAAAACAAGATATCATGTTAAGATCAATTGTCTAAAAGAAGTACAATACGAAAGTCAAATTTTGGGTGATATCCCAAGGTCCTGCATCGCACCTAAGTCATTCATCTAACAATCACATGCAAAGCATATAAAATGACAAGTATTCAAACCATATGCCTTTGGTTCTCAATTAATCAAACAAATGAGTGAGCTGACGAAGGATCGCTTATTCAAACATATGCATCATTGAGTATGTTCATGCAACATGTATATTCATGAAAAACAAGGCAGTTCGTATGCAATTTATGTGATACCCAAAACCCGCAACTTCGGGAAATCATGTCAAATCATAGAGAAATGTTAAACAAACTTGATGCAAAGTATTTTTTTTTTTTTTTACAAAGGTATTGTATGAACTACTAAAATTGTGAATAAGTTCAAAATCGTGTCAAGAAATCAAGATTTCAAAACATTCTGCAACTTCGGGATGATTGGTAAAAACACCAAATCATATCTTTATTTCTACAAATTTCTGACAATGAAGTTCAGCATATCCCAAACAAATCTCATAGAGACACTATCATCTTATCAACACATGAATTTACAAAAATCAATTAATAGACATAAGCTATTCAGCGAAGTTAGCATCACAAAAGTATACCTGTTTGCTTTTGAGTATATTCTACCAATCTACTGAATCTTATTTGATCCATAAATTACACACATCACGGATTACAAAATAACAGACAACATTCAAGAAGGCCTTGACCTCTAATTGTCAAGATATGAATTTCTAAAATAATAAGGAACAACCATTAGACATTTAGTAACAACAAATTTGCAAACAAGGCATTGCATGATGAGAATATGTTTGTGTCTATCTAATGATGTGAGATTTTGTATAACATAATTTTTTTTTGAAAATCTCACATCATTAGATAGACACAAACATATTCTCATCATGCAATGCCTTGTTTGCAAATTTGTTAACACCTATAATTTTTGTGAAGAAACCTACTCTTGAACTCGATCCTATGATTTTATGAAAAACGTGAAGATTGGTTTAAGATCCTATTTTTTTGCAAATAAGTACATAAACGACCTACTGATGCTCGACCTATATGAATGACATGCAAAAATCATGAAATTGTTATATGTCATAGATTCATGTGTTCCGGGCATTTTTTGTGAAAGCACCAACTTAAAAAGAAGCTCATCAGTTAATTAGAACAGAGTACTAAAACAAGACATGTATCATTTACTAATCTAATTTTGATTTCACAAGAATCTTCAGATATAGCAAATGAATGGCAAATAAAATAAACAAGATGTCTATGGAAAGCTCATGAAATTGAGATCATCTACAAGCTCGATTGAAGATGTTAAGAAAAATCAGTCATTTGAATTTCCAAAATCAAACATTGATGTTGTGACAATCATTTGGCTAGGCAAACAACAACCCAATCATGCACATATTATGTCATTTTAAAGCTTGGGATGTCTATTACAATTATCTAGAAGGTATAATCGACAAATTGGTTCATTAACAAGCTCAATCAAAAACTTTCCTCTAGGAGACCAGATTAGTAATCAAAATGGTAGCAAAGGCTAAAAAACAATCATGCTTGATCTTATCTATATGACATAAGAAAACTCCACAATATTTTATGCATTTAGGTCTGAATATTAGGATCAAATCACATGAATACACTCTAACCAAAATCTACATGTAGAAAATCACACAAAAATAGTAAACCGAATAGGTTGTTGTAGTAATTGACATTACAGTAACATCAACAAATTATAGCAGAACTTCAAGCATGCAATTGATAGGGAAAACATAGGTCGGTTGGTGCAATCCTTATATCGTTGAAAAGCCCATGAAGTATACTACGACTTTCATGAAGACTTTGAACACAGACAACCACATTTATAAGTTGATATCAAGCCGTTTCTCAGATCAGTCATCCAGTTAATAGAAAAACAAACAGTTGACAAATTTTGGACTAGACTTTGGACATGCAAAAATCATATCAAAAGAGGTCCGATCAAGGCATTCTATAGCACATTGGAAAGATATTTGAACCGTCTTCAGCCTTCATGAAGACTTCAAACACAGATACCAAGTCATTTGCACAGAAGATCATCCGAAACAGAGAACAAACACAGTGACTTTGGCAGAGGTTTATCATATTAAACGAAGCTCAAATGACGTAGGCCATGCATCCTTTCAAAACTTGAAATGTTCTTTATGAATTTTTACAATATATTGAAAGCAATTGGACACATCTACTATCTCATTTCAAGACTAACAGCAACTAGCCACAGAAAATACAGCATTTCCCTAATCAAATCAACTCCAAAAATTTTAAAAATCTGTATGTTGTAACCAAAGACATTTCATAAAGCATCGATCTATGATCTAAACCCCACTCCACCAGAAGTTAGTTCCCCACCAAGCATGACTAACTTATTGTTTGCACCAGCAACATCATATCAAGACAACCAGCTTTCTGCGTTACTTGAATCCTCACCATACTAAAGCACAATCCAAGAGAAGGACAAATAGGGAAAGCTTTTTTCGTTGACAAGTGAAACAAACCATTCAGATGAACTCTTGGAGAATATTGTGGAATCTATCAAGTAGAAGAAGGATGCCATCGTAGAAAGCAACCAAGTCATTGACCTTAATACAATACCACAACAGAAGACACCTAAGCGAAAAAAAGCATAGACCGAAGGTGATTGTAGAAAAGTCGAAGAGGACTACAAAATCTTGGATGAATCGGCGAAAGATCAATCTCCAGAGACTTCCGCCTTTCAACACAGTGGATCTACTTTTCAGTCTCACTTTGGAAAGATGCCGAGCGGTAGATGACGAACGGAAGAGACCGAATCGAGCTTCGCCGTCGCAGGAGAATCACCGGAGAAACAGAACAAGGAAACGATCGGAAGCCGTCGCCGCCGTCGTTGTTGCCGCCGCTTCGGATCCCTACCCTCGGAGCCGAGTCGATACCTCCGATCTCGGCGCGAATCCGAGCCCCACACCTCAAGCTCTTCGACTGGCAGATGCTCCATCTTCTAAGGTTCGAGGAGGTGCGGAGGAGGAGGTTGAGATCGAGAGGAAAAGAGAGAGATCCCGATGTAGAGAGAGAGGGAGAGAGAGGGAGAGCAAGTGCAAGAGAGAGTGCCCGAGAGAGAGAAAGTGGATCTTTTGAATGGTCGTCCCCCGAGAGAGTTCGATCCCCCCTTTTAGCGAAGGCCCTCCGTTTCCTTTTTTATTTTCGTTTTCTTTATTATTTATTTATTTTATGTTTTCATTCATTCATTTTTTTTTTTTTTTTTATCTTTTTGCTTTTTATCTTTTATATTTTTGCAAAACGGATGTTTAAAATGTTAACAAAAATTCGGGTGTCAACAACATTCTCTACCTAACGCATTCAACCGGTCCCCATGATCCATATCATCAGGCACAAGCAGAATATTTCTACAGCAAAGTCTATCTCATGTCAACTTAACGCCTCCATCTACACCGAAGACCACTAAATTTTCTTTCCACAAAATCTCGGATAAGAGTGCTTTCTGTAAATGAACCGGGCCATCAGGTTTATTGGAAGTTTCTCTAACATTTGTAAGAAAGCCACACCCATCAAATTAACTAGTTATACTGTTATAAACAGCTTTAGTGATAGCGTTCTTCCCTATACCTCTTGCTCCCCATATTCCTATCATCCAAACCTCATCCAAGCCCATACTTAACAAAGACCTTAAGTTCTCTACCCAGCAACCTTCGTCGATAGGATGCTTGGAAACACTCAAGGGTACTTGTCATACAGTCAAGCATCCTCCAATCACAAATTAGACTTCATTTCTCACAAATTAATCCATTTTGGGGGCCAAATAATCCCCTTTCTTCAGCCAATCCGAATTTCCTCAATTTCTTCACCAACAAAGTAATTTGGGCAGCCAAAAATCCCATTTAAAGCAACCCATCCGAATGTCCATTTATTTTCCATTTTGTTCAAAAATCAATTTTTCCACAAAATTCCGGACTCGACAAAAATTCGCCGAAAGATGAGACCACATCCTATAAATGAATTGTGACATGCTCGAACGTCCGAATCCCGAAACCAAATTTAATTTCGTGGTTAAAATCGACCGAACGCGATTTTAGTACGATCTAACCTATCATGTAGCTTTTAGGGGTTTTAGCGAGTTTGACCCGTGGTCGATAATTTTTTATTCACGTTTGTGCATCTCCGTATCATAGACGACTCTCGGTTATCGTAAAAATCGCAAAGTTTCAATTACGTGTCCCAAGTATAATTTCGATAGAAAATCAAGTTAGTACCGTTCGACGCGAATTTCACAATCATGCGGAATCACCCGCAATTCAACTATGCAATTCCGTTGAATGGACCTATATTCAATCACGATTCGATTATAACGGTGTCGTATTGACCCTTGCCGATTATTATGGTTGAGTAGTCGATTCCCGATCGAATTCTCTAATCCGTCGCGTTTATGCCCCTTAACGGCTTCACCTAATAGATTAGTTAACTCATGAGTGGCCAACTTAGAGTAAAATGACCATAGGCGCATCGACGAAACAACCACTTCATATAGTTGAGACGGGATCGAATTTCAGGATGTCACAACTAATCAGAGACTTACAGCAACTATGAATTAGGAATTTCAAATTCCTAAAATGCTGAAAATTAAAAAGAACAGCCGAACAAAGTTTTGATAAATTTTCACTTTGTGAAAGGTATGAAAATGAAAACCGTCAATAAAAGAATGTATGATGTACCTTTAAGTTATCTCCTAATTCTTTAATCCGACTATTATGCACATCAAACCACACAAGTTTCTTTAGACCAGCACTAAACTTCAGAGTTGACAAAGGATATTCAAGCCATTCAAGACGCCTTAAATCTTTTAGAAGACATATGGGACCTCTGCTGAGCTGTGCATTCAGGACTAGGAGCAATCTCGGTCTCCTCATATATGTGAAAGCACTGGGATTGATGTGTAGCTCTTCTTGTGTTGGTAAATCCAGCACTATGCCTTTAACAACATTGGTTCCCTATCAAGGAAAACAAATTAATCATTATTACCCAATCCGAATTAGGGAATAGTGTGTAAATGAAAGAAGACAAGATTATCAATGATTTCATGGGAAGCTCTCACAATATCCCCCGAAAATACTTCAAAAGCATCACCGTAGCACCATAATCTACTTGATTTCCCAGGGTCATTTGGACAATCTTGTTTCACAATATCCTAACCCATCAGCCACATCAAGTCATGTATTTTTACTATTCTTTGATTCTCAATGTTTATTAAAGATCTCTCTATTAAAGTTTGAATCCTAATTACTGTCTTTAAACCACAACTTTCAAGAACTCTAGTTACATAATCACTATCCCTCCCTTTAAATAGGCAAGCATTGTCAAGAAAAATGTCATTCTCATTGTCCTCCAATGTATCAAAACTTATCTTCATAACACTATTTATATCTTTATTAGGACTTTCGGCAAGTTTACCCAATGTACTCTCCCATTCCCCTTTGCTTCTACCACATAAAAAGGGACCCAAGACCACAACCACTAAGGGATGGCCATTAGCCTAGCCCAAAATATTATGTATGAGATCACAATGTATGTCTTTAGTCTGGTTTCTTGCAAAAGCATATGAACTCAGAAGTTCAAAAGCTTCACATTGATCTAATGATTTAATGTCATATACCTGATCTATCCCGTGAGAAGTTAGTACATGTTTATCTCTTGTTGTAATAATGATCGTGCTCCATTTTCCAAACCATTCACATTCCCTACCTAACATTCAACTGGTCCGCATGAACAATGATTGAGTTGGTTCAATCAACAAAACATTAGTCGGATTTGAAATTTTTTCCATAGAATCCAATGTTACTGCATCATAAATTCTTTTTCAAAAGGCTACCCAACTTGCTAATGCTATAAACAGAATGCGCTAGGCATTGGAGTTGTGATGCTAAAGAATGTGCTTACTATAAAGACATCTCTTGTAAGCTAATTTTGAATTTTGCATATGTAACCAAAGATTACTCTCTTCTTGCTTAGCATGTATTTTGGTTTGCTCCGGCTCCTATTATCTCAGGGTGTAATTCTATTTGAATTTTTTTTTTTTTTTGCTTCAATTCATACTAGAAATCTGCTAGAAGCCATGAACTGAGATTTTCCTTCCCTGCGCAGTGTAGAAAAGCAGACACAAAGGACAAACTTGGCCAATGCATTGAAACAGCCAAAATCTTGGATCTTGATTGCTCTCCAGCAAAGAGGTCTCCAATCGGCATTTTTACTGAGATTGATCTCTTCAATTCGATCACTAAAAAATGGAGAAAGAAGACAAAAATAGTTTTAAATTTATTGCATTGGTGTCAATTCTGTTTTAAATCTTTCATTTGGATTATTTTAGACCTACGCCCTTTGCATTTTATAATTTTATGTTGTTCGACCACGCTCCTCATTATGTATCTACTTATCGTGTTTTTGCCCTTGCTTGCCAGTTCTGCAGCAGTTTTTCTCGGGAATATCATTTCTAGGATCAAAAAGGCAGGCGCTATAATGACCCAAACTTGTGTTTGATTCTCTTCATGAGTGGGGTCTCTTCATGAGTGGGGCTCACACGTGCAGTCTTTTCAATAGGAAGAAAACAAGTCTTGAACTTTTTCATTTTGGGCCTATCGGACTGAGAACTTGTTGATTTAGCTCGCAGTCTAGACACAACTGATAATCTTCGCATCATTCTGTGTTCGCATGCATGGGCTGGGCTTATAAGTAATGATCGTCATCATGGTCGCCAAGCCCATCTTTGTTATCGATTCATTCTTTTATCGCTCCATACCGGAGCTCGTGATTCAGTGGCATCTCCCTTGCATTGCAAGGGCGAGGAAATGGAGATGCTACTTGATATGCCGTTTTAAATTACGTGACAATGACTTGAAGATAGTAGCTATGTAGGATGAGATGCATATCGCATGGGTGATGTGAATGTTCGTCGGTTACCTTATGTTCACTGTCTAGACAACACATAAAATACTTTCTCGAGGAATAGGGCACTGCAGGGTGGGTTAAAAGGTTTCTTATGGAAGCCATTTGGATTGTTGACACATCAAGAAAAGAGCTATCTCATGCTAAAACTACTTTAACGTATAAGTATGGTGTAGAGAATGTTTGCTCCCAAGTTTTCGCATGTCAAAAGGGTAAAGCATTGCACATAAATAACACCCAAAGTAGATGAGCTAGAGAGGGTGTGAGAAGATAAGCGGGCCTAGTAGACTTGAATGTTAGGTGGTAGCTAGATTTGATAATGTGCCCGGCGGTTGCTGAGCTCGCTTGAGCCACATTGGCTCGAAAGGCACTTTTAGATAGGTTTGGACAAGATTTTCTAATTATAAAATCCTTCTGTCCCAATTGGGTTGGCTAGACACACTTATACGTTAAATTTTGTTACGAACGGCCTTAGCAACAGTTTGTGGTCATGGTGAGAAAATATATTGTTGTCCCTTTAACGTAGCAATAAATTCTTATTCATGAGTCATTTGATGGCTTTTGAAGTCCAATAACCATCCTTATGTTAGGAGCATATGCTATTCTTATTAATATAGTTGATCATGTACACGAGGATTCATCGGGAAGGTCCATGCCCACTAGTCTTCTACTTTCATTTGACATAATGATGAACTTATTCTAGAACTAAGCACCAAGATTTTCATCTAACAAATTGGTTTATGGAGGCGGTACCCGGTGAACAAAATTTAAGCAAAAAATCACGCTGATGATCACTTCTAGAGAAGACGTCAAGCAATTTGCCTTTGATCTCAACCATTTGCAATGGTACAACCGGTCGAGGTAAAAATCCGAAAGTGAAAGAGCTAACAGATACATGAGATTGAACTCGTTATGAATTCACAGCAGCTGCGTATGCCAGCTTAGACCAATAGAATTGAACCACTTGGCCTTTTTCACTATCAAACAAGACGTCCGGAATAATTGTGCCTTTCAAAATCAAAAGGCTATGGACCAATTCAATTCAACTTTGCTTGAATAAAACGAACAAATAGAACAGAGCTTATTGAACTTTCCTTTGGAAGAAGCTTATTAAAATTCAACTTGGTATTTTGTGTGATCGATTCACCATGGATCCCTCGACCAGTAGAGTAATTCCTCATTCACCAACCGAGTCAATCTCGATACTCTTTTTATTTATGCAGTTCAAATTCATCGTCGATGTCCCTAACGTGTTCCACTCCAGGATGTTTTCCTCAAGTAATCGCCGACAAAAATGCATCGGGAGAGGAACAGATAATCATCGTGGACAGTTGGACACCACCGATTATCGTTCATCGGCGGGGCAAGGCCGAGAGTGGAGGGATGTGTATATATTACACCAAAATTCGTCCCAAGGGCGGCGATTCCATGTCGAGTGGAGGCATATTGGCTGAAGCCGCCGCTCCCGTGGCATCTATCCTTCAATCCGCTAAGGATGTCATCGCTTGGAAATGAAGCCAATCGTTTGATTATTGGATGTAGAAGATGGATGGTTCCTTATCATCGACAAGAATTTTGGGTTCTAGAAAGTCAATTTTAAAATGCCGTTGGTTCCCCTAGAGCATACGGAATCCATTCCTGGTGCTGAAATTAGGATATATGCCCGTCAGTTCAATGTTTTTTCATCATCGAAATAATGACATCTCTTTTTCGATTTGTATTGGTTATCCCCTTGCGAAAATCTTAGATGTCTTGATATGGTAGTCATTGTATTTGCGTTTGATGCTTCATGGAGTTGATAGCTATCTACGTAACCCATGTTCAATTAATAAGCTTTTAGATAATTGATATGATGTCTCCATTTTTTTTTTTTTTTTTTGCATTTAAATCTAGAATACGCGTGAATAAAATGTATATCCAGATTTTATCTGTTATTGAGATTAAATTTGAAAAAAATTCGATAACTTAAATAAAGATTTTTCAAATATGCTCTTAACTGATATGTCTTATTTTGAATATAATTTCTCATATACTACTCAATGATATAATCTTATCTCAAATAACAATTTTTTTTTATTCACAAAAATCTCTTTAACCGAGAAAAGAATAAGTTATGTTAAATTAAAAAGAAGAAAATTGATCTATAGTATTGGAATCTTTATTAAAATCAAATGCACTGGAATTGGGACATGATGTGGAAGTATTTTCTTCTCCGAGAAAAGAATAAATTATGTTAAATTAAAATAAAGAAAATTGCTCTATAGCATTAGATTCTTTATTAAATTAAATGCGCTGGAATTGTGACATGATGGAAATATTTGTGTTTTCTTCTACTAAATCACTCAATTAAACTAAATAAAAGCAAAGCAAACTAAAGTTTGACAATTTGCAAGTTATTTTATTCAATAATTCAATTCAACGCATCAAAAAATAGTAAAGTGAACAAAGGAGTGCATTTTATTTTATGTTCAAAAGTACTGATAAGGAGAAAGCTCATAAACTTTAAATTTTGTAATACAGTTTTTTGTCTTTTTATTTGCAATTAAAATTTTGGAATTTAACCTTGCAAAATTAACCAATAATATCTTCAGATAATATTCCCAAAAGTTATAACTTATTGTACAAATATTACCTAACAAAACTTAGGAAAGTAAAAATAAACAACTGAAGCGTTTTTCAAACTTCAATCGATTATTCTCATATGATACACACCGATGGACAATTAATATGTATTGATTAGGATTTTTGAGCTGAAACATTGGATATCAACTGGTATTCACAGAGAAGTTACAACTACAATCAAGTGAGGCTCTGATGCTTGTGATGCAAACTTGATGTATCTCCTCAAACCTCATATAGTCCTAACCAAACATAATAGGAATTATCCAATGCCTAATAATGTCCTAGTGGCATTGCCCTAGTCAGGGTTGGGCCAGACCAAAAACCTTTCTAGCATTGTATTTTTTTCTGTGAATTCGAGATTTTAGATTTCACAGTTCTTTAGTGACGAATTGAGAAATCAAGTCTACGCTACAATTTTATTTTATTTTTTTGTAAAAAAATGAAGTGCACTGAGTTAGGTACGCTTTGCTTTTTTTTTTTTTTTTCTCTCCTTTAGACAAAAAATTAAAAGATTTGGACGAGTTCTTCCACTCCCACGTAGCTCACCCCAAGGTACTGCCAGATTCTACTTCAACAGTGAGCTGATATTCCATTAAGAGAGGGATCACACTTTATTCTCCCACTAGAATCCATCCGAATCTAATTCTGCTGTCTTCATGCCTCCCACGCAAGTCCCAAACACCTTCATTTTGGTTCCTAGTACTTGTACTGGGTGAATATATTTGCTTCCTGTAGCTGCTCCCTTGTGTAAACTCAACCAATTGAATCCGAAACTTCCATCTTTCGCGATAAGTAAATATAACTAGGTCCATGCTTCATCCTTTTTTCTACTTAGATCATGTATAATTTTCCCTTCTCATGTAACATAATGTAATTAGATCAGTCAGGATCATATCAAACGCTTTCTTCACTGCATCAGTTGTCACAATGGGTTTGGTGATATCTCGGTTCATGAAGATGCTAAATGCCAAGAAGCAAACAAGGATTCTGATCGTGGGTCTCGATGGTGCCGGGAAAACAACCAGTTGAAGCTTGGCGAAGTCGTCATCACAACTCCCGTGATTGGTCGGTACTATGTCCAATTGTTTTTTTTTTTTTTTAATCTTTTAAGGCGTTTGACTATATGTGCAGATATGCGGTTTTTCTTATATATATACGCAGTACAATCCTGACTCTGATTAGTTTCTTTAAGTTCTTGAGTGGCATTAGGACTTGGGATGCATGGTTTAGGCAACTATTTTTCTTGCAAGTAAATTAATCTTTTATGGAAGAAACCTGAAAATTGCGTCGAAACTGATCCGCCATGAATAGTTGACCATCAGTTAACTAATAACTACAGAACATGATACTTTGGACATCAGTTACTTGAACCGCAAACATTAGCAGAGCATTTTGATTCATGACGAATTTCGTTAAGCGGGATTCAATGTCGAAACTGTCGAGTACAAGAATGTGATCTTCACCGCCTGGGATGTCGGTGGACCGGACAAGTTACTAAAGCAGTTCTCAACTCTGTTCTTTTTCATTTCCTTGCATAGAAAGAGAATGAAGTTTACGTACTTCAGCATATTCTGGATGCCTCTGTGACTGTATCTCCTTCGATACATGATCCACATCTCCTTCAGAAAGTGTGATGTTCTCTGCAAAGTGCTAATGCCTCCAATTTTTGTGCCGCCTCATATGGATTGGCTTAAGCGCAGATTCGACCCCTGTGGGGACAATATTATCAGAACACTGAGGGAATCGTCTTTGTGGTGGATAGCATCGACAGGGAGAGGATTTCGAAAGCTAGGGACGAGCTTCATCGGCTGCTGACCGAGGTTTAAGTCATTTCTTCCTTGCCATCGGTTTGCCTTATTACATGCTACTGATGATTGCGAACTGAACGCAGTAGTCTATAAAATTGAAAATAATGTTTGAAACAACTGCAGGATGAGTTGCGCGATGCGGCACTGGTCGTGTTTGTAAATAAGCATGACCTTCCGAGCGCAATGAGTGTCTCTGAAATTACTGATAAGTTGGGCCTGCACTCACTCCGACAGGGCCGCTGGTGAATACCTTCTATCTGACGAGGGAAAAGTCCTGTATCCCGCACACGTCTCGCCCCTCAACTGACTTACAATGAATCCTCTCATGGGGTGACACAGGCCTCAATTTTGTACCTCATTTAAAGCATCCTGGTCGAATGAATAGCGGAAAGAACTCATGATTCACGTGATAGTCCCAGTTCAATGACAGTGTCAATTCTGTTTTTGGTACAACATGCATTTTCTCAAAGGATCGATTATCACATTGGATTCATTTCAGGAATATCAACTTTAACACTTGTTGATGATATGTGATACAGATGCTAAAAGCAAATCCTGATGTTCTATTATATAGTTGATCAGTCATTCTTCTTTTTGGTGACTTGCTGGTTCAGGTACATCCACTCATCTACCGCGACCAATGGCCTAGGAATCTTTGAAGGTATGGATTGGCTGTCCAGCATCATAGCCTCCAAGGCAAGTTGAGATCAAACCCTGCTTTTGCTTCTATAACTTTTGTTTCGCGAACCACCAGTAGAAAAATCGTTTTCCTCACATTTTTATCCGAGTGAAGCATATGGATTCTGATTAAATAAAATCAATCATTCCACATTCTATAAATGCGGGCACTTTGTCGCACCGCAAATACCATTCCTGGAAAAGTGTCCCGTGTACACTTGCTTCAGCCATTTTGTTCAAAATAATCATTCTATGAAGAGAGAACCGGCGGATGCTGATTTATGCTTTATTCTTCTTCTTTTTCAGGCAAAATGATGCAGCGACTGAAGCTATGGATGAAGCTCCTTAATTAGATGAAATCCATATGCAAGTTATAAGGACTCCGAACAGATAAAAGAAAAGTAGTACGCTTCTGTAAGGGGTGAAGATTCGCTACTGCTCTCCATATCGTTTTCCCAGCTGCTCTTCATGTCGTTTTGGCAGCTGCTATAAATGTCCTATACGAGGAAATAATGAACTCTCTATGTCTGAACTTGAAGTTGTGATGGTATGTTGATGAAAAACCAGTTTCCCCGCACTCCTCCAATATGGAAATGTTACATCATTTCGGGTAAAGAAGGGCGACAAACGCTTCTATTTTGTGTAGCATGTAACTACGACGGTGTTACTGGTTTGCAATGGAAAGCATACTCTACAGAACAAAAGTAAAAGTACGTGATCATATCTCTGAAAATTTCTAGAAGGTCGATGATTATTTCCTGTTTGCACAGAACGCGAATCAATTATAGTCTATACGATATAATGATGACGCAAAGGCTCCAACCCGAGATTATTGAGACCCTTGAAGAAGACTCCAGATCGACCAACATTAGTCGCAGCCAAACCATCACGCAAACCTACTGGTGCTGACCTGAGAGCGACTTTGCTATGATTGAAAATCAACCAATATAACTTGAGATGCACCGGCACTATCCAAGGAACTAACGACTACAACCCATGATGAACTGGCTTTCATCCCCGGGGTCGCTCAAAACTTTATTTGCTTTGGTCCATCTCATGTGTCGAGTCTCATTGTTATGTCCTTTGATATACATATGAACATTTTCCGACGACATCTATATTATGCTAGTACTCTAAATTGAGCGCACTTCACATCGAATCTTCAATGTTAAATAATGTCATTATATTGAAATATGTTTCTTGTGAATGAATTCCGATTTCACATACATAAACAAAGAACACTCCTGCCCCCAAATTCGGTTTGTATCTCAGTCCATTGATGCCCTATGTGTCGTTTTGAAAGCTTGTTAAGAGTTGCGCACCTTGCTTGGGCACTTTCGAATAGGCTATCACTTCTCACCCTCATCGAACTAAGTTGTCACATGTCCACCAGCTTTCTTACAATTCATCATGAGTCACATACTTATGGTATGTTTGGCAATGGGCCAAATAGTAACTATTTATGTTCTTTTGTTCTGGGAAACAAAAAAAGAATAGAAATTCGTTTAGTAAAATTTTTGCTCTTGGGAATAAATTTGTTTTTGATAATAGGTTTGGAACAAACTTTTTCTTCTTCTTCTTCTTCTTCTTTCTTCTTCTTCTTCTCCTTCAAAAAAATTTGAGGGACATATCAAATACATTTATATTTCAAAAATAGAAATTTTGTACAGTTACCAAACGCATTTAAATACTCAAAAACTCGTCTAGAGAACGGAATCAAAAATATTATTTTTGAGCAGAAACTATTTCTATACCAAACAAACCCTTACTATGCCAGAGGAATTCCATCATGGCTTAACCAACAACCAAGGTATCGTCCTTTTTTATTCATCTCATACTGGACCTCACAATCTTGTCTTTTAACGTACGTGAAGTCCTTTTTTCAAAAAGCCGCCCAACTTCCTAATGCTATATATCAAACACTCTTGAACTTACAATAAAAGACATTTCTTTGTAAGTTAATTTCCGATCTTATATAAGTATTATTGGGTCGTGATTTGTACTCCCCATCAATGATGGTATGGTGTCTAAGGAGAGTGCTTCCAAGCCGCTAGAGGGTTTGGTAGTTTGGGTTTGAATCCATAAATAGTTATTGGGTATATATAATCTTCTTATCTTATAATTGAAGAACATAATAGAAAGATTCGATTTGCTAGCTATAGTGAAATTATCTCTCGGACATAGTCCTAATTTAAAAGTGAATCAAGATAAAATCTTACATCTCGAATTCTCTTTCTTGCTTTCATTCTCAATTTCCTTTGCGCCTAATCCAAGCAAGTACCCAAGATTATTCTCTTCTTGTTCAGCGAGTAATTCGTGTCAATTCCTACTCCTATTACCACGTTAGGAATTTGCTAGGATCCACAGGAACTATGATTTTCTCCCCTCGCGTGGCATGGGAAAGCAGGCGCCCCGGGGAGGACGATCCCAGTCAAAGGCATTGAAACGGCCAAACCCTGGAACTTAGGTTGTACTCCAGCGAAGAGGTCCCCCTTCCCATTCGACATTTTGACCGAGAAGCGATCGATCCCTCGGATCGGACCGCTCAAAAGACATCGGGGGAACCCTTCGATTCTTTGACTTTTCTTTCGGCCCGTGCCCCTCGGTCGTCCCTAACGTACTTGACTGGGTTCCAGGGATCGATTTTGGACGGTCGATTGGCCTTTTTGTTCTCCGCAGTGCGCGCGCCCTTTTATCGTTGGACCTATCGTGGCATGTTCCGCATGGATCGCTAAAATTTTGACGATTCTTTCCTAACCTCAAAAAAGAGAAAAGAAGAAGGAAAATAACAATAAATTCAGTGGATGTTTCGTGTTGCGGTAGCATCTAGAACGTGGACATACATGGCCTACAGTTGCTTTACGTGGTCGCTCTTCAGTCGGCCAATGGGGGATACGAGACCCAAAGCACATGCATTAACTATACTAATTAGGGCAAAAAATAGAACAATAAGTAGTTTATTTTTCTTAATCGCATACATAAAGAACTGATTTTAAGGGTATACATAGAAAAATATCGAAAATATTTTTAAAAAATATCACTTACAATAATAAATGAGCGAAAAATATTTTCATTGCTCACGAAAATATATAGATAGTAACCATTATCAATAATATAAATATTTTTATTAACTAATTCTTTTTTAGAGCCATTTTTTTGAAATAATTTATTTCATGCTAAATAAACGGAACATAATTATACATAGTTTTCAAAATTTCATCAACAAGTAAACGGTGGTCAAAGCGCCACGTCGCCATCCCTTCTGGATTCGGATGGGATCGATGCTTATCATTTAGGTAAGTGTGCTTAGTTTTGGCCCTCCTCTTTTGATCGCGGGTTTGTCGATGCTGATGAAAGACAGATTAGGGTTCTTTTGCGTAATTTCAGCAAGATCGGCAGCATTACCTGGTCTTGCGTGTGGCCATATATTATTTTTATATCTAAATGAATATATTATGTTCCCCGCTTTACGTGGAAAGATGAAATTCACACGCCCCCCGTGTTCGGCACGGACATTGATGCACGCCTCCGATTTATCTAAATGATATTTTGTAGATGGTCTTTGTTTATGAATTCTCTGGATGCAACCTTTGTGAGATGGGTTAACGACTGAGAAAGGGAGTCAAATTTGAACTTTGGATGCAATTTTAAAGAGTTAATATCACGAAAATTCTCAAACTGATATATTTATAATAAATTTATCTCAAAATAATTTTTTAACCATCGAAAACTCCAAATCGATACATTTACAACGAATTTACCTTCAAATAACTTCGATTAAATTAGGTTAATATAACAAAAAAATTACAAATTAGTACACTTGTGACAAACGGAGGGTAAAATCCCAAATTAGTACATTCGTTAATTACCACGTGTCTTTCAATTTAGCAATTTAATAGTAAAATATAACGAAACTACGTAAAGTAAATTTATTACTAATGAACTAATTTATTATTTAATGAACTAATTTCACAAGGGGTTAGGGTGAGGACGAAGTGTGGGTTTTTTCTTGATATAAATGGATTAGAGTAGCAAAAAAAAAAAATTAATTTAGAATTTTTTTGATATAAATGCGATAGCAACTTGTGCCCCTTTCTCCATGTAAAACCAAAGCCTTGCACATTTACTTGCTTTGGAAAAAAGGACCATATGGCCATAACATCAGCCAACCCGTTCACATGAGACCCGGCCAAAAAGTGGGTATCAACGAATAAAAGCGCATGGGCCACGTCGGAGCCGAACCGGAGTCGTCTCCTATCGAATTCAAGAAGAAGATTCCGCAGAGGAGCGCACTCCTTTTCGATCATGTGACTTGGAGAAACACTTCCCCCGCATGAACCTCCCGGTGTCCACGCCTGGCGGAAAAGGTTCGTAAAGGCAACCCGTACGGTTTAGGAGTCTTTATTTTTGGACATGCCATTGGGAGGGAGATTCGAATTTCGTATGACGTTCGTTTTTGTATAGGTTTCACGAGTAAAAACCGGGTCGAATTAGACCTACTTGTACGAAAACTTCCTTACTTCTATTACGCCGGTGGAGCCCGGTGATGGGCCTTGTCAACCCAAATCCGGACCATCCAGGACAAGCTACTGCTGCTCGAAGTTAATATTATGTAACACATGTGAGGTTCGTATTAAAAATGAGCGGTCCCAAGGGTCGGTAGAAGTTCAACCTAAAATTTGAAAACTACCCTGTTGGGATTGATTCCTCACCTACCTTATATAATTTGGAATCTCTCTTGTCAATTGATTCTAGGGTCTACTTTAGAATCAACAATTTCTTTTGTTTATTTTTCATTTTTATTTAAGCAAAATAATAGTAAACGCAATGTAGTAACAATCTATAAAAGATGAACATGTAAAATAAAATAAATAATAAAAAGTTTAGAACACGTGACACAAAAAGGCTTTTGGTTCCTCTGTTTGGTTCTTACCCAATAATTGGAAACCAAACTGTCTAATTGGGAATTGGACTAGTAATTGCAGAACTTGAAACTAGACCGGTTCCTATGGCCGATTTTGTCCATTTCCGATTCTACCGAACTCATGATCACCCCTGGTTCTTATGGTAATGCCTGCTTTAATTGCTCTTCCCCAATGTTTTCTTTATTAATAGACAAAGAAATTTGTAGAAAGAAAAGATTTCTTGAGATGCAGGGGACGGGTTACGCATCGGACCCGCCCTTTTGAAAATGATTTTTTTTTCATGAATTATAGGAAAAAAAAAATCGATGAGACTGGGATTTGTGCCCCGCCTTTTTCAAAAGAAAGTATGTTTCTTTCTTTTTCTGTTAGAATCCTTAAAAAGAAAGTTTAAAGAGTGCAAATATTCTCGTAATTTTTTTTGTCCCAACTCTTTCTGTGTCAACGCATCCATTTTTACGGCGAGATGATGGATTATCTTTTTATCGTAAAATATTCCTTTCTTCCTAATACGAGAGAAAAGTTAGTTGGGTCAAATTAGATCATCAATATTTCGAACAACTCGAAAGCATCGATCATATAAAATTCTAATTTTATGGCTTTTCATGAAAAGAATGCGCTTAATAAGTGAATATGATTATGTAAATACAGTAAGAATTTTTAAAGAAAACATCACAAACTTTTTTCCCTAATTTATGGAGAACTTCAATGTTGTCGGTCATTATTCATGTCTATATGACCCATTTTATTAAACAGGATAGAATGGTCGGTTTCAAGTCACATGGCTTGAACCCTAACACTCTATTTAGCAATTGTGTTAAACGGATTGATATATGTGATCATGATTAATAGTGATGGAAATTGTTAAACTTCGTATCACGTTAAGCCACATTGTCATTGAGTGTTGGAAGTTGTTGTCCCTATTGAAATTATAGAAAAAAAATCCAAAGTTAAGGTTGAATAGGTGTAATTTTAATTTTATTTGTAGAAATTTCTCTTCTAACTTGAGAAAAGTCTATGTACTTGAGTACCTCTATAAAGAAAAGTAAAGACGGAATGATCTTCAAGCTAGCGTGACATACAAAGATCATGATAATCCACAAACTATGTGGACCTCATACCATATTATATGAGGTGCCACCCAATATATCTAATTATTTCATATGCGATTTTCACGATCTTCAATGAACGAATGTGATAGTATTTTATTGAAGAGCCTATGTTCCCTTAATTATGTCCTATGTGGATATAGCCCACATTGATGTATGGGAACATTATTCCTCAAAGGGATTTTAAATTTATGAGGGAAAGTAAAATATAAGAAGCCATTACAGGTGATTTTCTTTTGGGTTGACTTTAATGGGTTCTTCTTTGGTGTCCATTTTATAGAGAGATTTGATTTTCAAAGCTACAGGTCTAAAACCAGCAGACAAGCACATACCAGCCGCTTAATGAATACCAAGGCCTAGAAACTTGTAACGCGGGCTATAATTTTTCTTTGCTTTTGATTCATGCACCTAGAATCAAAAGCAGAAGATCAACTGAATAAAGTCCATCCAAACTCCACCATGGCAAAAAGCAAAAATTTCCTGAACATGTTATCAATGCTCAGTCAAAGAATAAGAATGTGGAAAATAGGTGCGATGAACTCATGCATATTCTGATCTATATAAAAAAAGAATATAAGGACCATATAAAATAATCTTGAGAGATACGAAGAACCGACAAAATTATTAAATATCTCTAACATAACATGATGGCACAATTTGGAAGTGCTATTCAAAATTTGAAAATACATTTCATAATTATATGCAAACCTATGAGTCAAAACCTATATATTGTGAAAATTTCGGAGACGGATTAAAAAGAAATTGAAAAGGGTTCTGTGCGAAAACGTGAATTCGTCAAGAAAATGAAATGAAAGAACACGGAGTCAATTCGGACTTTATTTTTCGGGGAGACCCAGATGCACAGCGGCAGGACGGCTTAACAAAACACGGAAGCGTTCACTGCCTCCTACCTACAGTCAACCTTCTCCCCCACATCCATCAAATTCCGCCGTTTGGCCATCGCCATACGTCTCATCATCACCAATAATTCAAAAAAAAAAAAAAAAAACCACAACAAATTGGACGATCCAACGGCCGAGATCGGATCCCCGCGGGCCCCACGGCCAATCATGCGCTCCCGAAAACGCGTGCCCCCCCCAAAAAAAAATCAAAAGAATACCAAAACGACAAAAGAAATGAATGAGAAAAGAGGAGGAAAGGAAGGTGGAGGAGGGAGGAAAGGAAGGGAAGGGAGGGAGGGGGAGTGCGTGATGATTCGTCCGCTCGGCGACCGCGACGTCGCCACGCACCGCTTCAAAATCCCTCCCCCACCACTTTTGACGCGAATAATCTCCTCCGCCATCTCCACCACCTCCATATAATCCTCCGATCCGTCGCCCTTTTTCCGACCCGAGATCTCACCCCAAAGTTCGCATCTTTCGTCCCTTCCCGCCGTACCCATTTGCTCGTTCCGCCGGAATTCCTCCGCCGCCGCTGCCGCCGCAATGGGGCAGGTCCCGTCTTCCGCCTCCGCCACCTCCGCCTCCCCCGAGGCCAGCCACCGCGGCGGGGCGATCTCCTCCAGCCAGCGCCTCGACTCCCTCCCGTCCCTGGAGTTCGTCTCGGCGTTCGAGGACGAGGAGGAGGCCGACGAGGGCGCCGCCGAGGGCGGCGGGTACGACTACACCGGCGACCTCCCCGACGAGTGCCTCGCCCACGTGTTCCACTTCCTCGGCACCGGGGACCGGAAGCGGTGCTCCGCCGTGTCCCGGCGGTGGCTCCGCGTCGACGGGGAGAGCCGGCACCGTCTCTCGCTGAACGCGCAGGCCGACCTGCTCCCGTCGCTCCCCTCCGTGTTCTCCCGCTTCGACGCCGTCACGAAGCTTGCGCTCCGGTGCGACCGGAAGTCGGTCAGCCTGGGCGACGAGGCGCTGGTCCTGATCTCCCTCCGGTGCCGCGGCCTCGCCCGGCTCAAGCTCCGCGGCTGCCGCGAGGTCACCGATCTCGGGGTCGCGGCCTTCGCCCAGAACTGCCCGCAGCTGAGGAAGCTCTCCTGCGGGTCGTGCTCGTTCGGCGCGAGGGCCATCAATGCGGTGCTCGACCACTGCGTGAATCTGGAGGAGCTGTCCATCAAGCGCCTCAGGGGAATCCACGACGGCGCCGAGCCCATCGGGCCGGGAGCGGCGGCGAAGTCGCTGAGATCCATTTGCTTGAAGGAGCTCATCAATGGTCAGTGCTTCGGTCCTCTCCTGGTCGGAGCGAGAAAGCTCTCGACTTTGAAGTTGATTCGCTGTCTGGGCGATTGGGACAATGTTCTCCAGACAATTGGGAGCTCAAATCCAGGTCTATTAGAGGTTCATTTGGAGAGAATTCAGGTGAGCGATGGCGGTCTTTGCGGGATCGCGAGCTGCAAGGGTATCGAAAGTCTGCATGTCGTGAAGGTCCCCGAGTGTTCAAATTTAGGTCTTTCTGGCATTGCTGAGAATTGCAGGCAATTGAGGAAGCTCCACATTGATGGGTGGAGGATAAACAGGATAGGCGACGAGGGTCTGGTCGAGGTCGCCAAGCAGTGCCACCAGTTGCAGGAGCTGGTCCTGATCGGCGTCAGCGTGACCCATTCTAGCTTGGCCGCGATCGGTTCCAATTGCAGGAAATTGGAAAGGTTAGCCTTCTGTGGGAGTGACACGGTTAGTGATGCGGAGATTGCGTGCATTGCCGCCAAGTGCGAGGCCCTGAAGAAGCTCTGCATTAAGAACTGCCCCATTACTGATGTCGGGATCGAATCCCTTGCTCAGGGGTGTCCCAATCTGGTGAAGATTAAGGTGAGGAAGTGCAGGGGAGTGAGCGGGCAAGTGGTGGAGCTGTTGAAGGAGCGGAGAGGGTCGCTGGTCTTCAATTTGGATGCCTGTGGAATCGAAGCATTGGACGATATCAGAGGAGTTCAAGAAAGTGCGATGGAGTTCCCTCCCGTGAATGCTTCCGACGCGCCGTCGAGCAGCAATGAGAGGTCAATGTTGTTTAGGGCGAAGCTAGGTCTTTTCGCGGGCAGGAATTTAGTGGCCTGCACCTTCAGGAGGTGGTCAAATGGTGAAAATAGCACCAATGGAAACTTGTGATTTCCAATGTTGTAAGCGCTGAAAATTGTTTTGTTGACATTTCGTTGTGTTTAGACCTTCCCTAGGCAATTCTTGCTCGCAATGATGTACCTATTATCGCCCTTTTGCCTCGTGCAACTTTTCTTGGAAATGAAACTCGAGTTCTTTTACTTCTCTCTGTACAGTTCAGGCGCGAGGCTTCGCCCTTTTGCCTAATGCAACTTTTCGTGGAAATGAAACGTGATCTCTTTCAGGTTTCTCTGTACAGTCGAGCGTGAGTCTGCTATTGTGTTAGCGACCCTTTTTTGTACACGCTTCTGCATAATTTCGTTTCCAACTTTTTGCTGATCTTCCCGATTCCTTTCGATTATGAATTGTCCGGACAGATGCTGCTTCGAAATGCAAATGAAACTGGAGTCCTTTCAGTTTTCTTTGTCCAGTTCATGTGCGAGGCTCGTATCGGGTTAGTGACCCTTTGCTTTATGCATGCTTCTGCATAATTTTGTTACCCTCTTTGTCCTAATCTTCATAGATGCTGCTTCAAAATGAAGATGAACATAGCCATTCTCAATCTTTCTTTTGCTTTTGGGGTACTTTAGCTACTTTATGGTTGAATACAGCATTTCGAGTCATCAGCAATCTTGGAACTCTGCATATCTGCTATGGTTGCAATTAAATTTCCATTATCAAAACTCAACTTTCCTCCGGAGTTCCAGGTGTCGCTGTTTGGTGGAAAAGAGTAAAGATGGGGGGCTGGCGATAAAGCTCTCGAATCTGCATCCTCCGTCCTTCGGTCTCCAAAGCAGCTTTGCCAGAATACTTTCGACTTCCCTCTTTTTTCCGCCTTTTCTCGTTCATTGGAGTCTAGTCTCTTTCTTTTGCGATTACTTTGAGAGAGTCAAAAGCTGTCCCTTACGACCAAGCTTCGGTTTTGTCCCGTTTCTAACTTGTCCCTTTTCCCGGTCTCACCCGTGCTTGATCGGTCCGATAGATTCTTCCTTTCTAGAGCATGAGAACCCGTCTCGTTCTTGACAGTCCCGGGCCTAAATACATTCAAGATCTCCTGACTCGTTGATACTGTCTGGTGAATTCGCAATACCTGGTTTCCAATCTTCCTCTGTATTTTGGTTCCTGATTTTCTCTCGTGGTAGTTTTGCCTTATTGAACAGCACAGCAGATGTGAGAATTTCCTTGTTGAATCAGTCTCTGTGTTTGAACAAATCAAGTATTCAGATGTCCTATTCATGACGCTGGACGCCATTTTTAGTTCTTCTCTTTTGTGGGTTTGTAGTCGAGTGGTATTTCGGATAAGTTTTGACTAGGCTTAGATCTTTGTTTTGATCGAAGACAAGTCATCCGTGTTGTAATTGAAAATTCGCGAGCGATTACATTTTTGCGGCTCGATCTCAGATGTTTAGAAAGAATCAAACTAAAGTCTTTAAACAAGTTTTTCTTAGGTGTAAAGTCTGATCATTTCATCGACTTGGCAGGTCTTTGAGGTTCAATTGCCCTTGCTTGTTTATTGGTTCTCTAGACCTGATCTAGGCATGGGAAAGAACACTCGGACTGGACATAACAAATGAATGAAAAGAAGACATGGAGCTTGCGATGCCTGCAGATTTCTACATGCCGCGCGCCTTTCGGTTCTTATCATAAACAATTAGTTCTGTCTGTTCTTCACTAGTTTTTCTCCCTTTTTGGACAGCAGATGCTTCACCACTTACGAGTTGAATGCTACACAAGACAGCGAGGTAAGCAAGCTCTGCGTATGAGACTGAAAAGTCCGAAGAAAGTTCGAATATGTTTTTGCCCACTGTTTCTATGGAATGACAAGTTTCTGCAGGCAATATTGATTTCCTCGTTTTTTTTTTTTTTTTTTGGCTAGGATTTCCTCGATTGAAGTCGTATAAATTTCAAGCTCGTGCCGTCGCGGCGTCGACTAATGGGCAAACATAATGGATGCTAAGAAAGACGCTTTCATAGCGAAAGTCCTTTTTAATAAACACTAAATGAAGACATTCATTCTGATGAGCATTGCGAAAGGTAACATAAAACTGCGACCAGGATCCATTCGTTTGGTGCAGCTCGACTTCGACACTTAGGTATGCACAACTATGACCACTGAATTCTAAGAATGAAAGCCTGCTCCTTCCTCTTAACTTCAGGCCTAATAAGAACACATCATCTGAAAACACAATCTCCAAATCAGGATTGGAGAAATATAAAAAAAGCGCTTCCCACCGTTCTTCAAGTCCTTCCTCTTCCCTTAGCTTAGAGCAGCCAGAACAGACTCTTCAAGGACTTCTAATGTAGTCATTGTCCTCGACTCTGATTTTGCGGGGTTTTGGCTGGTCTTGGTGGGGTATGAGGTTCCATCACAATGCCGCACTTACCGAAGAAGTTGTCGACGACGTTGCGTTCCATCCTGATGTAACCGTCCTCGCCCCAGTTGGTGCCCCATGAGTTCCTCACTATCCAGTAATCCACTCCGTTTTCGCTTCCATACCCAACGACGATCACTCCGTGGTCAAGGGAAATGCCACATTCGCCAGTGAATACACCCTGCTCGGATCAAGAGCGACGCTTAAGTCAAACTAAGCTTTTTGATTTACCTTTGATAACAATTCTCAATCTAGTTTCCCTTCGAAATGGCATGCTTTCTTTCGGAGAAAATACAAAGCTAGTTGAATCCCCGTCATAATTGAGAATACTAGGACTAAAACTCTGGTTCAGTTGACCAAGTTAACATTCGAAGAGCACTATCCCCACTTGCGTTATGCATCATGTGGTTTTAAATGCTCTTATACACAACTTCATATTTTCTGCTTCCAAATTCTGTTTGTAATTCGATCTCTATAATTAAGGAACTAGAACGAACCACGTCAATGATACAGATCGTTTGTTTACAAAAATGGAATTCAAAACCTTTTTTTTTGTAGCTGCAACTGAACAGTGGAAACTTATACTTACAGATTGGTAAAGTTGGAAGGCCCTGCCACTGGCTTCAATGGCGATGCTAACTGGTTGATGTGCCACAGCCTTTTTAAGCGCACTCTCATAGGGCGGAACATCTTCATACCCATCGATCGTGACAACCTTTGAATTCACCTGAAAAACTCCAAAACAACTTCAATCAGTCGAGAATCTGATCGATGGAACCTCAAGGTCGTGATGAAAGAACAGAGAAATAATGGTCATTGAAATCATATGCAGTATTCCATACCCTAGAAGCGTCACACTTTCCGCCGATGCCATTGTAAGGGTAGTCCTGCTCAGTGTCCATCCCTCCGTTCTTGATGATGAATTCGAATGCATAGTCCATGAGACCTCCATTGCAGCCCGAATTGTGCTTCCTATCGCAGTCCACCAGCTCTTGCTCTGATAGAGGAATCAATTCACCTGTCACAATTTGATTTATTCCTTCCACAGCCGCCACTGTTGAAAACGCCCAGCAACTTCCTGGTGATAAAGAGGATATTGTATATAGTTAGCCTTGCCCTCGACAAGAGTATTCTTGTTTCCATACGCTACAAAATGCATTAACCAAGATTTAAATCGACTGTGCGATGACAGTAGTTTTTAATGCGGTCCATTGCAGAGGATCCTCCTGTTGTGCACATATCTATAAGAGGGACCAAGAAACGGTGAAGATCAAAAAGTACAATTGCTCAACAATCTCTTAGATAGCATCGGAATATCACAGTCCCCTGTTAATTCTTGTTTCGCTCTTTGTTACCATAGTGGACATGGTAATAAGTATTTCAATTTCATCTATGTTTGGTTCTTCCTGATGTCCTGGAAACTCAGAACCAGAAACCAGATGGAGTAGTAGGTACAAAGTAAATTGCCAAATGTTTCAGAATATGCTGACAGTAGTGAAGGTTGCCGACTTTCAGTGGACGCTCCGTACCAACTTTCCGCAGACAAACAGACGAACATGAATTGAAGTTACCAGTTGAAAGTATAGAAGGTTAGGTATTCACCCCTCAGCTGATCAGTCCAAACTTGTTGGTCCAAGGCACTAAACCACCCACCTTTCTTTAAAGAGGAAACGTTGAGTTCCAAAACCCTCGTTGGACAAGTGCTGTGCCTCCTCTTGGGACCCAAGATTTGCATCTTTTGTTTCTTTCTTGGTAAACAAACATTTCAAGACAACAGTTCGGGTGCCTCTTCAAGACAGGGTGAAAAACACTTGAAAAGCTCTCCATACTTAGAAGTAAGCTACAAAGAGCAAGTTTTCTTCCTTACGGATTCGGACCTCTCGGTGTAGGAATGGTAACTTTGAGATCGCGACGCTTCGCCAAAACATAAATTTGCAACATTCCAAGCTAAGAACAGATTTGGCTAGTGTAAAAAGTTTGTATCTTCTAGTACTAAGTTTTTGTTTTTTTTTGGTCGAATTTCTTAGTACTAAGTTATGAAGTGGGTTTTGGCACTGGACCATAGTTCGACCGAAATTCAACTTTGCAAATAAATGAACCGATGGCAACAAGGGAAGACAAATGAATTACCGCAAGTTCCTTGATCCTTGACCGGATTCACCGCGCCCTTCATCCGCCAGTCCACCGCCTCGGGCAACCGGTCCCCAGCTCGGACAGCATACCGCCTGCTGGCATTCCTGGACTTCATCACCCGGCGCTGGGCGTCGCTCCTCGTGCCCAGGTACATCGCGCGGTACTCGTCGTTCGTCAGGTCGGCGAACTTGTTGAGGCCCAACGTGTACGTCCTGTTCTGGGAGCTGTTGTGCTCGTCGATGAACCTCAGGTTGTCCTTGAACACCTCGAACCTCATCTCCCTCTCGCCGAGGCCGTTGTACGCCTTGCCGTGCCTCGTGAGCCAGAGCTCGTACATCTCCATGACCTCTCCGGTCGGTCCTCGGGGCCGAGGCGGTCCGGCCTTTGGTGGCATAGTCGATGATGGATGTGGGGTCGGATAGTGCTGCGGAGGCCAGAGCCAGGAAGAGGAGGCCGGCGAGAACGGTCGGCGCGGTTGTTATCGCCATGGTTGAGTTGTTGAGTCTCTTCTCCGTCCCAGTGACACTCTGCTTCCTTCTTCGCTGGAAGAGGAAGATGGTGAGCGTGGACAGAGGGAGAGAGAGACTTGAGGAGGGAAGAAGGTTTGGTGCGAGAATGGTTATAAAGGCGAGGGAAATAGTTAGAATATTCATGCTTGGTTAGCTACTTTGTCAGATGAGAATTCTTTATTCTTTCATTTTATTTACAAATTAGAATAATTTATCGTTTTATTTGTTTTATTAATTTTTTGGGCTAAGTGAAACAATGTGTTTCGGGGAAAAAGGCAAAAAACTGAGAGTAACTGTGAAAAATTATGGGAGAAATCAATGGCCCCTTGCTTAGGTGCATCCAAGGGTGGAAATTTGTGTCTTTATCGTATTTGGAACATTGTAATTTTGATTTAATATGTAATTGAATTGCAATGAAAACACTTAATTTATATCAATCTGTATAATGTTTAGTGGATCACGTCATACCATATTCAAATTTTGTCCCTATAATTTGTATTTTGTCCTATGTGACTTGTAAACTGATTCCTAATCCTAATTGAGAAAAAAAACTCTACCATATTTTATAAAGGGGCTTTTTTTTTTAATTTCTTTTATTCACCAAGGATAAATGAATTTGTTAACGTGTGTCTCGTTGCACTCGTGTGGCCTTCTTTAAATGCCTTTCCAATCTTTGAGCATAGATAAATTCATATTGAACCTATCTAGATACATATCTAAAATGTGCTTTAAATGTGCTTAAATTTCCAAAGCACATGGTAGTCGAGCAACAAACATGACTATATACTATTAAGTATTAACAACCTATTCACGTTAAATGACGTTATTGTGCAAAAGTGAACTTTAATAATAGACACAAAAGGGCAAATATACCAACAGCTTTAAAATTTCAAAATATTTATTTCCACTGCATAGTTATTGCATAAGTTAAAAGAAATATATGATCTTATTTTTTGTGTTCCATTATGTACCTTTTTGTGGCAATCATCAATTTTGTCATATATAAATTACGATATATGTACATGCCTTAATTTGAAAAGCCTTTTCATTATAACATGATTTAAGGCATGATCATTTTCGATGAAATTTGGATCATTTTCCTTTTGTTATGATGAATTACAAATGATCCATTACAATCACGTTAGATATTTGTAATCAAAATTTTCAAAATGATAGTTTACTTACAAAAAAGAAAAGGAAATATTAATTGTAATCAATAAGTAAAAGTCATTTTTTTTTTATAAATTTGAAAAGGAATATTAACTGCATACAACGAGCAAAATTCAGTTTCACATTCTCTATTATAGATAATAGAGTGTTTTGTCTTTGGATCAATCAGATTCATTGAAGAGTAAACTTACAGATGGATTGGTTTAGTCTTCAATAGCTCATGAAATTGTTGATTCAAGTATGAAAATATATTTGATTTCCTAATTTACTTATGTAATTTTTTATAGCAAATATGCCTTTGATGGTTCAAAAACCTGTGCAAAAATAAAGAACTTCTCAAAAACTAAAAAAAAAAAAAACTACATGCAATACGTATAATATTACTAGTAACAGATTAACGTGATATTACTAAATTTAAGTGGTCTCATTAGCAGTCCAAAAAATAAATCAAGTGATCCTGATAATAATTATAGTGGTGCTAATGGCTACACTATTAACAAGTTATGTGATATGAACGAAAGAATAGCATTGTGTATAATCAAAGTGATTCAATATATTGGTACATTTAGTGATGTGGTAGACTCCATTTAATACTTGATACAAGCTTATCGCATTATTTAATGTACCAAGTTTACTAAACTACTTTTGGTATATCTAATATTATCTTATATTTCATGTACATGACATATGCTCCTTGGTGTAATACTTTGAATTTGATGGATGTTTCATCCGTTGATGTTTGGCAAAAAAATAAACACGTTGAGATACTTTGTCAAACACAGGTCATAAGAAGAGCTTTAATTTTAAGACATTGAGTTCACTCTCCACAAGACTATTGATGCATTATAAGCATAGATAAAACCTTAAAATTACTTAATTTAAAAATAACTTGCAAACATTCCTTAGTGAATTTTTCCATAAAAATCCGTCGGGCCCTTTGAATCTTCTCCATTTTCTTGCCCTAAAAAGAGGCCGCTTCACTGAAAACAAGAAATTGAATTCCGCACTTTCTACGACGGCGGGGATAGGGGTGAGCAATATTCTTGGAACTCCTAGAACGATGATTTCTAGTGAAGCCAATGAGTCATGGCCGTGCATTTAATGCGTTAATGGGTCTCTCCTTCTCTCCTAAGCCATACTCGAACCCTTGTTCGTTTCCCTGCAACTCGCATCCTCACTTTTACTGCAAAAAAGCAGGAGATAATAAGCTAATTTCACTTTCTGGGGAAAGAGGAACCCTCAAAAAGATGTCTTGGATGGAAGGAGCCGGGGGTGATGATTCCCATGCGACCGCTGGATGGGAGAGAGGGTCGGTATTGCATGAGAGCAATAGTTATATGATTCTTGTTAATGAGTTATATATTTCTATCATTCATATTGCTGCATCATGTCGTATCAGCTTTAGTTGAATGCCCTTGTCGGGCTTGAAGGGCGAAGGGAGAACACACCACCATTTTTCGGAGCTTGGTCCCCTTCGACAAGCGGGGGAGTTTAAAGCTCGTCTCTCAGTATAGTGCCTATTCTTGCTGCATATTTGAATTCAGGCAGGATAATAAAATATTCTATCCATTATTTGGTAATTTTTTAGGATCGGATAAATCAGGATATACTAGAAGAATGGGGTGGGATAAATCCGGTTGTATAAAAAAAATTATAAAAACACCTTAATAAATTTCTACCTACTATGGAGTGACACGACCACCGATTATCATCCCTTCTGACCACTGTACAAATCCTCCATGCCTTCGATCATTGCTAATAATCATTGTCGACTAGCCAATCATGCTTTGATGACTGATGATGAAAAGGAGAAGTTATACGTTGTATGGCCATCGTCATTGAAGAACTCAAATCCTTTATGAGCATGCTCGAAGGATCTCGTTATCCACATCATAGGCATGTTTGCTTTCTTTACTCATTGCTCCGGTGCCGTCCACTAGTGGATCTCTGTCCACCTCCTCTCCATCCCTCACTACCTAGATTGTGAACTTTGATGTCAAGTGGCACCCGAGCTTCATGCGTGGCATCCACCACCCCATTGCCGTCCTTTACCTTTATTTCAGCCTTTGTTGCCTTGTCTACTAGATCGTCCTGGGCGATACCTCCTTGGTTGCTTCGCGGTGCTCTTGGTGACTGAGGCTGGTCTCCCTAATGTCTGAATCATCTCTAATATGGTGAAGCTGGCGAGGACTAAGGTCCAGAGGTGGAGATGGCGATAAAGGAGACGAACTGGAGGGAGCTAGAGAGAGAGGGTTTGAGACAGCTGTTGAAGGAGCTCAAGCTGTGACATATTGTGCTGGGCAAGTGAGATTTTCAAAGATTTTTAATTTATCTTGGATTACACCAAAACATGTGATAGGGTTTTCTATGATTGAAGGCTATTCGGAGGATTTCCAATCCAATCTCATCCTATCCTATTTCAATTCAAATTTGGACAATCAAATGCAGGTCACTCTCAAGAGTTGGGGACGTGTGGATTTGTAATAATTTGATGTGGCCGAAATGGAAGGGATGTCGTACTCAGTAGAGATTATTCTGCTTTTAATGGTTGCCGGACAGCCTAATGATATTAGGAAAAAAAAAAAGGACTTGGAGATTAGTCGCAAAATAAAAATTTGAGGGAGAAGTGCAAAATAAAATTTAGTCCTAAACCTTTTTGGCACAATATAAAAAGGTTTAGGACTTCGGCACAAAAAAAGGTTTAGGACTAAATCGGCACCAAAAAAAGGTTTAGGACTAAATCGACTGCCAAGCCAAAAGGTTTAGGACTTTTTTTGGCACTTCTCCCAAAAATTTGACGATGTTACTTGGAGCGTTAAGAATACTTTTAGTTCAAGAACTTAAGGTCACATATTTAAATTTCATCAATTGTATGTAAATTATTTTTGGCCAATTTCATTTGCGTAGGATAAAGGCTGAATTTAACCTATTCATGGAGCTCGTATGATGTTTTATGGATTTTGCATGTGGTCGTTATTATTAAAATGGACAGAAAAAGAAGAAGAAAAAGAGAAGGGGTTAGATTAGGACCGGACACACTACAGACGGCGGGCATAACTCTCCTAGACTTGCGTGACACCTATCTACGAGAGTAAATTCCTAGGATATGCAAAACCTATGTCTTCACTTCAATCTGACTCGTATAAGTCACGTTCAGGGCATTAAAGAGGATGACATTTCATCAGTTCAAGCAGGACCAGCAGCAACTTGTCAACATATCAAAAGCCTCTACCCTCAGAAGTTATAGTTTCACGCCAAGAAGAGGGTGACAAGATTTGGGATATAGTTCTATTTAATTTATAATTTTCCTGAATATAGTTGTATTTAATTTATAATTTTTCTTTTGTAGTCAAAGGGTTATAGTTTTTCCGGACTTTGGAATGTGTGTTCGAAAGGGATATCTTAGTTTTAAACTGCGATCCAATTGTCGGAAGTCATGATTTTTCAAAGGGTTAGATTTTTCAATATATTACAAAACCTACATTTTCTACCAAGAGGTTTATGAGAATTAATTCATACTTTAAAAGGGTGAACTTATGATTCATAGATTCAAAGATAAAAAAGCACTAGAAAAAATGAAGAGGAAAACGACTCTTTGTTTGTGAATTTCCGTGTATGGATTTTTCATGTCATATCAAATTGTAGGTTCTATAAAAGTAGAAATCAATAGCGAAAGTTGCCTTTGATTGTTTGTTATAAAGTGCTAGGCGAAAAATGTGATGAGATGTCCATGTTTGCAAATGCAGAAATAGTTGACGGCTTGTGTATCATCGAAGTGATGCTCCAATAATTAGGATTTACTCTCACACAATTTGACAAAGGGATAAATCTCAAACTTCAAATCCTTTAAGACGGAATGTAACTAGAGATTATTTTCCATCATGTGGTTCTATTACTTTATGGGGCATTTGATGATAAACATCAGCATGGGTGTTCAGTTTTCTCGGCATCGTTCATTTAACAGATATAGTCCTCCACTAGAAAAGAAATAAGGTATAGTCCTAAAAAGTGATGACCGTATAGAAGCGTCCAATGTCAAGAACAATATATCGTATTTGTCACAAAGATATTAGAGAGGAGGAAATAAAATCAGCAAAAGCAATAAAAACATAAAAAGATTAAAGATATCAATTGATTTCATGTGCTTTCCTCAGTGAAGATGGAGATGTTCCAGAGCCGCCGAACAGTTTTGCGGGCAAATACATCCAATCACAACGTTCCCCCCCACCTTATCCTCTTGGCACGAATATTGATTCAACCACCTTCCATATTTATATTGGAACCTGCCATTTTTAGGCCTGCAACCTCATTGAATGGGCGTGGTCAAAACCTGTGAAAGTTAGATCACACGATATCCAACTACCATTCCGCTCCGTCTTCTTCAGAGATCCAGTTTTCAGGCAACCTCGTCCCCCATTCCTTGCCCATTCCTCGGTCGGTTGGTCTTTCATGATTGCCTTTTCAACCTTTCTGATCTTGCCAGAGATCATGTGTTCAGGATTCTTCCTGCCTGCTTTGTTGTTTTTCCCTTCTCTCTTGAATCTGCACTTGGATCTTTAACTGGTCCATGTCCATCAGATTTAGGGGACAACAATTTGGACCATTTCAGCTACAAAATTCGGAAAAAAACTATACTTTTTGTCCATATGCTTTTGATACTTTTGTTATCAAGTCCCCGGACTTTCAATTTTACCAATCAAGTCCTCATGTTCTGGTCAGAATCAGTTGTTGTGGTCATTAGAGGACGTTGGTGTGTGACTAAACAACGCTCATGTGGACACCCCATGAGACATTGATGGTGAATGGATTAAGGCTCTTCAAGTTACTTTTTTGTTCTCCTGCCCATCCACTTTCCATGGGAGTGCCCTCGTAGGCTATGCTTATCCATGTCATTCTCTGGCATCCTCCGACAGCCATGTAAGTTGGATTTGTTCGGATTTTGTACCAGGAGGATTTGACAAGACATTATGTGTAAGTAAGAGGATTTGATTTGAAATTCGATAGCACATGGACTAAACTACCAAAAACAATATGAGTACATGGAGAGAAAGTAAAATATTTACTTAAAAATGGGATCGGTTAGCGATTACTTTTGGAGTGCACTTAAGACAGATCTTGTTTTGATCATCAAGTTTTTACGCTATTTGTGTGGAAATTACTCAACTGTTATAGCTTTATTAAATTAAATCTAAGTGATGACCATATTCACAATCTACTAATTGAAACAATGGTATCGAGACCAAGGAAAATATCATTTTTTGCTGGAAAAAAAAGAACAGCCTTACACGAAGTGAAATTATGAGGTTGTCACCAATTCATCAGCGTTTCTGAGGGAATCCAACTGAGGAATGATATCTTCTGCAAGTGTGTCATTATAATGTGGAAGCATAAAATTGTATTGAATACAATAGTCTCGCAGGCCCAACTCAAGTCTCATGATCAACTAAGCCCATTTAATATATGCAAGCAAAGAGTAGATTGCGGCCATAACATGATCAATGAATCTAATGAAAAGAAAGCATAAAGATTGGAAATTCCTGAAGTTGAAGAATAAAGGTAGATCTGACTTCATCAAGGCTGGAGGGCTGTTTCCTAATCAATTCCTGCATAATGTTTTCTAATTCAAATGTCTTTACCGTTACCTTTTTCCCCGTATCTTTAATGTTTCCTTCATAGTGTCTCCTAATTCTTGTGCCTCTGTGAAGAGAGGCATGTTCTCGACCGTAACCATTTTGAATTGAGTCAACAATGCATAAGAGTATCTCTCGAAAGAGTGAATCTTTCGATTCTCTATCCAATTGATGATGAACTTTATAATTCTTTATTCTTAGTTGATGGAATATTCCTTTATACTTTGGTGGTGAACTCTTATATCCTAGAGTTGTTTTCCCTCAAACACAGCAAACACTTTCGTTCATTCCATCAAACACATCCATCAACTTCTGACAAACTCACTATGCATCACATTGTATGGTGGAATGAGTATATGGAGCTCTCGAAACGTTACCATGCAGGAATCGATGCTTGATCTTTTTGAACTTGAAATCTATCTTGTGATTCAATTGGAAATCACCTAAAACTAAGGAAGTTGGAACAATTTGTTTTCATTATCCTCAAGGTACCCTCTGATTATTTTATTTTTTTTATTTGATCAAACAGCTAAATCTTATATACCGACTTTATATATTAAAGCAATAATAGCAAAAGACAGTTAAAAAATCTATGTATAAAATTACACGTGTCCATCATAAGTTGGAGTTATCAATAAGCCAGTTAAACTAGAATTTTCAAGTTCCTATCCTCCGTTCTTCCAGAAAAATTCTCAAGAATGTATGCATGGGATAATTTTGACGATGACGAACTGAAGGAGATGAGAAAGCAACTTTGACTACCAAATGATTCCATTTGCAACGTTGTCTCAAGCTGTCCAGAGACAGGAAAATTGTTGAATGAATCGCGATTGTGTACTTCACAATTGGCTTATTAAGCACGACAGAGAACTTTCATGACCTTATACTGGTATTATATACTTCGAAAATAAAATCCTATGCTAAGCATGAGCAAGAACATTTGCTAGAAAATCTCACCACTTCAACAGAAACTACCTTGATATAACAACAAGAGATAATGCAGATTGCTGAAAGATCAGACGTCTGCCGGAAACTCGGAACCAGAGGTAAATCACATGTCGGGTTGCTAAAATTAGTGAAATTGCATCTAAAGCATTTCGCCAATCTTTGTTTCTAGGGCTGCTGGGTATATGTCTGGACTAGGAACAATACTAGTGGAGTGCCCATTTTTTTTTTTCAATAAACGCTGAGCTTTGTGTTTTGTTCATTTTCGTTCTTCATATTTGTAGTTTAGCACATCAGTTTTAACACGAGTTAATTGATGAAATGCGATTCATGCGGATAAGCATAGCGATCTTGCTTGCATAATTCGAATTTTAGTAAATGAGAGTAGCGCTATCTTGCGAGCTTTTGTCCAACTTTATTAGATTTTACCATTTGATTTTGCGATTCAAGATTCAAGACCCTTTGACGATTCTAGCTGGAAAAAGCAGAGTTTAACTGCCTAGCATAGAAACAGATCCTTGAATCCTGCATGGACAAAATTTGCTAACCACTCGGCGCCAATGGAATAATGGAACCACCGGCCCTCCTGATTAACAATGGTCATACCTTGCGGCGCCTGGCGGTGTGGCATTTTGATTGACGCCAAGGCATGAACCATGATTTCACATAGATGTCGAAAGAACTCGTGCAATTTTTTTTACAATCAAACAAATGTCCCATAAAGTTGTGTTATACCATGTACAACTTCTTTAACGTACGAAGACCAAATGAAGAAGATGAAGATGTACTTTTCATATGTCTGTCCGGTGTTTGAATTTCTGAATATGCGAGCAGTAAGGAAGTGTAAGCAAGAAAATTCCTGTGATTCCTAGATTTTATGACATGACCCCCGACCAGCATAAGAACCAATGAAACAGAGTGTGGTCTGATGTCCTTGTGATCCAGATCGAACAAAATGGCTAATTTCGAAGTTCGCCTTGGCTGAGGCAATATATAAATACCTTGAAGCCGAAGCTTGTCGAATTCCGAGGCTGTGCATCTTCTCCTGTTCTTAAGATAAGCTGTCAGTTTTCTACAGGTTCCCTTCTGAGCAGTTCAGGTTCGACTGTTTCGGTCTCGTGCCTTCTCTTAATCCCAAAACTTCGTTCGTGCCTTTGATTTTCAGCCGGGTGCTGGTCGGTCTCCTCTTCTTCGCTGCTTGCATTTTCTTTAGATGGGAGTTCTGGAGGAGCATCGGGCCATGGAGGCGCTTCGAGGGTGCCGTGATCCCCAAGGGAGGGTTGATAAGCCATCTGCATCACACAGGGGAAGAGAGAAACTCCATTTTCAATGACAGCAGAGACCCGATTATCCAAAGCATTAGGGATATATTTGAAGTGATGAGCTTCTAAGGGCAAGACACTCACCCTTTAGGGAATGCGCTACCAGGATGGGCTTCGACATGAAGCTGCCAGACCATAAGCCGGCGGCTGCAGTTTCCTAGTGGCTCCAACACCGATAGGTCTTTGAGCAAAGACAGGGGGCTGTCAACATCTTCATCCCAATTGAGTGAGTCCAAGTCCTTCACCCATTCCGGATTATCTTCAGCATCCTTCCACAGCATCCTAGAATTTAGCGCAAAACCGGCCCATTCCAGCTTTTCCGGCGAAAGCAAGCCCCGATCATCTACATGACTCGCTCCCCTGTGCATGTTATGCGACCTATTATCGGTGCGCCAGCCAACGAACTGATTGGCTGAATCACAAACTGGACCTTGGATGGTAAGTGGCGAATTGCTTTCATTCAAGATTTTCGAAACAGCTTGGTCCGATTCATCCACAGTCGAATGCGGAAGGACTCCTAGAGAAACAGCGCCGATCCATTTCACAGCCTGGATCTCGTCAAAGAGCTCCATGCTGTGAACGTTACTGTCATCGGCGAACATCACAATGCCATCCAGATTCTTCTCTCTCACGATTCTGATACATCGAAATTCTCCACGTTAGAATCAGTTTCCATTTCGATATCAGCAGGCTAACGGATGCAACCTTATTGGAGGCATCTGTTACGGTGAGATTTCCAGTTTATGTTTCCATTATCAGTGAAAACAAGCACAAATTGCTTGGAAATCAGTAGGCCTTCGCGTTTTCTACTTCACAGACTACAAAGAGAACTCTTTTCAAACCATGAGACCAGTCAAGACGTATAATTTTATTCCTGATGATGAACTTCAAATCAAAACAAGAATGACAATTCGGAAGAAATACGAGTACTGGAAAACTTGATTTCTGACTGAGATTATCTGAACGGAAAATGAAAGATTGAACAAGTTTCTAGAAAACTATCAAGGACTCGAGCTCGTCGGTGGATCAATCCTAGTAGTTTTGAAACATTAAATAAGATCTATGGCTCACACTAATATTCAAGAAGTTCAATTGCCAATCCTTTACTAACCAATAACAAAAAGAGCAGGAAAACACTCCAGGAGAAGCCACTCACCTCAATGCATGAACCCTCATCTTCACCTCCAAATTGCGCCGATCCTGCCAGGCTTCGGGCATCTCCTGCTCGAACCCCACGTGGACGGTCCTCAAACCCTGACCTCTTGATCAGCGATGCCGTCTCACTGCTGCGCCGGCCTCCACCACGATCCACACCACCTCGTACGGCACGAGCATCAGGGAGTGCATCAGTGCTGTCAGATGCATCGCCTGAAATGCCCGCACGTAAGTCGGGGTGATCACAATCAAAGACCTCGGGTTAGGATTCTTAGCGCTGAACTGGGCCCTCTGTTCTCTCTGCACTATCTCTATGATCCGGTGCGCCTTCATGACCTCGACAGGGTCTGGGTGCGGCCACGGCCGGACCAGGATCCCGTGCCGGCCCACAGCCACGCGCGTCATGGACTGGTTGACTGTCGTTGGGCTCGGGTTTGAGAGGAGGAGGACAGGATTCTCGGAGGCCGTTTCATCGGCGGCACGAAATATCGGCGACGTGGAGAAGAGGAGGAAGACGAGCAGCTCAGAGAAACGGAAGCCGAGCACGAGGCTGCCGAGGCAGCACAGGGCGTGAACCGCCAGCCAGAACACGGTCGCCGGCGACTTGGAGGAGTCGAGCGGGGACAGCCCCCGGAGGGCGGCGCTGCTCTGGCCGTCGGCGGCGTGGCCCTGCTGCATTGCCAAGAGCTTCATCCTCTCCTCTTTCTCCGTCCCTCTACAGTGCAAGCTGATTCGTATTAAGGGGGGGATGAGGAAGGTTGGAGTTGGGAGGCGAGGTGGGGGGGCGATGGCGACGGGTGACGGGTGACGGAGACGGTGGTTGGAGGTGATGTTGCCATCAACATCCTCCCCATAGATGTCCATCAATGGAAGGAATCTTAGGGTTGAAGAAGCAACTGCACCGAAGTCCTTAAAAATATTAGTTTTTTCTCGTTCCTTACCAACTGCGGAATCGGGAAGGAAGAGGAGACGGCGAGGTCGGCGTGGGAGAGATGGTTGGCTCGGCGGCGGCGGCTCTCGGACGGGGAAGATGAGAGGTCGCGCTCTCGATGCCGTTCGGTGCGAATCAGATTCATTAGAAACATTTCCGTTCTTGAAACCTACGGTAAACTCATCGTCACATGATATGATCTGACTCGAAATCGATGGTAATTGGCTCGTTTTTGGCTCATTTTAAATGGAAAACACTTCATAATTATGTTCAAATATTTGGATGATATAGAATGGATACAAATATTCAATATATACACGATGTCATGACATGAATTGCCAAATAACTTAGAAATGAGCAGAACTCAATGAGGAGGTTTGATGCACGGTCTATCCATCATAGAGCTCGGACCGAGTATCCTGCTTGATTCGGACATTGTAATCAAGGCAGTTCATTGTTCAAATCCTAAATAATATGAAAAAGTCCTCCCAACTAAATATTGTCAATCGATCTTCATCTCATGAGGCACTTATATGAATTTTCAAAGATCGGATCCTTGAGGATTGATGATCATTGAATTATGTTTCTTTAACGAAAACTAATTAAGATCGGGTCCTAGAGTATAATTAATATTTTGGGTTACTACATTTTATACGGGAAGGACAATAAAATGCACCTGAGGGGGACGGCATTTTAGGACGGTTGATAAAATTTTCAAGGGATCATAGAAATTCTCTCTTCTCACTCGCCTTCCCCTAAAGTGTAAAAGAATTAAAAAAATCATACGATTATTACTATTTTACTAAGGAAATTGCCATTCTATCCCTACAATTAATGCGCAGTACTTACGCATACCTGTTGCTAGTATGGAAATATCCACATTTGAAAGATTGAGGAAAGCCACCTTATTACTAAAGAACCATTTAACTATGAAAAGAAAATATCGACACAACACACTACCGACTCGCCGGGGGGCAGGCGAGGGCTTTGCGCCCCTCGCCCGGTGGCCGGAAAAGAAAAGGAAAAAGGCAAAAAAAAAAAATAAAAAAAAAAATCGAAAAAATCGAAATAAAATAAATGTATAAATATAAGAGGAAACATCCATATATTTCAAGATTTAAAATATTTTACAAAGGTTGTTGTAGCATAAAAAATATGCATACCAAAATCCACATTTGAAAACTTGAGGAAAGATACTAAACAACCAAAATTGAAAATTAAAACCTATAAAATAAATATAAATTAAGAGGAAACATCCATTATTTAGATTTAAATGTGTATAGAGGGCGTTTGGGGAAAGAAAAAAATGGTTGAGATTCTTGAAAAACGAGAGATTATTTTCACGTCATAGGATAGTATAGATTATTCAAACGATTATGTTTTGATTTTTTTCAAAAACTACCCAATTATCTCCAAATTCTATTTGCTTTGTTTTAAAGCGGACCGCCGATAAACAATCCACGTCACAAGACTTTTAATTTTAAAAAGCATCTTATATTTTCAAAGGATAATTAAGAGATGTCTGAGAAACACCGATTGACATATTCCTTAAATTTTATTTTCTATTATACCTTCACATATGACACCAAAAAAAAAGGTATTTGTCGAAAATTCGTTCTGTATCTTTCGTAAAAACAACTCGGTTTCCCATCTCCCTCGAACTCAACTTTCAGATTCGTTGTACGAAGGAAACCCTTCCTCGACAGCCCTACGGAGCGCCGCAGGCCGCGGCGGCGATGGGCGGCCGCCTCTTCTCCGCTCCCGTCGCCGGCCCATGAAACTCAAACCCTACGGCGTCGTCCTCTCTCTCTTCCCCGCCGCCAAAGCCCCTCCGAAACCCGCCATGGCCGCCTCCTCTCTCGCTCGGACCTCCGCCGATTTCCACACCACCTCCGCCCCTCCCGAGCCGCCGCCGCCCCAGGACCTCGACGACGACCTCCTCTGCTCCGACCCGCGGGCCCGAGACCGCGAACCGGCCGACGGTGCCGCGGCGTTTCCCAACGGGTCGCCGAGCCGGTGCCCGAGCGCCGGGTCGAGGGCCGAGCGCGCGTGGGCTCACTGGGCGGGGCTCGGCCGGCCGAAGCTGATAGTGGCCCCGATGGTGGACAACTCCGAGCTCCCGTTCCGGATGCTGTGTCGCAAGTATGGCGCCGAGGCGGCCTACACGCCCATGCTCCATTCCAGGATCTTCACCGAGACTGAGAAGTACAGGAGCATGGAATTCACTACCTGCAAGGTAAATCTTGTCAAAGTTACTTTCCTTTTTATCTTTTGTTTTTGGGTTGTGATGGGGCGGTTTCTTGCTGCGCCATTGCTCTGTGTAAGGAGCATGATTCTGTCCTCGGGAGAGAATGTTACATACCACCATTGATTGCAGTTTGGACTTGCTTTAGCTGGCTTAAGTTAGTGACTGGGTGGAGGCTGATTGAGGTGATAGTAACATGGTGGAGCATTCATGTAGATGTTTTGTGTTGTGTTGGTAAGAGATGTTGGCTCTGGTGCTAGAAAGCTGCAATCAACTTGACTAAAATTGCCATGGCTCTTGGAATAGGCAACTAGAAATACGATTAAAGGGTGCTTCCTTTATGTGAGAATCTCTATCATGATGTGCTTAATGTAGCCAACTCAATTGTCGCTGAGGAGATCTTGTTTTCTTTTGAGAAATGTAAAAGCAGATAGGGTGTTTCACAGCCCTTTTAGTCTTAACCTCTGTTTATCCACAGGGGGCCGGCCCATTATAGCATGTGTCGAGACTGTGTTAAGTGTGCTCACTTTTTTTAACCATCAGCGAGCAGTATGTTAAATCTTCAGGTCATCAACCATCATTTTGCTTAAGAATGATGGTCCAATTCCAAACAAGGATATTCCTAATATTATTTTGCTTGCAGATTCTGTTGATGATATGTAATTGTAGAGATGGTTCTTCCCATTATAATTCTTTTGAATAGGATTATTTGGAACGAATGGCTTTTGTTGTTTAAAAGAACCAGGAAAATCATTCAAGGAAACATTTCTTGTGCAATTGCTTTCTTTGCCCCATACTCATCTAAATTCAATTCTTGTCAGGATAACAAGTGATAGGGATGGCTATAGGGCATGAGTCCTTGTGGTCCTCAGATCCATGCCTTGTTTGAGTGGTTTAAATGGGCACGGGAAAGATACATTTCTTGCTTTTCGTGTTGCTGTTTTTTTTTTTTTTTTTGGGGGGAGGGGGGGGGATGGTATTTGTCTTGTCCCACCCTGTTACCATGCTGGCAGAGGGTTATCGCAAAAAGAAGGATTTTTCAAAATGCAGAAGCAACTGAAGTTTACATGGAAAAGATAGACACTGACAGAAGTCTTAAAACCCTATTCTTCCTACTCTTTCACAAATCCATGTCCAAGAGACCCTCATCCACGAGCACCTCCTCTGCTCAACGTGGCAACCCATGCAAAGTAGAACTTCATCGTGTCGTTAAGTCTTTGATTCATTGGCCAGCATTTTTTCTAAGAATGATGATCCAATTTAAAACAAGACCAACGTTGTTTCGCATGCAGATTCTGGCTATGAAAATGGTATATTTGAGGACATTGTTCCTTCCTTTACTTGTCTTCTTTTTACTAGAATTAGCTTAATGGGTGGCACTTGGGGTTAAAGAACCAGGCAAATCATTCAGGTGCCATTGTTTGTATGCTTCAATCTATTTTGTTGGCTGAACCATCGAAATACAGATATTGTTACTATGAGCTTCATTCTGAAGTTCTTTGGCTTTGATAAACTTTTAGGCTTTTAATTTCTATTAAAAAAAATGTATGCAATGGGACATGTTCTTTGGAATTTGCTATACTGCCAGTATTTATTGTGTATTGTAGAAGATATCTCTATGTTATTGGCAAATATCCAGTGGACTCATCCTGCAGATAATGTTCCAAATTGTCTGGATTTTTGGAATATTTTTGGAATTTCTTAGTAATAAAGAGTTGGATCTAAGAGTCTTATTTCCCAGTGTGACATACTTGAAGGTTCCCAACATAATCAGCTTAATTATCTGTACATCATATCCTATCCTGCCCCGAAAATGTATCATTGGATGTCTAATGCTTAGATCTATCAATTCGCACCCTCTGATTTGTTTTGGGCCTTAATTCATTTCATAAAAATCTGAAAACTCATTTGATATTTTTTCCCAAAAACTGATCCTGACATTGTAATGTAGTTCATATGAACAAGAGATATATTACATTTTATTGCCAAGGCGAAAAAATGGCTTTTGCTGCTGATTTGTATTGGAGCATTCTGTCTAGCTTTGACATTCATCTGCATCTTTGAATCTGCTGTTATTTTTATTCTGTTCTAGCACTTGTGGGTATCACTTTGGATGAATGTTAAAGTCGCATGGTAATTTGTTTTGATTTATTATATTCAGTGTGTTTCATGCAAGTAGAGCAAGGTGTTTTAGTTGTGACTGACTATAGATGACTTGGATGATTCATACAATTCTTCTAGAATGAAAAAGCATATATTGTTAATTTGTCATTCCTCTTTTTAATGTAATTTTTCTGTAATTTTTTTGAATTGGCAGGAGGATCGCCCATTATTTGTTCAATTTTGTGCCAATGATCCAGACATTTTGTTGGAAGCTGCACGAAGAGTTGGAACCTTATTGTGATTATGTTGATATAAATTTGGGGTAACATTTGATCCATCATCTTGAACATTTTTACATATATCAGTTTATCACAACATGATATATTATTAGTTGATGTATTATATGGCTGGTACACACTGAAATTATTAAGCATGTCATTTGTTGTTACTGAAAGGATTTTTCTCTGATTGCCTAAAATATATAAGATATTTGACTGATTTTATTGACTAACTTGTCTTCTGAAGCATTTTTTTTTTTTTTTTTTGGGGGGGTCTTTTGCTCAATATATTGCAAACTGTCATAGCCCTTATGGAGTGTTGCACCGTAGTCATGATCCGATAGGATGCGATACTTGCTTGATCGTGAAAAACTTTTGAATGAATTTGGAAGATCATCTAAGACTGAGATGAAGTGGGGCTTGTTTTAAATTGTACATCCTGTAGGCTATTATGTGACAAGGAGCAACTGATATCTTGTGTTATATCATAAAAGTGAGTTGGTAATTTTGCACTCTACAGGTGCCCTCAGCGTATTGCTAGGCGAGGGAACTATGGGGCATTCTTGATGGATAACCTTCCTTTGGTAAAATCCCTAGTACAGAAGCTAGCCCTCAACTTGAATGTCCCTGTTTCTTGCAAAATCAGAGTCTTCCCGAAATTGGAGGATACCTTAACTATGCCAGGATGCTAGAGGAAGCTGGATGCTCTCTTTTAGCTGTCCATGGACGAACAAGAGATGAGAAAGATGGGAAGAAAATTCGTGCCGACTGGTCGGCAATAAGGGCTGTAAAAAACGCTCTAAATATACCAGTCCTCGCCAATGGAAACGTACGGCACATGGATGATGTAGAGAGCTGCTTACAAGAAACTGGTGCTGATGGCGTGCTTTCGGCAGAGACTCTCCTAGAGAATCCAGCTCTCTTTGCAGGGTATCGAACTGCTGACTGGATAGTTGGAAGTGAAGAAAGCCACAAAGATGGACATCTGGACCAGGCAGAGTTACTGGTGGAGTATCTCAAGTTTTGCGAAAAATACCCTGTCCCATGGAGGATGATTCGTTCTCACATGCACAAGATGCTGGGAGATTGGTTCAAGATTCATCCGCAGGTGAGAGATGAGCTCAATGCACAGTCGAAACTGACCTTTGAGTTTCTTTATGGTCTGGTCGATAAGCTTAAGGACTTGGGACTAAGAATTCCATTATATGTTAAAGATGAGGATGTAGTAAGGATCTCAGCCAATGGTTCTGCCACTTGATCATATTTTTGAATATTAAGCTGTAGCAGGCACCAAAGATGGGCCTGGTTTATTAAGTTTACTGTAGTGCTTCTTTGTCTGATTCTTTTTGTGCTATGCTGGCCAAAATGTTTTTCGAGGTCACAAGCACACATGGAAAATAGAGGTCCCTCTTTCTTTCACAGTGAAGTGAGCATGTCATGTGGAGAAAGTTTTGTTGTAGAATATTTTACTGAAAACGTCTTGACTTGCGACTGTAGTGTTTATTTTTTAGTTGAACTTTATCTTGTATTAAGTGCAGGCTGCTTGTGGTGTTTCTCTGGCTAAATTAATGCGATAATTATTTTCTCAAGCGTTATGAGCTTTAATGGGTTCATCTCTGTTCCATGCTATAGGTGCACTTCTAGCAAGAGTTTTCTTGTCACTTTTTGATAGATTGGGTTTTCTCTTATTGTTTTGATTACTCGATCTTGGGATGCTCCTTCAAGCATGAGTAAGGAGACTGAAACCATTTCTTACTTCCTGGCGAATCCTGGGTATCTTTGCTAGTGGTTTGGAAGAGGGGTAATTAATGAGTGCACATTAAGATGATGTTCATGACGGAATGGTTTGCTTGATTTTGGTTGATGCTGCAATTCATTCTGAAATGGATATGGTCCAGCTGATGCTTAGCATCCAAGGAAAGAAAACCTGTCTTGCTTTTTAAACACGTCATACTATTTTTAAGCCTTTTTTTGGCCAATTTACTGGAATTCTCGAGTCATTTGTTAATTTTAAGGTAGACTTTAGGTCCTTGGATTTTTAATCTCTCCAGGCATCTACAGTCATACATTCATTCCTTAAAATTCCGCAACTTTCTGGTTCTACGTAATGAGAACTGAAATGCTTGGAGGAATTAAGCTCTTACTGACGTGTACATGCAAGTGAACCTCATTCAACCATTGCCAGGACATATATTTAGCACATCACATGGTGGTCTGTGGTTGCATTTGGAAATATGGTAATGAAGTTCGCAAAGCGATATGCTACGAATGTTCAAAGCTCATGTCACGATGAAAACGCTACCTTAGCAGACTTTCGAAGAGATTAGAAAATCCTTCAAAGTGAACAACTGGAGATTTCCAATGACTGGTGCAATTTGCTTGGCAAAATTTATTTTGCATCCAGGAAAACTAAGGCTTTGTGGGATAAATTATTGATTTTCTTGCATCATTTTGATTACGGTGAACGTAGGATGATGTACTAGTGAACTGGGTGATGGAGCCGTTGAGTGCGGTTACCACAGAATTGGAAGCTGCTAGGATCCATCCTCTCCAACACGAAGTGACCAAGCTTCTCAGTCGACTCCACCAAGTTCTCCTGCACAAGAACTCCTCACTGTACGCCCTCTCCACCTCCCCGCAGAAGTCATGCACGAACACATGCGTCTTCGGGTTACCGCCCTTCTTGCTCCTCGCCAGGACCCCCGCCGTGAATATGCCGACATCCGGCCCGGCCCGTTGGGCCACTCCTCGCGGGGCCCGTCCACGAGAATGACATCCCAGTCCACCTCGTAGGCATGATTGGGGAGATCATTGATCGCCAGCTTACACTCGGAGAACAGGAGATTCTGCACGGGCCTGCACTCGTTACGCACCTGCTCCCTTGTGGAGGCCATGAGCTCCCGCATCTCGCTCATCTTCGTCGTGTACTGGACGTCGTAGGCATCGATCTCGGGATGCTTCTGCTCGACGTATGCGGCGTAGTAGCGGTTCTCATCGATGAAGATGGTCCTGCCATTGTGGTTGAGGGCTTTCCAGAGGAAGGTCTCGTGAGTGAGGCCAAATACTAGGAAGTTGCAAGGGGAGGAGCATTTCCTCAGGACGTCTGAGATGGGCTTGAGCTCGGGGTAGGACATGCGGAAAGAGTCGTTGGACTTGGATGCATAGTGAAGGAGGGTGTTGATGACGGTCGATGGCAGAGGCGCGTTGCTATAGGCGGTCGTGGTGGGGGAAAAGGTGGTGGTGGCAGCGGAGGCGACGGCAGTTGTGGAATACTCTCTGGTGTAAATGAGGGTGACGACGAAGGCCGTGGTCAAGAAGGAGATGAAGGCGAGGAGCCATAGGCGGTTGGAGCTTCCTTGCTTCTGGATGTAAGGGTGGAGGAGGATGAGTCTCGTGTTGCTGTTGTTGACATTCTTCATTTTGCTCTGTCTCAGAGAGAGAGAGAGAGAGAGAGAGAGAGAGAGAGTTACCCTCCTCTGGTAAACTTGAAGATCTTGAACTTAAATGAGGCCGAGACCTCTTAGCTCCTTTAAAGGAGTAAAAAGGGACTGTAGGTAAAAGGAATTTTAAAGAAACGAATCACTATAATGATAGAAAATATTAGCTAGGCTTACATTATTATCATTGAAACATATTGTATTAATCATAGCGTTCTTTTTTCCCTTTCGAATTTTTTTTGTATGTTTGCATCACATTATAGTTACAACACTACTTTTTTGAACTACGAATGAGTGAAATCTCCTACTAATATATTCATGCAACGATATTTAAATATCCCTTCATCAATCTTTGAAAATTGATAATATGCTTTGATCAACGCTATGGTATGGTGTTATTGTCGCTCTTTCTTATCAATGGAAATTAATGGGGCATGAACTTCATTCAACGCTATGTGAAGTGGACCCATCTTAGGACTGAAAAGAAGGATTAGCGGCGAGGGATTGGTGATGTAGCGACCCAACAACAGATTACAAGCCAAGAGTCTCTGTTGCTTCTTTGCGTGGGCTTCGCTTCTTCAAGTAACCTCCCCAGTTGCCCTCAAACAATTACTTGTTAATGAATCTAGTTATCCATTTGGAATTTTGAGGGTGACATGTCAACTATAGCAGGCTCTATCTTGGTAGGAGTGGCATATGCACGCCACATTCCCAGAGAAAGAGGAAAAAACATCTAATGCCTGCCAAAAAAAAAGAAAAGAAAAAAAGAAGAACGAGAGACGTGTTCCTCATCCGGGTACAATATCCTGTTTTTTAGACCGGGAAGAGGCTAAATATTTTAGACATTCAGGATGCTGAAATGACGACCATCATCAGATGACGAGGCGAACTAATTATTGTACAGCATAAGTTGAGCGCATTAATTTTTCAGGGTACTTCTCAGACTCTAGGTTTTCCAACGTGAAATAAAAGTTCATTACGCTTTTCATTACGCTGTCGATGATCCGCTCTCGCAGTATTCCTTTTTTTTTTTTTTTGGTCGAAATGAGAGATAATTTCATTAAGTAGGAAAGAAAGAACAACCCTTAACAAGGGCATCTACACAAAGCAAGTCCAACATAATTCGAGGAGGTGAATGGACCCAGTTTGGGGAAAGTTGGCCTCTTCTATGGGCTTTCGCGGCCCAGTCGGCTAGGGCATTGGCAGTCCTTGGACAGTGCTTGACGAGGAGAGAGGGGAAAGAGTTCTTCAACGCTTCGCACTGAGCAACCAAAGCGCGGCAGTTCCATGGCGGCGAGCGAACCTGGTTGAAACACTCCACAAGGGTGAGGTTGTCGGATTCGATCACCAGGGTTGTTGCATTCTCGCCTGTGAAAAGGAGGTGCTGAAGTGTACATAATAGGGCTTGTGCCTCCGTCTCCATTGCAGAAGAGGCAGGAACGGTTTGGGTAAAACCCCTTAGCAATCGGCTTGTATGATCACGAGCGATGCTGGCGATCGATCCTGTGCGGTTGGGGCCAACAAAAGAACCGTCGATATTCACCTTGATAGTGCCGGGAACTGGTGGTTGCCAGATGCGATTAGGGTTAAGGTAAGTGCTCTGTCTACCTGGGTGTTGCTGTTGGGCTGTGATATTGAAGCGTGCCTGAATTAGTGCGGTTTCCACTAGGCGATCCGGATGGGTACGGTGATGACAGAACACCAATTGATTCCGAGCTTTCCATATCTGCCATAAGAGAGTGGCGATGACTTCAAATTCCGGTAAGTATCTCTGAGACTCTATGATATCTGTAAGCCAGGCATCGATTCTGTGGGTGCGATATCTGGATACAGTGATCTGGATTTGGGGGTGACGCCAAACATAAGAAACCCATGGGCATAGCAGAAACAAATGTTCTGGGGTCTCTGGGGTAGTCGCGGAACAGAGTATACAGATAGGATCCGGGGTAATTTTACGCCTATAGAGATTGTCTTTCGTAGGTAAAGCATTATGAGACAGAGACCAAAGAAAGATGCGTAATTTTGGGGCTATTTTAGCTTTCCAGACCTGTTTCCAGAGCTTGCTGGAGATGTGATGAGAGGAAGAAGCTCCGGAATGCACACTCGAATGGACCTGAGTAGCTGCAAGTTGTCGAATGAAAGTATAACAGCTGCGAACAATATAATGGCCATCCTGAGTACCTGTCCAGATAAGTTGATCTTCGGTAGATGCAGGGCATAGGTTGATAGTAAGAGTTTCTGATACAACCTTTGGTGGGAAATGTTTAGTGAGGAGGTCGACATTCCACATATTTTGCTGAGGTATAATAAAATCTGCAACGAATTTCGGTTCGCCCCTGTCTGCTGGTCCTCCCAAGATGCCCATAGACAACCACTTATCTTCTCTGGCAGTAATAGTTTTACCATCTCCAACGGACCATTGTAGCTGCGGTAGGATTGAATCTCTACCATATAAGATACTTTGCCATCCCCATGAGGGTCTAGACCCCTTCTTTGCATTCCAGAAATTTGTACAAGGAAAGTATAAACCCTTAAAAACACGGCACCACAGAGAGGATGAATTGTGGAATAGACGCCAGGCTTGCTTTCCCAATAAAGCCTTATTAAAGGAAATAAGATCTCTGAATCCTAGGCCGCCGACAGCTTTGCTAGTTTTAAGAGTTTCCCAGCTTTTCCAGTGAATCCCCGAGTTGTTATGATTGTTTTGCCACCAGAACCGTGCTATTTTTTGTTCTACAGACTTGCAGATAGAAACAGGAACCCTGAAAATTGTCATTGCATACTGAGGTAAAGCCTGGACCACCGCTTTTAGAAGAATCTCTTTCCCCCCTTTAGATATGAGATTAGCTTTCCAACTCTCCACCTTAGCATTGACCCTTCCTAGGATCCAAGAAAACATGTCCCTCTTTGACGAACCCCAATCAGATGGAATGCCTAGATATTTGCCCGTCTTGTTTAACAACGGCACCCGTAGTTCTTGTGCCAAATTAACCTTGAGGGACTGAGGGCAGAATCTGCTTAAGAACAACCCAGATTTGTTTCTGTTTATTCCTTGACCAGTGGCTAGGCAATACTGATGTAGTAAATTTGCCAAATTTTGACATTCGATTGCCGTTCCATCAAGGAAAAATAGCGCATCATCAGCAAAAAAAAGGTGGGATAAAGTGGGACACCACCGATTGAGTTTGATTCCTTTGAGGTTACCCATTTCAACAGCTTGTTTGATGAGAGTGGACAGCAAATCGGCTAATAAAATAAATAAATAAGGGGAGAGAGGGTCACCTTGTCTGAGTCCCCGGGATGGTAAAAAATAAGCGAGAGGTTCGCCATTGAGCTTCACACTAAGCGAGGTAGTAGTAACACACTGCATTAGCCACGTTACCCACCTGTCATGGAAGCCCATGCGTCTTAGATAATCCCCTAAAAAGTCCCACTCCACCCTATCATAGGCTTTTTGCATGTCCAATTTCAATACCGCCTGAAATTTTTTCGTTCTTTTCCTAATCTTTAACTGGTGAATAACCTCTTGTACGACTAGGATATTGTCTTGTATCTGACGGCCGGAAACAAAAGCACTCTGTTCTTTGGAGATCAGATCCGGTAACCAGACTTTTAAGCGATTGGCTAGAACCTTGGAAATAACCTTGTAAATGAAATTACAGAGGCTGATAGGGCGAAATTGGTCTAAACTCTCAGGATTCGGTACTTTGGGTATCAATGTAATGGCTGTTCTGTTTACCTCTGTCGGCATAACCCCTGTAGCAAAGAAATTCTGGACTAGGTTGAACACATCATCCTTGAGGATGTCCCAATGATGCTGGTAGAACAATCCGTTTAAGCCATCCGGTCCGGGAGCACGAGTAGCTCCTAATTGGAAAGTGGCAGTCTGTACTTCTTCTCTTGTAACCTCAACTGTGAGCTGTGCATTCATTGTTTGTGAAACCATTTGGGGACATTGCATTAAGATAGGTTCATAGTTACGTCTGCCTACTGAAGTATACAGATTTTGAAAGAAAGTAAGAGTCAGTTGCTTCACCTGCTCGGGCTATTGAATCCACTCCCCATCTGCATTTTTTAAAATACTGATTCTATTTCTCTTCCGTCTTTGTATTGTGGTTGCATGAAAAAATTTAGAATTGCGATCACCCCATCTCATCCAATTAATCCTAGAGCGCATTGCCCAGTGCTGTTCTTCTTGTGACCATAAATGTTGAAGCTCCTGTTGCAAAGAACTAATCTGGTCTTTGTCATGATTACACACAGGTTGGTTAATGTGACTTTGAAGCTACTGTTGCAAAAGATGGAGGCGATGATGGTCCCTTTTAAATTTAGTGCTGCTCCACTTGGCCAGTGCCTTGGAAGTCGCCGTTATCTTCTGTGAGATAGGGGAATTGGTGAGCGAGGTAGCTTGCCAGGAGTCTACAACCACCTTACAACAGTCCATGTCATGCAGCCAATAGGATTCAAAGGTAAACGTCTTTCTTCTTTTCACTGGAGTGGATGTAGTAGTTAGTAAAAGCGGACTATGATCCGAGCCTATAGGTGGGAAAGCGAACACCTCAGCTTCTGGGTAAGTTAAGCGCCAGTCTATAGTGCATACCGCCCGGTCTAATCTCTCTTTAATTACTTCATCGCCACCTCTGTTATTAATCCATGTATAAGCACAGCCCTTCGTGTCAAGATCCATGAAAGCACAATCATGTAGCAGTTCCCGAAAAGAGTGTAATCCGTGATTCTGAACAGGTCGTTTCCCAATCTTCTCCCAATGATTTAATATCTCATTAAAATCCCCGATACACACCCAGGGAAGAGAATTTAAGTTGCTAAGGTGCCGTAAGTCTGTCCAGAAAAGCTGTCTCTGTGTATACACTGCCGGGGCATGTAAACAAGTAAGATGCATAAGAGTAGCAGTCCCCTCTTCAGAACAAAGTGTGTCAATAAAGTGTGGGTTACAATCATTAACAGTTAGAGATACTGAAGCATTCCAAAACATAACCAGCCCTCCTGCCAAACCTTGGGGGTTCACCACAAACCGATTGTCAAAATGTAGCTGTCGTTGGACTCGCGGTATTCCTTTAGATCATCATAAAAGGCGCAAAATCCTAGCGTCCCATAGCCTAAACTCTGAAGATTTCCCGTGTCTGTATGTTTCCGATTCTTGACAATTTTTCATACTATTGGTAAAAAATTTGATTAACTTGCTTATTAGGTAACTCATCGGTAGGTTACCGACGTTATTGGGATTTTACAAACATTCAAATGAATTGCTAATCACCAACTTATTTGACATTTAAAAGTGTGGATAGTAATTTAGCTACACTATAATAAGTTTACCAAACAATTTATTGGATTGATAACTTACCAATTTCCTTAAAATTTTGCCCAAAGTGATTAATAAAATACAAACCTATAAAGAATTTATCATCATCTCCATGAATTAGTATATCACCAACTTATTCGAAATTTTACTCGTATAGTTTGAATAGAACGAACATTGTAATGAATTTAAAAAGTAAAATGCAAATTTTTGCTTTCCCGCCACTAAAATATTTTCTCAATTCAAAAGATTTCTGATAAATTATACATGATTTCATGTGTTAATAATTATTTTTTTGTGAAAATTTCGGGCGTTACAGAGAAAAGGTCAAAATGCATCCCTACGAGATTTAAATTAAACAAAAAGTAATAAGAAGAAGCCTATCTATGCATGCTCTAAGAAAAATTATTAGCCGTGGGAAGAGAAGTCTATGCACTGTATGCAGAAAAGAAAATTCGAAGAGCTATCACCAAAGTTAGGTCTGGTACACTGATTTTTGTGATATCTTAAGTTAAGGTAGAACCATATTCCATGCTTTTTTATTGCCAGTTTTGAGCCATGATAACTCACTCTGAAATGCTTTCACACAAACATTCTCTTGGCACGGACTTCGGATTGGAATTGAGCGAGCAGGCAGGTAACAAGTTCTTCTAGGGACGAAAATGAAAAATGAAAAGGAAAAACGAGGAGGCATGGAAATCAAAACTGGCCAGCTCGTTTCCCTCAGAATTACTTCCTTAAGATTAAGAAGCCGTGATCAATTTAACAAAGATGACTGTTGTGAGCCAACACTAGTATAATAGTTGGTGCATCTGAACTCATAGTTTACCACAGTCATGGTCGTCATGCCTTTCCTGTGGAAGACGATGATCTTCTCTGCAATGAGATCTATATTCATGCTGTGGTTTCTTTTGTTTTGCTTTGCAAAATGGCTCTTGATTATTATCAGAATCCCAATTCAGATTTCATGTAATAAGGGATTTGACAAGCTAAAATCTTTTTCGAAAATTCTGAGCCTACGGAGAATTTTTCACAAATCTCAGCAACTTGTCTTTTCATAGAAGATCAAGTTATGCTTTTGTAGAATCCACTTCCTTCCGCAGAACTTGGAGTTCTTCTTTTTGTAAGATTTCCTGTTCTTTTAACGGAGAGATTTCCTTTTTCAGCTCAGTATTCCGTTTAAATACTTTCCATAACTCTTTAAACATTTCCTTTGGCATCTCATGCATTTCATCATAAGAGAGGATTCTACCTCATCTTGTTCTGAACCAGTGTCAGCCATTAGATAGAGGTTGGCTTCCTTTGCTTTTTCATCGCTGCTGGACTCGCATTCCGTGTCTCTTCGGGTTTAGGCCTTGAGTGCCTTTTTATTTTTATTTTTTCGAATTTGCCATTCCTTTTCTTTTATTGGGGACAGTCTGGCTTAATGTGTCCTGCCTTCTTACATTCGAAGCAGATAATTTCCTTACCGTTTAATTCATCTTTATGTTTCAAGCCTCTGCTCTGTTCTAGTTGTACGTCTGACTTCTCTCCATTGAAGTTCTCTCTTTTTCTCACGAAGCTTTTCAATCGCTTCGTGAGTAGGGCCACTTCTTTGTCATAATCTTAATTCAAAGATGCGTCTTTAGCATCAGATATGTGAGCGTTAAAGGCAATAGATTTCTTAACCCTGTAATTGTGCTCTTCGTTTTCCAATTCAACTACATAGGCCGTGACTGTTCCTACAAGTTCATCCAGTTAGTGACAAGATCCGAGGGTCTCTTAGATTGGAGTCTTTATGTGAATCCATTCATTAGATAGAGCTCGAAGTAATTTGTTTACATTTTCAGCTTTGGTGTAGGTTCTTCTTTTCGCTGGCAAGACCATTGTTGATATCAGTATGATAAGTGTACATTTGAGTGATGTTCTGGTCAGCCTTCATCTTGAACACCTTATAGTTTCCCCGCAAGTTATTCATTTTGGTCTCTCTCACTCAATTTGTTCCTCCATAGGTAACTTTGAGTTTGTCCCATATCTCTTTTGCTGTTTTATAGAAAAAGACTCGATTAAATTCTGAAGGACAGGGCAAAGTACATGAACATGAATAGCTTTGGCATTTAAAGTGAGTCTTCCCTTTTTGCTCTTCTCGAAATAGTCATTAGAGGTGAAGCTGCTGAAGCATCTGTTTCCGCAGACATGGGAGGCACCGGAACTCTGGCATCAACATATATGATCCACTGTCGATGACATTCTATAGATTATGTTGACACCTAAATTTTACAATTTTATTTAGGACTTAATCGTGTACAAATTTAGGAATTAGTGACTAAAAAAAAAAGAAAGAAAACAAAAACAAAACAAAACAAAACAAAACAAAAACAAAAACAACAAAAAAAAAGAGTAAAAAGAAAACGAAAAACTTGGAAGGGGCCGGGCTGGATTTTGCCTTGGCCCGGCCCATGCCACCTTCTCCCTCCTCCATCTTCGCACAAGAAACCCTAGAGGAAAGGGGGAATACAGCAACACGGGAGCGAAGCCAATTGAGCAGCGAGAGAGAGAGGAGAGGGAGAAAACCAAAAAAACCAGAAACAGAGAGAGAACAGATGAGAGAGAGAGAAAGCTCGAAGAAAAAACGGCGGTGCCGCCGTTGCCGTCGGCAGTGGAGCTCGACCGACGCCGACCCCGCCGCCGCTCGACCCAGAATCCAGATCTGAAGGCGCTATGTGGAGGAGGTCAGATCTGGCAAGACCAGAGATGCCGTCCGAGCCGTCGCCGTCCTCCGTCCCCGCCGTCGTCCGAGCCACCACCCTTCGAGCGACATCAGGGACTCCCCCATCACGGCTGCTGTTTCGCAGTCGCCGAGCTCCAAACGCCGTCACCGTTGCAGCTCTCAGCCAAGCCAACGCCCTCCTGCCCGACGTCGTTTGAGCCGCCGCTCGCGCAGTGCTACCTTGGAGCGCCGACGCCCGCGCCTACACCTCCGCTCCTCTACCGGATTGCCACCTCTGCACGAGCACCCTCCCGTGACGCCAGAACTGGACGTCGAGCCACCACGCGCCTCGGCCGTGCCTCCACCAGTCATCTCTGAGTCCCGACGAAGACAGATTTGAGCTGTTCATCGCTCCACCGCCGAGTGAGCCTTGCACAGGCCCGAGCCTCCGCGCTGCTGCTCCTGGCCGCGTCTCCGCCAATCACCGCCGTGCCCCGACACCATTCAAGTCGTCGCCCTCTAGCTCCAGACGCCATTCAAGTCACCACCGCCGTCGACCCGACGCCGCCTCGAGCCGTCGCCTTCTAGCCCCAAACGCCGTCACCGTTGCAGCCCTCGCCATCACCGTCCTCTCGCCGGGCTTCTTCGCCGTCCACACTCTTTGCCGCTCACCGCGTCGCTGTTGCTGAGTTGCCGCCGTCCCCCGATAGCCCTTCTTCGGTGCCGCGAAGGAGCAAAGGAGAGAAGAGGCGGATCCGGGTAGGGTTCTCTTCGAAGGCGGTCGGGCACGAGTCGCGAATCGGGTAGGGTTTTGAACCAATTTGGGCTGGTTATATTAGGGCCGGGCTTGGGCTAGTTTAGGACGTGGGCTTGTGGGCTTTTTCCTCTATTTTAAAAAATTAGACCGAACCGGACCTCGCATATCAGGCCCAGCCCGGCTGGTTTCTGCGGGCTTGGGCCGCCTGGCCCGATTCGATCCGGGTTCGGGCCCTTTTCAAAACCGGGTCAGACCCAACCTGGGGATCCAACCCGGTTCGTTTTAAATATATTATATTATTATAATATTTAAAAAATAAAAAATAAAAAATATTTTTCAAAAACAAATTTAAAAAAAAAATTTAAAAAAAATTTCGAAAAATCCAAAAATGATGGGGTTTGGTTAGGACTTGCCATATATTGTCTCTTAGTGTAATTAGGTATTTATTTACTCGTATATTGATTATATGGCATGCTTAGTTTGTATATCTAATTATGTTTAATTGCATGTGTTTAATTTTACTACAATTAGAATCTTGGTAGCTATGATTGTTACTTTAATGGTTGTGCACCCACATGATCACCTCATATGTTAGTGGATAGGTATAAAATTAATCCAAACTGCTTGCAAACATATTTTCTTTTAAAATGAACAAGATTAGGTACCGAAAGGGTACTAATTAGTCAATTAGTGTAATGAAGTCCTCGACCCTAGATTCTCTAGTTGCGTAGGAAGTGAGGTATACTCCCATGCCTCGCTTGGTTTCTAGCCGACCCCAATAGGCTAGTGGCGACTCCTTTTTGCACAAATCCTAAAAATATCCCAATGTCAAGCGGGGTATGAGCTTGGGAGAGCCCGCGCCTAATCATGGGCCTTAGGCCCGTCCTTTAGGCAATACCCCTAAACCTGTTCCCTCCCCCCGAGGGGTAGGTCACGACAGCTTGGAGACTCCATTAGGGACTTAGTTTTAGACCTTAGAGGACTTAGACCAAAATTAATCTTGTTCAAAAATATTTTTGTTTGGCAGCGAGGATATCAGGTATGTCTCTAATGTGTTAGGTGTTAAATGTTTTTGCAATTGGGAGTTATAAGGGGATGAGTGATTGTTAACCCCTTGTCTTGTAGGTGTGGAGTAGGGAATGGATGTTTATGTTTTGAACTTATGAAATGTTGTTCGCCTATAAATTGATGTGCATGTATCCTTTGCATTGCACTACACCCTAGCACACACAACCTGCCGCCGGACCTGGGCTGCATAGGATCACTTAGGATGATGTTGAGGTGGATACCTCTCCGACTACAAGCATGTAGTGCGAGTTGCCCATCTCGACCTCGAAATTTCTTTCTTGATGTCAGAGGTCCCCACCCTGGTTTGCGAGCTTGTTGGTTTAGTCTTGTGATCCCATGGCTTCATTTTGAACTGGATAGAGTAGAAATCGAACCACATCCCATGTGCATGTCTATGTAATTTAAAAAAAAAAAAAAAAAAAACTGAGAGAAAGGTCGGTACCCATTGTAAGTATCATTTCCCTTTTTATTTGCTCATTTTATATTGAACTTTTATCTCGAAATTCGCGAACATCAGTCCATTGTCCTCGGTCTTTGTAGGCTTATAATTGAAAAAATTGGCAATCACTTTTGACAAGCGAACATTGAATGCAAGTTTTAAACACTTTGATTTGACCCGTTAAACACATGGTTTTGTTTAAATTTCTAGTTATGGGCTCGAAATCATTTAAAAAAAAAAAAAATTGCCAGTTGTGATTTCATATTGGGACACAAAAAAATGAGATTGCATTTTTATCAAACTCTTTTCTTCTCGCATTATGGGACTGAAATGCAAATCACATTTTGTATAGATTCCTCAAAATAGACGTCACTTTTTTTTTTTTTTTTTTGCAAGAGTAAAATCATAAAATCAATCTCTTAAAAAAAAAAAATCGTCATCAATGCCACTTTTGCATACAAAACTTTTGGAATAAGAGTGGACATTCGATTGATGGCCGTGGATTGATTATTTTAATGGTGTCTTCTCTTATGATAAAATCTTGGTGAAATACTAAAACCCCGTAATAAAGATTGTGGGGCATGTGCCGTCAACTCGATTTTATTGTTAGAAACGACCTCATTGAAATATCATTTTCTCTCATTCACGTACTGACATTGTCGTCTTTTTGCAGGTTATGGACGATGCTCCTTCACATTTTTGTGTTTTTTTTTTTGGACGAAAGTACTGTTCGTATTCATATTAATGATAATTACAGTCGGAATTTACAGCATCCATAAATAGAATGTCAAGGAGTGCAGGAGGAGGTTGAGATAACCAGTTAAGGGCTAGTTCAGTGCCTTCACATTTTTGTGTTTGACCATATGGAAAAGTGAATTCCAGAGCTAGAACAAGAGTTGATTTTTACTCTTATCTATCAAGAGTTTCTTGTATTTTATCATTGTCTTTATTCTTGTTAAGAATCATGTTTTTCATTTTGAGTTTTGATTGCGAATCCAATTGTTGCTTTTGTAAATCATGCGACTCACTTTTTCATGATGGAATTCAATTTCATAAAAATCATCCTTTTAAAAAAAAAAAAACCGAATTCACAAGTGTTTCAAGCAAATCTTTATGTCTACCTTCCAAAATGAATTTCAAGAAAACTTTGCTTAAGGCCCTCTCTTCACGAAATTGCTTTTTCCGATACGACGAGGAGGTTATCTAAGATCGACATTTGCCCATTTTAAAAGATAAAAATGTAGGCTCATGGAACCCGAGAAGCAAGCTTGCGTCGAAGTTTCGTCAGCGCCAATCTTCCAATAAAGGCAGAATGAAATTGAATTCCGTTATGGGAAGTTTCTTTATTTGGAGATGCCTCTCACTTTGCATGATGAGACAAATGAAGGGAGTTGCCAAGCATCCGAAAAGACGAATTCGAAGGGAGAGTAAACTATATTGATTCCAGTTATTCATTTCTAATATCGTTTCTAGCATGACTTTCTTTTCATTGTCAATGAGACATCAAGAGTGTCAAGTTTTGTAACGTTCCCAACAAACGTGATGGAGCATTATTGGGTCATTTTCATCTTAAACAAAGAAAGATTCAAATGATGAAATAGAGGGGCAATATTATCCCTTCCTCCATGAGAGATACCTTGGGATGTTGATCGCTCGACTTTGAAAATGATGCATCTCGTTCCTAAACTTGATTCTCTTCAGCATAAAAAAAAAAAAAATGACGTGTCCTTTTCTTTGGTGCAGGACAGACTCGAACAAAACAAAGGTTTGTCATATAAAGAGTGGGAGAACAACGTTTGATTTAGAGAAAAATCTCTCTTTCACCTACCAATGAAGGTGATAAATGAAAAAAATTGCACCTTGACCATAGAAGCGGTGTCTTCTACCAAGGAATCAAGAAAACAACAAACACTTAAAGGTGAATGCAAGGGAAGGGTATTGTTAAGTTACCGAATATCCACGAAGGTGAATCCAAGAGATGTTAGTGCTCAAAGGATAAAAGCGAGTGAAGGATAATGATGTATCGTTTCCAACATTTCAACCCCTAAGGATTTTCGCACTAACATATTCTTTTACATTCTTTATAGGGTTACCGGGTCACCATACCGCAAGTAAGTACCATTCTTCTCAAGTTTTTTTTTTTTTTTAAGTGAAAAAAAAAAAGAAGAAAAGGAGAATTTCCATTACAAAAGAGAACCTTCGGCGCTTTCCTAAAGACAAAAAAAATGAATAATTGAGAAAAGAAAAATTTCTACAAACTTTTTGAGCATCATTTTTATCTAAAAATTGTTTTCTTGTTTTGTGGTTTATTCATTTTGAATCAAATTTTCCCATGGAGATTGATCTACTCAGATGATCTCGACAGAGTGAGATTGAGATGTTAACCATGCCAAACAAGAAGTGCTCAGGATGAAGAAAGGCAAGCCCATTTCCAAACACGTCCTTCAAACACTTTTGAGAGTTGAGTGAAAAGCGACATTCTCTTAGGATGATTGATTCATTTGCATTGAGCTCAAAGATCGAAATGATAAAGGCGTTTCCTTCATCAATCCCAAGCATCGTACTAATCTCTTGCTAGCCCTTTCAGTTGAGTAAAGATGATCCTTGAAAATACCCCTGTGGAGAATGACCCTACATTGGGGCAGCATATCGTGTTGTAGAGTGAAGGATCGAGAAAGATTTTATTACTTTCACTTGCATCAATCTTCTAGTGGCAGCTTCAGAGGAATTCTAATTAGAGCTTGACTCATCCCAATATGAAGAAGAGCATTTCCTTCTCTACCCAAACACTGATATCCATTGCTTTAACCAATTTGGGCCTGATTATTCATTTCTGAACCCCGAGCGATGATCATCTCCCTTCACTGGGGCAAGGCATAAGAATTGATCAAATACAATTGACAGTCACGGGAAAATGTGAAAAGCATCTCGAAAGTCATAAGAGCTACAAAAGTCAAAGAGCAAAAAGTTTGACAAACTAGGGGCATGAAAAAGCAGTGTGCCTGGTAAAAGTAAGGCCAATACCTGTTAAGAAAAATAGCCGAAAGGCTGCATCTTATGTGAAAGAAAAATTATCAAGGTCCGAGTGCTTGCGTAAAAAGGGAAAATCATTGCGAGTGCAAAGGAAATTGAGAAAAGAGCAAAGATCCCGTGCAGAAATGATTAGTCAAGGAACTTTCGAGATGCGCCATGTTTCAAAAGCCAAATGATTTTGAAAGATCGAGTGACCTGGTCATAATGCCATGATGATCACCAACTCTTAAAAACCCTCTGAAAAGTTTAAGCCTTTCGAGCCTCTCCCGAGCCAACATTACAACCCTCTTCCGAAGTCTCTTCTGATTGGGATGGTTTGAGTGAAAATGAGAATGCCACAAAGAAGCTACTGCTTGAAGGAGTAGAAGTAATCTTATCTTGTCTTATCTTCCATGTTCTCGACTTGTAAATCCGATGAAGATAGCGACAAATGTTCCTTTATTGGCCTCAAAGCAATAATTTCTTTGTGTAAGCCCGAACCAAGCCTATATTGTGGTCCTTTCAAAAGACCTTTTTGATCGATCAGATTGTGCTCATCGCGAATGTTTCTGAAAGCCTTTGACATGGGATATGTGAGATACCCTCAGCAATTAGTTGTTTCCCACACGAATAGATGGGATCAAGCAGCCATTTTATTGAGAGTGTGTGAGAAGCCATTTCCGACTAAAAAGCTTTAGTTTGGCATGATTAATGAGTCTTTTTCACAAGTCGTAGCCATTCTGATAAGAACTTGACTCATGGAGAATTTGATGATTAATGATACATCCCCAAGTAAGATGACAGTTTTGCGCTACATGATATTGACTGACATCAAATATTTTTTTTTAAAAAAGCAATCGAACTTAGCTTGATTAGCTTGTTCAATTAATGCTGTAATATTTGCCAATACGTCTCTTGATGACGTCTTTAATGACATCTGCTCAAGTTGAGTTTGACAGGATTCCTCAGTGAAGTCATGCAGTTTTCAAGGGGTTAGTGGGTGCTTCCCTAAAAACCAAAGGTTCATGGTCAGCCTTAAACCATGTTATCTCCAAAGGTTTATGGTCAGTCTTAAACCATGTCATCTCAAAAGGTTCATGGTAAGCCTTAAACCATGTCATTTTCACGGTTTGTGGGTTTATCCTTAAACCACGGGGTTAGTGGCTTTTCCTAAACCACACGGTTCGTGGGTCTATCCTTAAACCACACGATTGGTGGGTCTATCCTTAAACCACACGGTTGGTGGGTCTATCCTTAAACCACGGGGTTGGTGGCTTTTCCTAAACCACACGGCTTATGGGTTCATCCGAAAACCACACTTGTCCACATCTAGTCAAAACCCGTTCGTACACGGTGAGACCTTCCTCTAGTCAAAACCCGTTCGTACATGGTGAGACCTTCCTTCCAGTCGAAACCCATTCGTACATGGTGAGACTACCATACTCGGTCGAAATCCATTCGTACACGGTGAGACCTTCATCCCAGTCGAAACTCGTTCGTACACGATGATACTACCACACCCAGTCGAAACCCGTTTGTACACGGTGAGACCTCCCTCCCAGTTGAAACTCATTCGTACACGGTGAGACTATCATCCGGTCGAAACTCATTCGTACACGGTGAGACCTTCATCCCAGTCGAAACCCGTTTGTACACGGTGAGACTATCATACCCAGTCGAAACCCGTTCGTACATGGTGAGACATTCCTCTAGTCGAAACCCGTTCGTACACGGTGAGACTATCATACCCGGTCAAAACCTGTTCATACACGGTGAGACCTTTCTCCAAGTCGAAACCCGTTCGTACATGGTGAGACCTCCCTCCCAGTCGAAACCCGTTTGTACATGGTGAGACATTTTGTCCAGTTTAAACCACACGGTTCATGGTTAGCCTTAAACCATGTCATCTCCAAAGGTTCATGGTCAACTTTAAACCATACCATCTACAAAGATTCATTGGTTTTCCTCAAATCATGCATTTTCAACCCGGTCGAAACCCGTTGTTACACGGTAAAACCTCATTCCTTCCCTTCTTCCTATGACACGGAGAACTTCGTAGCCCGGAGATCTTTGTAGCTCGGAGTCCTTCTTCCTATGATACGGTGTGCTTTGTAGTCCGGAGAGCTTTTGTAGCCCGAAGTCCTTCTTCCTATGACACGGAGAGCTTTGTAGCCTGGAGAGCTTTTGTAGCCCGGAGAGCTTTGTAGCCCAAAGTTTTTCTTCCTATGACACGGTGTGCTTTGTAGCCCGGAGTCCTTCCTATGACATGGTGAGCTTTGTAGCCCGGAGAGCTTTTGTAACCTAGAGAGCTTTGTAGCCTGGAGTCCTTCTTCCTATGACACGGAGAGCTTTGTAGCCCAGAGTCCTTCTTCCTATGACACGGTGAGCTTTGTAGCTCGAAGAGCTTTTGCAGCCTGAAGAGCTTTGTAGCCCGGAGTCCTTCTTCTTATGACACAGTGAGCTTTGTAGCCCGGAGAGTTTTTGTAGTCCGGAGAGCTTTGTAACCCGGAGTCCATCTTCCTATGACACGGCGTGCTTTTGTAACTTGGAGTCTTTTTTCCTCTTATTGACAATACGCGTTTTCATATATGAGTTCTTTTTGTCGACCTGATACGTGCCTATGCACCTGGGGTCTCTTTATCACCAAAATAATTTAAGTGTCTTTTGTCTTTGAAAGGAACCTCTTCGAGCTCCCATTCAAAGAGGGGCAGCTGTTGACACATAAATTTTACAATTTTATTTAGGACTTAATCGTGTACAAAATTAGTAATTAATGACTAAAAAAAAAAGAAAACAAATAGCAAAAAAAAAAACAAAAAAGAGAAAAGAAAACGAAAAACTTGGAAGGGGCCGAGCTGGATTTCACCTTGGCCCGGCCCATACCACCTTCTCCCTCCTCCATCTTCCCACAGGAAACCCTAAAGGAAAGGGGGAATACAGCAACACGGGAGTGAAGCCAGTCGAGCAGTGAGAGAGAGAGGAGAGGGAGAAAACCAAAAAAACCAGAAACAAAGAGAGAACAGAGGAGAGAGAGAGAAAGCTCGAAGAAAAAACGGCGGTGCCGCCGCCACCGTTGGCAGCAGCGCTCGACCGACGTCGACCCCACCGCTGCTCGACCCAGAATCCAGATCTAAAGGCGCTGTGTGGAGGAGGTCAGATTCGGCAAGACCATAGACGCCGTCCGAGTCATCATCGTCCTTCGTCCCCACCGTCGTCCGAGCCACCACCCTTCAAGTGACACCGGGGACTCCCCCATCGCGGCAGCTGTTTCGCGGTCGCCGGAGCTCTAGATGCTGTCACCATTGCAGCTCTCAGCCAAGCCAACGCCCTCTTGCCCGACGCCGTTTGAGCCGCTACTCGCGCAGTGCTACCTCGGAGCGTCGACGCTCGCACCTGCACCTCCGCTCCTCTACCGGACTGCTGCTGTAGCAGCACCTCTACATGAGCACCCTCCCGCGACGCCAGAACTGGACGCCGAGCCACCACACGCCTTGGTTGTGCCTTCGCCAGTCACCTCTGAGTCCCGACGAAGACAGATCTAAGTTGTTCATCGCTCCGCCGTCGAGCAAGCCTTGCACAGGCCCAAGCCTCCGCGCTGCTGCTCCTGGCCGCGTCTCCACCAGTCACCGCCGAGCGAGCCCCGCATAGGCTCGAGCCTCCACGCTGCTGCTCTTGGCCGCGTCTCCGCCAGTCACCATCGTGCCCCGACACCATTCGAGTCGCCCTCTAGCTCCAGAAGTTTTCTGAGTCGCTACCGTCATCCGACCTCGACGCCGTCCGAGCCGTCGCCTTCCAGCCCCAGACGCCGTCACAGTTGCAGTCCTCGCCACGATCGTCCCGCGCTATTCTTTGCTTTGCCGTCCACACTACCGCCGCTCACCGCATCGCCGTTGCCGAGTTGCCGCCGTCCCCGACCGCCCTTCGTCGGCTGCGAAGGAGCGAATGAGAGAAGAGGCGGATCGGGTAGGGTTCTCTTCGAAGTGGGTCGGGCACAGGTCACGAATTGGGTAGGGTTTTGAACCAATTTGGGCTGGGTATATTAGGGCCGAGCTTGGGCTAGTTTAGGACGTGGGCTTGTGGGCTTTTTCCTCTATTTTAAACAAATTAGACCGGAATGGGCCGCATATCGAGCCCGGCCGGCTGGTTCTGTGGGCTTGGGCCGCCCGGCCCGATTCGATCCGAGTTCGGGCCCTTTTCGAAACCGGGTTGGACCCAACCCAGGGATCCAACCCGGTTCGTTTTAAATATATTATATTATTATAATATTAAAATAATATTTAAAAAAATTTCGAAAAAATCCAAAAATGATGGGATTTGGTTAGGACTTGCCATATATTGTCTCTTAGTGTAATTAGGTCTTTATTTACTCGTATATTGATTATATGGCATGCTTAGTTTGTATATCTAATTATGTTTAATTGCATGTGTTTAATTTTACTGCAATTAAAATCTTGGTAGCTATGATTATTACTTTAATGATTGCGCACCCGCATGATCATCTCACATGTTAGTAAATAGGTATAAAATTAATCCAAACTGTTTGCAAAAATATTTTCTTTTAAAATGAACACGATTAGGTATCGAAAGAGCACTGATTGGTCAATTAGTATAATGAAGTTCTCGACCCAGATTCTCTGGTTGCGTAGGTCGGCGAGGTATACTCCCACGCCTCGCATTTGGTTTTACCGACTCCAATAGGACTAGTGGCGACTCTTTTTTGCACAAATCCTAAAAATATCTCAATGTCGCGCGGGGTATGGGGCAGGAGAACCCGCGCTGTCATGGGCGCCCAGGCCCGTCCTTGCAAGAATACCCCTAAACCTGTTCCCTCCCCCCAAGGGGTAGGTCGCAACAGATCATAATCCATGGATTGCACGAAGACATTCATCCTTCATTTCAACTAAATACAGTTAGTTTCTTCAAACATCAGGGGTCTGAAAATGGATTGTCCTACACTTTGATATGCTCCTAGAATGTTAGCCAGAATGATATTGAAATATAACACTTCAAAAACCTGACCAGCTTGCTCTGATACCTATTGAAATGACAATACAACAACCAAGAGGGGATGAATTGGTTGTTTTAAGAAAACTTAAAAACTTTGTGGTGGAGGACATACATAATGTGTTGCTATAAGACGAAAGCTGTTATACAGAGCCAATTACTTACTATCAAACAGATAAGAAAGGTGCTGAAGTGACATAAGATATCCAACAACAGATTTGTAGTGGTTCGGCCTTTCACTTGGCCTGCTCCATTCTCCTATCTCTAATAGCCACATACAAAGTTGCAATCCACTAAACAATCCTAGAGATTTTATAGTTTGTACAGAGTGTTGCTTTTACAAAAAGCTAATTTGATGATTCTACAAACACAAGCAACTCTCACAACACCATAGCATTAGCTCCCTCTTTTTCCAGATTATAAGAATTGAGCTCTCAACAGAGAATTATAATTAGAAAACAACTAGCTTTGCACAAGCAAAAGCTAGAGAGTATGATGCGACAAAGCGAGCATGAGAGTTCTTGATTTCCGCCAAACTTCACAGCCATGTCTGGTATGTTCAAATGGACCTCCAATCTCCAAAGTGCGAGTTGGAAGCTATCTCAGTGTCGAAGGAATTGTTTGGTTTGCCTTCTCTGGTCATCAGTACTGCTTTTGCCGATCAGAGCAAAGTCTATGGACAAAGTAGAGGATTTCCACAAACAGAACATGTTGCTTCTGGAGTCTGACTCTCTGATATGCCTCCACAAAAATGGAAAAGCTGCTGTCCTTTTCCAAGCTGCTTTTGGCGAATTTCAGAGCTTGTCAAAGCATTGGGACATATGTCTCTTCTGGCTCGAGTAAGTCCAAAACTATGGCTTTTACTGCATTTCATCCCTGTATTTATAGAATTTGCATTGCAATCAATCTAGAAAACCAGAGAATAAGAGAGTAAAATCAGTGACTATACCGATAAATTTTACAATATTCCTGACAGAACATCGCAAACATAATCACAGACCCATAACCTGATCTGTCCGCACTCAAGTCCGATTGGCTTATCTTCTCAAGGTACATCCACTGGACTTCAAGGCTACAAATCTCCCAGTCAAACAGAAAAGCTAGCCATCAGTCCTGCACCATGTATTCCTGCCCAATCCTCATTCTTATTGTAAGTATCCACCCAGCCCAGCCGGTATATTGCTAAATAATCTGTCCCCAACTACATCCAAAATGACCAAACTGAGTGACCAATAAAGAAATCAGGATGCCAAGAAAGTTATGAATTCGTGCACTGGCAAATTAAGCACTGCGTATGAGGAATGGTTGAGGACAAGGTCATAACAGTAAGAGAAGGCACTAATGTTTTGGTTCATTCTTATATCAACCACTTCACATCATGGATGAGCACAAAATAGCCTTAAGTTTTTTTTTTTTTTTTTTTTTAAAGCCGACAATGTAGTATTCCCAATGAGGTTATTCATATAATGCTTGTCCTTTTACTAAGTTTTGACGCACAGAATGACTATCCGGTATGCTTAAGGATTTGGTATTGATATTATCTTATATCGATATTCGTTTTTTGTTAGTCTTCACATGAGTTTGATGTTTTAGTTACCAAGATAAGCATTTTCACTAAAAAGACCAAAGGAAAAAAAGAATTAAGATATTAGAATCAAAAGGTAGTAAAAATGGGGGTGAGCATAGTCTAGGTGGGTGGTTACTGGCCGTCGGTTCCTTGGACCTACTTGAGAACTAGACTAGACATTCGGTCTAGTTCTCAGGTGAGTCATGGAACCGGTCCCCAATTCATACAAAATTGCATTCATCAATTAATACCCTCACACTCAGTACAGAATTGCCAAAGCACCAAATGGAGCTGTATAACTCATCTAACAAAAGAGTACATGTCAAGGTTTGAATAATAAAGAACCACCATTAGAATTAGGGACTAACTATTGATGCAAGCAAAGACTACACTGTTCAATGCATCCTTAAGCCTTCCATCTGATAACTGAAACTAAAGCATGAAAGAAAGTGAGCTGAAATTTATATATAAACCAGTCCGGTCCGATGGGCGGTTCCACACTTGGAACCGGACCAATCCCCATGGGATTCATTGGTTCTGGGCTGGTTCAGTCCGACTCCGGAGGGCCCGAGCGGTTCCTGATTCCTTTGCACACCACTAAATAAAAGAGTCGCAAAACGCAAATGTGCTGGTGCAAGCCAAGCCCACAAGGTCTGCCCCACCAACAGAAAAGTTCGACACTTGCATACAGAAGGAAGGGGAGCCCAAAGAAAATTCTGAAGACACGTGTCAGTACCTCCTTCCATGGTGCTAGCAGATTAGACCATGCCATCATGGGGAGGAATAGCTGGTCCGCGTCCGCTGGGGAGGGGTAACTGCATGCAGCCTTGCCCCTGGTTTCCTGAAGAGGCTGTTTCCGCGACTCGACCCCCTGACCTCCATCCACAATGGAGTAACCTTTTACCAGAACACGAAGGCTCGCCGTCTAATTACATAAGGCGATATTGCAGTAAAAAGAGGTGGAGAGGACGCTGCACAAAAATTTGACTGCAGGCGCTGTCTTTGACAATGGTCCCAGCGCGTGATTACTGTGGCCATTAGCACATCCTAAGGAAAACAAAAGAAGGACAGACAAGTGCATCATGGAGTTGTACACATGTTTGAGTCGAGGAAAGCCAAAAGTAGCAATATTTACCTTTAAAAGTTTCCTTTTACTTTTTTTGGAAGATAGATGGAATGTCTGTCAGGCGGCAAGATCTTCACTCACAAATTGGAATCATTCTTGAATCGACTTCCACAATGTTCTGACCATAGATGAGAGTAGTAACCTAATTGCCGACCTTGTTTTCCTCAGTAATTTCACATATCTATTTCGAACTCATACTTTGTTCGATCTGGCAATTCAGACAGTGAAGGGCAGTTGAATAAAGTGAGCTTTCTAAGACGAAGCATATTTTCCAGCCCATCGAGTGTTTGCACACTGCAGTGGGATATCTTCAGAAGTTCCAATAGCTTCAAATCTTCAAGTGACATCTTTGCCAAGTGACAGTGCTTGAGCTCTAATTCAGACAGATCTCTCACCTTAGAAAATTGTGGAACTTGAATCGTGCAGTGCTGAAGACACAATGTTGATAAGCTAGAAGGTAGCTCTTGGAGGTCAAGTGAGTCCACATAGTGCAAAACAAGTTTTCTAAGTTGAAGTGCACTGAAATTTTCAGGTAGCCTGGTAATCTTTGAGAAGCACAATTCTAAGATTTCTAGATTCGCTAGGCTTGTTACCCATCCAATTTGTGGTGACTCGGAGGAAGATTTCTGCGTTGGATCAGTTATATCACCCAGGTACAGCTCTTTCAAGTTTTTCAGGTAAGAAAGGTCTGGCACCGTCCTCATTTTTTTTGATCCCCAGCGAAGAATGCTTAAATTAGATGGAAGTATTGGCAGAACCCTAACTTGGTCACATTCTTCTAAGTCTAATCGTTGGAGATCAGAGAGCAGTAAAAGTGCTTGGCGGTCAGAAAACCTGTCAGCATTCCCGGGGAGGCCAGAAATTTTGGTAGATGATAGTCTCAAGATTTTCAAAGAGGATAGTCCTTTGATGATATCACAGTGAATTGGCCCCTTCAGATTCTTGCATTGCGAAAGATCTATCTCTTCCAACTTTTTTAGATTTTTTATTTCTTTAGGGAATTTACTTAAGTGAGTATTCTCCATCTTCAGCACTTTCAAGTTCTTCAGATTCTTGACTGACCTATGTAATCTAGAAATCATAGTGCTTGATAGATCCATGACTTCCAATGAGACAAGATTCCCAATGGAAAAAGGAAGTTCAGCTAACTTCCGACAATTTCCTAAACAGAGCCTCTGAAGTTTCTTCAAGGATCCGACAGAATCTGGGAGGCTTTCGATAGCAGCACCATCCAGTCCAAGAGACAACAGAGATTCCAAGTGACCAATAGAGTCTGATATACGAGCCAAACCTTCACATTGGCAAGCGCTCAAAATCTTAAGTTGCTTCATAGAGGCTGGTCGGAAATGAATCATACGAATGGAAGTTCCATCGATCAGAAGCTCTTCCAAAGCTTTCATATAACACAGTTCCTCCGGCAAGACTTTGACGAATTTGCAGAACTTTAGATTTAAGGAGACTAAGTTCTTTAGATTACCTATGGATCGACCGATCTTTGATAATAGACAACAACGTTCCAGAACTAATCTCTCTAAATACATTGAAGTATGGAAGTCTGGAGATGCATGCAGATGACGACAGCTACTAAGTTTCAAAACTTTCAATTCCTTCGGCTTCTGCAAGAAAAGAGGACAGGAAAGGCTCAGTTGGTGCTGGCTATTCCAATATTCCCAGAACATAAAAGCAAATATTACACTTTACCTCCAGGATTCGTCCCCATACTTGGGAATTTCTAGTGACCAAACTGTGAGATAGATCAAGAATGACCAAGTTCTCCAAATGCAAACTAAGTAATTCAGAAATCTCGCTGCACCCTTGCCAAACAAGCCACCTTAAATTCGAAAGAGCACTCTGAGAACTCCATCCAATAGTAGCCCAATCCAATCTCAAGAACCTCAAGCTCCATGGATTGCTAAATCCTTCACCTCTGAAGCATTCTCCCTTTTTCTCATCAGACGTGAGAGCAAGGGCTTCCACATTTTCAGCACTCTGCGAATCAAAAGAACGGTATAAATAGAAGATAAATGAAAAATGGCCTTTAACTCTTCATTTTGGGAGAGAAAATTTGAGGAAAGAAAGTATATTCAAAGATTGTTGACTGTGTTTACACTAGAAGATTTTCTGTTTGAGAAGTATACCTCCTTTCTAGTAAGGGTGGAAAGTGCATCGTCGTGATCCCATATCCTACTGCGCTTCCAAGGGCAGCGATCTTCCCTCCGTACAATTTCTCTGCCATACTCTCTTAGTTGACTATGCATCCATAGCTCGTGATTTTCTCCTATTTTGACCAAACACATGTCACGTAGAGAGTCGATTCCACTTGAAGGATGATATTGACAAGCATGCCACATACATGAGGGAAGTCTCTTATCCATTCCAATGAAGAAACATGCTATATCAAGAAATATCTTTTTTGCATCTTCATCTAGAGAGCCATAACATAAATCGATCGCTTCTTCTACTTTTTTTTCTGGCTTCTTTTTTAATTTATTCAATGTCTCTCGCCATATATCTATTTGCCTCTTATATAAATATGAAGCCGTTACCTCGATAGCAAAAGGTATACCTTCAATAGTGTCAACAATATCTATGGACAGAGAATAGTACTCATACTGCTCATCAAGAGGATACTCATCAACCTCGTCAAAAGCATGCTTACGAAAAAGTCGAAGAGCTTCATGACGCTTCATTGGTTCAACCTCATAATTATCAGCCACTCTGGACATGCAATTATCAAGAATGTCTTTTTTTCCAACAGTCATGAGAATCCTACTTCCTGGGCCAAACCAACTGAGATCCCCAACCAGATACTTGATTTGGTTAAAATCATGCACATCATCAATAAAAATGAGAACTTTCATATTTTTAAATGAATTTGCTATGATTTTAGTTCCTTCATCAGTAGTACTTAGCAATCTACGTTCTTGCTTTCGGAGGTCTGAGATTAACTTTTCTTGCAGGTGCATGCATCCATTCAATCCGACATTTTTTCGGATTTCCATAAGAAAACTACAACCTTCAAAGAGAGGATAAATTTTGTTGTACACAAACTTTGCAAGAGCAGTCTTGCCAACCCCTGGTATGCCACATATCTTAAGCACGCGTACATCTTTGTCACATATTTTCGTTGCTTGCCCATTGACATAGATGATGCCAAGCTTTCTCATAACCTCTGGTACATGGGATTCAATGCCCACTAATCTCTTGGTTATAACTAAATCATTCTTCTTCAAAATCCGTTGGACATCTAAAACAACATCCTTTATGAGCTTACCTTGATGCCTGCCAAAGGTGAAAGTTGAAAATGAGGAATCATGATCACATTAAATATAATTAACAACAACCTATGCAATTTCCAAAGGAAATGATCCAGTTAAAATGTACTAAATTGACCAACAAGGATGATGCAGTGGCAATGAGAAGGGCATGGGAAATACATTTACCTCGTAATCACATTTAGTCTCATCCAATTAATGACCTCAAAAGCATTGTGCTTGGAAAAATTCTCATAAAGTTAAAGCCCATAATATTAAAAAGAAAGTAAAAAGTTGACTACCCATTGTTTGTATTCGGCAGATAATACCCCTCCATCGCAGCAATCTCTCGAAGAGCCTGCTTATATTTAGAAATGTCCTCGGGGTTAATTCTACGCTTCTTGTGCTTCTGGAAGGACTCCCGAACACATCCACGTTGGTGTTTTAGCTCAGTGGGATCAATATCATAGAAAATGGGTATGATCGATTGACTGTCTGCTTTCTTACATTCCAACATTTGTGCCAATTCCATGAGACAACTTCGACTGGATGCATAATCCTTGGAGATAATGGGTATTGATATCTTGGATTGCTTTATGGATTCAACCAATGCATCATCGATCTTTTCGCCAGGACGAATATCATTGTTGTCTCTAAAGACCATGATCCCTACTTCACTTAATCTGGTGTAGAGGCAATCTGCAAATCCCTTGCGAGTATCAGGACCTCTAAAACTCAGGAACACTTCAAAAGTGATTCTTGATGAGGTAGAGATAGATGATAACAATGACGGTGACAGTGATGGTGGTGGCGATGCCAGTGAAGAGACCAATCCCTGTAAAATGAAAGAGGTGAACTATATCACAAGCTGCCATTATGTGTTAGACAATTTCAGCAGAAGTGAGGCACAAGACCGGCTGGTTTCACTAGGATGCTCTGATCTGAGACTTTGAAGTTGTCAGAGAATTTAAAAAAATAATAATAATAATTCATTAGACCTAGGCTTAATGACCTAAAAAGGATATGCTGGAGCGGGTTCCACGATCAGTCAATGTTTCGCTTGGAAACTTTAACCTACCTATCATGACTGATTCTTTAGTGTTTGGAATCCGGAACCTACCTCACATTCCTTGTATGTACCTATCTAACAATCGGTTCCAAGAGACTACCTAGGAAACGGCCAATTCTTTTTTTCCCTTTTTTGTTCATTTTTAGTTAAGCAAAATCAAAGTAAATACAACAACAAAAAATTCCAGTTGTTAATTGCAATAATCCATAAAAGATGAACCGTGCAAGCATGCGCTTACAACGATTTTGATCAAATATCCATGTCGATAAGACAACACTAGTACTAGTATCTCCCCTACCTTGCTAGCCACGTTGACATCATGTGGTGCAAAGAATTTTTGCTTCTTATCTACATTACAATGACACTTCTTGTAGGTTTTGAAGTGCTTCCTCATTGCAGAAGTACCATTAGCAACACGGTAAACATACTCAACACGACAATGAATGAACTTCACCTTAAACGTTTTTTTTGTCTCCTCATTTATGATTCCCAAAAAATGATTCCAAACATCGGAGGTATATTGCTTCTTATGAGGAGGAAGGCAAGTACTAGGTTACCTTGTTTGTCTTGTTTGTCGCACTCGCAGATGGCTCTTCTTCATGACCCGAAAATTCCAATTCAGTGATCGGACTCATCTCATCACATTCCTCTGCCTCGATTGACATGTTATCTTGATACATGAACTTCATGTATACACAACAATGGCAAAACATGATTAGAAAAATTAAAAATAAAGATCAAACATTCATCAATTCCCAGTCTGATTCTTACCCAGGAACCGGTACCAATTTCCCTTTTTTTGGAAAAGGTAACCGGGGGACCTGGAGCCACAGTTACTATGGCCAGTTTGATCCAATTCTCGATTCTACACTGGAATCAAGCTCACACATAAGACATGAGATCCAGAGATCCAGCCGATTTGAAAACCAAATCAAGATCAAGAAACGTTTGACTAATACATTATTGCAGTCCAGAGAAAAAAATTGCACTGAACATGCAGAGGTAAGCATAAACCAGCTAAATCCAAAGTCCTCACACAGTTATATGAAAAAAAAAAAAAAAAAAAAAGCACAAAAATTGAAAGGGGAACTAACCAGCTTTCTCCTCTTCGGTGTACTGGTACTATTAATAACTGCAAGAGAAATCGTAGCAACAAAAATTACAGGCTGTGTGTGCGACCTGGAAGCGACTGCTATAAAGCAAAACGCAAGAGCCAACGGACCCCATCACCTCAATCTCTCGCACAAAAAAATTGTGGCAACTGGTCATGTTTTGCTGCTTCGAAGGAGTCTCATATTTTAACCCGAATTGAAGTGGATAATATATAAGCCATCTCAAATTTAAAATATGTCATGATTTTTAGCGGACAAGTGATAAACCGATTTAATCAAAACTAGTACACTAAAGAAAAAGGAAAGAAACCCCACGTACCTGAGTCCAACCAGTCAACGACCTGCCTTCGGGACTTTATCCGCCCGTGATTTCCAAGCCCAATTGCCGACTTCCTCGGCAACGCGCAGCGGTAGGACATGTGCCTCGAGCTCCGCCCCCGCCCCACCGCGGCCAGATCTCTGCCTCCGTCCCTCCGCCTCAGGTAGAAACGGACCTTCCTCCTCCCCTTGTCGGTCGACACGGCCACCTCCTTCCACGCCACGTACCCGGACGACGGCGCAGCGGCCGATATCTCCATCTGTCCCCCGAATGGATCCCGATTCGACGCAATCTCGAAAAATCTCCTGTTATAAAAACCCCTCGACGATATGAAGCTCCGGCGAGAAATTCTTCACCTCCTTCGCTCTCCCCCAACTATAGGAATAGCAATCTGCCTTGGGTCTTCGTCTTCGCTGGCGTGGAACGAGAGAGAGAGGGGGACAAATAATTTTTTGCACGGAGGAATTTTGACACGGATTAATATATCCGAGAGAGAAGGGGGCGGGAGGGAGGGGGCTTGCTAGGGTTTCGAGATTGGAGATCAAGGCGTAGGGAGAATGGACGGCTGAGATTGAGATTGGATCGACGAGGATGACGTACAAGGAAGGTGAGTAGGAAATTGCCCGAGGGGAAGGGGGTACGAGTTGGCGGAAATGCCCCTGCGGGTCGCGAAATGAGGGGCTCGCGATGCTCAACAACGAGAGAGAACGAGAGTATCATCAGCGTCGCATCGCTTGTGGAGGATCCTCCCACCAGCAGCGGAAATGGTTATGGATCCGCCTCGTCACCAACTACCACGTCTCCGGTGTTCGCCACCGGGGGCCACTACCGACGAAGTCGCTAGCGGTGCGATCTGCCGCAATCTTGCGGAGATTTATCATCAAATAGATTTAAATAGTTTACATTTATTAGACCAGTACCGATTTATTTTTGTGGATTGCTCGTGAGGTCCTGTCTCGGGATTTTATAACGAGCCTAATATGGTTCAGGTTATTTTTATTTTTCGCCATTCTTTTTGTTTACTTTACCATTCACCATTTAATTTTATTGCTTGAGTATTTTGCATGATATCATAAATCTACATGCTTGTAGGAATAAAAAATCAAAATGATGCTCATGAGTTTTGCCTTGCCCCAATGTAGGGGATGATTATCAACTAGAGCAAGGCAAAAGTTCTCATAAAAATAAAAAATCAAAATACTCAGGCATACTTTCATGTGTTTTTTCGTTTATTTGCCCTACAAATGGAGTTTGGGATTTTAAATACTAAAATAGCATAGCTTGGCAATGCAATACATCTTTAATGAGTACTTCCTTCCCGACTCTTGTGAGTTAATAAGTCTTAGAAGATAATCTATAACGGAAATTGTATAGGATGACTCCAAAGATACAAAATACTTGTTAATATCCTATTTTATGAATGACATGATGAATAAAAAATATGAATCAATTGCATGTTTTGTGATTTCATCTGTGTTGTCCAATTAAGGGTGTAATTAAGTCAGGCCAAAAGAAAATATCATGCTTGAGCTTGATTCAGTTTGCAAATTCAATGCTCAAAACTTGGCTTGAGCTTGAGTAAGCACTAAAATTTTTGTTCAAGTTTGACTTCAATGGAAAAATCAAGATGCTCAAGCTAAACTTGACCAGACTCGATTATGATGAAGTTATAAATGTTGCTTGAGCTCAAGCTTAATAAATCAAATATGTTCCTCACATTTATACATGAGTTTATATTGTGCAATTAAACATTTATGTGTCCTTTTATTTATGCACAAGTGTTTGAAGCTAAGCATTGGTGAGCTTGAGCTCAAATTGACATGATAATTGAGTAACACATGCTTGAGATCAACTCAAAATATGGTGAATCAAGTTTGAGTAATCATCCAAGTAGATCTCAACTGCTTGCGCCAAACTTGACTCTCAAATTCTATCCTCAACTTTAATAAAGTTGACAACAAGTTTGATCTAGTAACAGTGAAACTAATTAAAACAAAAAATCAACTCATCGATGAGTCGAGAGGCACATACTTATGAATCATACCACTAGATAGGTTCAACAAATCTGGTCGAGATAATGTTGCAGGAAAAGGAAAATTTCCATTCACACTTTTCATATGTTATATGTTAACATATATCCACACACATTAGCATATATTTTGGCTATGTTAAAATTGCGAACAGGCTTTTCCTTCAAAGTACTGCACCCACTTTTCCCCGAAAGTACTCCATTTTTACCGGAATTCAGATCGAAGTGTCCTTCCCTTAATGTGGACTAAGAGGAATAGCTTGAATTTCTCCTACAATACCATCCTCCAATGTGTGTTGCATCTGACCAATTAATTCAAAAGTAAATTCAGGATCATCCTCAACAGGTCCATAAAAAAAACCCTCGGGCAGTCAACCGTCTGCTTAGAATCTTAGATTGGACTTTCCTCTCCACTCCCAACCCTCCATCGAACAAAGGGACAAAAGGAATCTCTGCCCATGGTCGACTTTCCCAATGCTCGATGCACTTTTTGCTACGTGCCAAGAGTCTGAATGAGGAAATAAATTACACTTAAAATCTTGCTGCATAAAGTATTGGGACACACCGACCAAAAAGAATAAAGTATTGGGACAGGAAAAACTATTCTCCAAGATTGCTCAGCAGATCCTCCAGCCGCGCATTGCCCTTCCTTTTTTTCTGCCTTTATCAGTACCCGCCAGCTTCTCCAATGTATTCTAATTCAATTTTCGAATTTTTCCACAAAAAAGAATGTGATTTTTCGCCCAATATCCCTGCAAAAAGACTGGCGTTTAGAATATTGACATAGCAAAGGTTTTTTTTTTTTTTTTTTTTTTTTTTGTCGATCCTACTTTATTCTTATTATAACTCTCACTCTCAAACATTTGTCCTACCTCTTTGCAGGGCGTGGAAGTCGAAACTCACTTCTGAAATTAATTCGTCCCCACCCCAATCCTCCTGAGAAGGTGGGGATTCGAACTCCCCACCTCCCTCTTTCATGTTGGAATGGTGGCCACTAGGGTAAACCCCAATGGTTACATAACAGAGGTTGGCAATGCCTGTACAACCGCTTAAAAACTTCATTCCCAACTATTCACGGTAATTTCTTTTTTTCACCTTTTAAGTTTCATGCTAACTCTAATTAGGATCATGGCTTACATTTGTTTCTTTGAAACCCCCAATTGGAAGGAACGCTTGAGTGCTGTCCAATTTGTGCAATTTAAGGAATTCTTAAAGCGTTGGGTATATTTTTATAGATGACATCAAATTTTTTCCCTGGAGGTCATGAAATATTTTTGAAATATTTGGAATTCGTTTTCCTTAAGAAAGATGTTTTATTTAGTGAATATTACATTCTTGCATTTCAGAATATTTAAGAGTTAGGCATCGAGTGGTGTTTCCAAAAATCAAGATTTCAATTTTAGAAATTCATCCCAAGCTAAAAGAAGGAAGGAAAAAAAAAGTAAACAAATATTATCTTTTGTTTTGTTTTTGGTCATAAAATATTATCTTTCGTTTAGCACGTTTTTTTATGCACTTTTGCTTTAGACAATCATGCGCACTTAGTTAAAGGGTGAAGATGATGAATCCTATTTCTAACATGATTCTCATTTAAATTTAGTGGCTGTGGAATCCATGAAACCAGTTTAGAATAATAATACAGAAAATAGGAATGTGAAATTTGTTTATATTTCATATATCATGATCTACTTCATGAGACGGCTATCTAAAGTAACACATATCAATCAAGATATGCATAATCAAGAGAGATATACGTATAATCAAAAAAGATTAATGAAGAGTTATATTATAATTGTCTCCACCATAAAAAGATATCTTGTAAAAAATCTTAAGAATCTTTAATATAATATCACTAATATCCACTCAAACTCAAGGTCAACTAGAGTTTGAATCAATATCAATTACTATCATGAAAACTTGTTCTTCTAATGAAATCGTGTGGTGTTGGGCTTGGTGATCTGCAGCAAGGCGATGTGTGAGGCGAGTCTACCAAATCTAGCTTAAGGGCAGCAAGTCTAGTGGTGGTGTCAATTTTTGAAATGATAAGTGAAAAGTTAATCGAAGTCATTGGACCATAACAACACGTGTTCTTTGCGACCGGTCAACTTTGTTGTCGGGATAATAACTTAACAAACGCAGTTGATACAACTAGCATGGCTATAGCAAGTAGAACAAACCAAGCTTTGTTGAGCAAAAGTTATTGCAAAGAGACATGTCTTCACAATGTTGAAAGATACTACGTTAAGGACAATAATGCAAAAGACAAAAATATAGAATTTGTCTATATTTTGATGTATAATGATGAATATTAAATTAGTTTATTTATAAGTTTTATGAGATGACTATCTAGAGTAATATATATCAAATAAGATATGCACAATTAAGAGACGACGTAAAATTTTAAGACATATAGATAATTAAAAATAATATCATAATTGTTTCTAATAAAAAAATCTTAGAAATTTTTTTAAGAATCTCTAATATAATATCGCTGCTAGAATTAATAAAAAAAGGTCATAAACTTATTATAATTGTCCAATTCAGTCGTAAACTTATTTTTTTGCCAATTTATTTCTAAACCTTTTGTAATTATGTCAATTCAGTCTATTAGGCTAAATTTGATCGACCGATGCTGACATGGATGTTGCTTGTCTGACGACACCGACGTGACAATCTTTTAATTATATTATTTTTTTCGAATTTTTGTTATTTATTATTTATTATTTATATTTTGCCCTTCTTCCTCTTTGGCTTGGGCTCGCCGGCCACTGTGGGGAGAAGAAGCCAAATAAAAAGGGAAAAAGATAAAAGATAAAAATAAAAATAAAAATAAAAAATTAATAAAAGAATTCAAAAATATATAAAATATTATTAAAAAATTATCACGTTAGGATTTGGCGTCATGTTAGATCAACCTGGCCAAATTTAGATAGATGGACTAAATTGTAAAATATTTATATCTGAACTAACCAAAAAAAGTTGAGGATTTTTTTGGCTTATTTGGATTTGATTAGCAGATTTGTTTAAGATATGTCGAAATTTGATTGGTGAGAGATTTGGCAGATAAGGTACTGAAATTAGAGCTTGAACTGGACCTAAATCACGGCAGAATTAAAATCCATGAGATCTTCTTTACTCTCTGAATCTTCTCAACTTTATTAAAGTGGCGAAGGAAAATGGGGAAACCGTGGGGAGCGAAAATTTCTTTTCTTTCTTTTTCTCTCCTTCTCGTAGCAACCCTGACTCTTACGTCATTCGTGACGTCTCCGTGTTGCGTTGTCGCTGTCACTCCGGCTGCCCGACTAGCTGGTTTGACTATTTTTGCTTCCTTTTTTGTATTGAATTGTTGCTCCCTTTGTCCTGTTCCCTCTGGTAAAAAGGGTGATGGATTGATAATTTAGCCTTTTTCAATTTGATTCGGGCTGTTGATCACGCAGGATATGCTACAAATCCATCATATGCCCAATTACACTTCAGCTTGACAACTAGATTACGAATTGTGGATACTAAACACATTAGCATCCATAATACCACATAAGACAATTGATATTCATGTCAGAAATTTCCTATTAAAATTAGTCAGAACTATTATATCAGTAAATTGTCAAATGATTAAAGACTAGATTAATCAAATTTAAAAGTTGGAGACTGAAGTAACCGCCATACATTAGATCAAGACTTTTTGAAAAATTATCCGCAACTACAAATTTACCCCAAAAATTTAATTTGCTCTATATTCTGCTCAAGTTTCACTTTTACAACCAGTGGACCCTCCATATGATTTTTTCCCCATTGACATGTGTGATGTATGTGATTTTAAGGTTGAAAAGGTAACTTTCTTTAATTTCTGTTTTAAAAAATTAAAAGGTTATTGCTTTGACAACGAATTAACCTTGAATGGAAAATATTCCATAATTATAATCAAATATTCTATGATAAAATATCTTTGGATCTTTCTTATAAATAGTGAATAGGTCTATGTGTACCATATTTATGTTTTGTATACATGAAAAGTTCGAACATTTTTCGCCATTTATTTTTGTAAGGGTGACATGATAGAAGAGCATTTGGATCCTTGCCCATTGATCCTCCATGGAGAGGTCAACCACCCCCAATACAGATTTCCTAATCCAGACACAATGAAACCAACAGACGCGATGCTATTGCTCTTAAGTCTCATCTAAAATGGCTCGGACGGAGAACAAGCTTTTCGTAGCAACAGTGGAGCATAGCGCTTCTATTTCTCCGCATAGCTTTCCCTTCACTCACGAGCAATTGCAACATCTCTTAGCTCTAATCGCACCAAGTAATGATATTACCCAAAGTTATTTTATCTAATGTGGCAAAACTTTCTTGTGCTTTTTTCTTTTTTTTTTTTAAGTCGCAATCTTTTCGAAGCAAGCCGAGCAGATTTTGAGGTAATGTCAAAGAAGAGCAAAGATCCTTAATTGGTTTGGGTTCTTCTAAGTTCTCACCTTGCACGATGTAATTTTTTTTTTTTCCATTTTAGTTTGATTTAAGCCTATAGAAATCCTATGTGAAGGAGTCACCACTTGTTTTTTAGGCTCGACTAAGAGTCAAGTGAGATGATGTCACGAATAGAAATTTAGGGTCGGAGACTCAATTATACTAATTTATCTAACTAATATCCTTTCGGTATCCTAACTTGATTGATTTGTCGCCTAATTGATTCACGTGATTTTTGACCATTTTATTACTCTATACCACTAAACAATGTTCAATGCATGGGTGCACAATTAAGGAAAAGTAAACAATTTTAATAATGTAGTAAAAGTACAATGTGATAAAGTGAGCCATATAAGGTATCATGCATAAAATATACATGGTCATGTTATTAAGTTCCGTGATAGCAACCTTCATGAGCTAAGTTCAAATTAAATCAAATCCCTTTCTTAAAAAATCAATTTATCTAAACCTAAACTATATCAGAGTATTTACTAAAATCCCTAAACTATGTATATGCTGACTAAATGAGACCAAGCTAAATCTAGTGCTAAAACCTAACAATCTAATCAAATTCTCTGTTTCTAGCCATATTTCAAATTTTCATTATTCGATTTTTATATATTATTATTTTTATTGTATCTTCTATTTATATATGTTTTATCATTTCCTTCTCGCACCCGGAGGTAGTCTGCACAATCGATTGATTTTTTTTTAAATTTTTAATCTTATTTAATTATTTTAATTTCTGACAGAGGATGACACGGGCCGGGCCCTTGGGCCCGGTTCACATATGAGGATTGGATCTAAGTCGAGTAGGTCTCTGTGCCTAAAAATAGAAGATCTTATAAGGTAAATGGCCTCATTCATTCAAACCCGGTCCGATCTTAACCAGAAATTACGCCTGGACTCAACAATCCAATTTAAGCCCAAATCCATCAATACTCGATGAGGCCCAAAGTTTCCTAACACTTAATCAAGCCCAAGCTTATTAATCCCACTTAAGCCCATTTTCTATTATCAATTCTTTATTATTTTCCTTTATATATGTTTTTGTTTATTTTTATCCCTACTTCTCTTACGTCTTCAGATCATCTTCATCCTACCTTATATCATCATATTAAAATCGGAAAAATTGTCTACAAGATTGTAAACTTACTATACGGCAGCTAATTCAGTTTTAAATTTTTCAATTTTATCAATTCAGTTCTAAATCTTTTGATAAGTTGCCAAATAGTTTTAAACCTTTCGATTGTGCCAATTTAGTCATAAATCTCTAAACTATTTGCCAAACTAATAATATACTTTTTAACAAATAACAATGTAGTCTTTTAGGCTAATTTTGGCCGGAAATTGCCGACATGGCATCCCAATCAATGTTGGCCATCCAACGTGGCGTGATTCACATTGATGTGGACGATTTTTAATTTTTTAAGAAATTTCCAAATTTTTTATTGATTTTTTATTTTCTTTCTTTCTTTTTTCTTTTTACAAAGGGCCGACGAGGCTGCCAGCTATCGGCTGAAGGGTTATCGACCCCCATAGAGCCCTCGCCCAATTTAGGGGGGCAAGGGCATTGCGGCCCTCACTAGTTAAAGTGAGGGTGGATGACGGTTGTTATGCCTTTTCTGGGGCCTATAGTAGCCTGGATGAGGGCTCACAAGCCCTCACCAAACCCAGTGAGGCCGCAACCCTCGATTGCGCCGGTGAGGACTTTGTGGCTCTTGTTGGCCAACCGCCATGTAAAAAAAAAAAAATAAAGAAAGAAAGGAAAAGAATAAAAAAAAAAATCAATAAAAATTAATACAATTAGATTTTTCAAATTAAAAAATTGTCTACGTTAGTATTAACCATGCCATATAGGATGGTCAATGCTGATTGGATTGTCATGCCAGTAATATCCAGTCAAAATTAGTTGGAATGACTTGATTAGTAATTTGTTAGATGGTTTATTACTAGTTTGGCAAATGGTTTAAAGATTTATGACTAAATTAGCATGATCGAGAGGTTTGTGATTGAATTGACAATTTGTTAAAATGTTTAGGACTGAATGGCAAAATTGAAAAGTTTATGATTAAATTAGTTGCTATATAATATATTTATGACTTTTTGGATAATTTTCTCGATGAAAACCTGGCCATCATTTGCCTTCGGATAGTAAAGCGCCATCCATACTTACTCGTCCATGACATCAGCCCTTGCACTTGGGTGATGATTTCCGGTCGCCATTAACACCATCGATCAATAACAAGGACATATACAAAGAAGGAGCAGGAATATGTAGAGCCAATACAACAAACATAGCAGCATCGAAATAACAAACGAAGATGGATTCGGATTTCAATTTCAGTAACAATGACTCTTAATCAAAATCTTAAATATAGGCTTATCGACACAATCCCGATCACCTTAAATCAATCAGCACATGCTTTTATCGGATAATGACAAAGGTTTTATCCAAACAATTCAGAGATTTTGGTCAAACAGGTTATGTGCGCCATGGATTCAGTGAAGTTTTCTTACCCAAAATTGATACATCATCAACAACACAACCTAAATCATAAAGAGTTAGCTCAGATTCTGAGTGATTTTATCATGAGCCTATTCACGGATCTTGGACTCTGAGGAAGGAGAAACACGTGTCACCATTTAAAAAAAAAAAAAAACTTTGAAGTGATATATTCTGGTTGTAGTGATCATATGACCCGTGATTTGAATTTCTTAGAATAACTGTTATTGCAATAATGGTCCAGAAATCACCTTGTCAAATGGTGATACCGTACAACGACAAAAAAAAATGGCGTACTGTACTTATGTCCAATACTGGGGTTCTCAAGTAATCCTCTAGACCCAAAAAAAAAAAAAAAAAGTTTATTCCAGACTTGTGTTTGCATCAAGTTTCACGTGCCTTCTTTCATATATAACCTATTGTCTACTAGCAAAAACACAAAATCCTTTTATTTATGTTGTTAGACAATACATATTAAATCTTTAATGCGGAAATTCATAATAAACAGTGATCTTTGATCTTCATGATTTTCACAAATAGATGAAGACATATCTTTATCCATAGCGTTACCCTTTGATGATAATCGTTGTGGAAAACCGAATAACTCGAACCAAAAGAAGAAATCCGATTTCTCTCCCTTAACCTACTATTCTTTAATATATTATATCGATGGAGGAGAGAATACCAAGTACATTTCTGTTATTGTTGTTCATATGGGTGGAGAGAGGACCGGACTCTATTTATACGTTCTATGAATGAATAGGTGCCTTCCATCAAAGCGCATTTTCAACTTTCATAAAAGTCGTACCTCTTCGTTTTATTAGAGTCGCAACTTCTCATAACCAATATTTATTATTCTTATAGCATAACAATAATTATTAAATCATATAATAAATCATATCATGTGGGCCACAATAATTCTTACATTCTCCCACTTGGCCCATATGATATTCCTTTCATGGTTTAATAAATACTGTGATGTGCACAATAATATTATGCTATAAAAATTTCATTAAATTGACAATCACATAATAATCACAATTAAGTAAAGAAAACTAATGCGAGTCATAACGGTTGTATATTATTAATCGACATAGTCCCTTTTATGCACTACAACTATAGCACTTTACTTAACATGATCCATAAATGAGAAGTACAGTAACAGTCCAACTATAATGTTTCTTCAGAAACTATCCTGTTTAACATTCATCTATTTCTATAATGTATACTAAATAGAAAACAGGAAATATCAGAAACACGTAAATGAGCTCAAATTGTCAAATACATAAACTTAATACAATCATAATACAAACATTAATGACGTCTAATAATGCCTATCTTTTCAACATGCTCATTAAATGTTTTGGGCGGTAGTCCTTTTGTTAAGGGATCTGCTATCATAAGTTTGGTGCTAATGTGCTCAATTGACACTCTTCGTTTCTGAACTTCTTTAACAGACAAGTATTTGATCTCTATATGCTTAGCACCCTTAGAATACTTGTCATTCTTAGAGAAGAAACTGCTGCAGAGTTATTATAATAAATTTTCAGCGGCTTAGCAATATTGTCGACAATCACAAGCCTTGAAATAAAATTCTGCAGCCATAATCCATGAATAGTGGCCTCAAAGCATGCCACAAATTCAGCTTCTATAGTGGATGCAACAATAATTGACTGCTTCGTACTCTTCGCTAAAGGGATCTTAGCTATCCCACATCTCTTGGGAGAAGCCCTCTGGCCTGCTTTATAACCGCTGCGATTCTCCTCACCTCTCAAGACGTCTTTTGAGGTTGAGACCCCCAGATTGGTATCAGAGCCAGGTTAAGGTGGATCCGGGTGCATGCTAAAGGGATCTTAGCTATCCCACATCTCTTGGGAGAAGCCCTCTGGCCTGCCCCTCTAACCAGAAGAAACAAGTAACCAAACGTTAATTTTCTTGTATCGGCACATCCGGCTAAGTTTGAATCTGAAAATCCAATCACCTTGAGATGATCGGATTTTTTATAAGTGAGCATATGATTCTTCGTTCCTCGTAAGTATCTAAGAACATTCTTTGTAGCTTTCCAATGATCTATTCCAGGATTACTTTGATACCTACCTAGCATTCCGACAGCAAAACTGATGTCTGGTCTGGTGCAAGTTTGTGCATACATTAAGTTCCCCACAATAGATGCATAAGGAATATTTTTCATTTGTTATCGTTCCAATTCACTTTTCGGACATTGCATAAGGCTAAATTTGTCACCTTTTTGAATTGGAACTATTCATGCTGAACATTTACTCATATTAAATCTCTCTAAAATTTTCTCAATGTAGGCTTTCTAAGATAATCCTAATAATCCTTATGATCTATCACGGAATATTTCTATTCCTATCACATACATTGCCTCTCCCATATCCTTCATTTCAAAATTCTTAGAGAGAAATTTCTTGGTTTCATGTAATAAACCAAGATCATTAACAGAAAGCACAATATCATCAATATACAGAACTAGAAAAATAAACTTGCTCCCACTAATCTTCATATATATACGCCGATCAACGGTATTTTTCTTAAATCCAAATGAAGTTATGGTATCATTAAACTTAAGATACCATTGTCAGGAAGCTTGTTTAAGTCCATATATTGACTTTTTAAATTTACATACCATGTGTTCCTTTCCTTTAACTGAAAAGCCTTCGGGTTGGTCCATATAAACCTCTTCATCTAAATTCCCATTAAGAAAGGCGGTCTTTACATCCATTTGGTGTAACTTTAAGTCATAATGAGCCACCAAAGCCATAATGATTCTAAGTGAGTCATTCTTAGAGACTGGTGAAAATGTCTCTTTATAGTCGATGCCTTCTTTTTGTGTAAAACCCTTTGCAACAAGTCTAGCTTTATGTCGTTCAATATTGCCTTTTGAGTCGCGCTTGGTCTTAAAGATCCATTTACATCCGACCTTTTTTACATCCTTTAGGCAATTCAATTATATCCTAAACTTGATTTTGATACATGGATTTTAACTCTTCTTCCATGGCATTAAACCATTCATTAGAATTTTCACATTTCATGGCTTGGGAAAATGAATCTGGATCATTTCCAATTCCTAAGTCAATTTCTAACTCTTGTAGATAAACCATATAGTCATCAGAAATAGCCGAGCTCCTTTCTCTTTGAAATCTTCTTAATGCTATTTTTTGTGACTTAGCTATTGGAGGTTCAATATCGACATCTTCATTATGGAGTGGTTGTTCATTAATTTGTTGTTATTGATTATTGTTAGGTTGTACTATAATATCAGGAACAACAACTTTAGAAGTTTTGGGTATAGGAACTTATACCCTTACTTCTTGAATGTAAGCATCACGCACTCTTTCACTCCCACTGATGTCACCATTCTCAATGAACCTAGCATTTTCAGATTCAACAATTCTTGTACTATGATTAGGACAATAAAATTTATACCATTTGGATTTCTCTGCATAACCAATAAAATAACTATTGGTCGTTCTTGAATCCAATTTCCTTTCATGTGGATTGTAAATTCTTACTTCTGCTGGACAACTTCAAACATGCAGGTGTCGTAAACTAGGTTTCCTTCCCGTCCACAGTTCAAAAGGAGTCTTTGGAACTGCCTTACTAGGAACCCTGTTTAATAAATACATAGAAGTCTTTAAAGCATACATCCACAAATATAAGGGTAAAGATGAATGATTCATCATACTCCTAACCATTTCCATTAAAGTACGATTACGCATTTCTTCTACATTATTTTGTTGTAGTGTACCTGGCATTGTATATTGAGCACAAATGCCATGTCTTTCAAGGAATTTAGCAAATGGACCTGCACATTGTCCCGATTCATTATACTTTCCATAATATTCACCGCATCTATCTGATCTTACTATTTTCACCTTTCTATCTAATTGCCTCTCAACCTCTTTAATATACACTTCAAGTGCATTAATTGATTGAGACTTATCATGCAATAGATAAATGTAAGCATAACGTGAAAAATCATCAATAAAGGTGATGAAGTAGCTTTCCTTACCAAAAGATGAAACATCAAATGGATCACATATGTCGGTATGTATAATTTCAAGAAACTCTGTGCTTCTTGTGTCACATTTCTTAGTGTGCTTTGTTTGTTTACCTTTAATACAATCAATACACTCTCCAAGGTCAGTAAAATCTAAATTTGAAAGAATTTCATTCTTCACTAATTTTTGCATTCTTTCCTTGGATATACGACCCAAACGTTTATGCCACAAGTAAGCAGAATTTTCATTTACCAAACTTCGTTTAGTGCCAACATTATGATGCAAGGTCCTTAATATCTCAACAAAAGTATTATCAAGTCTAAATTTGTAGAGACCATCACATAAAATTTCAGTTCCAATAAGAGTATCACTCTTAAATAAACTGAAAGATTCAGAACCAAACTTACAATAAAATCCCGCTATATCAAGTCTTGGCAAATAAACTAAATTGTGAGAAAATGTAGGTACATAAAAGGTTCGAAACAAATCCAAATAATGCCTAGTATCTAAGATCAAATGATAAATGCCAATGCCTTCAACTGGAGCTTTGTTTCTATTCCCCGTAATCACATAACTTTCATTTGGCTTTATGGTTTGGATCGTAAGAAATCCTTGCATCGTATTTGACACATGAGTGGTGGCACCATAATCAATCCACCAAGTATTATGAGAAACTTCAGCAAAGTTTTATTCAAAACATACTAAAGCACAAGACTTACCTTTCTTTTCGAACCAAGTTTTACGTTTCAGACAATCATTTTTCAAGTGTCCAATTTTGTTGTAAAAATGACACTTAATAAGATTGTGTTCCTTCTTGTGGATTTGAGAAGCCTTTGAAGAGTCATTTAGGACATGTAATCCTTTCTTCTTGTTCCTTCCACCTTTCCTTTTAAAATTCTTTTGAACTTCTTGATGACTTGAGAGATGAACAGAATGAGCCTTTCGATTCTTAATCCTTGTTTCCTCTTGAACTAGCATACTGGCCAACTCATTCATATTCTACTTATCCTTTATAGTGTTGTAATTCATTTGAAATGGCCCATATTGCTCATAAGGTAAGGAATTAAGTATAAACTGTACTAAAAAGTACTCATCCATGTTCATTCCTAAAGTCCTTAACTTTGCTGCTAAATTTATCATCTCAAGTATATGCTCATGCATGGTACGTGAACCATCATATTTCATGATGGTCAGTGTGCTCATCAATGTACCAGCAAGGGACTTATCAGTAGTTTGAGAACGCTCTTTCACAAATCTCATAAATTCCTTAGCATTGTCAGTCTTTGGAAGAGAAGTCTTTAAATTGTTTGCAACTGTCATTCGCATGAACATTAAGCTTAGTCTGTTCGATCTTTCCCAAGCTTTATGGAAAGATTTTTCATCATTGCTACTTTCATCAGTAATAGCAGCTAGTTTCTCAGCTTGAAGCGTTAAATCAAGATCCAAGATACCTAAGTGAAACTGGACTTGTTTACTCCAATCAAGAAAATTTATCCCATTGAATAAGGGAACAAACGAAGCATGCGAATGGAGTGAAACAGGTACAGATACTGCAAATATGCAAGAAAATACTCATACATTAATGCCTTGAGAATATCACCTAATCAGATTCAAACTAAACTATACATGTACATCATAGTTCTCCTTTGAGCGATCCTATGATATACAAATATATATAAACTATAATGATGCTAATAATTTTTATTTGGTAATTGTAAATATATTTTATTAAAATTTATTTGCTATCTTTGGATATACAAACAAATTTAACAAGTCATATTAATTACCAACTATCATGTTCATGAATTATAAGATAATAATTAACCTTTGGGTTAATCCATAAGTTCTTATAATAAATGAACTGCAATATACCCATAACACCAATAATGATATGAAACATATCAATTTCATATATAGCATCAATTAATTATGGGTAATTGAATAAAACAATTTACAATATCAAAATTCAAAAGACTTCAAGGTTTGGCCACTTTGGTGACTAACAAACCATTCATAATATGAATTTTTTTAATATTGTAAAATACAAATATTTACCAAATTGCACACAAGGACAAAACCGTAATCAAAGCATAAGGGCAAAATCATAAAATCATAATTCCATAAGGGCAGAACTATAAATTTATAATACAAGGGCAAAATGGTAAATAATAAGCAATGGCAGAATGGTAATTAATAAATTGGCGCAGGGGCAGAAAAATAATAATAAAAAAATTGCGCTGCGATACGTCAGGCGCGTGCCGAGCACGCACCTGCATTCGTCGCGGGCGCGTGCCTCGCACGGGCGCGTCCAAGGCGCAGGCGGCAACTACTGCGCGCGTGGGATCCACGAGTACGGTGGTTGAGCGCGCATGAGAGCATGTGGCACGTGGGTTCCACGCGCCTGCAACCGCAGCACGCGCGTGAGGCCCACGCGCCTTCTTCCTCACGCCTAGAACAATTTCCTTTGCCATTTTTCGTCATTTTCTTCATGAAAACATTCCATCATTCAGATTTTCTTTGACAAAACCCTCTGAAAACATTTCAACAATAACATATAATACGAACAGGATCGTTCAATGAATCATCAAACATAAATCATAATATTTCTATAAATGAAAAAATCATGAGATCATAGACCACGCTCTGATACCAATTGTTAGACAATACATATTAAATCTTTAATGCGGAAACTCATAATAAACAGTGATATTTGATCTTCATGATTTTCACAAATAGATGAAGACATACATTTATCCATAGCGTTACCCTTTGATGATAATCGTTGTGGAAAACTGAAGAACTCGAACCAAAAGACGAAATCCGATTTCTCTCCCTTAACCCACTATTCTTTAATGTATTCTATCGATGGAAGAGAGAATACCAAGTACTTTTCTGTTATTGTTGTTCATACGGGTGGAGAGAGGATTGGACTCTATTTATACGTTTTATGAATATGTGCCTTCTATCAAAGCGCCTTTTCAACTTTCATAAAAGTCGTACCTCTTCCTTTTATTAGAGTCACAACTTCTCATAACTAATATTTATTATTCTTATAGCATAACAATAATTATTAAACCATATAATAAATCATATCATGTGGGTCATAATAATTCTTACATCTGTATCCCATTTTTTATAGACTCCGGTTTTGCCTATGCCTATATCAGACGTTACTAAGCTAACTTAACCCACTTTTTCTCTGCGGACATCACAAGTGCATGATTCTTCACTAGTCAAAGACTCAACCATTAGCCGGGGTGCTCCCGTTAACGTGCCATCGAATCATATACGGCATCGTTCTCAAAGAGCTTCACACCCTCTTTCTAGGGATCAAGATTCTGTTTGCTCTCAAACCCAATTTCAGTCACCTTCTAAATTCAATGGTATCTCTTTTCCTTTAGTACAGTACATTACTTATTTCTATTCTTCCAATTGTTTCTTCGTGCCTTATCTTCCATTGTTGCATTTGGTAATTTCAATCAAGTTTCCTTGTGTGAAGTCATGGAAACAGGGTTTGCATCATTGGAGGAGACTAAGGCTCTGTTCGTTTTGCAGAAAATAATTTTCGGGAAAATGTTTTCCGGATTTTCCGGCGTTCGTTTCACGAAAAATGAATTCATTGGGGAAAATGTTTTTCATGAAAGGAAAAAAGTCTTCTAAATTAGGAGAAAATGTTTTCCACTTATGAAAAGTGGAAAATATTTTCCTTACTTGATCTCTCTTATCTCACACATCTACAAAACCTCACTTCCTCCTCCCATTTCTTATTCTTCTTTTCCTTTTTTATTGGAATTATTTTTTTTTATTATTTTTTATTATTTTCTTTGTTTCCCATCTTCTTCTTTCTTGGCTAGTCGTCGGCCGTTGCTAGGTGAACCTCGAGCTCGTCTATCTCAAGCTCGTGCTCTGCACTCTTACTTATCTTTTTCATTATTTACTCTACCCTGCAGTTGTACATTGCTCAAGCAAAGGACTCTTTATGCTTTGCTTATTTTTTCTTTTGTTTATTAGAACACAAAAGACGCAGGGGGGAGAAGAGGCTACTCAACTGGAAGATTCTCATTAGGGCTGTACATGCTTTGCTTCTTTTCTCTTTTACTTTTTTTTTAAAAATCCATACAAACATTTTTTAGAGTAGATGAGCATTTGGCGACAATGAGGAAACAAGGATATAAAGCAAGTTTGCCCGGATTTAAAGGCAAGTTCATATTTGATGGATTTATAGGTCAATAAGTGATGCATGCCTAAGTGGTGAAGTCTTAGAAAATATTTTCCTTACCGAACACCGGAAAATATTTTCCGAACATTCTCAAGTTTTAGTCGAATATTATCATTTTCTTGGAAAATGACTTATGGGAAAATGTTTTCCGGAGATGGGCCATTTTCCGCGAAACGAACGGACCCTAAGAGATGGACGCTCGTGACTATACCTTGACTAAAAGCCCATCAATTGCAAGTGGATATAAAATATCAAGAGGAAATTAGATGGTGCAATTGACCAATATAAAGCTCGATTGGCTGCAAAGAATTGATTAGCATGATAACTTTTCCTCCTATCGCAGAATTGACAATCATCCCTATTTTGTTGATGGTTACTTTGGCCCGACAATGGGATTTATATCAACTTTGTGCAAAATACCATTGTACGCAGTTCCTTAAATGAGGAAGTTCCCATGCCTTTGCCTCCCGGTCATCTGCCAAATGGGAAGAGAAATTTGGTTTGTAGACCGCACATGTGTCTTTATGGCTTGAAACAAGCAAGTAGAAATTAGTTTGCTTCTTTCCATGCTGCATTTATATGCCGATTTCTCTCAATCTAATGCCGATCACTCCATTTTTCTCATGCACTATGGTTGATCATCTATTAATTAATAATATCATGTGGGTCATACTTATTTTTAAGTCCTCCCACTTGGCCCATATGACCTTTCTTCCATGGTTTAATAAAGACCATAATAAATCTTTCTTAAATTGGTTATTACATAATAATAATGATTAATTAAAAAAAACTAATACGAGTCATAGCAATTGAATGTCATTAATTAAAATAGTCCATTCCATGTACTGCAATTATTGCTCTCTCTACTTTACTTGACCCATAAATGAGTAGTATAGTAATGGTCCAACTATAATGTATTTGTTAGTGACCATCCTGCTAAATATTTATCTATTTCAATCATGTATACTAAATAGAAAATAGGAAATATCAAAAATACAAAAATGAGCCTAGAGTGTCAAATAAATAAGCTTAATGTAATTATAATCCAAAATCCTTAATGATATCCAATAATGCCCACTCTTTCAATATGTTTATTAAATATTTTGGGTGGTAGTCCCTTTGTTAAGAGATTTACAATCATAAAGTTGGTATTAATGTATTCAATTGACACATTTTGTTTCTAAACTTATTCTTTAATAGACAAGTATTAATTTTTCATATGTTTAGCACGCTTAAAATATCTGTCATTTTTTAGGAAGCAAATTATTATAAAGTTATCACAATAAATTTTCAATGGTTTAGCAATAATGTCAATAATCATAAACCTTGAAATAAAATTTCAAGGTCATAGCCCACGAATAGTGGCTTCAAAGCGTGCTACAAACTCATCACCATAGTGAATGCAACAATGACTGACTGCTTAGCACTTTTCCATAAAATTGCTCCTCTAGTAAAAGGGACAAGTAACCAAGCTAAGTTTGAATCTAGATATCTAATTACATCAAAATGATCATATCTTTGATAAGTGAATATATGATTCTTTGTTCTTGGCACGTATCTCGAACTTTCTTTGTAACTTTCCAATGATCCAATCCTAAGTTACTTTGTTACCTACCCAACATTCCAACAACAAAACTAATGTCTGATCTGGTGCAAGTTTGAGCATACATGAAGCTTTCAATAATATATGCATAAGGAATACTTTTTGTTTGTTTTTATTCCAATTCACTTTTCGGATATTGTATAAAGCAAAATTTGTTACCTTTTTGAATTTGAACTATTCATATTGAACATTTATCCATATTAAATTTCTCTAAAATTTTTACTAATGTAGGCTTTCTGAAACAACCCTAACCATGATTGTGATCTATCATGGAATATTTCTATTCCTATCACATATGTCGCCTCTCCCATATCTTTCCTTTCAAAAATTTTACAAAGAAATTTCCTAGTTTCATGTAACAAACTAAGATTATTAGCAATAAGCAAAATGTCATCAACATACAAAATTAGAAAAATAAACTTGCTCCCACTAACCTTTGTAAATATACATTGATTAATGGTGTTTTCCTTAAATTCAAAAGAAGTTATAGTATCATTAAACTTAAGATACCATTGTTGGGAAGTTTGTTTAAGTCTATCTATTGATTTTTTTAACTTACACACCATGGATTTCTTTCGTTTAATTGAAAAGCCCTCAAGTTGGTTTGTATAAATCTCTTCCTCTAAATATCCCTATGAAATTTTGATGATCACCAAACTAATAATGATGAATGCGGGTATTGTAACAAGTTATCATTATTAATGATCCTTCATATCAATAAAGAAGAGATACTAGTCTCTAACTCTTAGGAGAATAAGAACTAGTAATGGCAACTTGGAATTCCTTAGTACTGATGATCATTGATCCTAACATCGCGAGTCTACAGTTGGTATCAAGATGGTTAACTTGGTCACTCATAATCTACATTGGTGATACATGGCTCATAATATAGTTGTTGAAGCTCTGGATTCCGTAGCTGAAAAACCGGGTGAAGTAGTAGAAAAGTAACTAACAATTCTCAAAGATAAGACAACAATTAGTAATCATTTTGAGTCGTCTACTCTTGTTGGTGAAGAGACTACAGGAACAATCTTGATGATGGCCATACTCTCTCAAATGGCTAGTTGGCTATCATTGAAGGTCTCTAATAGATCTATTGAAGACCTCAGTATATAAGGAGTAGTGTTGCTATGAAGAGAAGGCTAAGGATTGAGATATGTGCGAACTACTGATATTGTCTTCTGAGCTAGAAATTGCCATTGATCTTGATCTAAAAAGATACAAGAGTAAGTACAGTGTTCTTGTATCATATAGTGTGATCTATCAAGTGAAGAACTGCCTTCACCATTTATAACTTGCATTGCTGATTACTTGTAAAATCCAGTCGCTATTAAAGCTATATATCTAATAGTGGATGTATGCCTAGCTAAAAATCGAACCATTACATATCATTAGGTGATATGTCTATTCTACTTTGGTTTATTTATCAGCATCACACATAGTGGTTTATTCACAAATCATCTTGAATGCTGATTGTTTGATATTTTGCAAAAGATTTTAATACATCACCAAAAAAACCTATTCAATCCCCTTCTATGTTGCATTGTTAGCACCAACATAAATCGTAATGATCCATTAATGTCATAATGATTATAAGTGAGTCTTTCTTGGAAACTACTAAGGTCTCCTTATAATCAATGCTTTCTTTATAAGTAAAACCTTTAGTAACAAGTTTGGCCTTATACCGCTCGATGTCATCTTTTAAGTCGCGTTTGGCCTTAAATACTCATTTACACTCGATATTTTTACGTTCTTTAGGTAATTCAACAGGATCCTAAACTTAATTTGATCCATAGATTTTAACTTTTCTTCCATGGCATTAAACCACTAAGTAGAATCATCACATTCTATGGCCTGTGAAAATAATAGTTTCATTTTTAATTCCTAAGTCAATTTCTGATTCTTTTAGGTAAACCACATTTTTATTAGAGATAACTAACCTCATTTCTCTATGAGATTTTCTTAATGTTATTTCTTGTGACTCAATTACTGTAGGTTTAATATCGGTAGTTTTATTATAGAGTGTTTGCTTATTTATTTGTTATTCTTAATTATTGCTGGGTTAAACTATAATAGTAAGAATAACAACTTTAGAAGTTCTAGGTATAGAAACTTCCACCCTAACTTTTTGAATGTGAATATCGCACATTCTATCACTCTCATTGATGTCACCATTTTTAATGAACCTAGCGTTTCTAGATTCAACAATTCTTATAAAATGATTAAGACAATAAAATCTATACTTTTTAAAATTTTCTAAATAACCAATGAAGTAACCACCATTTGTTCTAAAATCCAATTTTCTTTCATGTGGATTTTAAATTCTAACTGCTAATAGACAACCCCAAACATATAGGTGTCACAAAATGGGTCTTATTCCAATCTATAGTTTGAAATAAGTATTTGAAACTGCCTTAATAGGAATCGTGTTTAATAAATAAATAAAAGTTATTAATGCATACATTCACATATATAACTCATCATACTTTTAATTATTTCTATAAAAAAAACCGTTATGACTTTCTATCACACCATTTAGGTGCGTGTATACCTAGCATAGTGTTATTGAGCACAAACACTATGCCTTTCAAGGAATTTAGCAAATAGACCTGGACATTGTCTGGATTCATCATACTTTTCCATAATATTCATTATCTCTATTTGGCCTTATTTTTTCTTATATCTCAACTTCTTTAATATACACCTCAAGTGCATTCACCGATTGAGATTTACCATGCGATAGATAAATGTAATCATAATGTGAAAAATCATTAATAGATGTGATAAAAAAAACTTTCTCTACTAAAAAGTGGAATATTAAAAGGACAAGATATTTTAGTTTGAGTAATGTTAAGAAACTCTGTGCTTGTGACACATTTCTTAGTGTGTTTTATTTGTTTGTCTTTAATACAATTAATACATACTCCAAGATCAGTAAAGTCCAAATTTCAGAAGAATTTCATTCTTCACTAATATTACATTCTTTCTTTGAATATGTAACCCAAATGTTTATGATTCTCATTAGCTAAACTGCTTTTTGGTGCCAATATTATGATGCAAGGTCATTAAAGTCTCAACAAAAGCATTATCAAGTTTAAACTTGTAGAGACCATTGCATAAAATTTCATTTTCTATAAAATTATTATTCTTAAATAAAGTGAAAGATCCAGAACGAAACTTAAAAAGAAAATCTTGCTACATCAAGTTTTGTTAAAGAAACTAAATTGATGGAAAATAAAGGTACATAAAAGGTTCGAAATAAATCCAAATAATATATAATATCTAAGATCAACCAGAAGTGTCAATGCCTTCCACTGGAGATTTGTTTTTATTTGCCATGAATAATAGTTCCATTTGGCTTTATAGTTTGAATCATAAAGAATCCCCTGCATCGTATTTAAAATATGAGTATTGGTACCAAAATTAATCCACCAAAAATTATGTGAAATTTTAGTAAAGTTTGATTCAAAACATACTAAAATACAATACTTATATTTCTTTCCAAACTAAATTTTATGTTTTAGGCAATCTTTTTCAAGTGTCCAATTTTATTACAAAAGTGATACTTAATAAAATTGTATACCTTCTTATGGATTTGAGAAACCTTAGAAGAGTCATTTAGATTGTGTAATTCCTTTTTCTTGCTCTTTTCATCTTTTCTTTTAGAATTCTTTTTCAGCTTCTTCATGACTTAAGAAATCAACAAAATAAGCTTTTTGATTATATACTGGCTAATTTATTTACATTCCATTTATCCTTTATCACATTATAATATATTCGAAATGAACCATATTGTTAACAAAACAATGGATTGGTATGAACTGTACCAAAAAGAACTCATTTAGGTTCATTCCCAAAGTTTCTAATTTTGCTGCTAAGTTCGCCATCTCAAATATATGCTCATGCATGGTACGTGTAAGTAACAATATGTTGGGGCTAACAATACAACCTAAAGGGAAAGGAGAGGGTGAAGAGGTTGTTTGAGAACTATGAAAAACATTTGCGGAAGATAATAAGTTCAACTTCAAATATTGGTAGAAATAAATTGTAGAAATTAGATGCATGTGTTGCTATTTAACAAATTGTGATAATAAAGATTAGGCAATGCAAATAGTGAAGAGATAGAAGATTTGCAAGTAAATATATAGTGGTTCGATTTTATATCCAAGTCTACATCCACTCCTAACACTAACAACCACAACAAGGCTATAATCCACTACTAATCTTTAAGACACGCTACAATCAACAGACACCACTTTTCCAATAGATCACACTATCAAGACTCACATACTACTACCACTCTTGCACACTTGCTCTTATCACTAATTATAAACATTAAGGCTGCGTGTGGCAGTCGGGATAAAATTCGGGATAGGATATGATTTATCATATCTTACGTCTGGTGCTCGCTCATGATAGGATAAAGTCGGATATAAGGGGGATATAGGCGGGATAAAATTATCTCATGCGGGAGGTGGAATAAAGGTGGATAGGATTTCTAATGTCCATAATAGGAAAGTTATTTTTCTCGAATAACAAACTTATTAACATAATTGAAATTATATTTCAATATAAATAGTATTTGAATTCTAAATTAATGAATTAAAAATAAAAAAAAATTTGAAATTTATTTTTAATTAATCTTATTTTAATTTATATATTCAACTTTAATTCTATCTTATAATAAACATTCAATCTATAAATTAAATATTTATATTTATTATATATTTTAGGTATTTTTGTATTTTAGGTATGTTAGTACAATTTACTATTTGATAAAATTTTATTAAAGAATGATGAAAGGGGAAAAAAGAAATAATAAAGAAAATAATATAAAAAAGAGGAAAAATAAATTAAAAATAAATTAAAGAATAGTGTTACAAAATATTTTCACCATCTCCGTTTATGAACATTTAGGTTCATTTATAATGATATGCCATTTATATCAAAAAAATGTACATAATATGATGTGAATATATCCGACTTTAATATTGCGATTCACCAAACAATTGACATGATATAAAAAAATCCAAGGATTTCATATCCTATCCTATCCATTCATATCCCGATTAAAAATTCGGACGATCAAACGTAGCTTAAAACCATCTAGACGTTGACATTAGGAATACGTAGTAGTTAAGAATAGATATAGAACAAACAAAAAACCTCAAAGCACTTCACCCATCTTGCTTGGTTTTTCCCAACCCAACTACTTCTTTTGGACTCGATAGTTATATCCATTTTCGGATGACTGTTGCCTATTGAAATTTCCAAGTAGCCGTTAGTTTTGGCTGTTGCCATTAGCAAACTATTCCTAAAGATTGTTAGAACGGTTTTCTAACATCGGCACATCTTTCTGATAGTGACTATTCAATATCGGTGTACTTTTGTCAGATTTGCTCATTAATGCCAAAACTACCCGATCAACTCTGGTGATCTTTTTGCGAATTCCCAGCCTTTGTAACGACTATTTTCTCTTTTCATTATTCTAGGTAAGTGGTCAAGAGCATTTTCCAAGACTAAATATCCTGACGATCCCTTACCTATAATCATGACGTGCAGATTTTTACTGGTCTGTTGTTTCTGTCCACTGGCACACCATGTGGAATGATTGCATCAATCATCCAATGATCCTCTTGGCTTCTTCAGCATACAAAGACTTCCAAAGACATCAACATCCCCACTAATTCCTCATCTTTTCTGATTAACCATATCAATTTCCAAAGATCTTCAAGGACATCGACATCCTCGTCAATTTCTCATCTTCACTGATTCAACTGAGTCAGCTTTCAAAGATCTTCAAAGACACAATGTAAACACACTAGTTTCTTATCTTCATTGAACTCAAAAGGATCACTGATGTTGTCACAATCCTTCATCTCATTCGTGTAAGATAATTGCTGTCGCGACCAATTTTTCGGTGAACCACCTAGGGTTTGACTAATGGATTACTAAGTCTAAACTTAACTCGAGCTCTCCCAAGCCCATACCAATTCGCGATTTAGGTTCAAATTCTTAACATGCAATTGATTTTTCAATTAGGAATCGCCACTAATTAGTTTACGGTAGGTCGATTAGACACCTAAGTAAAATAATGGGAGAATTATTTTACTTCTACGAACTAGAGATTTTGGATACAGAGACTTGATTACGTTAGATTTTTCTAACGCCCTTTCGGTACCTTTCTCTTTTGTTTTTGAAAAATGTTTGGCAAGCAGTTTAAATTGATTTTAATTTATCTCCCTAACATGTGATATCATTATGCGGGTGCGCAGACCATCGATTTAACACCCAAGAAAAGTAATGAATAAATTGCAAGACCTACCTCATAGCAACGAAAGCATCTGTAATGTTAAATCAGAATTCATATCGACAGTCCTAGATATGATTTCTAATTAACACGCATTTTTTTTTTTCACTTATTTAATGAAAATCTAATCTATATGCAATGCAATGTTACTAATCTAACATGAAATGACATGGCATAAAAATATGACTCAAACTATATGACATGAGTAAAGTAATTTCCAAAGAAATGCAATAATTAAATATGCAATCTAAATTAATTAAATGACCTAACCCTAATGACAAGGAAGTTCTAATTAAATGAATCTAGTAATCACTAAATGACGTGCATTTCATGAACCTAATTCTATATGACGTGCACATGATCTTTTATTATCCTAAAAATGCAATCTATTCTAGATAATGAAATGAATTTATTCTAAGACAATTTTTTTTTTTTGTATTTTTCATGAAATTCGAAATTAAGAAAAATGCAAAAATTATCTATCTAGATTAAGATTATATCTAACTTATATTAAGGATTAGGTCAAATTAAATCCTAATTTAAACTAAGATATCATCTTAACTTAGCAATCTCTAACCTAAGATGTAATCTATCTAAAAAATCAATCTAAACTTAAAACGAGACATGCAATTTTATCATAATATGTAATGACGTGCAAAAAATGCCCTAATTCTACATGACATATGCATAATGATTTTTTTTATGTTTTTTCTATAAAATTCGAAATTTAAAATTGCCAAATAATTAAACGTGCCATTTAAATTAAAAACTAACATCCTAAATTAATGCATTTTTTATTTTTTATTTAAAAATTCGAAATAAGATTGCAATTCTAAACATACAAGATAACCCTAAGACTAGGAATATTCTAAAACGAACCTAATCCTAATTCAAAATTTTTGGATTTTTTTCCTTTACGAAAATAAAATTGACTCAAACACCACGACAAAGAAATCAAGCAAGATAAGATTGATATCCAAAAATTGGCGAACCATATCTTGCGCATGAGATCGGGTTGACCAATTTTAAAATTAAATCGCGAATCGAATCTCGGGCGTGAGATTGGATTGTCGATTTTTGCAAGAGATTGTGAGTCGAATTTCGAGCGCGAAAATCGGACTGTCAATCCCTAATTTGAGGAGCTCTTTCAAGTCGGAATCTCAATCATATGCATCGACAAATATCTCAAATAAGGTAATGGAATTTTCGAAAATCAAAATAGATAAGATTTTCACCTAATTCAAATATTGGTTTCCGAATTCCGATCCTCGAATGGTTACTCGCGATGCAACGTGGCGGTGCTCGGTTGCTCGAAAGTCACCTGATGGGCTCCATGAGACCTGCGAAACAATTGTCGGTGGACGGTGAATCTCGATCTCCCATTGTTGGTTTTGTGGAATTTGGTGACGCAAGGAAATCCACTAGCCTTCTGACAATCCCACTGATTGTCAAACTTTGACCTTCTAAAACCCACACTTAAATTTTCAACCTCCAAGGAAAGACTAATGTGCTTTGTGCAAGGCATGGCTGCTTCGTTGTTGATGCCGGGCTAAAATTCGCTAATAAGAAATTCACCATAAATCTTGCAAGAGAAAATTCGCGCACGAAGAAATTGTCCGGATTCGCCAATGGGCTCGCTCGCTCTAGCCTCTATTCTCTCTCTGGATTATTGTGTGCTCGGTGTTGACCAAGGAAGAGAGAGAGAGAGCCCCCCTCCTATTGGACGAAGCAAAGACCCCTCCTTTGTCTTCTTCTCCCTTTGCTTATGGACGCTTGTTACTCTTCTTTTTTTTACTGCAAGATGTTGACCAAAAGACCACGAAGATCTTCTGGAGCAATTATTGAACACTTGGACTACTTGATGATTGCCGTGGAATTGCCGCACGAGGAGCAGCGACAATGACGTGGGCTCAACAGGAAGGAAGCAACGAGTCGACGTAGATCTCGTAGCTTTTTGGAGATATTACGGCAAGGCCACCTTGTTGTCGGGAGGTAGGCGAGGCAATGGATTACCGTCTTGTGACGGCGAACAGCGACAGCCGATGTGAAGCTCAGCGGCAAGGTCGCAACCACGAGAGGCTCGACATGTGATGATTAGCTGAACGCTCCTCACCCTCTCTCATGTTTTCTGCAGCCGTGTCTTCTCAATTGTGTGGCCTTCCCTAAAACCCTACGCGTTTTAACCTATTTATAGGACACGGATTAGGGTTTTAATTTTTTCAAAAATTGATATCCACGAAATTTTTTTTTCCAAACACAATATTTGCTTTTGAATTGAAATCTCACAAAGATAAATCCATAAAATCTCCCCGAGGATATGGGCTTAGGCCGATTTACTCCCTTCATGGGCTTAGCCCAACTCATCAAATTAAAGTTCTGAACCATCCATTCGAACCCATTTGTCACCGGCCCAATGTAAATGCAACTTAAAAATAAATGCACCTAAAACTATATGCTATGCAATTAACTATTTTTTTAGGGATAAAATTAATCCCTAATTTTCTATGCAATAAATAAATAAACTAAATCGCCAAAATTTAGATGTCAACAATTGCTCTTTGCCAACAATATGCTATTTCGATAATACTTTGTTACACTTGTGATGCTGATCTTTTTGGTCCTTCTAAGTATATTGGCAATTTCAACTCTACCGAATTGTTCTTCATGGTCATTCTAAACTTTGCTGAACATCTCCATTATAGACTCGTTTACCTAACCTGGTCCATCTAACTGTTTACCTAATCTTTGTATCTTCAAGCCATCACGAACATCCCTGTTCTTCTCAACTTGTTCACTTTTGATCAAGATCCTTCCAGATGTTCACCTTATCTAAAGATCCTTCCAGCTTGTGGACATTTTCATTGCCCAATATTTTATTCACCTCAAATATCGGTAGAGCAATCTTGACTATGGTAGAGCACTCATCATATTAATATCTTTGGTACTATACGTCATGTGCATATTGGCTTGTGCATATATCATCTGGTACTACTCAACTTATACACACATTAGTAGTAATTGATTGTTTTTGTTATCTTTAAAATAACATAGGGGTTTTCCTAACAATCTCATTGATAAAACAATCTTCTGAATATGCAGATGTCTTAATATGTAATAAAGGATATTGAATCTGAGTGCATGAAAAGTAAACACATTTACTTATCTTGCAAAAAAGTAGGAATTCAGATCAGGGCATTATAAGCATAAAAGAAACATCCAAATATTAATATATTTAATGAATAATGAGGAGACAACAAGTGAAAACATTATGAGCAACTAATAGGAAATAAACAACAGTTCATGTTTCTACGCTAGTCACTTAATCACATGAATTTTTAAATAGGAATAAGCAATCGATATGTGAACTAATATGGGTACGTTTGATAACTATTCTATTTCCAAAAATAATTCTTGATAAAAAATTATTATTATTTATTTTGTTCTCGAAAACAATTTCTAAGCATTTTAAGGTGTTTGGTAATAGTCCAAAATTTCTATTTCCGAAATAGAATTACATTTGGTATTGTTTTCAAAATTTTTAATCTAAATCATTTTCTTTTCGTTCTCTTCTTCTTCAACCTTTGGCCGGTCGTTGGTCTCGGGATGACCGGCGACTGGCTAAACGAGGGCTCGCAACCTCGCCGAAGCATTGCCAGCCCTTAACAAGGTTGTGCGTCGTCGTCTAAGCCTTGGCTGGGCAAAGAGCCCCGCCTAAATCTAGTGAGGTTGAGCTCGCCCAGCTGTCGGCGAGGCTCGACCTCCTCAAGCCAGCGCGAGCTTGGCATCGTCGAGCCTTGCCTAGCCATGGCTCGGCAAAGCCTCACCCTTTGCCCATCAGGCAAGGCTTGCCAACGGCTGGGGGAGGCTCGGCCGAGGCCTACTTGGTCATCGGTGAGCCTTGGCCTTGCTAGATTTGCCTCGGCCGAGCGTCGCCCGAGGGTGGCTTAGGGAGGCACGTTTGGCCGCCAATGAGCTAGGCTACCAACGAGGCCAAGCCTCTCTGATGGCTGGGCGAGCCTCCGAGGTGAACTTGGCCCATCGGACCTTGTCCTGGCCCAACGAACCTCCGGCGAGCTCGCTGAACCTCACCCAATCGATCATCGGCGACCGATGGCAATGGATAGTAGTTGACAGCAGCAGCGGTGGAAGAAGAAGAAATAAGGAAGAAGAACAAAAAGAAAAGAAAAAGAGAAAAGAGAAAAATGATTTTTGGTTAGCTTCATTATGGAATTATTCCCAGGAACACAGAAGTAACTTTTTTGTACATTGATTATGTTCTAAGTATATTCCGGGGAAAAATTTACCAAACGGATTTCTGTTCCAAATTTACTTTTGAGAACAAAAGAACATAATCAAACACTATTTGGTGAGTTGCCAAATGCGTCCTACTCCTCCAAACACATATGTATATTCACTAAATCTCTCCCCCCCTTTGTCAATATAAAAAGAGGTGCTAAAAATGTATTTGCAACTTAGCTCATTTTCACACAATCAAACCTTTCCCCATATTTGACATGCGCATGTGAACAAAAAGAATGTGCAATAAAGCTTGTGTGGTGGATCAAACATCATATGCATAAAAAAAAATCCATATATCAAGGACCATGGATGCATACAATCATAGTAACTTTCTCCCTTTAATGAAAAGCATGATGTTGCAAAAGGAATATAAAGATTTGGTCAATAGGTTTGAATTATTTCAACAATTTGCACGAGCAAATTTTAGAGTCTCCACATAATGATAATTATCAAGGAATAACAAACATAATTAGAACTCATGATAATATAAAGAAATGATAGATAAAAGCATTGAATCATGAAATTCTAATGAAATATAAGCATTGAGAGACAACATATTAACAATTAATAAGAAAATTTAACAAGAATAATGTTGCTTCTCCGCTCTAAGTGCTATCGTTTCTTAAGATCATTATTGTTAGCATATAGTCATTATCAACATGTAGAGAATATCATCTTTATCCACACATGTCATGAACAATTATCTTAATTCATGATCATTAATTTCACTAAGATATTACTAATATCAACATAATTACCACAAGTAAGAGATACAGAAGATGGCTAATCGTACTGTGTAGAACTTAGTAAGTTCTATTCATGCATTTACCTTTTCTTCCATTCTTAATATGATAATTAAGATCCTGGCATAAATCAGCTTAAGTATCATCAAGATTTGCCCACACTTATCTTCGCTCTTCCTCAATGTGTTGATTCTTTGATATGATGATTTATCCTCCTGTTTCCCTTCATCCTTTTGTTTTCCTCCTCCTATCATCTTGATAGTTCTTTGCAAATAGCTTTCATCAGGGTTTGGAAATAGTTACCATTCGCAACATCTTCTATGTTGGTCTTGTCTCAACTTTCAATGGTATTATCACAATTTCAATGTTGATTTCAACGTTGGTATCTTCACTTTTAGTGATGAGATCACTGCTTTGAGGTGCTAAACAAAATAGTTTGCTTCTATTTTCTTTGTAACAACATCCTCAACATTGTTTGCTCTTTGAAATTCAAGGAAATTGTTTGAGTTATTTGATTAAGCTTGTTTTGATCTCACCTTGCATAAATTCAACAGACTCTTACACAAATAATGTTAAATATAAAACATCTCAAATAATATATTATGTGCCATTGCTTTTCGATAAATAAGAGTAGTGTCTAAGAGCATTTGAAGCATTTCAATCAAGAAACTACTTAACCTTTAAATGGAGCTTTTAACAGCTTGCTCATGTCACTCAAAATATCTTCAACAACTTTGTAATATGAATGTATAAAGTAGAATTGTCAAACCCTTGAAGATAGCACAATATATAGGTTAGATAGGAGTAGATGCTGCTATTTGTAAAATTAGCTACTATTAGAGACATTTGCCGATATCATCAAAATTTGCTATTTTTAGTGAAATTTGCTAATATCAACAAGATATATTGTTGCTGCTTTTGTTCTTGAGGAATCATCAAAACTTCACGTCAATAGATTCTTTTGCTGCCTACATTTTCTCATAGAAAACATGATTATTTATACAAGATGGTGACTAAATCATGAACATACATTTCTCATCTTTATCAAGTTGGTTGATGGTGCCATTGGCGTATTACATTTCTTGCAAGTTTTTATCCTAAACTTCTTTACCAATTTTCTAGCATACTTTTCTTGGAATATAAAAGTGTCAACTTTGGTTTGTCACCAAGGAGAAAGTTCAATTCTCCTATCATCCTCATTTCAAACTCGCTCTTTATGATATTTGCAAATTCCTTGCACAATAACTTATTAGTAGATCCAGAGATGATATATATATTTGAATCAACAGAATATGATCATCATTTCTTTCTATGAATAACATTGTATTAACTTTATCTTTCAGAAATCCATTATCAACAATAAAATAAGTGTCGGATACCTAGAGTGCCAAAACTTGGCACGGAGGGACACTTAAGTACCAAAAGTTAGAAAAGTAATACTTAAGTGCCAACGGCGAGAAAATCCAGCCAAAATACGACGTGGTAATTTTCCAACAAGGTAAGTGCAAAACGACGTCGTTTTGCACATTGACGTGACTAAATGAATGTAAAAACGACGCCGTTTTGTTTGGTAAATAATTAATATAAAAATTAATTAAAATAAATTTAAAACTAAATTTATTTAAAACATTTAAAATTTAAAAAAAAAAAAAAAAGGGGGCGAGAGAGGAGGCACGCAGCTAAGGGCGAGCCCTTGCCGTCGCCATTGGCTAACCCTCCCCCACCTTCATTGACTCTTCCCGGCGACGGCGGGCAGCGGCACCAACGAGGGCTCAGCTTTCAGCTGCTTTCTTCCTTCATCCTATTTATTTATTTATTATAATTTAATTTAATTAATTTTATATTAAAATTCGAATCCGCGCTAAAACAATGTCATTTTTGTATTTTTTTCCTGAGTCAACTTTCTAGCAAGCCACGTAAGCAAGAAAAATAATAAAAAAATTGCCATATAGGATTTCTGGCGAGATTCCCCGGAGATGGCACTTAAGTATCTCATTTTTCAAAGTTTTGACATTTGAGGTGTACTTTTTCCACAAGAAAAGTACTTAACCTTTCATATTACGCTTTTGGTGCTTGTTTAAGTCCGTAAAGTGCATTCTTGAGTTGGTACACATTATTAATCCTAAGGGCAACTTGATTTGTATCTCCAATCCTTTGGTAATGCGCAAATTTCAAATTTGATGCTTCAGGTTACTGATCTTGATAGATATCATCAATTGGTATGGATAGTAGCTCTAGTTCTTCATCATCATCAACTTGTGTACTTTTCAACTTATCTTCAAACTTGATGTTTATTGATTCTTCCACTTTCTGCAAAACTTTGCTAAACACACGATATGCATTTTCAAAAGTAGAATAATCAAGAAATATATTTTCATGAGCTCTTGGTTTGAACTTATCAACATTGTCATCAATCTTCTTGACAACGTAGCATTTGCAATCGAATACACAAAAGTATGCAATGGTTGCTTTCAATATTAACTGATTTTACTTAAGCAAAATAGTCTCATATGCAATGAGAACATAACATGTGATACTAGCATCATTTACAAATTGAGATGTTGATGTTTCCATCTTATACTAGCATTACACCTCATGTTTTGCAATAAATGCATGTAATGTCTTATACTTACGACAAGAAACATTATAAATCATGTATAATCCTAAACAATTCAGCAAGTATAATAAATAATCATGATAAATCTATCAAAAGTTTTGCAAGGCAAGTTTGAGGATAATCATGAAACTTTGACTAATACTTTTACTTGGTGTTGATGCATAACAAATGCAATATCTTTGAATATGATGTCTATCAAAACTCACTTGAAATCCTTTGTTGATAGCATCAAAATGTGGATAGGATCAGATTATATAATCTTATGTAGATCCTAACAGTGCTAATATATGCTTATGGTGATATTGAAGCCGATTGCTTATATTAGTTGATCTTTAATCCAACTCGCTCACAGCTTTTTTCCCCCTCTTTTTAAGCTTCAAATAGACAATATGATTGCCTTTGAATTTCTTCTTTTTCTTTAAAAACATTTAAAGTTCTTAAGTCAAAGAAGCCATATCATCATCATCATCATCATTGTTGTCATTGGAGGACGATCCTTTAATATATGCATGAATGTTAGTTATATATGCAATATAGTTTTTATCTTTGATTTCCCTAGCTCAATGTTGGATTGAATTTTGTACCAATGTCATGCGAGGTATGGGCATGAGAGAGCCCGCGCTTAATCAAGGGCCGTAGGCCTACTTTTTAGGCAATACCTCTAAACCTATTTTCCTCTTTACCGAGGGGTAGGTTATGATAGCGATTAGGGTTTAGGCGATCAAGGTTGTGAAAGTTTAAAAGAAGCGTGTGTGAGAGTAGAGAGGAAAAGAGTAGAGGGATGACTGGACTCATTAGTCATGAGAAGCGAAAGAAAAATGAGAGATTTGAATGCATGAGAAATAAATGAAAAAATGGACCAGTCAATTTGGTTGGTTCAGTTTTCCCATGGAACTAGAGACCGCATTGAAAATTGTTGAAGAAACATCTTCAATTGATCTTGATGATATCCAAACCATCCTTAATATATTACTTACTATGGTATATGTAGATGTTTGAACCAATGGACTATGTAATATCCATGATGTGATTCATTAGAAAGAAGTTTGCAAATGTCTTGCTATGATAAACAGTATTAATCAACCTAAAGGATCAACAGTTCATAATGTTTATGTTGAAGCTACAAAGATCAAGTCGACGGTGATGTAACAACCATAGGTCAACTAAGTAGCCATTAAAAGACTTGGATTCACATAGCAATTAAATCCAGATAAAGCATGTAGTAGAGCAGCTAGGTCGTCTGACAGGTCATATAGAGAATGCAATGAGAAGACAGCAGTAGTTGCCATTTTTCGTTAGTCGTAAGGGTTCAAGGAAAGAAACAGTATGCATAGTACATTCCCTAGACAGCAGTTCATTGAAAACTCTCTCATGGTTATTTGTTTCTCTAATTGATCTTCAACGGATAGATTGAAGAATAATATAAAAGGGAATACCTTAGAAAACTAGAAGAGTGTGCCAAAAAAAAAAAAAAAAATCAAGAAGTTTACCTCCTATTGTTTTTCTTAGCTATAAGCTCTATGTCATATTGTTTTGATATTTATGCTGTTTAGCAATTGTGTAAAGGATTAAGTGTACAAGTATAAGAGCAACAGCTAAGTCCAAATAGTGATATTTACCATAAATAGGATAAGTGCTAGTTATTTATAACTTTCCAAGTAAATTGTTAGTGAAATTTAACCCGTCTTGAGGTTGTTAGTGTAAGAGTGGACGTAGGCTTGTGGATAAAGCTGAACCACTATAACTTCCTATGTCCAACTGTTTTCTTTTGTTCAGATACATTGGCATACAATTAGTTGTCGTTTTCTCAAATATTAGGTTGAGTGGATCTTTATTTAGTGATTAACTAATTTCTATAAAAGATCATCAAAGTTTGAAAACAACTTATTTATCCCCCTCTAGGTTGTATGGTTAGCCACCGATAAAAATCACTGGTTCCAATTTTATGGAATCAAGAACTAGACCGATGTCGTCGGAAACCGCCTAGAACTAACCAGTCTTGTCTAGTCTGAGTGTTTTTTGGTTTGATTGGTCCATGTTGTTCACGCTTAGCCAATTCACTAATAAACTTTTTGATTTTGCCAATATAGTCATAAATCTTTGTGCGAAATTCTAATATAGCTCTTCTAGTAAATTGTCTTCGAATATCGTTGATGTGGCAATTTACAAGTTGTCCACGTTAGCAGGACAATCAATATGAATGGACAACACTTTAACAATTTTCAACAACTCATCGGAAACTTTGGAATTTCGCGCAAAGCTTTATGACTATATTGACATAATTATCTCGTTTATTCTTACATATTCTCACCTTCCTCCATGACCTTTCTCTGTAATGAAAATGCAGTTCTCACTTTTTATTTCCATTCAATCTCGTTCCAATTAACTAAATGTTGTCAAGAAAAAGAATGACGATCCTAATTTCACCTCGTTGGTTTATACCCAATAAAGAAACGGCCATTAAGGATATGAAACTTTCCACATCCGCGAGGATTTTAAAATGGTAAACCGATGATCTGAGCAACATTTTTTGTTTGTTTTATGGAGAATGAATGATTAAAAAATATTTTTCAAAAAACAATTGATTATATTGCTTTTCAAAAATAAATTAGTGAAAAATATTTTCATTGTCCTCTAAAATATTTAGGCATAAATAATTGTCGATACTGTAAATATGTCATTGACTAATTATTTCAAGGACACTAATAATTAGTTTTTAAAAAATATTTTCTAAAATATTTAGTTTTCGTGAAATAAATGGAACCATACACGTGAAAGATATCCAAGATTTGTGCATTTCTACGATTATTTTCAGAGCTTGGGAGAAACTACTAGAACCACGCTTTAATAATAAAATCAGGCTAATTTTACGGTGTCACACCTCTCGCGCTCTGCCCACCGCCCTGTAAAAACCTACACGACAAAGTTCCATCCCTACATGGTTTTACATAAACATTGACCCATAACGCCGATTCCATCATACTTTCGTAGGCTGCTGCTTAATGCCGAAGCTTTATCCCTGATAACAGGCGAGAAGCTGCTGATGATTACATGCTTATTCTGGTCCTCCAGCACAAACTAGGGAGATCTTCCAGTCACCAACTTTCATTCACATTTCGTCTGTTCTGAATTCTGAATTCCCCGTCGATTAGCCGCAAGCCGAACTTAACCCAACAAGCTCTCATTTTCATAGAACACCTTTCTCTCACAGGCTCAACGCAGGCTTCCCTCGCTGAACCTGGATACTGAAATTCCCTTTTCTCCGATTCACTCTCCATTCACATTTACTTGCAGAGTTGAACTACAAAAGATTTTGCCAAAAACAACTGGCATTCAGAAGTGGTTGGATTGGGTCAAGCCATATTAGCTTTAAAGGGGAGAAGCATGTAAGAATTTTCCTGATGTGAGCTACATTAATTGATATTGTAATTAACCGTTTTTACGGAGTTGATCTAATAAAGTAGGATATAAAGTTTCTTAACAGTAGAATATGGGCCCGGCTTGTGTGGGACAAGTTGGGCCCGGCCCATAATGAGAGGGCCCGTCCAAAACTCTATAAATAGCGCTAAGGCCCCTCCTCTAGCCCTCATTCTTCCAAAATACTCTCTCAACTCACATAAGGCAATCCGTGAGTGACGGTTTCATCGAGCCAGGAACCGAGGGTCATAGAGGAGAAGATCTTCACATTAAAGGCTCGGATTGCTGTCGTTTTGCTCCAAGAATCATGAATTCAAAATCAGGTATGCAAATCTTCGTTTTCGCCTTTAGGATGTTCGAGTTTCTAGCTATGTCGATCTTGGGAAGCCGTTCCGACGGCCTACATTTGGTATCAGAGTCGGCATAAACTAGAACTCAAACGTATTAAAGAATTTATTTGTTCAAATTTGCTGTTGATTGTGTATTCGGATTCATTGTCGACTGATTTCGTGCGTAGCATGCCTCTGATAGAGGCGAAATCTGCTATCTATACCCATTTCGGATTTGACTTAAGCTCGGAACGTTTTGCTCATTTTTCATGATTTTTGGTCCGATGAAAGTGAATTTTTATTGCATAAATGGCTTCTCCTCGTCCATACGAGCAATTCGGTGGGTAGAACGTCTTGAGATGATGTCGGAAATGTCCTCACGCACCACCACGCGCCTAGGCGGTGCTGGGAGTTGGCGCCACGCACCGCCGCGCGGCCTCGCGCGCGCGCGCGCCATGTGCGCCAATGCATGGACCGCCTCAGTCGTGATGACGTCATCGTGACATCATCCCGCCGACTTCACCACCGCCATGATGTGTCTATTATGACGTCATGATGACGTCACGTAAGCCACCTTACGTGCGACCGTCACGTGGCATGTGACATCAACGATGACGTCACCACGACCGACCCGGGTTGACCCGACCCGGGTTGACCGGGTTGACCTAAACTGGTTGACCGTTGATCGGTTGGACCGTTGACCGGTTTGACCTGTTGATCGATCAGACCGGCTTTGGCCCGGTTTCTGGACGCCAGTGCATGCAGCTCATGCGCCGCACACTCTAGCGGCGCGTGAGGGCGCGTGTGACGTCCGTTTGGCGCGTGGTTGGTGTTGACGTGATCGTATGTGAATTTCCTACTCTGTGGTGTATTTATTTGCATTATTTGATGCCTCTAATGATATGAAATTGTGTGTAAAACCATAAAGACGTGAATTTTGATGTAATTTTGGAATATTTCTACATGGTTTGAGAAATACAATTTTCTGCTTATGATTATATCATCACTTGAGGAATATATATAATGTTGATTTATTAGTAGTATGTATTAGTGGATGGAGCAATGCAATTCGCATGACTTGTGATTTTAGTGACAAACAGCCCCTGTCATCAAGTCTAAAATCACTTTTGAAAGGTGAATGTGAGTCATAAAGTTATATCCTTGATATGAGAAATTTTTTATGATTCAGTTGGGTTGTGACCGCTAAAGTGGCACACTTGATTGGATTTTAGAAACGTCAGTCTCATATCATAATGTGATGTCTCCTGTTCTAATGCATGTTTATACTCCCAAAGGAGGTATTTGTGCGTTAGTCTATAGAGGGATACGTGTACAGCATATGGTTGAAAAGTGACTAACCTTAGTGGTTCATACACCCAAAGGTGATGAATTCGCGAAAGGTTAGAATATATTTTCATGGACCGCTGACATGTGAAGAGTATACAATTGTATGTCATGTATTCTGCCCAAAGGTGTTTATATGATGATGCATGTAGCTCTTGAGATGTGTGTTTAGCACTCACATGATGCTAATTATATGTATTGCTTGTATAAACAGTCACCTTCTCTGTAAATGGCAATTCCATTGCAATTGAGGTTCTTACTGGATCAAACTTTAAGAAATGGAAAGAGGATTTTCTGTTTGGGATGGAGTTGGCAGATGTTCATATTACTCTTACTGAGGATAGGCCGGCAGACCTTACTGATGCCAGTATAGAAATCCAGAAAGTACGTTTTGCTGCATGGGAAAAGAGCAACAGAATTTGCTTGCTCATTATGAAACGGTCAATTCAGGAACATTTGATGAGTGGCTTACCAACTGACTGTACTGTTAAGGAAATGATGGAAGCTTTGGAGGCCAGGTATCGTGTCTCCTCCAATGCTGAGATTTGTACACTTATGCAATCACTCTTTAATATGAGGTATGATGGCTCGACTGGAGTTAGAGATTATGTGCTTAGGATGGTAGATCTTCAGACAAAACTCCAAATTCTTTAGGTTGATATCCCTGAAGCTTGCATTGTGCATCAAGCATTAAATACTCTTCCTCCGGATTTTGGAATTTTCAAGACGAACTATAATTCGCAAAATGAGTCTTGGTCAATCAATGACCTTATAGTTAGAGTAGTGGCAGAGGAAGAGAAACTGAAGAAAGAAAGAGGACATCTTGCCATGTATGCCTCTAGTTCTGCCAGCAGAAAGGGTAAATGGATTGCACATCATAGAGGAAATCCTAAAGCCATAGGCACTTTTAACAATATAGCTCCTAAGAGAGGAAATCCTGAAGCTGCTGGCCCCTCCACCACTATGGCTCCTAGAAAGGCACCTTTTAAAAGGGAGGGTGTCCTTTGCTACTTTTGTAGGAAGAGGGGACACATAAAGAAACACTACAATAACTATAAAGCTTGGTTGTCTAAAAATGAGCACAAAGATAATGATTCTTTGGCACTTATCTGTGAATCCAACCTATCTGAAGCCCCATCCAGTTCTTGGTGGCTAGATAGTGGTGCGACTAATCATGTTGCATTTACCATACATGGATTCACAAACATAAGGACACCAAATAAGGATGAATCAAAGTTCACTGTGGGAAACAACGACACGATCGATGTTGAGTTCGTGGGAGATGTCATTTTGATTTTAGATACTAGTTTTGATATGATATTAAGAAACACTTTTTATGTACATTCCTTTAGACGGAATTTAGTTTCCGTATCATGTTTGGACGTGTGGTTACTCTTTTGAAATAAAGAATAGTACTATATCTATGTTCTTTAGTTCAAATAAGGTTGGGTGTTGCCACATGTTCAATGGATTGTACAGATTGTGTTTATCTCCCAATGATATATACATCGCTAATACAGTTCAAAATGTCGTTCCCAAAAGACCTCTACCTAAGGAACAGTCTTATGCGTTATTGCATAAACGACTTGCATAAACGACTAGGTCATATATTTAAAGAAAGAGTAGAAAGGCTGATAAAGACACACATCCTACCTACTCTTAAAGGTGACTTAGAGACTTGCATAGACTGTTGTAGAGGAAAGATAACTAAGATAAAGAAGAAAACCGCAGTTCGAAGTTCGACTTACTAGAAGTCATTCACACGATATCGTGGACCCTATACTGCAACTTTGTGTAGAAATTTTTATTTCATCACGTTTATCGATGATTATTCTCGATATGGTTACCTATTCCTGATTAAGGAAAAGTCTGAATCTCTTGACAAATTCAAAATTTTTCGGACTGAAGTTGAGAAACAGTTAGGAAAGGTAATAAATGTGGTTAGATCTGATCGAGGTGGAGAATATTATGGTAGACATGGCAATGTTGGGCAAATTAAAGGGCCATTTGCTAAATATTTAGAGGATTCTGGGATAGTAGCCCAGTTCACTATGCTTAGAAGTCCTGAACAGAATGGTGTGGCTGAAAGGCGCAATCGTACTCTCATGGATATGGTAAGGTGTATGATGAGTAGGACTAATTTGCCCTGACTTTTTATGGGGTGAGACTTTAAAACAACCCTTTATATATTGAATCGTGTTCCTACCAAAGTCGTTACATCAACCGCTTTTGAATTATGGACTCGGACGCAAACCAAGTTTGAATCATTTCAAGGTATGGGGATGTCCTGCAGAAGTAAGATTGAATAATCCAACATTAGGTAAGTTGGAGGCTAAAACCACTCGATGCTACTTTGCATCTTACTCAGAATATTCGAAGGGATATCGGTTTTATAATCCAAGTGGAGGAACAAGGATTGTAGAATCACAAACAGCCAAGTTTTTGGAATTTGATGTGGCCGAAGAGCATGATTGCTCACAAATTAGTGAACATGACAACATGATGAGACCTGCGATGTCTTTCTCCTTACCTGTGTGGACAATTATGGAGCCTACTGTGCCGCAAACTGAACCTGTTAACACTGAGAATCCTATTGATGAAACGGCCATAGATGAAGTCCTTCAAGCTCCTCATACTCAAAATGAGATTGCAATGGCTCCACTTAGGAGGTCTACTAGAGAAAGGCGTTCAGCTATACCGCCAGACTATATAGTCTATTTAGGAGAACATGATTACGATATAGGCTGCATTAGAGATCCAGTGACTTATATAGATGCCGTTTCCTGTTCTCAATCAAATTTGTGGTTGGATGCAATGAGAGATGAGATGCGGTCTATGAAATATAATGGTTTTTGGGAGCTTGTTGAATTACCGGAAGGTTGTAAGCCCATAGGTTGCAAGTGGGTTTATAAGACTAAAAGAGATTCAAAAGGAAAGATTGAGAAATTTAAAGCCAGACTTGTGGCCAAGGGCTTCACTCAAAGAGAAGGAATAAACTATGAAGCAACATTTTCTCCAGTTTCTTCTAAAGACTCCTTTAGAGTGATCATGGCGTTAGTAGCTCATTTTGACATGGAATTATATCGATGGATGTTAAAACCGCTTTTCTAAATGGAGACCTTGATGAGGAGGTTTATATGGTGCAACCCGAAGGTTTTGCAGCAAACGATTGGTAAGTTTGTATGTAAACCGAAGAAAGCTATTTATGGTCTCAAACAAGCTTCCGACAATGGTACTTGAAGTTTCACAATGTTGTTACTTCTTTTGGTTTTGTTGAAAACAAAGTAGATCAGTACGTATACTGTAAGGTCAGTGGGAGGAAATTTATTTTTCTTATACTTTATGTGGATGACATTTTGCTTGCAAGTAGCGATATTGGATTGTTGCGTGAAACAAAACAAATGTTGTCGAAGAATTTTGATATGAAAGACCTGGGTGAGGCATCTTTCGTTCTTAGCATTGAAATCCATAGGGATCGTTCTCGTCGTATGTTAGGTTTATCTCAAAAGGCATAAGTTGATCGTATTTTGGAGAGATTCAACATGCAGGATTGCAAACCATGAATTGTTCCTGTCGTTAAGAGTGACAAGTTGAGTCTCTCACAATGTCCTCAATTAGATTTTGAAAAAGACCAAATTGAGGACATACCTTATGCTAATACACTTGGAAGTATCATGTATGCTTAAGTTTGCACCAGACCAAACATTGCCTTTGTAACAGGGCTTTTAGGCAGATATCAGTCGAATCCAAGACACGATCATTGGGTTGTTGCCAAAAAGGTCTTGAGATACTTAAAAAGAACAAGAGATTATATGCTGATGTATAGATATGTCCATGATTTGCGATTATTGACATATTCAGATGCAGACTTTGCTGGTTGTGAGGATGATAGGAAGTCGACAACATGATATATATTCATGTTAGCAGGTGTAGTAACATGGAAAAGTGAGAAACAAAAATCTATATCTTCCTCTACCATGCAAGTGGAGTTTATTGCATGTTTTTTAGTTGCTACTCAAGCTGTTTGGCTCCGGAACCTCATTAAGGAATTGACCATATTTGATTTTGTGGATAGACCCATACAGTTATATTATGATAACAATTCTGCTGTGTTATTTGTCAATAACAACAGAAGTCTCAAAGGGTCTTAGCATATGGAGGTCAAGTTTTTTACGATGAAGGAAATGGTACAAAATGGTGACATTATAGTAAAGCATATTCCCACAGACGATATGTTGGCAGATCCACTGACTAAAGGCCCACGCCCTTGTGTATTTGAGCGACATGTCATGAACATGGGCTTGGGAGAATTGCTGGATACTATCGTTTAGTGGGAGCTATTTCAGGTTTGCTCTAATAAAGTTTAAGTCTGTGTTTTGTTACTTTATGCAACATTTAGATATATGTCAACTCCTTTTGTATAAATTGTTATTGAGTTGTGTACATATATCTAAGGAAAATCTCAAGGTATTGTGTAAGCCTTGAGTGAAGGCTAGGGGCATCTGGTTATCAGCCTTGAACATATGTCTCAATTATACATAAAGAAATGTTAACCATAAAGATAAGACATATGTAGGTTCATTAGAACCATAAAGATATTTTCCGGTGTCACATCCGATTTTCTATGACACTTAAGGTAAGAGAATAGTGACCGACAAAGTAGATAACACATAAGGTAAAACTCTTTATGAGGTGTTATCGATTTGCCACACAACTATATTAAATCCATATCAGTAAAGTTAATAGCACTTGTGACCATGGAAGGTTCTATGTATGTATATGTAGTTACTGCCATGATCCGGTGTTGGAGACTTTATGGGATCGGATTGACTATTGAGAATTATCTCTAGATCAACATAAAGGTGCGCACATACGATACGATCTCAATTAATATGGCCAAGTGGGAGAATGTAAGAATTTTCCTGATGTGGGCTACATTAATTGAGATTGTAATTAACCGTTTTTACAGAGTTGATCTAATAAAGTAGGGACATAAAGTTTCTTTAACGAATATGGGCCAATTGTGTGGTGAGCGCCCGGCCCGTGATGAGGGCCTGTTCAAAACTCTCTATAAATAGCGCTAAGGTCCCTCCTCTAACCCTCATTCTTCCAAAATACTCTCTCAACTTACATAAGGCAATCCGTGAGTGGCGGTCTCATCGAGCCAGGAACCGAGGGTCATAGAAGAGAAGATCTTCAGCATTAAAGGCTCGGATTATTGTCGTTTTGCTCCAAGAATCATGAATTCAAAATCAGGTACGCAAATCTTCGTTTTCGCCTTTAGGATGTTCGAGTTTCTAGCTATGTCGATCTTGGGAAGCCGTTCCGACGGCCTACAAAGCAGACCAAGGATCAAAAGAATTGTGCTCCTATATACAAATACCAACTCAAAAAAGCTCAAACTGAACAAAAAGTACCCTAAAACAACCAATTTGTGACCAACCAATTTGTGATCTTAAACCAAGATGAGGTAAGATGTCAAAAATCAATAACCACTTTCAATCATTACTAGATCTTTGGTACCTAGCTCCCCTCCCTGCCGTCCGTGTGTTGAGATCAATGTTTTCTCCTGGTACTTACATGAGGAAGCTTTCATTTGAGTAGAGGGGCAGTCATCTGGGGCGTGTAATTCACATTTAATCAGAAAAACACAATTGAAATGTTCTCAATACTAAGGTGAGTCCTGGGACGATGCAACTTATAATTTCTAGTTCTCCAAATGTAGTAAACTCACGCTTTCTGGGCTAGTTTAGAGACTGCAATCTGTATAGTGTTGCCTCTCAGATTACTATGAACCCAAGAAACATCTTTCCATGTAGAAGAGTCTGCATCAATCATACAAGACTCATAAGTCTTTCTTCACAGGTATCTACCCAATGAGCTTGAGCGAAATAAATGAGTTTCTTGCAGTCAATCTCATAAATTATGGGTACTATCAACAACAATTTATGATGACAAATTTGAGGAAGAAATCATTTGGTATTATTACCTCGCCTGAGCATGTCTTGCACAAAGCGTAGTATCTGTTTCTTCATCTCCTGCATGACATGCCAGACTAACTGCTGCATGGGGAGTCCGTTCACATGGAAGAGCTACCAACTGTGCCCCTACATTATGTTTATGTATATCGTCTAAGAATTGGAGATGCCTCTGAGACAAGAAAATTCCTTGCAGTGCCTCCAATTTTCCAGATCTCTTTGGAGTCGGATCATTCTGACTTTACAGGACACGACTAAGTCACCAGTCAAAAGAGAGAAACTGGATGGAAAGATGCATTGGTGAGAGAGAAAGCAATATGATCTGATGACCTGTGAGGTTGTGCATGCCAGTTTTATGCACTTGGCTCAGTTTAGATAGATGGAGGACTGGAAAGCCTTTTGGTGCCAAATTTCAAATTGCAGCTAGTGCAATTATGGTGCCAGTTTGCCAACTCAATTTCACGTTGGACTTCAATGATGTTGCCCTCTACAGCTGTATGCTTTTGATTGTGTCTGAAGAGCCAATTACTGAATGCCCACTCCAGGAGCACAGAACATCAAGAGTTTAATGATCGTGCCATCACGAGCTTTAATGCATCCTGTACTTCTTGTGTGTTTTCTGCCTTGCATTCACTAACATGCAGCACTTCCAAGGAGGTTAACTCCATGAGGCCTTCAATATCACGGATCTCCCCGCATCTTTGGACTTCTAGGACATTCAACATCTTCAAGCTTGATATATCCGGTAATTTATCAAGTGAATCACAGTCGGACAAAATCAAACTTCGTAAAGCTCTTAATTGGCCAAGCCCACTGAGATTTCGTATTTCACAGTACGATATATTCAGGACTTCCAGGGCAATTAGTCCTTCAAGCCCCTCAATCTCTTCTACTGCTGATTGGATGAGATTTAGTTCTGATAGTGTCCTCAAATTGCCAACTGCTGGCAATCCTTTCAAAGAAAAACAACGTTGAATAGATAAAACAGACAATGACGAAGGAAGTTCCGACACTTCTCGAAGATTTACACCAGATAGAACGAGTTTCTTCAGATGTCTACATGAGAGGGGACCATGCGTAAATGAAAGGTTAATGATTTTAGAATGAGACAACTCTAATATCTTCAGTTTTGGAAGTCCTATGGGCACAAATAAGGGATCTCTCAACCTGGCTTTTGGCTTCTTCCATGTTGAGGCACATATGAGCTCCTTAGGATCTTTATCACCCAGGCATATCTCCTCCAACTTCACTAAACCCTTGAGATCTGGCAAGGCCTTCATCCTTTCAGAACTCACGCGCAGACAAGTCAAACTGGTGGGAAGCTCTGGCAGTGCTTGAATCTTGTTGCACTGAAGTAAATCAAGAGTCTGAAGACAAGAAAGACTAATAATTTCCGAAGGTAGGCCAGAAATACTGGAATGTCCCAATTTCAGTATCCTTAGATGATCTAGACTCTTAATAGCGGTGGGAATGGCTCCCTTCAAACTCTTACAGTAGGAAGCATGTAATTCTTCAAGGTTGGCAAGATTTCTAATTTCTTTAGGCAATTCTCTAATGAAACAATAGTCCATTTTCAACACTTTTAATTGCCTGAAGCAAGTAATTGAATTGGGCAATTTAGATATGCCTGTCCCCGTAATATCCAACCGCTCTATCCATTCCAAATTGCAAATTGAATCCGGAAGTCTTTCTATCCAACGACAATCCTTTAGAGACAAGTGTTGAAGTTTCCCCAGCTTTCCAACTGAGACAGGGATTCGAGTAATTTTTGCATTTTCTAGCAACAGTACTGAAAGAGCTGTCAAGCCACAAAGTGAATCAGGCAGATGACTTAATTGGAGACAGTTGGAGGCACTAAAAATCTCAAGCTGCTTCATGTGAACCATTGACACGGGAATTTCTTGTACTGAAGTCCCATCAATAAGGAGCTCCTTAAGAGCTTTCAAGTGACCCAGTTCAATTGGCAGCATATTGAGTTCGTTGCAGAACCTCAAATTTAAGGAAGTTAAGCACTTTAGATAACGGATGGAAGTATCTAACTTCATTAGTTGTGAACATCGTTCTAGTATCAAAATCTCCAAGTCCGAGAAAGAGGACACGTTGGGGCTTATCAATAGGTTAGCACAACCCGTAAGATTCAAGACTTTCAAATGTGGCATCTGCAGAAATATAACAGAAAAATTGATTAGTACACTGAACAAATTTTTAGAGCAAATAAAGTCTAAAGACTGTTTCTTTTGCAGAAAAATGATTTTTGAAATCTAATCTTCCAATCATGGCATAGCTTAAGAAGCAATTGGAAAATGTTTTCATAATTAAAAAAGATTCTCATTTAGATTTCGAAGAATGACTTAACCTTTCAACAACCAGAAAATCGTTTCCCTTAACTAACTCAACCTAAGATTCCACTACCGCCATCGTCCAAACACCCTTTAATTGTTGTTGGCAGGCGACAGATTATATCCTTAAGTATTTCAAGAATAATATTCAGTTCCGTACATGCCAAATGCTGGAAAGTGTCATATCTTAAATCAGACTTCGTGAAAACCTTTCTGATGAAATCTTTCTCACCAGGAAAACTGATTTACTGAAATAAACAAAGCTTAATCTACCTTGATTTCTCTCCAACCTCCCCAGTCTTCAGTGACTTTGCTCCATGAAAGATCGAGAATGACTAATTTCTCGACATGGAAATTAGTAGCTTTAAAATCTCTGGTGCATCCTTGCCATTGGAGCCACTTTAAATTCGGAAAAACATTAGCAAAATCACCATCAACGTTTGCACGATCCAAGATAAGAAATCTTATGTTTGGCATGCTCTTAAAATCTTCAGCGACAAATTTGAGGTGTTCTGTCCCCTATAATGGAAAAAATATATGGTGGAGAAAATGAGAAATAGCTAAATAAGTAAATCGTTAAAGAAATAGGACAGTTTCTCAACACTCCAAGGCTCAAGAACAGGGTAAGGCACGCATTCCACTATAGAATTACAGAAGATACTGTACCTCCATCTTCTCTGTATTCCAGGCTAATTCCAAATTGCATAGCCTGCCTCGCCTTCCCGGATCTAGATGATCCTCTGTTCGTATAATTTGTTGGCCAAACTCCCTTAGCAGCCTATGCATCCTTAATTCATTGTTTCTTCCAATTTTTACCAGGGACTTGACATGGAGTGCATCAACTCCATCAGAGGGAGGAAAACGGGGATTATGCCACATAAATGAAGCAATTCGACAATCCACATCTGCAGGGAGGCACGCAATATCCAGAAATATCTCTCTTTGCACTTCGCTCAATTCTTCATAACTAACCATCAAAATCTCTTGAATGCGCAGGCCAAATTGCAAAATTGGCTCCTCTCTTGCAGTCAGTTTTTCTACTAATTTTCTGTCCAAGAGTGAACCAATTACTTCAATAAGTAACGGAATCCCATTCGTAGAGTTAATAATATCTTTTGCAGCCTCATCAAAATCAGGAATTGGAAGATTTCTTCGCAGTGCATACTTTCGGAAAAGCTCAAGAGATTGATCATTATTCATTACATTGATTTTGTAATAATGAGCTGACCCTTGAGATGTGAACTTTGGAAGAATAGACATGACACTGGTGGTAGTGGTGACAATTATCCTACTTCCACAACCAAACCAATCAAGCTTTTCTCCAACAATTTCATGGAGATGCGACAGTACCTCCACATCATCAAGAATGATGAGGACTTTCATATTCTGTAATATTTCTTTAAAAAACTTGACTCCTTTAGGCACATCATCAACCTCGAATTCTCGCTTTAGGATATCAGACATCAACTTGCTTTGCAAAAACCGAACACCTCCAAGTTGTTTCGTTGTTGCTGAAATATCGGCAAGGAAACTACAACGGTCAAACCGAGAAGAAATGTGCTCGTAAAGGACTTTGGCCAGAGTCGTCTTGCCAACCCCACCCTCCCCCCATATTCCAATGATTCGCACATCACTCACTTCTAAATCAAGTAAGTCCATCATCTCCTCCACTTGTTTGTCAATTCCCAAAAGATATTCGACAGCGACATGTGGGCTCTTCCTATATGAGTTGGAAATAAGGACCACTGGTTCTTTTGCTTCATCTTCGATCCGAACCTCCTACAAGGACAAATAAATTGTAAACAAGAAAAGCAGTTGCGGGAAATGAAAATGGATAAGTTTTGGATTTAAGTTTCCTTCTATACCGTGCTGCGCTTCAGAAACGACGCACAAAACCCATCAGTCATATCCTAGTAACCGAGCCCACCTATGTTATTTCAACACTTCAACCGTTGGACAGGTAGGATATTGGATTAAATGGAATATAATCAAACTCTAGATGATTATACTCCATTTGCAATATTATCCCAATCTCTCTTAATAGCTTTCATTGATTTTGTAGAAATCTTCACATTTGTGCCATGACTTGGTGTGTTTGGGATGGGGACGCTGTAGTTTTATGAGTGGATTTCGACTCCAACGCCTTGCCAGGAGGCAGGACAAAAGTTTGAAAGTAAGCGTTAGAATAGGAATAGAGTAGGACCGACAAAAAAAAATAAATAATAATAAGGCGAGTAAACTACTCGTAGAATTTTCTTTAAAATAAAATGATTTCTTTTCTCTCCTCCATCTGCTACTCCTCTAATTTTAGAGAGTTAAGAGGTCATTCTTTAGGATCATTTTATAATTTTGGACAAGTTTTTTTTCTACAGAATTCTCCCTTCTCTTTTTGCTAATTATATTAAGTCTATCTTGTATTTTGGCAAGGTTCTCTTCATGCATGACAATGTATCATGAAGAAAATTGTTGGAGATCTTGTGAAAAGATGCAATATTCAATTTGTATATTTAAAGAAATTCATAAATTTAATATTGGAAAGGAAAATCTAATGCATGCCCTCTCCACATGTGACTCCAGCCTCATCCAACCACTTGGCCCTTTTATGTCTACTCTAACTTTATATAAAAGGAAAATCTCAAATGCAATACTCTTTATTAATAAAATTAAATCACACTGTCCAAATAACCCGCATGTGGCTAGCAAGGCATGTAGTACGACGGTCCCCTATCATAATAGCAACAAACACCTAAGAGTGAAAAAGGTCTCATGTCGAATTATTGAATTATTATAGTTGTGCAATTTTATCTTAGTTGTGCAATTTTATCTTAGTTTGTAGAGTTGATCTAGTACTATTATTGGTATAAGTTGTTATGATCAACCATAACATCAAGAACCACGTGTCCATTTGTTCATTAGATTTTCTAAGATTTCAACCGTATTTTTCAATACAGAAATTACAAACATCGGGTCTTCGTCATTGCATCAAGTTGAGATTTTGTTAAGCTTTATACACGTGCAGAATCGCTTTATATTAAATTTGTTTGTTTGTCTAGAATTTACAGTTTTGCATTACATGCACCCAATGTACACTGTATCAACACATGCATATACACACGCACACATTGGGAGAAGGGGGATGGGGAGGGGGGAGAGAGAGAGAGAGAGATACCTCGATTGACGAATCAACCATGTTCAATCCTTTTTCCTTTGTGCTCATTGGATTATCTTCATGTGAAACTTCGTAGAATAAAGTTGGATCTAGCAACTGACCGTCTTGAAGCAAAACCTCTAAATCATTCTCTAGTGGCTTGCATATTAGTCGGAATCCACACTTCTTCACAAGTAGTTCATGATAATTGCATACTCTAATGCCAATGCGGAAATGAGTCTGGTCATTTGGACCAAAATGGTCTATTGTCCACAAATCCTTTAATTTCATATACTCCAGCCACACATTATCCAAATCAAAGAACTTGAAATGCCTGCTGTGTATTGCGGCTTTGCAATTAACAGATCCTATAACCTCAAATCAGTACTCTCACGTGTCCTATGGAATAGTTGAAATACAACACAAAAAGCTACTCCTAGGATCTTTTCATATAAGCCCTTTGAAGCCACGAAAGATATATAACCATCTTTATTGGGTAGCAACCACTTTGGCATCTCTCCTCCAGGTAGAACAACTCGATGATTTGGTTGGCAATGAAATTTCTGTCATAGATGTAGACTGTTAGATAGTTTTTTTGAAATTGGCACCTAAAAGGAGGAGTATGAATGAGTTAAGTGGCAATCCTAGAGTTTTATATATAGTTAGCAATAGCAATATAAAGATTTTTTTTGTACTTAATTGGTGAAAACATGACATGTATTGTTAAATATTTTGTAACCAAATGAACATGTGTTATTGAAGTTTTTCATTGGGCGGTCCTTGTAATTTAACAGCGAACTAGAGTTCTACAAATAAAGAGAATATCATTTGCATCGCCTTACAGCAACCTCCATTATATGTCTACACAATCACTTTTTATATGTTTGCTTTTTCTTTTTTTTTTTTAATTAGCCCACCATTCCGGGATTTTTAGCCTTTTGCAATGCACAAACACCCAATGCAAGCCACAATGTACCCTACTCCATATCAATGCAGAGAGAGAGAGAGAGAGAGAGTCTAACCTCAGGCATGAACAAATCATTCATGGGGAACCCATTACGAACTAGCTCCCGACTTGAATATAACTCAACGTTCTCAACGTCATGTATGTTGGAGGGAATTCTAGTTAGAGATTTGCAATTATTTGCCTCTAGTCTTCTCAATTTCCCGGAATCTTGGGGATCTCTTGTAGTTGTTGGCAATTTGAAACCTCCAACTCTTCCAAGTCATTTAGTCTCTCTAATGTAGGAAGGGTAGTAAAATTGTTTCCAGACAATTTTAATATGAATAAGCGAGGACAGGAAAGATTTTCCGGGAACTCTACTTCTGATAGATGGCACCCTTCAAGACTCAACTCCCGTAACTTACAGTGGTTTGCAATTGAATCATGGACACGCTCCAAGTTTTTGCACATATAGAAATTCAATTCCTCGAGATTTGGAATATAAGAGAGGTCCGGCGTACAAACCAATGACTGGCATTTATCAAAGTTAATGAACTTCAATTTTCCAAAGCCCTGCAAGAACAATAAACCAGCATGAGCAACGATCATTCCTTTGCCAACTGATTCATCACATGTATTTAAGCTAACATCTGGAATCGTATGTAGAGATTCGCAACCACCCGCCTGCAAATCCCGCAAAGGTAGTGGAAGGTTGGGAATCTCTTCTATTCATCACTTATTAAGAAGTGGTGATTGGTTGATCGTTTTTTAAAAAAGAAGACATATTGTGTATGCCTAATTGGTCATAAACATAACAAAAATATGAAAAATAATAGAGTCTGAGCCGTCTTGCATAGTTTTTTGCTTTGAGCTAGATATATGTTGGTGTAGTGTAAGAGCTCAAAGTTTACTATATCATAATAAACACAACCACCACATATATACCTTGCATTTGTATACATAAATAAAAAAAAAAAAAAAATGTAGATGCATCGATAGACTTTGACATCTCGATCCTAGTGGATTTCATGTGTGATTTATTAAACCTCTATGGTGCACGTCCGCCAAATACATGGTAAGTCTTTTTGCACCTTCTTTTGATTAAGCTTTAACTACTTTATTCTTGAGACGCCTTTATCAATGAGTAGTCATTCCATGATGATTTGGATTTTTCAATACGGTAAATTTTCAATGAATTTTCTAAAATTATAGCACATCATTCTAAAGGAAGAAAATAGTATTAAATGAAAGGGAGTCTAAGGAATGAAATTTGACATGTCATATCTGAAATTGTATTTGAAGGCGTATCCTCGAAAGATAAATATGGTGAGTGTTTATATAGGGCAAGTTAGGAATATCAATTAAACTTCATAAATTGAGACAAACTTAATCAACACTTTCCCTCGCGCATGCACATTGTGAATGGAAATGTTGCTATTAGTAGGAAGGGGCTTACCGAACAGTTTTTATATGGTAAAAAATTTGAAAATTATCGTCATGGAGACTCGATGGTTTACATGTTATTGAGTTTCATATTAGTGAATTGTGCACCGAGATGGTATTCCAAAAGCATCCCCCTTCTAATAGTGATGTCAAGTTTGTGTCACTTTTGGCATTCCTTATGGTGAAAAGAGGGGACTCCACCTAAGTTCAATTCTGCTAGCCATCCTCAAACCGATAGAAAAGCTAAGGCTGTTAATAGAATTTTGGGCAAGTCAATTTTCAAATTCTGTTGCCAGCAAAATTTTCACTGAAACTTGTTTAACAATAATGCTTTGGTAAGTAACCAGTACTTTTAACCAATACTTTTAAGTTACTACATAGTTTGAAATTACAAACTATTTCATTACGTAGCTTACCAATAAGTTAATGATATTGACTTTTACAGAAAACTGGTAAGATGCGGTAAGATGCCTGTGCATTGCATGGATAAAACTATATTTAATATTCTTAATGTTAGATATCGACGTGACTTTTTCGCAAGAGAGATAAAACATGTGCAGAAAATGATAACAAAATAACTATACACATCCATGAAATTCTTTGCTAGAGCTTATATGGAATTAGCAGGTTTATCCTCTAACTAATACAGAGGGTTAATATCATGAAAGATCCTAAACTAGTCTCCCATGATATATTTACATCAGACTAACTTTTGCCTCACAAAAATCTCAAGTTGATACCTCTAGCCCAAATTGATCCTTCGTAATGCAAATCTATCAAGACACATGGCAGACGACTGCAACACGGATTTGATTTAGAGAATCATGGATTCAACGTGAAAAATCTACATGTGATGATATTAAATCCAAACAGAAATTAGTGAACATTATTGGAAAAACTGAGTAAGCCTTTGGTTTTTGACACATTATATCAATGAGTACTACTCCTAACAACTTCGTGCACCGAAGGACTCATCCGTCACTTGGATGCCCTTAGGCAATAACCTTTACCCACCGTACATGGCTTGGAAAAATGAGTAATACGTTGATTTGGGTCTCCCTTAATGGAATCTGACCAAAGCCCAAAAACATGTATCTTCTTGAATAGATTTTATGTGCAAAAGCCCCCAGCAAAATTGAAAAGCACTAATCAAGGAATGACATTGAATAATTTTCACCAATAGTAACTTCTATATCTGTAAGTATTGTCTTCTACATGCGTTCTAATCGGATGGACTAGTTGTGCATTTCTTTTGGTTTAGTATGACCCACCTATGAATAAATCTGACAAGCCAAGATTTTCGGATCGATTTTCATTTTTAAAGGTAACTTTTCTTTGTTAGGTCCAACAACATGTAATAGGGCAAGGGATGTAGTTAGGATTAACTAACAAATCCAAGATGGACCGAAAGTGGGCCTCGGGATCATTATTGGGCCAAGAAAGTGGTCATGGTAGACTCATCCCCAAGATCAATATAATTGGGCAATCAGTTTCTACCCAACATGAACTTCCACAAGGAGTTTGGATGGATGATCCACTAAACATTGGGGGCCTCACGATTATTTCTCAAATATGAGCCAAATATGAATTTAATCTTTTCATTTATCATTGTTTGTTAAATGTAAGTCAAATATGAGATGGGTTAGATTCTTTTCGGACCTCATTATACATAATCATATTTAAGCATATAATACACATGTATTTCTAAATAGAATCTATATATACATAAAAATATTATTTTCCAACATTTATTACTGAAATTTGCATTATTCTATAAAATAATTAGGCAATAGAATATAAAGTTATATCAATTATTATTGAAATATGTGTAACAATTAGACATGTAGAAAAAGATTCCTAAAGTGACAATAAAAACCGAATTATTTAGCAAAGCTCATGCATGAGCATGCCATGTAGCTCAACCTTGCACGAGCCTCAACTGCTTATTTATAACTCTTATTTGAGTCCATTTACTAGTGTTTATCTGATTGTCTTGAAATTTTCAATCACCATTTTATCTTTGGCAAGAAGTTAATCTATTATCAAACAACATTGTATTTTTCAATTCCTGTATTTATTCAGTAGTTAAGTTTTTAGCTTTTTTAGTTTTACCAAAAGAGCCATAACTCTTATGTGGGTAAAGTTACCAACATTTATTTGATTGTTTTGAAATTACCAACAGTCATAATTATTTACTTGTTTTCATTTGTGGAGCTTACCAACACGCTAAATTTACTTTTTCTTATATGAAATTACGAACTCTTGTTTGAGTCATTTTATTGGTGTTTACTTGATCATTCAAATACTTTACCATCATTTATTGGTTAAATTTTTTTATTAACTCTCTTTATTGTTTTGAAATTATCAAATATTTCAATAATCTATCAATGTTTAGTTGCCAACTTATCAACTTCTATTTGATAGTTTCAAAGTATCTATTATTTTGTTAATATACCCACATTTGTTTGGGGAGCTTTCTAGCACATTTAAGTTACAATCAATTGAAAATTAGTAAATGTACTCAAATAAACATTGGCAATTGTTTCGTAAGAGGTCCTAGTTTGAACATGTTGAAAACATGAACAAATAAACATTGGTAAATTATTAAAACAATAAATGAATTCACAACAATTAGATAAGCGTGGGTAACTTAATCAAATAAGAGTTAATAACTAAAGTAAAACAGTAACTTAACCTGTGAAGAGCTGGTATATCACTCAAACTAATATTGGTAATTTGCTATAAGAGTTAGTAACTTTAATATGATGCTAATTTTAGCAATTTGGTAAGTTCTTGAACCAATTAGTAATATTTATAAAATCAAATAAAAGTTTATGTATAGACTCAAATACAAGTTTCGTAAGAGGTCCTAGTTTGAACATGCTGAAAACATGAACAAATAAACATTGGTAAATTATTAAAACAATAAGTGAATTCTCAACAATTAGATAAGCGTGGGTAACTTAATCAAATAAGAGTTAATAACTAAAATAAAACGGTAACTTAACTTGTGAAGAGCTGGTATATCACTCAAACTAATATCGGTAATTTGCTATAAGAGTTAGTAACTTTAATATGATGCTAATTTTAGCAATTTCGTGAGTTCTTGAACCAATTAGTAATATTTATAAAATCAAATAAAAGTTGATATATAGACTCAAATACAAGTTGGCAATTTCCTATAAAATTAGTAACTTTAATAAATTGGAAGCTTTGCAAGTAATATTGGTTATTTAAAAAAATAATTGGTAATTTAAAATAATCAAATAACTGTCGATACTTCCACAAAGCTTTTGGTAACCTCTAGCACATTTATAGGCTAAGTATTTATTGGTTCTGCCCTAAAACCATTGGCAATTTACTAATTACCCATCAAATAAGTTGCTGATCAAAATTTAGTTACCATTGATTTTGAAATTTACTTATGCTCTTAAGAAATTACTAGCATGAAATAGTAGAGTTTATTACGCACGAAACGCTAGAAATCTACAGTATATAGCGATGCTGCTACTTCTCAAGAATTGGAAGTAATCAAAACCGAACGATGACTTTTCTCTGAAGTTTCTTTTTTGTACTTAATTATGAATAAAGCATTTTTTTTTTTTTTTTTTTTTGTAATTTTCTAACATGAGATGGATAACAGCTTCTTGGGTTTAGCATGAAAAATCAAAGCCTTAGTCAACCTCAGTCACACTGATAAAATTGTTAATTCTCTACAAATTAGTTAAATTTCATTTTGACATTCTAATATTTTATCATGTACACTATTTGAAACTTAACAAGTAAAGTAGATTTATCTATTACCATCCATAGAGTAATGAGTACGTGGCTTCTCAATTCTCTCATGGGAGGGGTCTTTAAAGATATTGGGACTATTACATATATCAAAAGCCTACAAATCAAATAAAAAGTCTCCTTGTATAGCTTAAGTACATTGTATGTTCAGACATTAAATTGCATACGAAGAAATAGAGGTTTCAATTTTCAGCTCATAGTCATGATGGCTTGAGCTCACTGTTGTTTTTTTTATATGTATGGTAGACTTTACTTTTCATTCCTGCACTTTCACTACCTTTTTAATCAAGTACTTATAATTTTTCTAATAAACTCCTTCTACTTACATAAATTTTCTATCAAAATTCTCCCGTACCAAATCTAGCCAAATCTATCTAATGTGGTGATTAGATTCATTTCGCAATATCACGTAGATTAAATATCATACATATGTTAGCAGTCATAAAATTGTCTTCAAACAGAAGCTAGTCAGATAGATTATGGTTTTACTTTTAACCAATTGACCCAAAAAAAAAAAAAAACAGGTTGTGGCAACCCACTCATATATACAAGGGGTGACCACAAGGACAATATTTAATTCATGTTATACTCCAACATCCTCCGATGGCCACGTCAACTAATTTTAACCATATTTGATGTTGGTGAAACTTTATCAAACAATTTGTGTAAATAGAATGACTTGGTTGAAAAAAAAAAATTAAAGCCACATGGACGTGATTGGGAAAGTAGTTAAAGTACAAGAATAAAAAATGAAATCTTTGCTATATATGTATTTCGACTATAATCAACAAGTTGTCAATTATAAGGTAGACTATTTACAAACAGAAGATTTTAGTTGCATTGGTTCTATGCACTAGATTGCTAGCCTACATGTGATGGTTTGATATGTATAAAGAATATAGTAATTGTAGATGTTTTCCTCATGACGATAACATACATAATTTGATTTACTACATACAGGAATAAGTAATGAAAAGAGGAATACGTACCTTCAAATTTTTCGGCACTTGCTTGATCATGCTATTCTGCATATCAAGTCCAACTAACTTCTTTGCACCATAGCCAAATTCTAGAATCAAGGCACAATTGTGACATTCCAACCACCTTAATTGATTAGGAAGATGGATGGGACCTTGGAAAGAATTATGTACGTTATGCAGGATGAGCAACCTCAACTTTCTCATGTTTGTGAAAGCATTGGGACAAATGTATGTCTCTTTGGGATTTGGTAGCTTCAAAGCTATGGCTTTTATCGCATCTTTTCCCTGTTTATTTATTCGAATATACTTAGGTTACTTTGTAACTATAGTAAACAAAGTCAATGGTAAAAATAGAATATGAATTCTTATACACTAAAAACTCTTACCTCATCTCTGATAGAACCTCAAGAACATCATCATAATGCCATAACCTACTGCGTTTGCCAGGATCATCACGACATTCTCCTTCAACAATATCCACACCCATCAATTGTATCAAGTCATGCATTTGTAAGGTCCCTTCATCTTTACTAATCAAGGAGCGCTCAATGAGAATTTCAACCCCAATAGTCGTGGCAAAATCACAACCATCAAGAACTTTCTTAATGTACTTTGTCTCTCGCCCCTTGAAGAAACAGGCAATATCGAGAAAAATCTCCTTTACATAGTCCTCCAATCCATCATAACTTACCTTCAATACATCACTAATTTTTTTGTCAGGACTTCTAGAAAGTTTCTGCAGGGCACTTTCCCATTCCTGTTCTCCTCTACCACACAAGAAAGAACCCAACACCTCAAGAGCCAAAGGGAGGCCTCCGGCATAATGCAAAACCCTATCAACAAGATTGCTGGTAATTTCTATTTTTTGACTTCTTAGAAAAGCATGCTTTCTAAAAAGTTCAAGAGCTTCAACATACTTGAGAGCTGGAACTCTATACAAATGATCCAAATGTATTCCATGAGAAGTTAGCAAATGCTTGTTTCTTGTTGTGATAATTATCCTACTTCCTTTACCGAACCACTCACAATCTCCAGCTAAAGCATTTAACTGGCGTTCATCATCCACATCATCAAGAATAATAAGAACTTTCTTATTGCAAAGTCTATCTTGAATCAACCGACTTCCTGCATCAACACCAAAAACTGTCAATTTTTCCCCGGTAATACCTCTGCTAACAATTTTTCTTGTAAAGAAACCAAATCATTGGAATTTTTGGAATTTTCTCTAACACTTTCCAAAAAACTAGAACCTTGAAACTCTCTAAAAATAGCGTTGTAGATGGCTTTAGCAAGGGTTGTCTTCCCTACACCTCCTTGTCCCCATAATCCTACCATAAGAATATCATCCTTGGACTGTAGATTTAGGATCATTGGAAGCTCTTGTAATCGGATATCTATCCCAACTGGATACTTAGCTACATTTAATGGCGTTCGATCTAGTTGAATTGAGATTTCCTGTACAATTTGTTGTATAAGCCCCGCTTCATATCTGACAAGGGAAAATTAGTAGAAAGTGCTTTTAGAGTAATCCAAAGAAATGAATAAATATTCAAAGAGAATCGCAGAGTAAGAAGCTAGTCTACAATAAATATGGAGATGAATGTCCAAATATGTTCAACTAGCAAAATGCCTAAGTCTAAGCAGAACTAAAACAATATTCTTCATGTTATTCTAAATGTTGTATGTTAATCTATTTTGCATTTATCAATAATTCAAGCTAATTATTGGATATACTAAATCATTGATAGGCATTGTTTTCATCTCTTTACAAAGTTCATTGAAATTGTCTTGTCTTTTTTTAATTGTCCAAATACCAACCCAATTATCTGGTATATTCCTTTGCGAAGCAATATCTGTGATAAAAATAACCTACGTGAAGTCTAGATTAGCATTTCCAAAAGTGTAAATCCTAATTAAAATCAAGTACTCTATCCTTTAAGACAACTTTAGGCCCACTTCTGAAAGTGGAAAAATAAAGACCCGTTCTTTGGCTGTTTGGACAAACACGGCCTACTGTTGGTTCCTGTAGAGATCTGTCATGTTATTACCTTTTGCTCTTCACTGCCTCAAGTATTTACAAAAATACCATTAGGCCTGTATTTTCTTTAAAGAAAAGAAATCCTAGCTTTTCATTATTTCTTCTTACAAAAAATAAATAAACATTTCTAATAAATAAAACAGGCTGATAGAATACCAGATTTATCTTCTCCTATGCATAATGGCATACATAATGAAAATGACTATGTAGATACAAGGGAGAAATGCTATTGCAAGAGAGATGTCTTTATTGGTTAATGAAAGGCTTGATGTAATTGAAACGGAGACTAATTAAAAAAAGCCTGAGGGACGAGATTCAAATCAAGTCCTTCAAGTCCAAAAAATGTAGCAAAGAAAGGTAACACCAGTCATTTTAGGTTCCGTAAAAGGAGCAGCTAACCTTAATGGTAATGATACTAGTAAGTTAGCCCAACATCTTCGGCAACTTTGGGGTTGGCTAAAGAATCTCCGATACTATTGATGACAGAATATTTATTGAGCTTTTAACAGCGAAAATGGACTTTATATAAGCCCGATTATCCACATAGAACAAATCATAGTTTGTTTAATGATTAATCCATTAAGGCCTCTGGTTAGTTCTTGGTGCTTTTCTTAATCTTGATACGGAAAACATGTGTTTGACAGGATAGATGAATGGGTCACAACCATTGATTTGATAACAAATGCAGGAGGATAAAGTCCAACACTACGTATGAAGTATGTGAAGCCACTCTTGTCAGTAACGCTCAGATGTTTGGGAAATTCTTATTATCTCAAACAGGTTTAAGGTATAAAATAGACAAGAGCTTATTGCAGATGGAATATAAGCCATCGTAACAGATGTCTTAAAAAGAGAATTCTGTGATTTCTTGCTTTTTACAGAAATAGTAGATAGTATAGCCTTGAGATGCTCTAATGAAAGTACAGACTTTTGATATGTGCTATTTTGGCACTGTGAATTTCAACAATCTAAATGACTTTCTTTGACAAACTTCCGAAGCCCTGTCCAGAGGTCACAAAGAAGGCTTACGACTTGCTCCTTCGAGAAAAAGAGCTAGTAGAAGGTCCAGGTGGGTGAATCCAGGCAAAAATGTATACGATGAGGAGAGTGAGTAATGAATTCTAAGCGAAGGGAGCAACTAAATAGTTTCCTTATTTAAACAAGAGTTGTTGCTGTTGATTTGAATATGTGCAGGGTAGATATGGCTGTAACATCCATCGAGAAACCAGAAGTGCAAGACACTTTCCTAAAGAATCGAAAAGAAGAAAGTTTATTTGATATGAAAAAAGTGTACCAAGGGGATAACTAAGGCCTTATAAATCTGAAAAGTCATCCAGATTTACAAAGAATTGAAGCCTTTAAAAGGAAACACAGAAGAACACCTCATTGTCCTCAGGGTAAAACCTGTTAAGTAGTTGTAGCTTTTGTTCTATTTTGTGGATTCAAACCCCACAAGCTTCATGCCTGTCAATAAAAGTATCCACGAAAAGAGAATATTTGTGGAGTATTTTCGAAGATGTCACTCTTCATGAGGAACCTGCTTATAAACCTATTGATCAGCAGGAACTAGAAAATTTATACTTTCGGGTTAAATGTCTCTATGAAGTTTTCTCAGAATATGAGACAGATGAAGAAGAAACAAAATAATGTAGTGAACAATTATCAATGACGAACGCATGTGATGATATAGTGCCCTTAAAGTCAACATTTTAGGTATTAGAAGAAACTTTTCGACAAGATTTATTGTCAGGATCAACTTTGGAGTGGAGGCTGCTCAAAGTAGACGTTAGGGCTGTTTATTGATTATTAAGATTTAACTCTAAATAGGCAATAACTTTTTCACGATCGACACCAATGGCAAAGATGTCATATACTGAACTTCAAACCTTAGATGTGCCTATGCTAAATCTTCAAAAATTAGAGAGACAAGAGAAAGAACAAGAGGTACATGCCGTTATATACATATATAGGGTTAATCAGAATAGGATAGGTCCCGCTATTTCATCTTCCTGTTGGCAATTTTGTGATTGAAATTGAATTGGATCAAAGATGGACGGATCTTCGAGATTAATTGATATCAGGAATACTAGCCAATCTAGCACATGGGCCAGTCTGCTTCCAAACCCATCCAAATTATTTGATGGCTCTAAATGATATTTGTTTGGGGAATTCATTAACACTGAGAATTGATTCTTTAAACATGGATAGGATGAACCCACAGGTCAAATGTTTGGTGTATCACACCAGGATGATTTATAGATTCGCGAATGCCACAAATCCTAGAGGACAGAAGTTAGATAGCAACTGAAGAGGTTCACACGATTACAGACAATTTTGTAGGTTGTAGGTAAAAAATTAACCCCCTAGAATTACACGGCCTAGGAGTTCGACTATGGTGGAACCTATTGGAGCATCTAGAGATTAGTGCATCTCGGGTCCAATAGAGGGGAGCAAAAATAACTAGGGGTTATCAATTCGTAATCCGATCTAGTTCCACCTAGAAATCGAGAATCGAATCGGGAGGACCAATTCTCAATTTTTTGGACCGGTTGATTGGACAAACGGTCCTAGGACCGGGAACCAATCACTTAGCAAAAAAAAATTAAAAATAAAAATAAAATACTAGAGTTGTTATTATTTTAGAGTTTATTGCTATTTTAATAAATTAATTTAAATTAAAAAAAAAAAAGCGTGAGGCCAGTCCGATCAATTCTCCCTAGAATTGAGAATGGGACCGAGAATCACCGATTCCATTTCTATGAAACTGGAAACTGGATTGATCCCTCCAGAACTCCAACCAAACCGGTCCGGTCCATCCGGTCCGGTCTGGGCGGTTCCCGATTTGGACGTTCCAATATGCTCAGCCTAAAAATAAACTTATGTTTAGAACATTGTCTACACCCTCTTTACTAGGAAATTGGGGACTTTTGAACCTCTTACTGTACCACAGTACTCTACAAGAAGTCAACCGGGAGGAGGTTGCATCTCAAAGGTCAGTAAACTCAATAACCTTAGAAAGAAGGATCATAGGATACAAACAAATCAATATGCCTGTCTATGAAGAAGAGGATACATGGTCAAAGGATAATAGTGTTCTAATCGTAATTCACTTCGAAGGAGAAAAGATCCGCATCCCAAGACATACATGAAGGTTTCCAAGCTTTGGGAATACAGCAAGACGATGGTCTATAGCCATGGACAAAGTTTGGGATATTATCGAACCCTCCTCCCAAATGGCATACCAACTGAGCTGGGTTAAGCACTTACGATGTTGTGATGTTTAAGTTTCCCGGGTGTTATCCATATTCATTAGAGACACTGGAGCTTGTACTAATTGTGCAAGACCCAATGCATCACCAGACGAATGGTGGGGACCATTAACAGAGCCTATCGCATTAAGAATGGCTGGTGGGAATCAATGTTCATTGTTAGACGGATTTTCCTTTCCTGACACTAGACGAGGATGTCATTCTTGGTAATGCTTTCTTAAGGGACAAAACGAAAAATGGTCTTTTGTGCAAGAAAGCACCACGATTACTATAGCAGGCGTCACTCTTCCAAATCCTTGGTTAAGACAAATTTGAGGTTTATCCTGTGAAACAATCAGAGTTTTGTGGAGACTGTCCATGTGACCAAGCATTCATAGTGTGAGCACAGCGTGGTAAATAATGGGAGCATAAGCTATTTGGATGCGAAAAATCTTCATTTCAAATGATACCTTCTACTGTCAAAATTTGTTCTGCCTAGAACAAGGAAAAATTCGAAGTATCCAACTGCCAGGAACAAAATGGAATAAGTTCCTGCCAAAATTGAAAAATAAGTTTTGTGAAGATCCACAAATTGTCGAGTCTTTTTACTTTTTTTTTCTTTTTTTTTTTTTTTTTTTTTTTTGTGTAAAATGTAAGTCAAATTGTGGAGTCTTAATGGTGTAAAAGCCAGACTTGAGCTAAAAGATCCAATTATCATCATTTCAGCAAAAACTGTGAGTTGGTAGAGGTATTTGAAAAACAAATTCCTGATCTGTGCTCCAAAGGTTTTATAAGAGATGGTTATATTCCGCACTCTAACCCATTAACCATGCAAAGCAGGTATGAGGAAAAGCGTGAATTGTTGCAGACTATCTTCAGCTCGGCAAACCAACAAGGATGATGACTATAAGATAGCTACGGCAGGAGATCTCATAGACAGAATGCCCTAGGCATTTTGTGCTGCGTATATACGCAATGTAATAGTCTTTAGCAAAAGTGAAGAGATGCAAATGAATCACTTATGACTACTGACAAATATCTTTAAGAAAAAAGGCATGATCCTATGTAAAAGAAGGTAAAATGGATAAAGGAAAAAGATAATTGCTTGGGTATGGAAGTAGGAAGTAGAGAAAAAAAAGAAAAAAAAAAAAAGCTAGCATTACAAACCTAAATTTGCGAGATATAATAAACTTTCCTGACAAAGTAGAAGATAAAAAGTTCAGAGGTACTGTAGATCTGCTAAGTGCTAGCTAGGCCAGACAATTTTAAAACATCTTAGTAGGCTACCCAAGAAAGCTCCAAGTAATGCATCTCGATTTTGGGATGATGAAGAAACTCAAGCACTAGGTAAAAGAAAAGGTAAAGCATTTGCCATCATATTATCACCTTCTGATGCATCAAATGAATTCTGGGGAGAAGTACAAAAAACTAAATAAAGAAAATAAGTAAAACTTCTATCAATATTGGTCTGCCACATTTAAATGATCTGAACTCATTTATTTGATACATGAAAAAGGATGTACTTGCCATGAAAATTTGTACAAAAAACTTTTTACATATTCCTAGCCCCAACAAGGTTTGTAGTGAGAACCAACTCTGAATATGTCGAAAGATTCTTGAATCTGAATCTGAAAGAAACTCAGCAAACTAGGCTTCTAATTATAAAAGAATAGTATAGTTATCACAACTTTGACGTAGAATAATTCCTCCAGATAAAAATTGCCTTAGCTGCTTCTCTCTCTCTCTCTCTCGTAAATTGTCTTGTTGTGCAGATAAATCCTACAGCAGAAAGAAAATGTTTTTGGCTATGCAAGCAAGAGGGGCATCCGAGGAAGAAGTCTCCAAAGAGACAGAAGGAGAATGAGAGCAAAAGCTATGGTTCTGTGAGAACGAAAGCAAATATTAGTTGGCTATGCAAAAGACCTAGAGTTCTTTTTTCTCATTTTAGAATCATATAGGAAAGGAAAAAAGCCTTAATATCATCTGTTGAATGACTGTGGGGTATGAATACCGTGAAAGACTTGCCAGGAGAATGAACTAGTTGGTTGAAAAGACAGTTGAAGTTCACAAGCCTCTTTTGATTGAGTCCCAAAAAAATTAAAGGAGATATCCTTGAAGATTAAAATCAGGTAGAAGATGATATGTTTGGCAAACAACCACACTCACAAAATATGATCTGATTCAAAAATGGTTATGGGTTTATCAGGTGAACCATCGGGCATATATGGCTTCAATAAAGTTATGAGAACAAGATCTTGAAAATGAAGATCTTGGAAAGTTTGTACCAGATGGCCATAGAGAAATCACGAGCGAAATATTCCTGAGAATCATAATCCTATTCCAGAAGATTTTGACATTGAATCTGGTGATAAAAACCTCGAAAATATAAAATTTGAATGTTAAGTTTTGATATCTACAGATTGATTCCAACGATCACAGCCCTCGAGGGAAGGGTACTAAAATCTATGCGGAGTTGCTGGGTAGACTTGAGTAAAAGATTTCCAGCAACTTCAATGGTTCATAAAAGATCCTGCTTCACAGATAAAGATTCTAGAAGTTGAGTTGAAATTTTACAAAACAATTGGAGAAGAGTTCCTTGATTAATGGAAAGTAAAGGTACGTATTCTCTAAAGCTCTACTACCTGGAGATATGACGCTAATAAAGAAATATAATAGACTCGAGAGACACTTTTCTTTTCAGGAACTCTGTGTTCTAAATCCTTATCTCCATTCGGAAGGACAAGGATGACTAAGCTAGAAACTTCACATAAGCATAGCGGAAACTGGACTCCCGCTCGTAGACGCAGGGTTTGCAGACTCGATCGACATTGACAGAGGGTATCTACATCTTGTTAGTAAACTCCATCCGTTGGTAAAATATGCTTTAAGCTGCTTAGATGGTCCTAGATATGCTGCAGCGATTGTTACCATGAATGGAACTGGATGAAAGGAGAGAGTATTCCTGACAGATCTGGAAAATTCAACAACTTGCAGAACCAAACAAAACCCAAAGAAACATAGAAAAGTAGGGGCACGTATTATTTTTATTACTAAAGCCACTCAAATTGAATTTTTAAAGCTGTCCTAGAGCATGTAATAGGTAACAAACAAAAGTATTATCTGCGTGGTGATGGAAGAATTTTCATCATCATTCTCAAGGGTTATATGAGCTTTAAATAAAAAGAAGTCCAAGAGAGAAACTGAAGGAGAGTAATCGATCTGCCTACTAAGTTTCTGGCTTAGTGAACAGAGCTTATGTTTCAGGGCTGATGTTTTTAAAGTCTGGAAGATCTCCCAAACCCAAGATCAGCCACTGGAAGAGAAAACGGAACGAGATGATCACGCCCAATTTAGAAGAAAAGGCCCAAGGCCAGCCTTCAGATGGAGTGGTTACTAGGTCAGCAGTACAAGACACGAAAAACTAATTTTCTCAGAAGAAGAGAAAATGCATGGATTAGAAGTGTACAGATGAGATTAAAAAGACTCAAATGGAAAAAACGGTTACAAAACCAATAGAAAGGAATTTGCACGATCAAGAATTTAAAAAAAAAAAAAAAAATCTTGCATCAGTGAAACCTGTTAAGCAAAGGCAGAAAAGATAATCTCCATTGGTTAGACAGCGTATAATGTCTTGTATAGGCGTAGGCAGCTTACTTTTGTTTTTGTCCGCTTGTAAATGTTGAAGTAAGCTGGCAACATCCTACAGGCATTATCTTTTGTATGTATATGTATATTAGCTGATACCTCTTCAGTTGAAAGGAGATGGGAAATCAGTAGAGAAAGCTTTCTTTGCAATTCTTACTCTCTAAGTGATTTTAGTCTGGGTCTGTGAGTGAGAGAGTGCTAGCTCAAAACTTCAACAAGAAGCAGAGGCATGCCAGTACAAAAGACCCTCCAACTAACAGTAACGGGGGTGGGACATGGGAGCGCAAGCTCCGTCAACTAACTTCTTGTCCGAATTGGAAGTCCTATAGAGTTTTAAGTTAATCTTTCCACGATAAGTCCATTATAATTGGTCTTATAAGAATGAGGTGCTAATCGCATGAGTCTTTCATGGGTGATAGCCTAATCCAAATTGCCAAATTTAAGCTAATACCAAATGAAGTTAGATCACATTGTGAAATAATCTATATTTCCAATTAGGAGTGGCTTATCTATGGTTTATTTGTATTATTTATGTAATTATATACAGACTGATATCATGGTTTATAATGACAATAACTTGCATTATCTGTGTCATTGATTTAATGACTTATATTTCTCATACTTTAACTTTAAACCAAATGGATATTTGTTTGGTCATAAATTACATTTAATAATAGATGCTAGTTAAAAAAGTTTATTTCAAGATATTTTATTTTTTTCTAATTTTTGGAATTTTCAAATTATTAGAATTTAAACTTCCAAATTAAGTTGATAACTTTATATCATGATTTTTTGTAAACAAAAATATATTTGTTAAAGATGTATTTCAAGATAAAGTACAAATCGCTAAAATGAAAATTGACCAAATATATAATGACAGAGCAATATTACCTCCCACGTTGGCAAGCAAAGAAGGAAACTTCCTCTTAAATCCTGCTTAAACTATATATAGTAGACATAGGATATAGATTAGTATACGTGGTTTTGATGTATTATGACAGTTTTCTGATATCGAAGAAACTTATTTTATTTGAATATTGTGCAACTTTTCTTCTAACCAATATCTCAATTTGTGAATTCAAAGTTTCAAGTCTTTTGAATTTTCTTATACATTTTCTAGAATTTTGTTTTATTAAATTTACTTAGAAAATAAGAAAATGCCTAGGCTCAAAACTCAAACCCAGATTTCCCCCCCCCTCTCTCTCTCTCTCTCTCTCTCCACTCCCCTCCGCATTTGCCACTGCCCCGTGGCCGCCCTAATCTGTTTCCCCCGCTGCCATGTCCCTGCCACCGTGATGTACCCATCACCATCGCCTGTCGTGCCGCAGTTGGTGCGCCCTCTTTCCGTGTTCTTGTCCCTCTGTCACGGAAGACAGGAGAGTCTCAGGCGACCACTGCCCGAGGCTAGCGACCGCTGCTCTGGGCTTGAAGCCACCCAGATCCGGGGTCGCGAGCCCAGATTCGTTGCCTAAAGCCCCTAGACACAGAGAGACAGAGACGGGCTGAGGTGATGCGTCTGGGGTGGCGTTGGGACGTGAGCAATCGGAGGGCCGCGTGTCGAGAATCGGCAGGGTGTCGGAGAGGACGAACGGCTCGCCCATGATACTCTGTTTCGTGTTCTGTGCAAGTGTTTTCTGTGCTGAGTGTCCAATGCGAGAGAGAGAGACGAGGCAAATTAGAGAGAGAGACGGGATAGATTACGCCGAACTTCAGAGGATCCCAAACCTTAAAGAAGATCAAATATCAAAAGAATTACACTAATTGAAGCAGTAGAAGTGTTTTCACGTACCCGTCCATAAAATGCAACCCAGACAAGCTACCGACGTCATAAAGAGCTTTTTTCCATCGCTTTACTTTTTCTGAATCCTTCCCAAACTTGACCTCATGTTTGGCCATAGCTTTTCCATAACCCTGTTTCTGCCCTCTCACTTCTCTAGGTTCCACTTTGTAAAACACCGGAAAGACCATGAGGCTTCTTTGCTCCTTGCACTCCATGATTTTTGCCACCTCCTCCAAACACCACGGTGATGAGGCATAGTCCTTGGAGAAAACAACAATTGCGATTTGCGATTCCTCGATTGCCTCCATAAGTGCGGGTGATATTTGTTCTCCCTTCTTTAGATCTTCACTATCCATGTATGTGTTTATTCCACTTTGATCAAGAGCTGTGTAGAGATGACCAAGGAAGTGGTTGCGGACATCCGTACCTCTAAAACTTAGAAAGACATCATAATACCTTCTGCGCTTGGAAGAAGGAGAAGAAGCCATTAGAATCAGGAAAGAGAAATGGTTAACAATAAGCAATGAGTTGCCAAAGATTTGGTACTTTGTTAGTGGTAGTTTGTTTCAATTTGATTTTCCTATATATGTTGACTCCCAGGTGCATGACTTCCTTTTGATGTGGGTCAACAAAGAATATTTTTAATAAAAGTGCTAAGGAGAGCCGACACTTTAGGATTATAGTGCTCTTCACGCACATGAAGTGTTGACAATATGTACATTAAACTTTTCTTCATGGAAGATCAAATTTGTCACATTAGTTAGATGTCTCTTCGTCACATACCTTTGGTCAATGTTGAATTTATTGCTAAATTGAATTTTTAATAAATTTGATTATTCAATATAGGGTAAATTTCTATGACCATAGTATCATACTGTCCTAATTAAAGGCCAATTTTCTAATTGATTTATTTTGCTTCAGGGGAAATGGTTTTTATTTTTTCAGTCCTTCATTTTTCTTTTTCTTATATGGATAATGAAGTGTTGATCACATTAAAAAGATACTTCGCTGTGGTGTATGGAAAATTTGTGAGTGACGATTGATGCACTTTTATATTAGTTGACCCGACACTAATCAATTAATTTCTTCTTATTATAAAATGAAAAAGGTGCTATGAGATCTGTGGTGGCAACCGTTACCAATCTTTGTTGAATGTGAAGTGAAAGTGGTCCAAGAATGGAATTGAACTATGTGTTACACTCTAGAGATGATTGCAAAGGCAACTTGGATTTTTAATTTGGACTGAACTTTACACCCCAACTATGTATAATAAAACCCTTATACCCGGTGTCTTGAAGTCTAACTACAAGATAGGCCATACATTACTTATTCCCAACAAATATATTAAATTGAACTAAAAATGCATATTCGGATACATGTTGGAAGGTGTGAATTTGAAAAAAAAAAAATTATCTGGTTCAAGCTCCAAAATTAGTGAGGACATAAAATTTAAAGTTCTGATTGCAAATAGAAACTTCAATTGCTAGAGCATGGGAGTCGTTCCATCATTAGACAAGGAAGTAAAATTAGAGGCAATGTGAATGTGATGCGTGACTTTTCACACGGTCATAACCAAGAACATGACGTCGTAATATGTCACTATATATGACTTTTACTGCAGCAAACATCCATTTGCTAGTGTTTAAAGAATTGTAAATTTCACTTCCATTTTCTAGCGGGTGGAACGACAGATCTCGGCCGAAATCTTCTCATCTCAATATAACAACTGTCATTTATATGTTATGGTACAACATTGTTGTACCTTAAAATTATCTTATTTTTCCCCCGCCCTCTTTCCTTTCTTTTATACGTATTCTTCTCTATTTTATATCTTCATCAACATTCTTGTTTAGCAATTTTTCTTAGTCGTTTTTACAGATAACTTCAGCAAATTGAGTAACGTCTGAGCCAATCGTCAACCGACATTCATTGAAGCAAACTCTACTCCCATTTTATTAACCAGGCTTTTAGATCCCACAAAAAAGGGTATTTTGTTTCATTAATTTGACCGTGTGTGGACGAAAAATTCTCAACCATTTCTTTTAAGCTTCACATAGGCCAATTTCACCGCAGCATTAACTTCGCAAGTGAATAGACAGTCTATTGCAATCAACAAATTCATGTAGGATGAGCCTAAGAAGACAGTGACGATCCGATCCATAACCCACGACAGCCACAGGGAACAATAAAAATCGCGCGATGAGCATAACAATTTTATCCGATACTACGAAGAAGGTCGCAGCATACCTGCGTTGAGAGACATCGTAGATCTGCCCCCTGTTGGCCATCAAGAGAGACTTCTCAGGGTCGCTGCCGTCGTACTGCTTGAGCTCGTCCTCGGAGGTCTCGACAAGCTGAACGGGAGGAGGGAGAGGCTGCATCTGCTCCTGGTAGTCCCTCGGCCTCTGGTGACGGTCGGATAACGACCCGAAGAGGCCGGACAAAGTGATTTGGAAGAGAGAGAGAGAGAAGAATTCTAGGGTCGTCGATTCGGAGGCCACGGGCAGAGGGGGGAGAGAGAAGAGGGAGGAGAGGGAGAAATCGTGCAGATGGGGGAGAGAGAAGAGAGAGGAGAGAGAAAAGTGGGGAGAAATCGTGCAGATGGGGTTGAGAGATGAGTAGGGGAAATTTCCCTGACAACGTGGGCCCACGCTGGACACGTGGTGTAATTTGAAATGCCTTTTTATTTGTCACGTCGGGACTAAGGGCGCGTGACAAAATTTCTATTTACCGATTTCTGTTTTTACGTTAGAACGGGTTTGGGCAATCCAGTTTGGTAACGCATGATTTGATTTTACATTTAAAAGCATTTTATTCCGAAATGAAATTGAAGAAATCGAAGTTAAAATTTTTAACTTACCGGTTTGAAATAGAAATCGAAACAAATCAAAGTATAAAAGAACCTTGCGCTTTCTTGCTAACTTAATTCACTCATAACCACAACTTCACAAATTATCGCTAATTTTCTTTTTTCTTATTTTGCTCGTGTTTTTTTTTTTTTTTTTTTTTTTTTTTCTTTTTGATAACTTCATCTTTAGGATGAAAAAGCGATCGAATGGGCCCCCAATTTTAAAAAAACGACCAAAGTTCTTAAATCTACTTAAAAACAATGAGGCTTTCTTTCCTCCCAGAAAGCGCACGCGCGTGGGCCAGTTGAAGAAAAGTTCTTACATAATAGATGAATAAAAAACGTGCCTAGAAATTTAATCTTGTTTCTTTACGGATTCAAAATTCTTGCAAAATCAAAATAATTAGATTGTTACACAATCTTGAATTTTAATTCGAAGGCAAGAGATTCAAGAGAATCTCTCTCTTTGCTATGCAAGGGCCATTAAAGGTTCATTGAGCAATAATAAAGAAATTAGGGATGAGCAATTGGGTGATTCAATTCGAGAATCAAAATAAACCGACCTTCCCCGATTGGTTCCTAATCATAAATGTTACTTCAAGGTAGAATTCTCATATATTCCTTTACACCATCAATTTTATTTTGTTGATAATTTTGTATAATACTAGTCTTTGATAAAATGACATGGTTGTATAGGCGCCATTGATGGCACCCATATTCATGCTTCCGCATTACTTGTCTGAACCTACGCAGGATGAGCTTGCAAACGATACATTGACCGAGGAAGGAAACCAAATAAATACACTTAGGAAAATCATTGCCAATGAAATAGCAAGGGATAATAATATGCCAGAAATTCCATGGAATTGTATTTTCAACTTTTTGTAATGTATTAATATTATTTCGACTATTATTTTATATTTGAAGATTTCCTATGTTGTTTTAGTATTATTTCGATTATTATTTTGTATTTGAGGATTTCCTATATTGTTATCTAATCAATTTCTATTCTTAGAAATAGAATTTTTATTACGTTATCAAACCAGTTTGTTTGAAATAGAAATTTTAGTCGTTATCAAAAGGTTTTAACTTTCTCAGAAACTTGTCGGGGAATAGAAATTGAGAAATTGATTTACGTAAATCAATTTTGTTTCGAAAATTTTGTCGTACGCGGCTAAACGTACCCAATATTTTCTCCGTGGATTTGATCCGAAATTTGGTGCGCACGCAGCGACAGGCAAATGTTTTTATTTATGCAAATGGAATAACGCTTGGAAACTCGTTATTCCATTTTCCATAGTGATCCTGTTGATCTAAAATCACCCTTTTCAACAGCTATTGACCTATTCAAAGTCTCTAACGCGTGGAGAAAGCTTTAAGGGCTATATGTACGTGTCAAAGTGAGACTGGAAGGCGGCCGAGGGATCAAAACGCTCTAAAACTAAAACTTGTTCTTACTTCTTACACTTACTTTTTAATAATTAAAAAAAAAAAACTGTGAAAGTCGAGTGTATTCTCTAAGAGAGTGCTGGTGTAATCATTTTAAAAGAGTTATTTTGAGAATATAGTGAAGTAATGTGTACTTATAGAGTTATAGAGTGAGCTACAATCCTTTAGCGTAGAGGCAACTTCATTTATAAATATTGTTAAAGACTTTAAAGATCGCTGGAGTGCTCATCATTTTGAAGTAAGAAGTGAAAAACAAAGGAATTTGATTCGCTGAAGAGCTCACACGCAAAGACAAGTTCATGCATTCTAAGATAATTTGCCGGAGAGAGTGGGAAATTGTGAAAATTGCTAATTAAATATATCCGTCTCATTCTCAATCCAATTCCAATATATTTCATTCCAATATTTCATCTTCTGTGGATGGCAACATATCTTGTACATTGTTGATCTTAGCTTCTCAGGAATTTGTATAATAGCTAAGAAATTTTTCAAATTTCGTACTTATTCAAAAAAGACTCATTGTGTCTTCAAAAGATGAGTTATAAAATAGATCTTCAAAATGCGTACCACATGCTAGCTTTTTTTTCCCATTAACTGGTTTTGATATATTTAAGGAACCAACTTTTGTTTAAGAATGGTATGGGGGAGTCATATGCATTTTCACATTAATTTGTCTACTTATGTTTTCCTTGCCTGCTCTTACGTAAGCTGCATTTATTCAAATGCATTTACTCGTTAGATTTAAATATTTTCTTTTTTGTCTATGTAATTATTTTTTTCTGAAAAAAATATGTAGAGAGGTTAACGGTCTATACTTAGCCTTGTAATACCCACGATAATGATATATATATATATATCTGGAAGATTCGGTCCAATGAGCTTGGTAAATGTAAGTAGTGTTGTCCAACAATCACACTAAAATTTTTCCGGGGAAGTAACAGTCGCATGACCCCTTTTACCTGCCATTTCGACCAAGAAAACTTTGAAAGCCAACAAGCTGTGATTTCGACCAAATATTTTTGGGCGAGATTCCCGAAAACGAGACCCAGTGCAGGTGTCACTTCTTTTGCTGCAAAATAATCGACACGGTCAATTTCTTTTGCAGGACTTAAATATAATTTTAGCATCTCATTAAAGAAATATTCTTCATGAAAATCGAGCAGAACTTGCCACCGAGTGCGAAACCAAGCCACTCGGACAATGACGGTCCTTGCACTTCAAAGCATTCATCATCACCATTCGCCATTTCATATCTCCTTGAGGCTCCAATAATGGATTAATGTAAATCAAACCATGCAAGTATTTGCAGTAAAAGTCTCCTACACATCATATTCACCTGAACCAAACATTCACAACCATCCTCAAGAATTATAAGTCTCCTCTCTCTTCTTTTTTATTGTTTCATTTTTCTTCTTTTTTTTGGGTTACATCTCTTTCCTTTATTTTATTTGTATTCTTCTCTATTAGACATCTCCATTAACATTCTCTGTTTAGCTCTTGTCCTTGGTCTTATTTATAGATAACTCCAACAAATTGAGTAACGTCGGCCAGTGTCCCAAATTATATTCTCCCACATCATGACTAGACAAAGGCTGTCCGATTGAGAAAGCTAACAGTACACCGACGCTCCACTCCTCACGCACCAAAAAAAGTAGCGGAGTGACGACAAAACTTGAATTAATGGACACCACTTCCATTCACATGTTGTTTTATTCAATGGGTGGGGACTCCATCTGTCTGAACTCAAATGTACGTGAATGTATGATTTCACAAACGTCCGATGCATATAATCATTTCAATCATGTATTACATTCTATTTAATTAAGTAAATTATGCACATTGTTTTTTTCACACAAAATTTGATGGAAGCATACTGTATATTTCATGAAAGTGCCAATGACTCCTTACTAGAAAATCGGATGATCGGTGACTCTTTTTGCCAACAGTTTTTTTGTTTTTTTGTACAATACTAGTACTTGCAATATCCCTCATGTATACACTTTGCAATCAAATTCTTGAGAGATCATTCTTACGAGAGCATTTCTTCGTGAGAGAGAGTTCCGTGCTTATAAATGAATGTTGGCTTCATCGTAAACCAATCTTTGTTCGAGGCTTCAAGTATAGTTGATTAGGCATAACTCTTAAACAGTCTCTAAAAATTAAGTGGGCACCCAATTGGACTGCACCACTATAAAATGGTTCCACATTCCTCTATCACTACTCCTTTTTATTTATATGCATATAATGTATTTAATAAATTGCTTAACTTATATTTGTGTGTAAATACTTAATACTATGGAGCATATTCAACATTTGAGCAAAAATATTGCTCGTGTTTATTTGAATTTTTAGAGCTAAATATGACAGCATCACATGTTGATAAATTAATAAAGTTGATGATACTTTTTCATCACAAATACATAATTAAACAATAGAATGATCGAAAAGTGTCGAAGAAGGAACCTAATACATTCTACGTGCCAAATGCAAAGAGGCACATGTATACTTTTGCCCTTTTCCCCACATTTCATAAAGCAATAGTCGTTAGACAATTTTATGACCTTTTGTAATGGAAATAGATTGAGCTTTTTATCCAGTTGAAAATAATGCAATTGGTTCTAATGTATAAATTCAAAGAAATGAGAAATTTTCTAGAAGAAGACCTTGAAAAACTTGAAACCGGTACAGCGTGCGACAAATTTACCCCTATGACCATAAAAACCTTAAAGCGATACATTTATGACAAATTTGCCCAAAATGAATTTATTCGACCGCATAAAACCCCAAACTGGTAAATTTGTAACAAATATACTCTCGCAAAATTGGATTAATATCATAAAAAAATCACAAAAATTGTAAATTATGATAAACGGAGCGTAAAATCCCAAATTGACATACCAGTTAATTGTCACGTGTCATTTAACTTAATAATTTGACAGTAAAATTTAACAAAAACTAACAGAGGATAAATTTGTCGAGGTATACCAATTTGAGGTTTTTGATGGTCCAAAAAATAGTTTGGAGTAAATTTATCACATGTGTACCCAGTTTGGGGTTTTCGGGGTATTAACTCGCTTTTTAATTTGAAAACCAGGAAAGATTCACAAAAAAAAAAAAATCTAATTTCTATTTGCTCCTTCACGTGATTCCCATTTGTCATCATCGCATTCCCTTTTATAATCCCGGGAAATGCAAATTTCTTATTTAGCGGGACATTCATTTTGATCGTTCCTCACTGTTGACGTCACGGACTGAACAAGTCCTTAAAATGCTCAAAAAAAAAAAAATAGATGAGAGATCCGTTTAGAGGTAGAAGACTCCATAATGTCACCCGTATATTCCATCGCTATTAGGAAGATAAAGATAGACAGGAAATAATAGAGTCTCACCGGTAATAAAGGTAGACACAACATAAAAATTTCGATTCAAGTTACTATTGAATAAACGAGTATAATAACATCTCGCGTCTGGAATGAATGAGGGTGGGTGAAAAGGTCACAGTAAGGCCAGCATGCCTAACAGCAGTATTACTAAGCTAACAGGCTGATCCTTACTCCTTTGGTTTAGCATCAGTGCCGTTTTGATCGTTCCTCATCGTTATCGTACGTTTCTTTTTGACTACTAAGTTTTTCTTTTTTGACTTTTGCTCTGCTTCGAGGTTCGTAATAATTATAATGAAATGAAAGATTGCCTTTCCCATCTTACTTTACCCGATGCTGCATATTTGCTTCTGGTGGAAAATACCATTACCTAGAGAGACCCTTTCACTTTTTATATACTCATCTGCTCGTAATTTGGCGGAAAAAACTATTACCTAGAGGTCCTTTCCCTTTTATATACTCATCTGCTCGTAACATACTCTTGGCTTTTTCAGTGTATCAAAGAACATAAATATACAGTATCAATCATTTTCATTTTGGGCTTATCTGAAAATCAAATGGCACCATATCTAAATTCATAGAATCAATATATACAATACTTTTCCTTATGGATGTAATTAGACTACAAATGCTTAGATGCTAATTCTTTTGTCTTGGCTACATGCCACCATGAGATCAAATTCGTGTATTATACGGTGTTTGTGCACCGAGCCGGAGTACGATGGGATAAAAGCATTCATCCTCCTTTGATACTCAAAAAGGTAAAGGTAAATCGAGCATGAAGGCCATGGTCTTTTGTACCAGTGTACCGGTTTTACGTAAATGGAATTGTGGATTGTAAGGACAACACACTAGGAGAAGCAAATAGTGATGCTGTCCTTTAATGTGAGATCGTGAGCTGATAAATCATTGGGAGGTTCTACTTGCTATTTGTCTTGAGTCAACTTTTTTTACGGAACAAAACTTATTCAATGGAGTACAACATACTACATGGTTTGTATTCTCTTTTTCTCGTACCTCATGTGATATATGTGATTCATATGATCCCTTCAATGGTTACTACCTATTGAATCACTGTGTCTGGCAGATCATCTTCACAAGGAGTATGTGAAATTGCAAAAATTGCTAATTAAAAGTGCAATCACTATGTCTTTATTTGGTGGATCCTCTTTAGGAATGTCAAGATTTATGTTTTCCACGCGTGCTCCAACTGTGGCTGCATCAATCCATGTGCGATTCACATGCTAGATTTGGAAATTTTCTTCCCTCTCTTATTTCACACGTGATCTTACTTTGACTGCGATAATCCCAATGCATTCACACGTTGGATTTGGAAATTTTTTTTCTCTTGTGCAGAAACTTTGGCTACATCGATCCAAGTGCATTCACACGGCATATCTGTCCATCGCATATAGATGATATTGTACGGAAGATTCTAACCATGAGCTTGATAATTTCAAGTGGTGTCATTTCACATCAATATTTTCACTTTTTCGAAGAAGTAAAAGTCACGTAATTCTTTTTTCCGTGATTTTGACTAAAGGAGCTTCAAAAGACTATACACGCTATATTCATCTAAAAGAAGTTTTCATAACTATACTAAAAAAATGTAGAACTAGGTCTATGTTGACCCTAATTCACATTTGCTAATTATATAGCTCACTCAAATATGTTACTTACAATTTAAAATTATAGTTGTTTTCCTTGAGTAACTTTTAAAGAATTTCAAAAGGGCCCCTAAAACACAGAATATTATAAGTATTTCGATAATATTATAATGTGTGTGCCTAAAAAAGTTAATGATATGCACACGAAACTTTTCTTCATTGAAAATCGCATTTACTGCGTTAGTTGGACGTATGATCGATACGAATATTTGTTTAACGTTGATTTATTGTTAACTGAATTATTAATGATTCTGACAAGCCAAGATAAATTCTATGACTATAATTTCGTACAATCCCGATTGGAGGCTAGATTTTTGGTTGGTTTATTGATTGGCTGAGGGAAAGAAAGCCTTTTAAAGCGTCGGAATCAGTACTAGGTAAATATTGTATTGCCTAACCTAACACAAACGTCGGTAACAATCCCATATTCCTCTCACATGCTAAGGGCCTATTTGGTAACACTCCTACGAATAACTAATTATGTTCTTTTGTTCCTGGAACCAAAAAAAAAAAAAAAAAAATAGAAATCCGTTTGATAAATTTTTTGTTCTCAAGAACAAAAATCCGTTATTTTGTTCTCGAGAATAGATTTGGAGCGAAATCAAGAAGTATAAAAAGTTATTTTTGTTCTCAGGAACAATTCATAAAATCATGTCTAATTTTTTCTTTTCTCTTCTCTTTTCTCTTTCTCTTTCATATTATTCTTCTTCTTCCTTTTGGCTGGTTGCCGGCCTGGCCATGGCGGCGGCAACCTCGAAGAGTTGCCGGTGATGTCACTGGCCCATGGCAACGCTAACTTGGCGGTGGCCCGCCGGTGATCTTGCCTAGCCACGACAAGGCTTGGCCTCACCAATTGGCATGAGGCTAGGCCTCGCCAAGCCAAGGTGAGGCCAACCTCACATCGCTTGGGTGAGGTCAAGCCTTGCCAATAGCCTAGTGAGCTTTCGAACCTCGCCCAGCCAATCACCGACCACCAAGGATGAAGAAGAAGAGAAAAAAAAAGAAGAGAAAAGGAAAAAAGAAAAAATGAAAACAAAATAAGAAAAATATAATAAAAGTATCAAAAAATTAAAAGAAACAAAAAAAAATTAAGAATTTTATCAAACACGTTTATTCTAAAAATAGAAATTTTGTATAGTTACCAAATACTTTATTTTGTATAGAAATTATTCATAAGAACTGAATAAAAAATCATTTCAAATTAAAAATTATTCTAGAAAATAAAATTATTATTAAATGGGCCTTAAAAGCCAAACAATGTAATCAAACATGATGTCATCATATCTTGTTGTTGTTCCAACATCACATCTCATGTACCGTGTCAGCTGCACCTACCTTTTTAACAATGCCCCCATCGTCAACTTTAGCTTCATGCGTCGGTATTTAAAGGTCTACAATGTTAACCGTAATCAATAGCTTTAAGGCCACAAGTTTGAAATTTTTTATTACTATTTGTGACGATTCACAAAAATTTGCAATATTCTATTGTAATAAAAAACTTGACATCGTAAAACGTCATTAAATATGACTTTTACTGTGTTGGACGTCCATTTGCTAGTGCATAAAGTGTTTTAAATTTCACTTTTTATTTATAGTGGGTAAAATGTCGAACCTTATGCGCAATCAATAGCAACCGAGTCAAATTCAACAGCAGAAATCTTCTCATCTCAACATAACAATTAACATTCATGAGGTATGGTTCAGCATTGTGCGTTGAAAGTCCACTTTCTTTCGTTCCTCTTCTTTTTTCTTTTTCTTCTTGTTTTTTTGGGTTTCATCTCTTTCCTTTCTTTCATTTGTATACTTCTCTGTTAGATATCTACATTAACAATCTTTGTATAGCTCTTTTCCTTGGTCTTATTTAGAGATAACTTCAGCAAAATTGAGTAATGTCGGCCAGTGTCCCACATTATATTCTTCCACGTCACAATAGGATGAGAGCTGTTCGATTGAGAATGCTGACAATACACCAACACTCCATTCTACACGCACCAGAAAAAGGAGTGGAGTAACGACAAAACTTGAATTAATGGACAGCACTTCCATTCATATGTTATATTCAATGGGTGGGGACTCCATATATCTGAACTCAAATGTACGTGAATGTATGATTCCACGAAAGTCCGATGCGTATAATCATTTGATTCATGTATTACATTCTATATAATTAAGCAAATTATACACATTATTTTCTTAACACAAAATTTGATGGAAGCTGTGACACCCCCAAAACCGCTAAGGTTGCCACAGATACCAATCGCTTTACCTATTGCATACTGGTTACTTGACTTTTATAAAAGGGGAGTTTTAAAGAAGAACCGAGGTTCATAGGCATTTTTTTTAAAGAGTTTAGCGCAGCTCTTAGCGGAAATTAGAGGCGAGTCTCACCATCCCTCTACTCTCTTAGCAATGATACAATGCACACCAACTACACATAGAAGGAAAACATAAAGCCGAACCACTTTTATTTACATTTTCATGATGGACATCTTGGGTCGGTATAAACAAAAAGGAAACCAAGACTTTTCACTACGCTTGGCTACATCTCAAAAGAGATCATCGACCCCCTATATCGAACGTGTAAAACCTTCCATCTACAAGTGTCGGCTCCCTCTCCAAAAAGTGTCAGCTCCCTCTCCTCCCGCGGGCCATCACACCCAGCCAGGTGCATCGGGCGGTGGCGGCGGCAACATCCCCAGCATCACCCCGTCACGTCGAACATGGACGGACAGGAACTCCTAGATGACGAGGCCCCCAGCCAGGCCCACATCATACATCACCATCACCCGCACTCGTATGAACACCAACCCAGGGATGGTGACGCATACGTGCTCCATGCACTCGACCTCCACATCCGAGGGAAGGCCGTAAAAAGTACCGCGCGAGACTAGAGGGAGAGGCATCTCTCTAATCTGAAATGTTAGTCCCCAAAGGGGTGAGTACAACCACTCAGCAGGTAAAAGATCCATTACACTACTCAATGCATCGAACAGAGAAATCATGGCATCATAGAACATATATAGTTCATACATATCAATCATATCTCACCTTTCGGGCATGCATGATACATCAAAGCAGCCATGTATAAGTCACCATATCATGTGCATAAATCACCAATGCATTAGTACATAGATCATGTAGTCATGCATTCATGTCATCATACCATGTGCATACATCACCATGCACTTATACATGTTATATCATGCAGTCATGCATACATGTCATCATACCATGTGCACACATCACCATGCACTTATACATGTTACATCATGCAGTCATGCATACATGTAACCCTACCATGTGCACATATCATCATGCACTTATACATGTTACATCATGCAGTCATGCATACATGTCACCACATTATGCATGATTCAATTTCAACTTATGTTTTCCAATGGAATCGCCACATTTCTCTTTCCCAAGACCAGTAATTGCATCCCACATTTCTATCGCTCGCACCCAACCTGGCATCGCGAGGAACCTCCGGCACACACCTCCAGGCATCCGGCACACACCTCCGGGCATCTCGAAACTCCCGAGGACATCCGGCACACACCTCCGGGCATCCCGACACTCCCGAGGCATCGTCAGCTCACACCTCCGACGGCATCCTCATTTCAATGCATGTTCTTATATGTCTCATTCTCAAATTTCACATTTGATGTAACAATACCATTGATTAAATCATGAAATATGCATTGGGAAAAGTACTATTTGATGCAATGGTTTTAAAAAGAAATCCTTCCTTGAGTTCATGAAAATTTACCAATCCTTAAATGTTATATGAGATGTATAAATGTCATCACATCATTACACGGGTAATAATCCAAAACATCATGATTTACACAACAATTTCAACAACCCATAAATAATACAATTTCCAGCTAAATCAGAATACTTAAAATCCGTATATCACAAGAAAAGAGTTTTAGCCTTACTCATGCACAGTTTTTTGCAACATTTATAGTTAAACACCCAAATGACCTTCTAAAATTATGGAATTTAACTATGTTGCAGATGAGATATAGATAGAGACATTTCATGAAGAACACTTTCCCAAAAGAGATTTGCATAGAATAGTATAGACCATGCATTTCAACATCATCAAGTCCTAGTAGACAGATTGCACAGTTTTCAAAACACATTCGATTAAATATGCAAATGACCTTCAAAAATCACGAAATTTAACTATGTTGTAGTCAAGACATAGATGAAGATATCTTATGAAGAACATTGTTCCAAAAGAGGTTCGTACAGAATAGTATAGGCCATGCATTTCAACATCATCAAGTCCGAGTAGACAGATTGCACAGTTTTCAAAACACATTCGATTAAATATGCAAATGACCTTAAAAAATCACGAAATTTAACTATGTTGTAGTCAAGACATAGATGAAGATATCTTATGGAGAACATTTTTCCAAAAGAGGTTCGTACAGAATAGTATAGGCCATGCATTTCAACATCATCAAGTCCGAGTAGACAGATTGCACAGTTTTCAAAACACATTCGATTAAATATGCAAATGACCTTCAAAAATCACGAAATTTAACTATGTTGTAGTCAAGACATAGATAAAGAAGTTTCATGAAGACATTTAAGTCAGATTCGCTCTTGATAATTAACTACAAACGGTTAAAACTTCTGTTCCTAGCACCCAAATTCCCAGATCTGACCCTCTCCCAAAAAAAAAAAAACGATTTTGCCTACCTATCCTCGTTCATTTCTTCCAAATTTTTGATATGTTATACCTTATGATGTTCTTAACAACTTTTGTTCAGAAGTCGAGGTGAGATATCCACTAAAAAGCCACATGCAAGTCGAAATCCTACAAATGGACAGACTGGTTTTTCAAAGAAAACAGCATGCATAGCCAACAATTTCCTCCCCCTAGCTTCGAGATCTCCTCACTTCCACCCCATTCGACGTTCACAAATCAACATGCACTCAACTCAGCTAGCCAAAGAGTAGAGAAACGGACTCCACTTTCCTCAACTCAAGCTCAAACAACAGCACAAAGACGGCGGCAAGGCGGCGAACGGTGGACGATCCTTCTCCTTCTTCCCCTTCGCACACACGGCCACCCCCTTTCTCTTCTTCCTTTCTTTCCTTCCTTTCTCTCTTTCTCTCCTCTCTCTCACTCTCTCTCGGACGACACTCTCTCTCTCTCTCCTCTTTCTTGCCAAAACCGACCCCTAATTCCCCCTAATTTCTCTTCTGCATTCATTAGCAATCAATGATTGCATGTAATCCGCCCAAAAGGGCCTACGGGGGCAGCCACACTTGGCTCAAACTCCTTGCCACTTGGCAACACACATGCAAGGTGAAGGGGCTTCAAAAATGGGCCGGTCTTGGGCCATCCATGGGCTGGTCGAACAGGGGGGCTGCGTGGGCTGGTTGGGCAGTCCCTGGGCCTAAAATCAGCCCACCCTCCCCTATTCTTATTCCCTTTTTAAACCTTATTAGAATAGGCACCTAATTTTATCATATAAGATCACAAAACTTAGCAATCTAAATCAATAAAACCTCACACCTAAAGTGCACCACCAAGAACAAGGTTCCATATCAATTGCACCTTAATAAAACCCTTGGGTCACTTGTGGACATATTCCCATTCAAACAATTCTTCAAATTTAAAGCTCGGTCCTAAATTAATCAAAATTCATTGATTTGAAGGCTAAAACAGAATCAAATGGCACTTCCATTACCTAATCAGGGTTCATGGGATTTTAGGATGCCATAGAAGCATACCATATATTTCATGAAAGTGTTAGTGACTCCTTATTAGAAAATCGGGTGGTCGGTGACCTTTTCTGCCAACAATTTTTTGTTTTTGTACACTATTAGTACTTGCAATATCCCTCTTTTATACACTTTGCAATCAAATTCTTGAGAGATCAATCTTATGAGAGCGTTTCTTTGTAAAAGAGTGCACCGTGTTTATGGAAGAATGTTGGCTCCATTGCAAAGTATAGTTGATTAGGCATAAATCTTGAACAATCTCTGGAAATGGAGTGGGCACCCATTTGGACCGGACCACTATAAAATGGTTCCACATTCCTCTATTGTTACTCCTTTTTATTTATATGCATATAACATATTTAATAAATTGCTTAATTTATATTTGTGTGTATATACTTAATACTATGGAGCATACTCAATATTTGGGGCAAAATATTGCTTGTGTTTATTTGAAATTTTTAAATATCATAGCATCACATGTTGATAAATTAAGAGAGTTGATGATATATTTTCATCAAAATATATAATTAAACAATAGTATGATTAACAAGTGTCAGAGGAGGAATTTGATACATTCACAGGCCAAATGCAGAGAGGCATATGTATCCTTTTGCACCATTTTCCCACATTTCATAAAGCAATAATCATCAGACAATTTTATAACCTTTTGTAATGGAAATAGATCAAGCTTTTCATCCAATTGAAAATAATGTAATGGTTCTAATATATAAATTCAAAGAAATGAGAAATTTTCTAGAAGAACACCTTTAAATGATTAATTGGTGTGCTAATAGCTTATTTTCTATTACTTTGGAGCAAAGAATCTTTTGCTAATGTGGGGCCTTTTTTGCTGGATGCTTTTTTTGGGAATCCACTTTTTAGAGGTGCTACTCCCAGTCAAGTCAATGTAAGTCATTTCCAAAACAATTGGATACTTTCATGCAAAAGTTCATAAGAAAGACTTCATCTAAATGTGAAGGATACATGTTCAAATTATTTAGTCCAAAAGTGGATTTTCGTGTTTGGACTTTAATTAAGAATACACTTTAAAAGTATAAAGCGTCCAATAAGGTTGAATGTTCCATGTGACTTGATGATTTTTTTTCTCTGTCTTTTTTGCTTAGTCAAAAGCGCAAGGAAATATTTGCTCATTACTTTCGTGTTAGCTTCCCTCCAGATAACTCTGGTCTGGAAAGAAAAATTATCAAAGTTGATTTTGATGGCAAGTGGCCCCCACCACCCTGTTCCTTCTACATGCTCAAATCTAGAGCGAACCCAAGGCTTGACTCCATTGGTTCATTTCCATTACATTTTATTTATTTATTATTAATATAAAGGCTTGATAATCATTATTTGATAATATTCTAAAAAAGAGCATAGAGTAGAGTCATTTCCAAAACAATTCAATATTTCATGGGAAAGTTTGTAAGAAAGACTTCGTCCAAGTGTAGGATACATATTCAAATTATTTAATACAAAAGAGGATTTTCGTGTTTCGACTTTAATGAAGATACACTTTAAAAGTATAAAGAGTCCACTAACGTCAGATGTTTCATATGATTTGATGATATCTCACCTTTTTTTCTTTGTCTTTTTGCTTAGTCAAAAGCGAAGGGAAATTTTTGCTAATCACTTCCGTGCTGACTTCCGTCCACACAACTCTAGTCTGGAAAGAAAAATTATCAAAGTTGATTTTGATGGCAGGTGGCCCCCACCACCCTGTTCCTTTTACATGCTCAAATCTAGAGTGAATCCAAGGCTTGACTCCATTGATTCATTTCCATTACATTTTTATTTTTTATTTTTTATTAACATAAAGGCTTGATAGTTATTATTCAAGAATATTATAAAAAAGCATAGAGTAGAGTCATTTCATCAAAAAATGACCTAAAATCAATATTATTTCAAATAATAATTTTAAATAATTAAATTAATCTCACATGAGGACCTGAACTCATCAGTCAGCTAAACGTTTACTAGCTAGCAAGCATGTGATTTTTTCAATGGCCATAAGTATCTTCCCATGTTCTTTCCTTGCTTTTGGTCTTTGTTTCTTTCGATAGAAGTAGACAAAGCTCGAACAAGGACCACCTCTTCATTAATTAGACGCTCACATGTGACAGCAATACAAAGGCTGTTTGATTGATAAAACTGACAATACACGGACGCTCCACGTTCCATGCACTACACATGCATGGACCCCTCCCTCATTTCAAACCAAAAATGAAAAGATGATGTTCACACTGCATTCTTGACTTATGAAGATTGAGGTTTTTTAAATTTTTTTTTAATCTATTGATTGCAATTCATGTTCCCACTGAATTCTTGACTTGAGAGGAAAGATGTAATTACTACTCCTAGCTACTCTATAATTGTTGGTGTGGAGTTGTAGCAGTAAATTTCACTTCAGTGAATTTACTACTCCTAGCTTCGATATGGTTGTTGACTGGAATCGAGTCATTGGACTGTTGATGAATTTATCATGCTTGTCAATTACGACTTATTAGCGATTCTATAATTGTGACTATTGCTGCGATATTTTCATCCTGCCCAATAGAACTAATAGAACAAATCGAGCAAAGCGTGATGGTTTCTTTGGAAAAACTCTTCTACGCATGGAGCAAAAGGTGTATCTACCTAAGAAGCAAGTATGCTTAGGGGTTAAATGATATTACTGGAATGGAATAATGCTTGTATCCTGATGTATAATTTGAGCATTTTCTTGAAATCTAATTATTTCTGAACATCTTGGATTGAAATTCATAAACAAAGAGGGAAAAGTTTCGGGCCTTTAAAGTTGTGCTCTGACTCCTTCTATCGCTGAATTAAGTGTTGAAGCTGTGTAAAATAGCTGGGCAGCTAATGAAGTACACATTGAGTAGGGGAGTACATTTTTCTTATGGTTGATCGTGGAATCTTATGGCCCTTTGCTTGATAAATATCCAACGGGAAATTGTCTATGGTTCAGGTCCATCTCTTGATCTTAATCAGTAGTTGTTTGGGAAGCATGGATTCAAGATCTGACGATTTGCTGCAAGTGCTGGCTGCTTTATGCATGATCCCTTTTCTAGCATCTTGCCATTGCTACTTTGATAGAAGGTATAGTTTGCTTGCAAATGGAATGCAATTAGAGAGAAGCAGCTTGTCTATTGTAAGCATTGTTTTATAACCTGGCTGTTGAACTTGGAACGACTTGGGCCATATTTTTTACAAATGTAGAACAAACAAATACAGATTTGAGCACACTCCCAATTGGGCCCCTCATAATTCCCACCATCTATAAGAACACTAGAATGTGCCCTTTTTGCCAGTCATGGCCCTTCACCTTTCTCAGTTGTATGTGCCAATACTAGGATGGCATACCAACTAAGATAATCAGACAAATTAGAACGCAAGATGCTGAATTCAATCCGCAAAACCTCAGTAATAAAACTTTAAGGCAATGTGAGAGGACACTCAGTTGCATTATAGCTCAAACTTCATGACACAAAAGATAACCAAAAAAACTGAAAGAACTTGGATACAAACATTGATGGGATTCTACCCAGGAATCTAACTTGCAAATGCAACTGAAACGTCAACTCTGTTCTAGATGCCTCCTACCTTCATAGGATATCCTCTAACATAATTAATGCCACCCTTTGTCATAGAAACAGAAACAAGGCAAGAAAATGGCAAATAGAAGGGCAATCATTTGGATGCATAGTGAAATACCATTCTGAAAAATAGGAAGGTATATATCTCTGAGCATTCGAAGGTAAACACACCATGAATTTGTTAAAAAGTAGAGAGATTTCCAACAATTGATACTTGTAGCATAAAACATATGGAACTATTTGCTTGTTCAAACTTTCACAGAGACAGAACAGCCAAAAGCTCTGCAGAAGAGTAAAATTAATACCTGCCAGCTTAATTTGGTTAAATGCAGACAGAGAGCTACATCTGAAACTTGGAAAAGCTAACCTTCACATCAATTGTATTGCTTATACAATCTTGCATAATAAGCATTCCAACTAGTATAAAGGGGGGAAACTTAAAGAGATTAATGGACGCATAAACATAAAAGAGAGAACACAAATCTAGAACTTCAATAAGAACTTCAGTATCCTTGTGTTTTGACACTGATACTTCGTATTGTGACGCAATAAGCAATCTGGAAAAAATTATAGGATCCACAGGAGTAAAGCGCAAGAAGCAATACAAATCTAGCATATTTTAAATCACAAAACCATAGTGACTCAAACAATACTAAAATTGAGGCCAAAAGACAAGATCTACATAACTTCTTTCAACTCCATTTACATCTCAGCATTTGGGCTACTCCTACCTGCCTAAAGCAAAACTTAGCTACAAAAATTTCTAATTTATGGCTACTAAAAAATATAAATGGTAAACATGTATAATTTTGGACATCTAAAAAGTAGTCCCTTGCAATTCAATTTCCAATACTTTGCGTTAGCACTAGCCAAAATCAACAAATGTCCCATCCATCCATCTTTTGTCACAAACCTAGATGAAGTTGCACAATCACTGTGGTTGTCACATATCCACAAAAGAAATCAGACAATGGACAAGGGGGTCATTCTCTCCAGGAAACAGCATAAAGTGCTAAAGTTGCTGAAAGCGGAGTGCAAGAAATCATTTAGAAAATGCAACAAGTTAACAGTAAGCATTATATAAAATACTCAAATTAACTGCAATCCATAAGTGGACCTTTTTGCCATGAATCGGGAATATATTTGACAATTGAGATTATCTTAGAAAGGTTGAGGTGCTTCCTCAGGCCATTCTTTGCTTGCTTGCATATAAGGCCAAACCTACACCTTCTTAGTGTTTCTTTTGATGCTTCAAATGAAACCTAGAAGAGACTCCACTTAGTCTCTAACATCTCATCCAGCTCATCAAATGAATGGCATGTAATATATTTAAACCATAAGTGATCAAACTGTAAAAAGAGAATGTTCTTGTATCATAATTACTATGAACGTGATTCACCAATACCCAAACCTCAAATGAAAAATTAGCCTCATTTTCTTCCTCCAATCCAAAAGCAACGCACAAAACCCAAGGTTACTCCCATGCAAATCTCGAGGTACCCAGAAAGAGACACAACGCTCTTGACTTTGGATAAACCAACATGATATCCCTCTCCCAGAAAATATAGTATCCATGTAGTGACCAATCTCACCAACATCCAGCGATAGCATATCTATCAAATCAGAAATCACATCAACTCATGCACATGTATAATGTTAGCTAGGTCGATATCTTCACAAACCAATCCATGACAAGAATCTAAGCGAACGTGCATTGACACGGAGTAATGTTAGCTAGGTCGATACCTTCACGAACCAATCCATGACAAGAATCTAAGCGAATGTACACTGACATAGAGGACTGAATGCAATGAATAGGCAATTTTGGAAATCTGTACAATGCATTGCGGCCATTTGCTTCAAGGGTGCAAATGTTTGGTGGAAGCTCCAAGATCTCTTGTAGCTACTTACAATCATCTAATTTTTAATGGACCATCAACTCCTCAAACTTGCTAATGCATGTCGAAAGACAAACAAAATTATTTTCATAGAGATGCAAAATATTTACAGCAGAGAAGCAGGTAAGACTAAAGAAATTCTTCCTCTAACAACTTGCACCCACCAAGCTTCGGGGAGACCAAATTTGGAATCCAAGTCTACCATTAGGGAGATTGGAGCTCTCACTGCTCCCTGGAAACAAGCTAAATAGTGAACAACCCTTCAAGAGGAAGGTGCTCTAGATTTTGCATCTCTAAAATGCTACTAGGAAGATTGATAAGACTTTTCCACAATCCACAACAGAGATAAGGTTTCCAATTGACGCATGAAGTTATTTAATGGAGATCTAAGATATATGAAGTTTTGTTAAGCTCTCCATACCCTTAATATCAGGAAATTTATCAAGCTTAGAGCAGCCGGTTATATCAAGTTTTGAAGATATTTCAGCTTCAGTTTGCTTGGAAGCTCCTTGAGGTTCGAGCACCTACTTAAGTTCACTGTCTCCAAATTTGGCACCTCTGAGATGTCCAGAACACTAATTAGAGACTTACAACAACTGTGAATAGGAACTTCAAATTCCTAAAATGCTACAAATTAAAAAGAACAGCCAAACAAGGTTTTGATGAATTTCACTTTGTGAAAGGCACGAAAATGGAAACCGTCAATATAAGAATGTATGATGTACCTTTAAGTTATCTCCTAATTCTTTAATTTGGCTATTATGCACATCAAACCAAACAAGTTTCTTTAGACTGGCACTAAACTTCAGAGTTGATAAAGGATACTTAGGCCATTCAAGCCACCTTAAATCTTTTAGAAGACATATGGGACCTCTGCTGAGATGTGCATTCAGGACTAGGAGCAATCTCGGTCTCCTCATATATGTGAAAGCACTAGGATTGATGTCTAGCTCTTCTTGTGTTGGTAAGTCCAGCACTATGCCTCTAACAACATTGGTTCCCTATTAAGGAAAACAAAATAATCATCATTACCCAGCCTGAATTACAATAGTGTGTAAATTAAAGAAGACAAGATTATCAATGATGTCATGAGAAGCTCTCACAATATCCTCCGAAAATACTCCCAAAACATCATCGTAGCACCATCATCTACTCCATTTCCCAGGTCATCTGGATACTCTTGTTTCATGATATCTTGATCCATCAGCCAAATCAAGTCATGCATTTGTACTGTTCTCTGATTCTCAACGTTTATTAAAGATCTCTCTATTAAAGTTTGAATCCCAATTAATGTCTTTAACCACAACTGTCAAGAACTTTGGTTACATAATCACTATCCCTCCCTTTAAATAGGCAAGCAATGTCAAGAAAAATGTCATTATCATTCTCCCCCAATGTATCAAAACTTATCTTCAGAACGCTGTTTATATCTTTATTAGGACTTTCGGCAAGTTTACCTGATGTACTCTCCCATTCCCCTATACTTCTACCACATAAAAGGGGACCCGAGACCAAAACCATTAAGGGATGGCCATTAGCCTAGCCCAAAATATTATGTATGAGATCACAATGTATGTCTTCCCTCTGGTTTCTTGGAAAAGCATATGAACTCGGAAGTTCAAAAGCTTCACCTTGATCTAATGATTTAACTTCATATACCTAATCTATCCCGTGAGAAGTCAGTACATGTTTATCTCTTGTCGTAATAATCATCGTGCTCCCTTTTCCAAACCATTCACATTCTCTAGCTAACGCATTCAACTGGTCCCCATGATCCACATCATCAATCACAAGCAGAATCTTCGTGCAGCAAAGTCTATCTCGTATTACGTTAACGCCCCTATCCACACTGAAGATCACTAAATTTTCTTTCCACAGTATCTCGGAGAAGAGTGCTTTTTGCAAATGAACCAGGCCATCAGGTTTACTGGAAGTTTCTATAACATTTGCAAGAAAGCTACACCCACCAAACTAACTAGTTATACTGTTTGACTAGTGATACTCTTATAGACAGCTTTAGCGAAAGTGCTCTTCCCTATACCTCCCGCTCCCCATATTCCTATCAACCAAACCTCATCCAAGCCCGTACCTAACTATGATCTTACTTTCTCTACCCAGCAACCTACACCGACAGGATACTTGGCAACACTCGAGGGTACTCGTCTGACTACAGTTGAGATCTCTTTGACGATGCTCTCGATGAACTTGGTCTCATCTCCATCCATTGAACTAAATAAAAACTGACACGAAAAAAACAACCACTCCGTAACATTCCAAAAAATGACTCCATCGCACTAATCGGTCCCATCAAGTACCAACAGATTAGAGAATTCCATATTCTTTTACAAGGTCGAACAGGAATACTGCGCTTACCCATGGTCATAATAATGCCAACCGAACAAATCGGCGACTAGCCAATGCCTTGCCATAACCCTCTCTCTCTGCCATCGAATCTCCCTCGGCTCCACGCTGTAGAACAGGGGCAACACCAGCTGTCCCCTTGAGCCCCTTCCACTACATCACTTTCCTTCACTGAGCTCGTCTAAGCACCACCCAGACGAAGCGTGGTCCTCGGAGAAGACGAGCACGGCGATCCGCAACTCCTCGGCGGCTAGGCGTCGATGCCGTCGTGAAGGGAGGAAGCCGGGGCGGACATCCTCGCCTCTGAAGCGGAGGAAGACGTCGAACGGCCATCTTGCTCCGGAAGAAGAAGGAGACGACGATGACGACATTGGAAGATTGAATGTGATGCTCTTTCCTCTTCAATTTTTTCCAGAAACGATGGCAAGTTAATTTTCCATTCAAGTTTATTTTAAAAGGACCGAGAAATATGAAATAAAACAATCGGATAAGTTAAGCTTAATTTTTATTCATACTGTATTATTTAATCAAGGGAATTAAGTATAATTTTATCAGTTAATATAATAGGTGCACTTTTATTATGCTTTTATTAGGAGGATTTTTTTTTTATTTTCATATTACTATTTTAATATTTTATAAGTTTTATCTTTTAAATATTTCTTTAATTAATTTTCTTATCATCGCCAAATAAAGCGATTTTAATTGTTAACTGAATTTGATCATGTAAAGAAATAAGATATAATTTTAGTTTCAAATAACTTGATAATTTTTTTTATTTGTGCTTGATTTTTGTCCTCTTTTATAAATTTAATTGTTCGTTAACTAATTTATTTGTAATAGTTCAATTAAGCTAATACCTAATGAAGTTAAATCACATTATTTTCAATTAGGACTAGATTATCTATGATTTATTTGTACTGTCTACGTACTTATATATAGTTGGGTATCATGATTTATATTCACAATAACGTGCATTATCTATATTATTGAGTCAAATTTCTCACACTTTAAAACTTAACATAAGTTGGGAAAAAGAAATCTAAGTATATGTTACTTAAAATTTTATTTCAAGCAGACACGTATTTCAAAATGTACTCTAAGATTATGAGCCAAGTGGAACAATTATGCCATGTGCCTTACCAAGGGACAATAATAGAGCACATTTTGAACAATTATGTGGTGAGTACAGTAAATATTCTTTTAGCTTTGATTATAACTATGTATAGGAAATATAGTATATAGATATAGGTTAATATAGGCCAGATGATTATGAATTATGTAGCGTCTTTGATATTGACTACACTTAATCTATTTGAAATTTGCGCAATTTTTCTTTTAACAAATATCTCAATTCGCATGTTCAGAATTTTGAGTTGTGGATATATATACAAAATTTGAATTTAATTTGTTACTTTACGCTTAAAAGCAACTTAAGTTTCCCCCGCCCCTTTCGCTTCTCCCCGCTGCCACTGCTCCGCCATCGCCGTCATCGTGTTCACCCCACCATCATGTCCCCGCCACCGTGGCGTTCCTCTCACCATCGCCTGTCCTAGTTGTCGTTGCGCCTCTCTTTCTCTGTTTTGCGTTCCCGTCACCATCGCCTGTCCTAGCTATTGTTGCACCTCTCTTTCTCTGTTTTTGTTCCTTTGTCACGGAAGACAAGCGGAACGTCTCAGCCGTAGCCAGCCTCAGGTGACCATTGCCTGAGGGTAGCGACCCCATATTTGGGGTCGCGAGCTTAGATTCATTCCCCAATGCCAATGGACATAGAGAGATAGAGGGGGGTTAAGGTGATGCAGCTGGGACGGCGTGGTGAATCGACGGAGGCTTGGAGAGAAGGTTCTCTGTTTCTTGTGCAGCGGAAGTGTGCTCCGTGCTGTGTGAGCGTCGGATGAGTGTGTTAGAGAGAGAGAGAGAGAGTTAGTGGCAAAATTACTACTTACTCATCATCATCCAAGTACCGCCTAGACAAGCTACCCGCCTCCTGGAGAGTGTCCTTCCATCTCATCGATCTCCTCACATCCTTACAAAGCCTCTTTTGAAAATATTCAAGACCAATTCGGTAACTCCCTTTCAATCCACTTACCGTATCTAATTTCACTTTGTAAAACAATGGAAAGAACTTGAGGTCGCTTTGCTTCTTGCACTCCATGATCTTCACCACCTCTTCCAAACACAACTTCGAATAGATGTTGTCCTCGGAGAAAACAATGATTGCAAAGTCTGATTCCTCGATCATCTTTGGAACCGTGACCATTAGATTCTCTTCATCTTTTGCCCTTCGTTGAACATGGAAGTAGGATATCTCAACATGGACTAGATATAGATGTGTGACAAAGTTGTCGCCAATGTTCTCTTCTCTGAAACATACAAAGACTTTGAAACTCATTCTGGAATTGGAAAGAAGAAGAAGACGCCATTAGAATCAGGAAACATAAGCTAACAATGAACAATGAGTTGCCCAAGATTTGGTACTTTGTTTGGGTGGTTATTCCCATTTGATCTTCTCTATATATTTTAACGAGCTGCCTAAGATTTGGTACTTTGTTTGGGTAATTTATTCCCCATTTGATCTTATCTATATATTCTCTAACACCCAGTTGCATGACTTTCTTCAAGAAAGAGTATTATTAGGTGTTTTAACAATATTAGCATGTGCATAGATCTAACCTATTTGTGTGTGAACCTTTTCTACGTTAATTAGATGTCTTGATCAACATTATATTACATCAAGGTGGAAAAACAAGTATCATCCATGAGAAAATCCACTTGTGATAGACTGTAATTTCTTAGATCCAGATGAATTAGATTTAGCAATCTAATGGCGCAATCCGGAACGACTGAATTATTCTCCATCTTGTGCAGAAACTTACGAAGCTTTGAGAAACCATTTGCATAAATATATCTAAAAGCTCGCAACCTATGGATGCGGCCTGATCAAACACATAGCTGGAAAAGAGGGGAAGCAATTCTTCATCACACTGGAGGGCATAACAAAGCAAAGAGGAGGTTGCGTCGACTGCTCTGCAAGTTGGGTTCCACGAACGGAGCCAAGCTTGCTTCCATAGATATCACACATTTGTTGCTAGAACTGTGTTGGAAGAGACGGAGTATAGACTTTTGAGTTTTTTAACACGGGAGAGATTTCCATTTGGGCAAATGGTTTAGCCGGTCGGGTTGGATTTGGTTTTCTATTGGTGTCCGTGGAGATTTATCTTGAAGCTATGAATGGTTTTATACTCATTTGATCAAAGGCGAAAATGATAAGAAGAAAATAATTTACAAGTCTTTTGTGGATGGAATGTTGATTAGTCTCGACCATTAATTCTGAGGGTGATTTGAGGCATTTAGCCGTCAATGATACTTACATGACAATGAGAAAAATGATGATTTTTTCCAAACATGTTAGGCGACCTCCAAAAGGAGGGTAATCGCCTTAACTTGATTTTTTTTTTAAACTTTTGACGTCGACCTCGGGGGTGAGATGCCTAGAGTCCTAGACATCCGCCAATTTATTGGACAGTCCACGCTAAAAGGTATGGACATCACAAGAAGAAAGGAGAAGTTTGGATAAGGAAGAATGCTTGGCATGGCCAAACCAAACTCAAGGGGTATAGCCACCGTCACTATATGCGGCTAGCTATCAGAGTTTATATTAGGATGAAAATGAAGGTGATCCGTTGTTGGGGGCTCTCTCTACCGAGCTTACTTGGCTTTGAGGGGAGTTTTACATGGTCTGCAATGAGATGAGACAAGGATTTGCAGGAAATTAGAGAGGAACTTCAATTGTTCAGTCGATTTGCTTCAATTTTCCTCCAAAATTCTCACTTCTTTCCACAGTATCCTCCTCCTCTAGCAAGTTAGAGTTTTTACGTGTTGTCCATATTTTTCAAGAACACTGTGGCTTACCGATCTAATCAAGATCTATGTTTCTAACCATATTTCAATTTTTTTTTCTATTTTTGCTTATAACATCCCAGATTTTCAACTTTGTTTTCTACTGAATAAATCAGGCATTTTATTGACGCACCTATAAGGTTGTTTTTAGAGCTGATCACTCTTGAAATAACTAAACTATCTGGGGAAACCAATAAGGATTTTAAGGCAAATAGACTTGAGAATTCGACTAGGAATCGGCTTCTCGACCGTGTCTATCTTTAGAGGCTATTGCGGCATAGTATAAAATCGATTTGAAATCAGAAATAGGTTGGTTCAACAGAGATGTGTGGCCAATCGTGGGTGACACCACTAAATTGGAAAATTCTCGTCGACCGGCACTAGACTAATTTTCGATTGTTTTGGTATCCTGTGTCCGTATTTAAATCCTTAAGATTTTCACGACAACCGAGAGTCGCTAATGAGTCGAGTGGGTTCATAGTGGCTCGAAGAAAATTGACCACGGGTCATTTGCACTAAAATTTTCTGAAAGTTACCTGGCATTAGCTCCAGTCACGCTAAAAACGTGTCGAATGGAAATTAACCGTGAATTCGAGTCCGATTTCGAAGTGAAGATTCGTCATGTCACAATAAATTCTAAGAACGTCGACTCGATCTCGGAAGAATTTTCGGAGATTCCGAGATTTTTACGAAAAATCGATTCGGACGTCGCGGAAAATTTACGGGAATTCGGATGGGCAAAAGTGAAGGAAATTTGAACTTTCAATTTGTGAGCCTTTGAGTGTTAGGGACTTATAGAAAATTGTTCGGGATTTTTCTTCAACAAAATTGGACGTCGATTTGGAGAATTGAATGAAGAAATTAGAGCCAAAAATTAAGGAAATTCGAAATTGGACTAAGGGCTGCATTTTTGGCTTTAATTTGGAATAAATGGTGAAATAATATTCAAGAAAGAATTGTTGGGGACCAAGGGATAAACTTGAAGATTTTTAGAGGACAAACAATCAATGGAAGAGATAACCATGTTTGACTTTCTTTGTCCCCATCTTCCTTCACTCGCTGGCCGACTCCCCTATCCACTTGCTGCTTCTGTTGTGATTTCTCCCTCCTTCGGTCTTTCATTCGGACACATCTCTCTCTCGCACGCCTGCTTCTCTCTCTCCGTGAACCAGCACCCCCACAGACGCCAGCAGCTGCTCCCCTCACGCCACCGAAGCCCCCTGTCACCATTTCCCTTTCTTTTGTTCCACTGCAGCTGCCACACGCCCCACCGAGTTCTCTCTCCATCTTCGTCGCCCCACGTTCGGTCAACTCAGCGCTCAACAAAACCGGTTTGTTGACCCTGCAGTTGCTAGCTTCGTCCACGTTTCTTCCTCCCACTGCAGCAACAACACAGCTCCATCTCCTGCCCCATTTGCTGCCACGAAGACCTCGACGCTCCCATTTCTTCACATGCTGCTGGCTGCCAGCTTCTCCATCTACTTCGGTCAACAACGAGGCCATCGAGACTCCTAAGTTCACCGAGTAGCCGTGCCTTGCTGCCACTTGGCCGCGCCTGCCTCTAGTTCGGTCAATCTCCCCCGGACGTCTTCAATCGGTGCCATTTGGTTGACCCTGCAAGCCAGCGAAGCCTACTCGAGCTTCAGCCATCCACGTGCATAGTTCAAGCGGCCACCGAAGACCATCGAGCTCTCATCTCCACGCGTGGTCTTCTCCACGTTCGAGCGACGCCAGCAACTCCAGTCTTCCTTCGCTCACGCTAGCTAGACCGAGCCCATCTTCACAATTCAATTCCAGAAGCCTCAGTCCACCGAAGCAGCAAATCTCTGGCCCAGCGAAGGGACTTCTCGGCCCAGCAGCCTTCGAGAGGCCCAGCAGCCCTTGTTGCTTCTTTACTCGGGCCCAGCAATTCATCTCCTCCAGCAGCTCAGCCCAGATGAAGCCCGCAAGCCCAGCAAGCCAGCGAAATTGGTCCATTTAAAACCCAATCCAACGAAGCCCAGCCCAACGTTCAGCCCGCAGAATTTCTTCAGCAATCTTCAGCCCAACTCCAGCAAAGACAGCCCAGTTTTTGAGGCCCATCTTCAGGAGGCCCAACCCCGCTTGGGTCCAGCCCAAAAGCAAGAACAAATCTCAGATGGGACTGAGATTTGTGGGGCCTAGTTCAAGGCCCAATCCAAGCCCGCCGGTGTCATCGTGAGCCCAAGTTCGGCTGCCGTCGCGTCGCCGTCGCAGTGTTCCGGTCGTCGCTTTACACAAGTGAGTTTTGCTCACTAAACCCTGCTTAGTTTGCTAATTATGCTTAAGAGTTGTTTAGATTTAATTAAGTGTAATTAGGTGGATAGATTAGAATATAGCAATTAGTTTAGAGCTTTATTAATGCATGTTAGGCGTTGGGTTCATGTAATTAGCAAGTAGAGACGTATTTCTATTCATTGAATGTATCTCGGGATTTTTGCCGATCCGTTCTGGCGTCCAATCAGGCAATACGGGCCTAAATTGGATTTTTAGTATTTATTTATTAATTTTCGACAACCGAAATTCTATGCTAATTGTTGTGGTGCAGTTTGTTTATTTATTTGAGCTCTACGTTGTGTTAAATTAAATTAATTGTGCAATTTGAGGAAATTTTTCCTAAATTAATTGAGATTGAGTAATTGAGTTGTGGATGGCCAAGTATGATTGTTTACTGCCAATAATGCTTTGATGGGTTGTTAAGTGGAGAAGATTGTGAGAGTGAATTGAATATACTCTTGGCTAAGACAAATTGGGTACGTTAATATCGTGTGAAAATTGAGTGAGTTGATGAGTATGTGGGGATTTATCCCAAAATTGATCAGTGTCGGTATTCATTTAGAATTTGACAGTGAGAGGTTGTGAATTGAACCTCGAAAGCCGCCAAAGTATGGCTGTGCCAGTGGAGCCGAGATCTACCATCGAATTTGGAGTCGGTCGCGCTTGTTGGGCCGTAAATTGCCACTTGCTATAGGTCGCGCCCGTTAGGCTGTAAAGTGCCACCTGATATAGGTCGTGCCTGTTGGGCCGTAATTTGCCACCTGATAGAGGTCGCGCCTAATAAAGTCGTAATCTGCCACCTATGAAAGGTCGCGTCCATTGGGCCGTAATTTGCCACCTAAAGATAGGTCGTGTCCTTGGACCGTAATTTGTCGCCAAGAAATTTGGTAAAATATGCTCGTTGAGCCGTGAGTAAGAATTGAGACTGAATAAGTGAGATGACTGGGGAATGGTCAGATTGACATTTAATCGACTAGATTGATCGAGGTATCAATCCGTGTGATGTGATTGGGTGCCTATTTGAACTGTGCTAATGTGCAGGTGGAATCTGAGGCCAAGGTAAGCTCTTTGTCTTATGATGTGCTTAGGCAGCTATAGTGTATTGGTTTACTAATCGGGTTTTAGGGAGTAGAACTTGTTGAGACGTAGTCTCATCCCGATTGTGGGACAATATTTCAGGACCTTGCTGAGGAACCTGAGGAGAAAGAACCCGAAGAGGAGTACCTGGAGGAGAACCCCAAAGATGATCCAGAGTATGACCCGGATGAGGACTGAGATCCCATCATGTTTTGCAAACCTAAAGTTGTGGACTGATATTGATAGATCAGACTTCTGTGAATAGTATTGCATTATATACTATATGGTTTGCTCGTATAAAAGTGTGGTTATGGTTTTTAGATGTAAAAAATATAACATATTTTTCTATCCTATTGTTTTATTGTTTGGGGATTTATTATATGCTTTCACATGCGTATTAAAATGAATGAGTCGGCGATGCCTTTTGGGACGTCGCTATTATATCGACAGAGATGAGGGGATGGGCACGCGATCGAGGATCGGGCATGACATCGCTATTTTTATATCATTAAATTTTATTCATTTATTATTATTATTATTATTCTTAGGGTTAATACTTTGAAAAACCCCAAACTGGTACACTTGTGATAAATTTACCCTAAACTATTTTTTTGACCATGAAAAATTCAAAATTGGTACATCTATGACAAATTTATCTCTACTAACCATAAAAAATCCTAAACTGGTACATTTATGACAAATTTACTTTAAACTAATTTATTCAACTACAAAAAACCCCAAATTGATAAATTTGTGACAAATATACTCTCCGCTAAATTTGATTAATACTACAAAAAAAAATCACAAAAATTGTAAACTATGACAAACAACACATAAAATCCCAAATTGATATCTAGTGTTTGTCGGTGTCATTTAACTTAATAATTTAACAAGAAATTGAACGAAAAACTAACATAGGGTAAATTTGTCACAAGTGTACCAATTTTGGGTAAATTTGTCAAAGTATATCGGTTTGAGGTTTTTGGTGGTCAAAAAAATAGTTTGGAGTAAATTTGTCACATGTATACCCGTTTATGATTTTTCAGGGTATTAACCCTCATTCTTATTATATATTTCGAAAAAAGGGGTCTAGGCTGGGCCTTTAGACTCGGCACGAACACGGGCTAACACATATCAAATCTATGGGCACGATTCACCGGGCTTATTGCCTTAAGAGGGTTCAATCAAAAACTCAAACTGGGCTCAAATCATAGGATTGAGCCCAATTCCCTCTTGAAACTAATCAAACCCAAATTCGCTATTAAAAAAAAAAAAAGGTCTATAGCCCAATAAACAGTAAAACCGATATTGAACGTAACGGCACGAACCCAACTCTCTCATGCTAAGCTCACAATGAATTCATTGTCCATTAAGAGGCCCATTTTCCTATTCATTCTCTTCTCTCCTCCTTATTCTTCTTTTTTGCCCTGTCGTCTTCTTCCTATAATCTTCCTCGCGCACATCCTGGGAGCTCTGCTCTGCTAAAGAAACCAACTCAACCTCATCAACGATCGACGTATTCAAGCATTGAATGTAACGTCGCTGTTGTCTGGCTTCAGTCGCCTGGAGCACGGCCATCGTCCGTTAATCGTCATGCCTAAACCCAGATTAGCGGAAAGACACGCAGAATATGAGCGTAAAGAACTGGACCTCATCCAACGCGAGATTTACCCAGTAATCAGCGTATGGGTCAAAGATTTTGAGCCTTGTTTCTCGACAAGAAAAACGACCACACCATGTGGCCATAGAGATGCAAAAAATAGCAAAAATAGATAGCCGGTGACATATTGGGAGACCACAGAGTGTAGTGGAAAGCAAATCCGTAGTAAATGGGGAAGAAAATTTAATCCACAGGGCTTAGACTAGCAACCACATCCCATAATCAGTATCTTTCAACAAAATCAATCCGAATGTGTCAGTTTTGCTTCCTAATCTATCAACAACACGAGGAGAGGGTCACAGATTTAACTAATGTATTCCATCAAACAGTTGGTGAGCATCTCAGGAAAAAAGACATAAATGAGTGTGTCAACACCACAACACAATCCAAATACTTCTTTCTTTGCAGAAAGGGTTTGATTCATCTGAGGCAAAAAAATGATTTCTAACCTGGTCTCTTCCCAGACATACACCAACGTCGACTACAAACTAAATCTTCATTTATGAAATGACCATAAAAATGTTGCGAAACCAACCTTGCCGAGGAGGGATTTTCAACCACGAGTGCTGATTAGACTCGTCCATGGAGGTTCAGGTAAGTGTCGATCAACGAACTTGAGATAAATACGTGGAGATCGAGCGGGGCTTGACAGCTTCAGAATTTATGCCTCCAAAACGGGGCAAGGCAACGGTCCTCCTGATACTTCACAGAAGCAAGAGATCCAAAGCGACGAGCAATGATCGAAAGCCAGAATGGGGACTCCAAGTACGCCGGCTACACTGATCGGCGTAAAAACATAGGATGGATTGAATGTCAAAACAGAGGATAACAGAGAGTTTTTGGGCCGTGGTAAGGGAATGGCCGCGAGTGATGACGGAAGACGTCTGACCGCGAAGGAAGGAGTCTGAAAATCTCCCGGAGTGCTCTCAAAATTTACTTTCATCCCCACTCTGTGTTTTTTCTTCCAGAGTAATTTCTATCTCCCTTTCTTACCTCACTCTCTCTGTGACATCCCCCCAAAACACGATCCTCAGTCCCGTCCTACTCAGAAAAAAACGGACAATCCCACCTTTGCATTGCGTCCTCTGCGCGAGCGGTTATGGAGAGAGAAAGGTTTGAGAGAGAATTACCAATGCTGATGAAGATGACGATGAATATTATCCTGTCTCCCCCTCAGGTTTGGAGGGAGGAGACTGTTTATGGAAGAAGATCCTTTTTTTTTTCCTTTTTTTTTTCACGTGTTTTCCCCCAATCCCCTTAAAAATGCTGAGATGGGCAGGTTTTGTAGATGGGCCAGAGTTGCGAGAATAGGGCCATATGGAATGATGGATAGGGCTTCTTCTATTCTTTTTCTCTTTCTCATTTTTTATATTTTTTATTACTTAAATGCATATTTGATTTATCAAGTAAAATTCAAGTGTTAACACCCGTTTAAGCTTACTGTAGTGACATGTAAAATTGCGAAAATTGCTAATCAAATGTATTTGTCTACGTTTGCTGCTAGAAGTTTCTGGCTTAGAGAACAGAGCTTATGTTTCAGGGCTGATGTTTTTGAAGTCTGGAAGATCTCCCAAACCCAAGATCAGCGACTTGAAGAGAAAAGGGAACGACATGATCACGCCCAATTTAGAAGAAAAGGCCCAGGGCCAGCCTTCAGATAGATCAGCACTCAGTAGTACAAGACGTTAAAAAAACTAATTTTCTCGGAAGAAGAGAAAATGCATGGATTAGAAGTGTATAGATGAGACTGAAAAGATTCGTATGGAAAAGAAGGGTACAAAACCAATAGAAAGGAATTTTGCATGATCAAGATTTTACAGAAAAAATCCTGCATCGATGAAACCTGTTAAGCAAAGGCAGAAAAGAAATTCCGCATCGGTTAGACGAGAGGTAAGCTGGCAACGTCCTACGGACGCCAACTGTTGTGTCCACTTGTAAATGTGGAGGCAAGCTGGTGTACATATATAGCTGATCCCTCTTCAATTGAAACGAGAGGGGAAATCAGTAGAGAAAGTTTTCTTTTCCATTTTTACTCTCCAAGTGATTTTAGTTCTCCATTATACCTTATTTGTGTATTCATAACGGTCTATGAACGAGGGATGCTAGCCGAAAACCCTAACAAGAAGCATAGACATTTCAGAGGTACAAAAGAACCTCCAATTACCAGCATTGGGTGTCGAACACGGACAAGCAAGCTTCGTGGGACAAAGTGCTTGTCAGAAGAAATGAGGAGGAAAAAACAAAGAGAAAAAAATTAAAAATAAAATTTATTAAAAAAAGTCCACGCTATGTCACGTAGACCAGACGACGTCTACATTAGCAATATCCGACCAAAACTAGCTAAATGATTGAATTGACTATAGGTCAATAGGTTTAGATTAATTCCGGCACTATTAAAAGATTTATGATTAAGTAGCACAAATATAATAAATTTAAATTTTTTTAACACTTTCCCTCTCAAATGAGCATAAAATAGTGAACGGTCCTTAGACTTTATTAGTATAAAAAATTATTAAGGTGTTGCTTTTCACCTTATGAATACATCTTTTGATCATTCTTATGATTTTGCATATTTTTTTTTTATAATAGTTGGCAAGTAACTCGGTAGAATTGGGATGATTCAAATGTTTAAAGTAGGGAATACGAGCAGTAAATCCGATGCAAAGGTTGCGTACTTTTACCACTTCCAGTAGCTCACAAAATCAATTTTTTTTCTTCTTCCCTAAATTTATATTGGTAAAATTAAGTAGAAGAAAACTGGCTGTTAAAGAATATTTCGTTTCCCTTAGAAGAAAAAAAAAAAAAAAAGCCCCAGAAATACACATCACATGGAAGGGCAAAATAGGAAAATTTGGGGTATCTAATTGGAATATTCTCCACTTTTAACGGTGTTTTAGGACAATGGCTAGGTTGGTACCTCTGCTCCCCTCCGCCTCCCCCACTGCCCCACGGCCGCCGTCATTGCGTTCCCCCAACCGTCATGTTCCTGCCATCGCGCCGCATGCCGCATCGGTCACCTTCGCGTGTCCCAGCGGTTGTCGCAACTCTCTTTCTCTGTTTTTGTCCCGTCTCAGCCGTCGTCGCCAGCCTCAAGCGACCATTGCCAGCGGCTAGCGACTGTTGAATGGGGCGCGAGCCTAGATTCATTGAAGCCGCTTGACAGGAAGAGACTGAGAGGGGCTGAGGTGACACGGCCGGGGCGGCGTGGGGACGTGAGCACTCGGGCGGCAGCGTGTCAAGAATTAAAGGAGGCTCAGAGAAGCTCAACGGCTCGCACATGGTGCTCTAGTTCGTGTGCTTCTTAAGTGTGCTCTGTGCTGTCTGATGAGAGCGTGCTTGCGTGAGAGAGAGAGAGAGAGAGAGAGAGAGAGAGAGAGAGGGGAATAGAGAGGGAGAAAGAGAGTTTCTTACATACCCATCGGTAAAATGTCATCCAGACAAGCTACGGGCATCCAAAAGAGCTTTCTTCCATCTCTTTACTTTCTCCGAATCCTTCCCGACCTTGTTCTCATGCTTAGCCATATCTTGTAAGTAACTCTCTCTTGGTGTTCTCACTTCGCAGGGTTCCACTTTGTAAAACACGGGATAAACCATGAGGTCTCTTTTCTCTATGCACTCCATTATTTTTGACGGCTCTTCCAAACACCACGTCGAAGAGGCATAGTGCTCGGAGAATACGATGATTGCAATACACGATTCCTCGATCGCCTTGGAGCTCGGTTGATATATGCTCTCCCTTTCTCAATTCTTCGTCGTCCTTGTAAGTGTTTATTCCTGCCTAATTTAGAGCTGTGTAGAGATGACCAAGAAAATAATTGCGTACATCCAGCCCTCTGAAACTCAGGAAGACGTGGTAACTCTTTCTGGGCTTAGAGGAAGAAGATGCCATTAAAATCAAGGAAGAGATGAGGTTAACAATGAGCAATGAGTTGGAGAAGATTTGGTACTATGCTTGAGGTTGTTTGCTCACCATTGGATGGTCTTGCGGTATTCTTTATACCGAGATGCCATGACTTTCCTTTTCAGGGTCAACAAAGAAAATTATAAGGTCTTTTCATTTTCTTTAGGATACTATAAGGTCTTTTAATAATATTATTTTGCACACCTACCAGTGGTGAAAATTTGCGCATGAAACTTTTCTTTGCTAATCAAATCTGATGGGCACAGATCTTTTTTTAATGTTAAATTTATTGTTAATAAAATTGCTAATTAATTTGCTGCGTCAGCATAAGATAAGTTTTTATGACAATAATTTTATACTGCCCCGATTGGAGGCCCGAATGATTTGATTGGTTTTCGGAAAGAAAGCCCTTGAAAAGTGTTGAAATGCGTATTAGGTAAAATATCGATATCTAATCCAATTTTCAATAATAACCTCGAAGAAGCTATAAGCCAAATTAGTCAATCAAACAGAGTGTCATCAAATGTGCGAGGACCAAGAAAAATAAAAAGAAGCCTGTCGTGCCATTACCATTCAATGCATGCGAACCTGATGAGGCTAAATAAAGAAAAAAAAAAAGTTAGAAACATAGCAACAAGATTAGGGACACTACAAATTGAAAGGCCTTGGATAACAGTATGTTAACACATAATAAAACCCAAAAATGGGCATAGACTCGAGTTTAGAAAGAGCTAATAAATTCTGTGGACATGTTAATAATAATAACAGAGAGGGATGGAATTGGAGAAACAAAGAGATGAGGACAATCAAATGGCACAAAGGGACGCTGCTAAAAATTGGCTTAACCCTCTCTGCCCCCTCAGCCTTTTTGTCTTTACTTGTCACGCCCCGAACCTCGAGCACGTACACATCCCTCGGTGGTCGATAAAATTTTGCGACGTTCCCAGGACTCGTCGCCGACCCTTCATTTTTATTGCACATGCGGAAGCGAATTACTAATCCCCTAACCTCAACAAACATGGGATAGAAAAGCAGGACAACAATTTCAAATCAAATACATTTTTAAAAACACTTCAAGCTTATACAGAAGGTTTATGTCATGTTAACTACCGAGCCACCTATGCTCCCGACCCTTCCGCTTCAAGCTCCCGCTCTTCACACTAGGGGACCCGAAAATGGTTATTCAATAACCAAAGTGAGATATAAATCTCGCCAGTTCCACCCCTAAGCCCCGGTTAGTACACCAACTCAACCCAGGGTATCTATCCGTAACTACCCCACCACAAGCAACAACCAACGGTCGATTCGCATACAACCTACCTCGGTATGCCATACCCGCACGTTATAATTCAGCACGATACACGCAATGCACATGGCCGTTAGATGATACAAGTTCATCAATCACATACGAGTCGCGTCACCAAAGAATCTCACCCGGCCATTGCCACACTCTGCACATTATCGATTCATGCGTGTGCGCCATAAACAATATGCTTAACTCATGCATGACCGGAATCAACAATGCAATGACTCTCACGCGTTCTTGCACAATAGTGCGTCACTCATCACATATCAATCGATCACACGGGTCCATCAATTCAATCAATCCAATTGATACCATACGATTGACACCATCTATCAATTCATACCATCTATTCATCCAACAATACAATCACTACTCACACAAGCTGAATGGATGCCATGCTCACAAGCGATATAGATGGTAGCCGCACAAGCTCGATATATATATATAGATGATAGCTCAGACAAAAGCCGATATATGGATCGTTGCTCTCACAAGCTGATAAACGATCATTGCTCTCACAAGCTGATATATGCATAGATGATAGCTCGCACAAGCTGATATATGCATAGATGATAGCTCGCACAAGCTGATATATATATATATATAGATGATAGCTCGCACAAGCTGATATATGGATCGTTGCTCTCAAGCGATAAACGATCATTGCTTCTCACAAGTCGATATATGCATAGATGATAGCTCGCACGGGATATATATATATATATATATATATATATATATATATATATATATATATATATATAGATGATAGCTCGCATGTTCGATATATGCATAGATTATATAATAGCTAACAAGCGACATGATGTAAATCAATTCAATTTTTCAATCCAATCAATCGATCAATTCAAACTAGTCCTACAAACCACTTACGGTGCCAAAAGCCGACACCGGGTATTTTCAAGTTAAATACCAAAACTTCACAATCATCACATAATTGTACAAATCGTCACTCAATTCATGCGGATGTTTATGCAATAACACATCCAATCACTTCATAGAATTAAACACACATGAAATTAAACACTTTTCATTCTCGTGTGAACAAAGTGTTTTGTGAACAAAGTGCTCGTGAACGTAATTTATGAACAAAGGCCTCGTGAACAAGAACCGTGAATAGTGTCGAGTGAACAGAAAATTTCCAGAATTTAATAAATGATAAATTAAACTCAGAAATCATTAAAATCATTAATTAAAACAATCAAACAATTAATTAAGCAAAACAAGCTTAATTAAACACATAAGCACAATTAAGCAAATAAAGCAAGATTAAGCTAAACTAATTTAATCCATCCATCTAACCACATATCTTAGGGCTAATACAACTTAATTAAATCACATAAACTAGAATTAAATATAACTAAACCAACCCTAAGCAAGTTTAGGCACTAATCGAAGGATTAGGAGCTAAACTCACCCGTTAAGCGGGCCGGAGGCACCGACGCGGCAGCGACGACGGTGGCTACACACCGGAACCTCTACCATGACGATCCAAGGCGGTCCCAAGCTCAACACAGCAACCACAGCTCGGACTCCCACCGAAAAACACTGAAAAACAGCCCCGCCGGAGGAGAAACCGAGTTGAACGGCTTGGCCGGAGCTCCGGCGAGGGGGTGGCCGACAACCGGCGGCACCAGGAGGTCTTGGGGGTCTTGCTGGAGGTTGGGATGGGCGGAGGAATGGCTGGAATGGAAGAAAAATGGCCGAAAACTCGAAACAGTGCAGGCTGCAGGCGGACCGACGGACCGGCGACCGGCGGCTTGCGACGGCCGTACAGTACGGATGGAGGCTCCGTTCGAGACGAAATTGGGTTCGTTGGAACGGTCTGTCTCTCCCGATCACGGTGATAGGTGGCTCGTTCTGTGATTCAACCGGGAAGGCCACTTTTGACTCGATTCTTCACCAAAGGGTCAGCTGGAGCAGAAACTGGAGGAGGGAAAACGAGGAGAGAGAAGGCTCCGTTCGAGATGGGGACCGAATGAGGGAGAGAGAGGGTGATGGGAGAGCTGTTGCACTCCTCATTAAAGCCATTAAATGGCCACTTCAATTCCCCATGCATGACATCATCTTCTCTCTCTTCTCTTTTGCCCTTATCCACAAGCTCTAGGGGTATTTTGGTCATTTCCACCTTGCACAAATTACCAATCTAACCTTGGGCTGAAATTGGTGGATGGGCCTAAGAAATGGGCTGGGCCATGAATAGGAGTGGGCTTGGGAATTTATTGGGCTTTGAAATGGTTAAGGCTTGGCCCATGGGCTTAGAAGATGAATAGTTGGTTTGGCCCAATGGGCTCATTTGTTTGACTTAGGCCCATTTGGTGGCTGTCCCAACTTGGGGCCTAAGGCCCGCACCGACTTGGCCCCGCCCATGTCCTCACGGGCTCGCTTCCTGGCCCGAATCACTTTTTCATTGCTCGGCTTCACCGGCTCGTCGACCGTGTCCGCAGCTTCATCAAAGTCCGTCCTGACATTCCCGATAATTCAAGTCCGGCCCTAAGTTCTTCTTTGCCATGTCAATTTCGCCCTAATGCCATTTTTTGGTTATAACTCGACCGACGGGCGCCGAGAGGATTCACGCGTAACCGACTCGTGCCAAACCACGTTCAAGACATCTCGACGCATGGACGCCCCGATCGCATGAAATTACGGAGGATAGATTCTTATTTCAAAGTACACGATCACTAAGGATCGACATAGGGTCGTTCGCGGATTCGATAACGCAAACGGAATCACCCGTCGTTCCATTATGTTCCGTCCACGAATCGACTTCTGGGCCCCCTCGAAATCGCCCGCCTATCTACGAGGATCATCCTCACGCAAAGTCTCATGGTCAAGTCGTTTTCCTGCGTCAGCTTCTTTTAGTTGTACGAGTTCTCGTCCTCATTAGCCTTTCCCCTCAAGGTCGATCTCGGGAGTGATCAATTCCGAGTGAGATCAACCAACAATGCATTGACGAAATTCACATTCATTCATCCCTTATAAGGCTCGAATTTCAGGATGTCACATTACTTCTTTCCAATAACCCTCTAAAGCCTTTTGTCAACATGAGATAATTTATCTTTTCTTCTTAGTAGGTCAAAACATTATTATCGGTCTTTTTCAAATGCATGACCTTCATTGCCTTCCCCAATGAAAAACTTTTGTCGTGGCTTTCAGGAAATGGCATTCGTAACCACTTGAGTTTTTGCCTTCCTTATTTTATTCTATTTTATTTTTGCAAATTATAAATAAATATTGGTGGCTACTCGAAATATATTTCATCTCTAGGTTTTTTTTCACCTATGTGCACATTATAGTATACTAGCCCTCTGGCATTTTTGCTTCAGAAGTTGGACAATTATATTTGGCAACCAAAATCTGGAATTCTTTGATGTACATCAAACAATTGAATTCTTGTCTCACCCAAATTTATCACTAACTTAGCAAATAAAATTACAATTTGTCGTACCATATTTGAGTCAAAACCATAGTCACTATGGAAAATAGGATAAAAAAGCATCTAAGAAAATAAAATAGGATTAATTAAGGAGATGAAGTTAAACTAATTGTTTGCTTTTCGGGCAAAGCTGAAGAGAGAGAGAGATGAGGGAAATGGAGGGAAGGAGGCGGTGGGGCCCGCGGGGCTCAACATGCTGAGCTTGAGCTCCGCCGCCAAGCAGCCGGGGTACTGCGGCGTCGAGAACAACAAGCAGATGCCACCGGTGAGCATCATGACAAGCCTGATCTTGATCATGGTGTGAAGGAAGTTGATCGGCAACCCCGACAGCTCCTCGAGCTTGAGTTCGTGCTAATCGAGTTGTGCTTGAACTTCTCAACTAGCTCGATGGGCTGAAAAGCTAATATGAATTTTCTTTATCGTTATAAATTTTTTTTATAGTTACAGATTACTAAAAATTACATAATATTCAAGCTTAAACAATTTGGGATCAAGTTTAATTTGTATGTTGATTGTGATCAAGTCAAGTCGAGTTGAGTTTGAGTATCTCAATTTTCTACTCGAATTGAGTTTCGAGTACCGAGTCTATGGGTGGAGTTGAGCTCAAGCTCAGAAGATTATTGACTTGGATCGGCTTAATTACACTTCCAAATATTGGTAACAAGTTGAAAATTACACAACATTTCGCTATTTTGAAACTTACGATGGTTTATTACAATTAAGAACAAAACATCATAAAACTTGGATATTTTCATTTGCAACAATTTATAAAGGGTTGGGACGCATGGTTGTAACAAAAAATAGTAAGGCCTAAATATGTATATTAATTATGAGGATTTACAAAGAGTTAAGAGGTTCTGTTGTAATCAAGAACAAAGTGCCATAAATTTGAAAACTTTGAAATTATGACGGTTTATAAATGTTTACGACATTACGTTATAATGAAGAATAGAACGTTGTAAATTTCAGGTTTCTTTTTTTTGTCTCATCCATCATGACATCCAACTGTATACGTATAATCCACACGCGCTCAAACATGATAAGAACTGACTTTGCATGGATGCAGAAAAAAATTCGCCAAAAATAATATGAAAAAAAAAATTGATTGGTGTGAAGGAGGCGAAATTTGCAAAGTTGGATCTGAAGAAGACGTCCCACTCCCGTGTCCTTACCCTTTCCCGCTTTCGTCATCATCACCTCCTCCTCTGCACTTTCTTTAATTGCTCGCTTCCTTTCTTCGAAATCCTGAGGTCACGGGAGATTAGCGTGTTAGCTAAGGAAGGGTGTAACTAAGGCACCATTTAACTGCCATTATTCAAGTCATAGTTATTCTTTTTTTATGGGTAAGTACGAATGAATATTACTGAAAAAGCAAGCTCAAAAATAAATCAAAGAGTGAATTCATATTGACTTGAGAAGGACAATAAAAAGCATAAGACAGCCTATCGTTAGATCTGCCCATCAAAAGAGTTATGTTGATGAAGCTTCATATCATGGAATGCTTTCCCCTTACGATGTTTCATGAAGAATTAAACCCAACCAACAAGCAAAAACAGTGGGACATCCAAAGAAATGGAGTTAAACTTCATCCGCCCTGCTATTAGTTATGCTTAATTCTGTCTCTGCGATTTTTTTTTAATTAAATTAGAAAATAATTTTAAAAAGTGCATGGTACAACAAGACTATGATGAAATATTTACTCATAGCTAGGATAAGCTTTCCTATCTTCGTGCACAATTTCTCTTAATCTTGACCAATCTGTCTGTCTATTCTCGCCCCAAATTTCAAGTTATTGTACGTATGCAGAGCACAAAGTGTAATTCAGTCAATCAAAGATGCACTTAATGAGGGAAGCAAGAATCCCTAGATTTGTACTTATAATCTCTAATACCATGTCAAATTCTATGGGATTTAAGCTATTGATGAAGGTATAATTTATATGTTTTAATATCATATTGTAAAGTTCCGCCCAAAAATTTAAATGATTATGTGTAATTTATTATAAATAGAGCAAAGTGCTTGGTCTTACTCTGATTGAAGTGATTCTTCGATCGAGATCAATCATCACATATATTACGTTGAAGTTAGATTGGCTGACCTCGAATTTGGTGTTTCAATTAATTTGATCTCGATTCCAGCGACTTACCTTTTCCTCGACCTATGCTTTGAATCTTTCAATCTCATCTTAATATTTGGGCCATAATTTTACACCATCAACATAACTCACCATTTCCTTTTCCTTTCCGCAAGAAACAGTAACATCATTTGGATCCCCATTTTCTGTCTCTTCTACGCAACAATAATTGTCAAAAAGCATGGCAATAACGATTTATGAAATTCCGAGAAGATGATGAGCTGGAAATAGTTACCTAGGTCAGAATCTATCCGTTGACCGAGCTTGTATCAAACAAAAGTTTTTGACTCATTCCATGGACCATATCGCAAAATTTTTTGCGCGATAGATTGTTTAATATATGCAATCAGTATCAAAGTCAGGCCTGCTTGGGAGAATCAAATCGATATTGCTTAAAAACTCAAATTGCAATTGGACCCCTTGCTTATTTGCTCATTTATTATAACATCAATTATAATATAATCCACACTGAAGTACACAAGATGAGAAGAACTTACTAGTAGGGACATAGAAAATATCCGCCAATATAACAAAAAAAAATTAACTTGATTGGTGTGGAGAAAGCGTGATTTGCAAAGTCGGATATGAATAGAAACAAGGTAATGTGGAAGAGGGATAGGGACGTGCCACATCAGTAGGCTTACCTGCTCCCCTTTCATTGTCGTCCCCTCCTTCTCTGCACTTTCATTTTTCTTGAAGTCCGGACGTCACGGGAGATTAGCGTGTTAGCTAGGGAAGCCTCTAACTTAGGCACCATTTAACTGCAAATTATTCAAGTCATCATTATTCTTTTTTTATGGGTAAGTACAAATGAATTCGACTGGAAAAAGCAGGGGAGTAAGTAACCTACTACATTTTCAAAGTTAAATCAAAGAATGAATTCATATTAACTGCAAAAGGGACAATAAACAGCATAAAGATAATATGTCGTTTGATCTGTTCAACATCAAAAGACTTATGTTGATGAAGCTTCGAATCATGGAATGCTTTCCACTTCAGATGTTTCATGGGCCCAGTGGAACTCTGAACATCAACCTTGTAATTGCCTGTCAATATGGAAGTCATGGAGAATAGTAACACCTAGCCAACAAGCAGGAGCAGCGGACATCCAAAGAAAAGGTATTTAAGCTTTCATCTGCTCCTACCATTAGTTATATTTATATCTGTTTCTGTTCAATTTTATATAATTTAATTATGAAATGAATTCAAAATGTGCACTGATCAACGAGGTTACTAGGAAATATTTCCTCATGAGTGTGATGAGCTCTTCTAATCCCGTTCAGTGATTCTCTTGATCACGATCAAGCTATTTGTCTGCTCTTGCCCAAAACTTCATGTCATCACACGCGTGCAGAGAATAATGCGTAAGTCAATCAAAGATGCACGTCAGTGTTAGAAAACAGAACTTGTAGATAATTTGATCAAAAGAGTTTCCATCAAGTTCCGATAATCAACTTCTTTGTCTCTAAAACTTTCTACACTTTACTTAACGGTTTCCCAAATTCGTAAGAAGTGCTTAAAGGTTTTTTTTTTTTTTTTTTTTTTGGTCGAAAGGATAAAATTCATCCATGAAAGTTAAGAGCACAACCGGCAGCCAAAGCATCCGAATACAGTATGTCTAACAAAGCAGAAGGAGGTGAAACGGCCCAGTTAAGGGGAAGTGTGCCATTTTACGCCTTTGCAGCCCAGTCGGCCACAAAATTAGCCCCCTTCGACAAAACCTAATTTGCAGATTGGAGAAGCCGTGAAGGAGAGCCACCGCTTCAGCGAAGATGGCTCTGACCTCCCATGGTGTAGATCTTAAACCTTGGATTGTTTCCACCAGAATTTTTGAGTCAGATTCGAGCACCATCCGATCGTGCGCCTTGCTCTGCTCCAGCAGGTAGTGAAGAGTGATTGTTAATGCTTACAAGTTAATGGGCGTAATTCTCAACAAGAAGCATTCTTTGAGATTAAAATGTAAATAAGTGCAATCGTGGTAGTATTTTGTAGTTGAGAGTGGACAAGGTTCTTCCCACAAATTGGACAGCATTAATAAGGTCGCAGAGATGGCCTCGCAATGCGAAGTAGCCTCCAATTCATTTATTATAAAAAATAAAAAATAAATAAATAAAAATCTGCTTTCCTCAACCAAGGGGATTGCGAAGAGGAAGAAAAATTTTCCTTCAATACCTTCCCGCGGATGCGGACTTCATGAGGGAAGCAGGAATCCATAGATGAGTTACCGAAAAGCAGAAGGATCGATAAGTCCATGAAGAGGTCCACATGAATTAATTCTTCTTCGGTAAGTTCAAGCACTTAGTCAATTTATATTCTATCCAATCAAGATGGACCACTTCTATAGTCTAGATTCTAGCTCTTCCTAAAGAAAAACACGTTCGATGACGATGTGCCCGTTTTAATAGTTTTGTGGAATTTAAATAATTTCTACTACTTACGATCGTTATAATATGATTGTGCCTTCCTATGATAGGAAAGCCCATATATATGCCAGATTTTTCGAGGAAAGATGCATTCCACTTATTTATTTGAAGACCATGAAGGCATGGGATATATTTTTTTTCTTGAAATTGATGCCTTCGTAAAATTTTTAAAAAGGCTCATATTGGTTTTTGTGGTTAGGCGATTAAGGCATATACGGGTCATTCTTTGCACATCTAAACCGGTCCACCTCCCAAATTATCTAAGCACGCACTCCTCCACATAAATGTGGCGCTTTACCAAAACTATGTTTATTAAAGTGTGAGTTTCTTTTAATCATTTGAAGCACCCTTTTACATGGGAAGATTTTGTTATGCTCTTTCTGTTACAAATGGATCTTAGGAACATGAATACACAAAGGCTACTTGCATGAGCAATCCATTTTCTGTTGATGCTGATTGAATAGATGACAATTTGAACAAGTTTTTACATGGCATTATTCTAAATTTTAGTTCGAACATTTTGAAACTGCCCACTTGCTTTTGGAATTTCCTCATGATTCATGCATCAGATATACATGAACGTGAATTAATAATACGTTAATGTGATAGCTGGATCTTTAAGAGTCATATAAGGGACATATGTCTGCCACGCATAGGAAAAATTTAATATTAAGGACTCAAAAAACTTTTGAACAAGGAAAAAAATTGATACTAAGATACTTTGAAAAAAATTTGTAAACAGTGTGGATTGAAAAATTAATAATTCCGAGGAAATGATTTATGAAGTTCTATAATTTGACCTTTTAGCAGAGCATCTATCTATCTATGCAATATATGTTGAAAATTAACCAACTATATTTGACCCAAAAGAAAAAGAAAATTAACCGATTATCTGTCACATATGGATGTGATGGATTGCCTTCATACATAAAGTTTTATAACTCTTGACCTTTTTGCATAGCATCTAGTTGTCGGTACTATCTATGGCAAAAATTAAATATAGATATACCTAAAGAGACTTCTCCTTCAAGTATCAATATGACACTATCCGACATCACGGCAGCCCTAATTATTGTCACCCAAACAAAAAATAAAAATTGGTTGATGAAAAGTCACTCTTGAAATATGCCAAGGACATTTTAGATAGAATGCATGTTTATCACAGCCAAACAATTGTCTATTGAACTTCACAAGAAAAGTAGAATTTCGATGCACTCCCCATAAACTTCAATGCGCTGGGGAGTTTCTTCCTTGGACACCGTCCATTAGATCGGGTGAATCATACCAGCCGATTATGTGCATCTTAGAACGTCTCAGGTGAGTTTTAGAAGATAAACACTCGTCACACGTTTAATTTATTGAACATGAATCCACAGAAGTATTTTCCATTGTGTTGAGAAGGCCGACAGCAAGCCCGGCGAGATCTCAGTATAAACATTATGTATCACAATGCCCAATCAGCTACTCCAAATGTTTGCCTGCACAATCAAAATTAAAAGTTTTATCAAGAAATTCAAACTGCAGAGGTCGAGCAGTAAAAGTAACTCCTAGTCCTAGCAATGTGGGTAAATCTGACTGCCGGAGGACGGAGGACCGACACTTCTATTGCTATTTTTCCATTAATTTATCTTTTTCTATTTTCCAGGCTCCTGCCAACCTGACCCAGCTCGGGCTTTTCGGGGACTGGTTAATGCATGTCCGGCTAGAACCAACCTATTGACACCCCTGCCTTACGTAATATTGATATCTTGTGTCAATAACCCAAGAAAAAGAAAAAAAAATTCAAGAAATCTCGAACTAAAGGAGAAGGCACGAATGGACCAGCGCGCCATTGGGCCAGGCGTGTCTCGATCTGTCTATCAATTTTTATAGGTGATTATATATTAGAATTACCTGCTTTCCTGATGCCACCCCGACAAATTAGAAGCTCCAACAAGAGCTTCCTTCCATTTCTGTACTTGACTCCATGCTTTGCTGCCCATGATTTCCCGTGCCTTCCTCCTACTTTCCTGGATTCCACTTTGTAGAATGCATCACAACCTGTTCATTCATCTTCTTGCACTCTAATGTCTTCACCGGCTCTTCCAAACACCACGACGACGAAGCGTAGCTCTCCGAGAAGATGATGATCGCAATGAGCGATTATTTGATCCCCCTCATGATCGAGGGCCGTATTCCCTCTCGCTTCCTTTGTTCCTTGCTATCTCGTGAACGTCATTAAGCCGGCCCGATCCAAGGCCTTGCATAGATGACCCACGAAGTTGCTGCCGATGTCTTTGCCTCTGAAGACATCGTAATATCGTCTGGGTTGTGAAGAAGAGGCCGTTAGAGTTGAGAGTCTTGAGACCTGGAAATTCATTTTGTCTCAACCATGAAGTCTAAATGCAACAACTAAATGGAAATTCAGACCTAGACCATCACAACAGCAACACCTCGGGTTCTGATCATCCATAGAACTTCAATCGCAGTTGAATCTGTCACAAATAGAAGCTAGGATTTTCGGCCTCTGTTTTTGCTCATAAAAGAATCGAAACAGAGCATGTATTCTTACCTCGGCGAGACCAGATTTCTAGCCTTGGCGGATGAGAAAATCAGAGACTGGAGGTCCCAGACACTTCGGAGATGAAGATCAGCATTGGCGGAGGAGTCTCGAGAAAGAGCTGAACACTTCGGACTCCTTGGCTTGGAAACAGGGGCAAACAGAGCTAGTTCGACTTCAGCTAGGAAAAGTCGAACGGCGACGGCGGTGTTTGTCAGTGACCTGAGAAAGTTGGAAAAGGTGAATTAGGCTAAGGAAATTCTTAGAAAGAGAGAGAGAGAGAGAGAGAGAGAGAGAGAGAGAAATCTCACTGAGCTTCGTCTGTCAAAAATCCTGCTCTGCTTCGGTGTTTTCTCATCTATGGTGGCCAGCAACTGGATAATATGGAAGTCTTCAGCGATTGGAGCTGGTGAGGCGCGAATGCTAGCGTCAATTCGTGGTCCAGAAGTTAAGGAATCCTCTGGATCAGAGATGATGAAATTGTTCGTGTCCTCCTCTTTGCTCTGGTATTCTCGGTTCTCCGTCGGCCAGCGATCGGAGGGATTGCGGTAGGCAATGGGGAACGGCGGACACTGGCGTCGATTGGTGGCCGGCCAACGAGAGGGTACCGGATAGAGGATTCCACCGTTTCACGTGTCATGGGCATTTTTTATGGGCTGTGGTGGGCTTGTGCTTGTGAAGAATTGGATTGAATTTCTGGGCCGCACAAATTGATTGGCTAGGCTTGGGTAACTTTGATCAGGCCTTTTCCATTTTTACCAAATTGGAGCCCTTTTTTTTTTTTTTTTTTGTTATTTTCTTTCTTCTTTTTATTTATTTATTTATTTATATTTTTTAAGAAAAATTTATGCTTGATGTGTCTACAAAAATTCACATGTTTAACATGTAGTAACATAAATACATTATCTCCACAGAAACTAGATTTTCTATGGACATCGGAAATTCCTCGGTTGAAGTCCCCATTAAATAAAGTCTTCACAAGCCCTTGATTTTATATGGAATATGAGGAATCTTTACAATTTTAAGCTACCAAGTTGAAGATTCTTGGAATGGAGCACATCAAGGAGATGGGTAAATGGCTGCCTTTAAGTTGTTGAATAACCACAAGTAAATTGAGAAGAGAGCAATTTTGTGGTGTACCAAAAATAATTCTCATATGCCTAGCGGCTTTCTCAAAATAAGAAAACAGAAGTTATACTTGCAAATAGTTAATAAAAATATGGAACTTGTTGAACAATAAGAAATAGACTCATAAAGTAAACATAGTAGATAATATAGACAAAGTACATATAAAAAAAAAAAAAACTTATGCAGTAATTGTATCATACAAATGAAAGATCTTACTTCACTGATGAATTTAGAATTTTCCATTTGTTTTATGATATTCACTTATCTATATTGGTCAAAAGAAAAAAAAAACAATTATTTCCAACATTTTACATCTCAAATGGTACAGAACCAAGGTTAAAAATTAAATTTGACAATTAAAAGAGATGCCAATATAAGCATTTTTTTTTTCAAAATATATAAGAATTAGATAGCTACAAATAAGAAAAAATTGTGATAGTCTGATGGGCTTGACAAATCGGGCATTACTATTCTCATACATTGATAAACAAATTATGCACTCTATGCTTATGCCATTAGTGTGCCATATATATGTTCATCTACTTAAAGTGTGCGTTAAGCCTCCATCAATCAACATTTTCTTCGTCAGTCCAAACCTCTCTACAAATTGAAAACCTAAAGGGAAAATATTCATCATTAATAAGTCTCTTCAGAGACATTAAATGGGGGCAAAAGAAAAGCCTCGCCGTCACTATTTTAAAGATGAACAAACTAGAAGAAAGTACCTCTAAGAATTGAAGTACTGATCTTACCAGAAGGGATAGAAATGCACTATTGTTTACCGGAATCAACCTGTGTTTGCTCTCCGTCCATCTATGGCAACTTAGAATCCATCAACAGCCACACTTAATTATAAAACACATTTGCAAAAGCTAAAAGCCTAAAATCTGACATTTATGAATCAATTGATAATTTGTTGGGAAAGAAATCAGAAAATGGGAGAATTTCTCGCATCTGCTTAGAATCGCTTGGAGGAAGCCCAATTTGAACTTCTTGCATTTGCTTACAATTTTGGGCTATCATTAAATATCTCTGACGGAGCCGACATAGCCACAAACTCTTCGTACGAACAGGACATATTTGAAAGATTTTCCTCCATCGAGATCTAATGGCAGATACCCAGAAGTCTAATTTAGTTGAAAATGGCCATCATCGTCATTTGGGTTCGTGTCGAGCGATGAGTGATACTTTTATCGCGGAGTTGGTCAAGAAATCGAAACGTCGAACATCGCATCGTGTCAGGAAGAGCGCCTTTTTCATTTTTGTTTTTTCTTTTCATTTGTGGCAAATGGACGAGAAGTTTTCTCTCGTTCATTTTTATTTTAAAATTGTTTGTTTCGTAGCTTGCAGAAAACCAGAAAGTGACTTTATTTTAGGGGTGTTGAGAACGAAATGAATCGCCTACTCTCGAGAGTATTCGTCTGATTCCTGATTCTTGAGAGTGGAAATCGGACCGGACTAGACTAACTATATATATTTCATATTTTTTCAAAAAATTTATTAAATGTGAACTAAATAATATCTTGCCCTAGTGACATCACAAAGTTATAACATAACGACTTTTTACTCATTTGCCGTTTCCGTCAATACCTTAAAATTTGTCACTCTCTCGTTGTGCGCATTGAACACTCTTTAGTAATAAAAAAAATGACCAATTCCATTAGACTAAATTAGAAACCAATCACTCCTACTTTGTTTTATTTGCCAAAGTTCAGTATTATTCGGAGCATATAAAAAAAATTAGCTATGAATTTATGTGTCACAATAAAAAAATTATCATTCTTAACCCAAATCCAGTATATTCCATTCCAATATTTCATATTTTATGAATGTCTAAATATCTTTCACATTATTAGGTAGGCAATCGCTTAGATTTTGTGCTTATTTAACTAATCGTGTCCCTTCCGACCAAAAAAAAGAAAATCATTGTGTCCCTAGAAAATGAGTCATGAAATAGATTTTTTAACGTGTACTAGATACAATTTTTTTTTCCCCATTAATTGATTTTCATAATTTTAAGGAGCCATATTTTGTTTAAGAATGGAATGAGGGAGTCATGTGCATGTTTACTTTATTCAACTCAGCGTATCCCCAGAAAATTCCCTTTTCTATTTTATTTTATTACTTTTCTGAAAAAAAGGAAATATGTAAAGAGGTTAACCGATGCGCTTTGTTTGTTATTTACACTGACAGACATGGAAGATCCCAGCTTGGCAAATACAAGAGACATGGAAGATCCCACTTTGAACGATGTAATAAGCCGCGATTTCGACCGAATATTTATTTATTAATTCCTCTGGCAAGCTTTCTGAAAACAAGCCCCGACGCCAGAGTCAATTCTTTGGCCGCAAAATAATTAACATAATCTATTTCTTTTGCGGGAGTAAAGTAAAATTTGGGCATTTTCAACTAAGTAATGAACGAACACGGGGCCAGTTCACCTCCACATATCAGATCTCGATGGAGGGACCAACTGGACACCAACGTAGACCACCACGACGAAAACGACACCGCATCTCCCGTCTCCTCCACACCACCCCACCCCCCCAACAATGATGTTGATGTTTCCCTTAGCTTATGTACAAACAATGACTCCTACTTAAACCTTCTAATTAATTCCTAATCTCTAGTTTCATCTAAGCTCTAGAAGATCCCCCCCACCACTTTAGCAACTTTGCAGCCCGATCATTTGGTGATTATGGATATGACCATACAAGACCATTGATTCCTCAGGCCACGCTGATGATGCTGTTGGTCGGCGACAAGTGTGAGGTTGTTGCTGGCGCTGGTGCCGCTGCCGCTTGCTGGTCGTCAGAGGGTATCGCCGTGGCAAGCTTGAGAGACAGGGGCCAGGGCTCCGCCGGTTCTGAAGCTGCGGTCGCCTTGTTGAGGTCGAGAGCCGCCATTTTCGAGGACGGAGGGATGGGAAGGATCGGGATCGGGCGGATGGGCTTCGACGGGGTGGGTTTCGACTGGCAGCCCTCTTTTCTTAGTCGCAGACTTTCCAGCATTTCTCGCCGGTTCCCGGTGAAACCGCCGGAGGCAAGTAAAGAGGGAAGCTTGGTACTTGGTGCGCTTGATGATGACCCTCCTCCATTGTAGAGCTTGAAACCCCAAAGTACTGCAGCAGATTTTCAGTCGACGTTTGAGTTTTCAGGGGGGAAAAACAATTCTCAGTTGATACCATACTCTCTTCGCTTTGCAATTCCTAAAGGAAACGGGTTGGTTGTTCCACTTATGGCATTGCTCTACCTTTTATGGAAAAGAAAATCCAGAAAAACTTCAATGGATTCTTGCAGTTACCAGTGTTAAAGATAGTGATTTGAAGACAGGATCTATGGCAATACATAAGTCTGATGGCAATGCATAAGGAAAAAGAAATTGAAAACGAAGCTGCGACTGAGGTGCTCTGCTGATGCTATGCTCGTGGCAATGAGGAAGAAGTATAGAAGATGGTGAATTCAGAATTCATGACCGACATGAAGAGAGAGATTGTTCTTACGAGCCTGAAGACTTTAACAGGAAATGCACGTGCTCTAATACATTAGGGCGGTTAGTTTGTTAGATAAGTAATCGAAGTTGTTAAGTTAGTTGTAGAGTTTTCGTTTTATCATCTTCTTCCTCAAGTCGTCTATAAGCTGCGATGTACTTTGTTTTTCAATACAGAGAATAAGGAGGAGAGAGAGAGAGAGAGAGAGAGAGAGAGAGAGAGAGAGAGAGAGAGAGAGAGAGAGAGAGATGAAATGAGATTGTATTACAGAAGAGATGAAAAGCTCTCAGTGAATACATGTTTTGTTCTTCGATTCAAGTAAATATAGAAGTTCTTTCTCTTCTACATCTTGTATCTTGTTCTTCATTTCTTCACATGGTATCGGAGCTTTCCTGAGAGCTCGAGTTTCTTCTACTATACTGCTCGAAGTTTTTAATGGAGTTTGTGTGATCCATTTCGTCTGTGCGATCCAGACGACAGCAAGAAGTTCAAAGAACAAAGTCTGAGGTGTCTATTCGATAGTAATCAAGAAAGCACATTCTCAAAAGCTTCTAGAATACAGTATGACAGCAAGGATGCAGAAATATCCCTTTCCGATTCATGTCAATATAGCCAATTTTGTTACAATAAAATTAGCTGAAGATAACTTCCTACTTTGGCAAGCACAGTTTCACAGGTTATTGCGAAGTCAAGATCTCTTTGGATTCATCAATGGCGAAACACCACCACCAGCTCAAGTGATGCAGGTTGAGATTGAAGGTAATGAAACAGAGGTGGTGAATCCTGATCATACAGATTGGATGAAGACTGATCAATTAATCTCATCTTGGATAAGTGGAGCAGTATCCGAGAACATTTTAAGCTTGATCATCGGGCTAGAGACTTCATATGAGGTATGGCGACTCTCCTTAATCGTTTCACACAAAAGTCTCGTGGCAAAAGAGTTCGAACTAAGAGGAAAATTGCAAGCATGTCGAAAAGAGATAGAACATTGAATGCTTATCTTCGAGAGTTCAAATCCATTTGTGATCAACTTAATGCCATTGAAAACCTGTTGATGAGATAACCAAGATGTTTGGTGTTCTCGAGGGATTAGGTTCGAGAATATGAAAGTTTCGAACAACAATGTATTGCTTAAAACCTCGGCGATTATGATGAGGTTATCTCTCGGCCGAGAGATTTGAAACTAGGCTACGAGACTTACTCGTAAATCAATATAATCCTAATCTAGCCTACTATGGCCAAAGAAAGTCTCATTGGAGTTGTGCAAAACTCTAACTTCAAAACCAAAGAGGAAATAATCAAGGAGGATATAGCTATGGCAGAGGATGTGCAATGAGTGCTAGAGATCGTGGTAATGACTTTGTTGAGACAGGAAGAAATCAACACTACAGAATGAATAATCTGAATCTGAACCAAGAAGATCAGATTAACAAATCACCACACAACTGGTCTAACTATGGACAGGGGTTCAGACCATATGCAAATCCTGCACAAAGTATCAAGCCACTAAGTCATATCCACCACCAAGTACAAAGATTCGATCGAGTATGCGTAATGCAAAAATAGCAAATAATAGTCTATTAGAATGCCAAATTTGTAAAAGACCAGGACATACAGCACTTCGATGTTGGTATCGTTTTGATAATTCATATCAAGCAGATGAAATACCAACTACACTAGCAACAATGCACATTGAAGACTCTCATGGCACTGAATGGTATCCAGATACAGGAGCCTCAGCTCATATCACTGCAAACCCTGGTATGCTTCAATACTGCTCTTTATATAATGGAACTGATACTGTTATGATAGGAGATGAGTCTAGTTTATCAATATCATGTGTTGGTAATGGCTTATTGCATACAAAAACTGGCTCGTTACCATTGAATGATGTACCGATAGTCCCTAAAATCAAGAAAAATCTCCTTTCTGTTTGGAAGATGACAGATCATTATCCCTGTTCCTTTATTTTTGACAAACATGGGGTATATCTGAAGGACACCTGCAACAATTCAACAGTGAGGCTAGGAAGGAAAGTCAAGGGACTGTATCAAGTCGACCCTAAAGTCACAGAAGCTTTCTTCACTCAAACTCAAAAAGAAGTAGGAGAAGATTTGTGGCATCAGAGGCTGGCACATACCAGTTTAAAAACAGTAAAGTACTTGCAGAGTCAGCACCTAATTCAATGTAATTCCAGAACTCAAAGTATATTTTGTAGTTGCTAAATTACCCTTTCCTATGTTAGACTATATAGCTAATACTCCCCTAGAAAAGATACATTGTGATGTTTGGGGACCCTCACCAGTTCAGTCTTTTCAAAAATTTCGATACTATGTCATTTTTGTGGATAATTTCTCTCGATATAGTAGGTTATATCTAATGAAACAGAAGTCAGAGAGTCTATGATATCTTTGTCATGTTTCAAAAGCAAGTTGAGAATCAATTTGATCATAAGATCAAACTCTTTCAGTGTGATGGAGGAGGAGAGTTCACTAGCAACAAATTTTAGAACCATTTACAACAATGTGGAATTAAACAAAACATTTCTTGTCCTTATACACCAGAACAGAATGGACTCTCTGAAAGAAAACATCGACATGTGGTCGAGCTAGGAATGGCAATGCTGTATCATGCCAAAGTACCCTTAAAATATTGGGTAGATGCTTTTATGACAGCAAATTATATCATTAATTTGCTTCCTACATCAAAACTTCATATGCATTCACCCTACAGTAAGTTGTACCAACAAAAACCAAGCTATACACATTTAAGGGTCTTTGGATCTGCTTGTTATCCTTGCCTCAAACCATATACACAACATAAGCTTGATCCAAGATCACTTCTATGCATGTTTTTGGGGTACATTGAAAGTCATAAAGGATATTGATGTCTTCCAATTTTTCCTTCTCCAATTGTTCCTCAAATATTTCCTGCATTTCCTCCATCGAAATAAATATTTTCTCCGGGATGAGATCGCGATTTGGAGTCCAGTCGAAGATCGGCACATACACCAACGATGGGCATTCACTGAAGTTATTGGACTCCAATTTTTTAGGGCCCTGCGAGAACAATGAAACCATTAAGGATAGACATTCTGGACAAAAAAGAAAATCTGAGATAAAAATTCAATTCAAAACTGTCTCTAATTTTTAATAAAAAAACTAGTGGTATGTCCGATTACTGGGAACCTATATACAAAAAATTTTACTCATCATAACTCAAAAGTATTATTGGAATACTTTGATGAACGACAAACAACTTCTATTGGTCCCTGAGCAAATAGATTGTCCTTGTACTTTTTCTAAACAAATTACAGAAGGACAATTCTGCTGTCCCACAGTACAAAAATCGGATCACTGTTACATGCTGGTAAAAGGTGAAAGACGTCTGTAACTATCAAATTCTGTGGCTAACAAAACTTCGACCGGAAGTAATGCATTGGTAAGTTAACAACACATTTAAGAAGGTATCTACAGTTACTGAATAGTTTTAAATTGCCAACTAATATAATAATTTACCCTTATGTTTAAGTAACTTACCTATAAGTTAAAGTAACTAATGTTTTATGGAAACAAGTAAGATGCCTGTGTATTTATGTTGTTTAAGTGAATTTTTTGCAAGAGAAATATGATATATGCAGAAATCAAAAGCAAAATAAATACCCATATTAATCAAATTATCTATTGGAGATTACGTGAAACTTTATTTATAGTTAATCCAAGCCTCATCATGTAGATTTATCTTCTGATTAAAAGTAATCATAAGACATAAAATTGCAATGTTTATTTAATAATAATAATAATATAAGTATATGCAATATTTAATAATAAGAACAAAAACAAAAATGAAAGCATCCAGTGATAATGGAAACCCCTCTCCCTTAATAGCTTTCCTTGATTTTGTCTAAGTCTTCATCTTTGTGCCATCGATTTGCCGTGGAAAAGGCGAGCAAGCCATTTGTGCGAAAATTATCGTGAGAAGAAGGGTCAAGTGCTGGACGTAGCGCCCCAGCGCGTCTGCAGAGTAAGGCTATTCTAAGAAGTCGCACTCCACAAGCCTTGTTTTCAAAAGCGAGACATAGAATTGGATGATCAATCTATATCCCCAGCTGCTCTACCGCTAGGCAAGACTACGCCCCAACAAGGGGACGAGAAGAGTCGCTTGCTGTCCGTGATTTCTTACTTCAGGATACAAGAGATTAAAGGCATTGACCGATGTCTCAATTGAAAGGAAATGAGGGGAACGAGTTACGTATTGAAAACTAGAAGGAGAGATTCCTGGGATGAAGTGTCCCAACTATTATTGAAATTGAACTTGTCATCCATTAAAATTCTTGCAGTTTTGCTTCTTTCTTCCCTCTAAATATAAAGAAATAGTTGTCGGAAAACGTCGATTAGGTTAGCCCAACTGCAAGAGACATGGGACCTTTTCGTCATTGTTTGAGAGTTGTCAAGCTTGGACCAATTTAAGTAAGACTAGCTTCCTATGGAATTCTTCACTACACACTTTCTACACGTCATTTCATTTTCGGCCTCATACTATTGGAGAGAACAAATGGGAGGTTCAATCAAAAGCATTTAATGCAAACTCACTTCAATGATTAGGCAAATAAGCAAGAGAATTCTTTTCTCTTTCCATACACAATTTTGAAAAGAATCTAGTCAGCCCATCTTTACCATACAATACAGAATCTTAAATAACATTTTCAGAGTCTACCATTTCAAAACAAATAAAAATAAATTAAATCTCCATTTATGTTTATTAAAAATGTAAGCACATTTATCATTCAATGGTCAAATTATATCACCGATAAGTATTTCTTCCAAATTTCGGTACACAAGAGTTACCGATGCTTTCAATTCATTGTTCATTTAAGTTTCAATACTTGTAATATATTGAAAACGAGATTGGACTTTTTTCTTGAATACATTCTGTTCGAATCAATATCAAGATTCACATGGGAAAGTGCTTATAACTCCCCTAAAACGGGAGGATTCAACTTATGTTGGTTCATGTAGTAGATCGACATCCTGTAATTAAAGCTTTAATCAAACATAAACAATTAAATAGATGCGGATGTTTCTTAAGCACATTAACAAGCATCATCAGAGTTAGTAATTGTTGCATTCAAAGTTCTAAGTAATACGCATGCATATTCATATTCATAAGCAAATAGATATGGATATGTAGAAGACAAGGAAATAAAGACTATCCATTTAAATGCGCACCTCAAATTGCTTATTCAATGCCTGGATGTTGCTTTCGTGCAAAGCAAGTTGAGCCGACTCCTCAGGACCTGAGGAAGATTTTGTGATGCAAGGATGACATTCAGGCCATTCAAATCATTTTAGTTCATTAGGAAGATAGATAGGATCTTGGAAAGAGTTATGCACATTCTTCATGATGAGCTTCTTCAACCTTCTCAAATTCGTGAGAGCATTAGGACCTATGTTTATCTTCTCTGGCTCAGGTAAAATTAAAACTATCGACTGTAATGCATCTGTTACCTGTATTTATAGAATTTGCAATGCAATTGATATACAAAATTAAATAATGAGAGAAAAATCAATATCAACACTAGCAAATCTTACCAATTGCCTTGACAGAACATTACGAAAATCATCAAAAAGCCATAACCTGCTACGTCTTCCAGGATCATTGGGATATTCTTGTCTAATGATATCCATGGCCATCAATCGAATCATGTTACACATCTGTAGGGTCTCTTTCTCTTCAGTTACCAAGGACTTCTCAACAAGAACTTTTACTCCGATAGTAGGTTCAAAGTCGCAGGAGTCAAGAACTTTCATAATATACTCTTTAGTATACCCCGTGAAGAAACAGGCCATATCAAGGCAGATTTCCTTTGCATTGTCATCTAGTCCATCATAACTCCACTTAAAAGTATCATTGCTGGTTTTTTTAAGAATTTTGGCTAGAATATTCAATGAACTTTCCCACTCACGTTCACTTCTACCGTACAGGAAACAACCCAATTCCTTAAGTGTTAAAGGATGCCCATTAGCATAATGCAAAACCTTATCCACAAGATCCCTCCTTATACTGTTGTTACTCGGAAAAGCATGTCTACAGAGAAGTTCAGAAGCATCGCAATTCTCTAGAGGTTTAACTTCATAGATATAATCTTCATCTATCCAACGAGAAATTAGCAAATGCTTATCTCTCGTTATAAAGATGATCCTGCTTCCTGCACCAAACCACTCCAGATTTCCAGCTAAAGATTCTAACTGACATCTGTCAGTGACATTATCGAGAACAAGGAGAACTTTCTTGCGGTAAAGGTTATTTTGCATTAAACTAATACCTTTATGAACATTAGACACCACTAACCTTCGTCCCGGTAATATGTCGGACAACAATTGTTTTTGCAAAGCAGCTAAATCCTTGGGACCTTCCAAAGCTTTGCAAACATCCGCCAAAAAACATGAACCCTCAAATTGCCTAGAAATACTATTGTACAGGGCTAAACCTAAAGTTGTCTTCCCTGCGCCTCGCGGTCCCCATAATCCTATCATGCGAACATCCTCATCAGACCCGAATTTTAACATTGAATTTAGCTCTATCAGTCGAGGCTGTATCCCAATCTGATGCTCACCAACATGTACGGGTCTTTGGTCAATCTGCATAGAGATCTTGCTCACAATGTCCTTTATAAGCTTTGCTTCAACTCTGAAAAAAACCGGAATAGTACTTGACATATTGATTCAGCAATTCAAAGAAATGATTAAGTTTCATGAAAACAGAGTGAGGATGTGACTAAGTAGATATAAAACAGAGACAAAGCAGTGCATTACATCAATTAACACTTACTCATCATTCAAGGTCCACCCAGACAATTCACTGGCATCAAAAAGAGCCTTCTTCCATCTCTTCACTTTGTGCGAATCTTTCCCGAAATCAGACTCATGTTTAGCCATATCTCTCCCATAACTCCCTCTACCCCATCTCACTTCTCTTGGTTCCACTTTGTAAAACACTGGCAACACAATCAGGTCCTTCTGTGTCTTGCACTCCATGATTTTTGCTACCTCTTCCAAACACCATGACGAGGAAGCGTAGTCCTTGGAGAAAATGATGATCGCAAATTGTGATTCCTCAATCGCCTTCATAAGTGCCGGCCGTATTTGATCTCCTTTCCTCATTTCCTTGCTGTCGATGTAAGTGGATATACCATTCTGGTATAGAGCTGTATAGAGATGACTGAGGAAGTTATTGCGAACGTCAGTACCCCTGAAACTTAAGAAGACATCGTAACTTCTTTTACGTTTCGAAGAAGAAGCCATTAGGATTTGGTAAAACAAGGCAGGTGCTGATGAAAATTTGGTGAAACAAGGTAGGTGCTCATGAAAATGAAGGTCCGAGATCTTAAAAGGAAAGCTACTCCATTGGCTTCCCAGTAAAATACTTGGCTGTGGCAAATTTTGTCGATACGTTTCGGCATGTGTGTCCAGAAGACAATGGAGGGTGGAGGCGAGGGCGAGGGAGTAGAGATGAGGCTGCGAGCGACAGCGAGCCCGCGACGGCAAGAGACAGCCAAAGAAAGAGCAGAGACTGAGGCGAGGGCCGCCACTCTGTGATGCTACGATGGATCGGCGACGAGGCTGCGGCTGTGAAGGAGGAAGGGCTAGAGGCAAGGCGGTGAATGATTGTGATGAGGACCGAGAGCAAGTAGAGATCGAGAGGAAGAGGAGAGGAAAGGGGTCGTGCGGCGAGGAGGAGGAGAAGAAGGGTGCTGCTAGGGTTTTGAGAAGGAAAATAAAAAAATAAAAAGAGACTTGGCCACGTTGGCGTGTTGGAGAAGGAGGGGGAAGTGTAGGCGGTGGGGAGGGAAAAAAAGTGAAAAATTTGGGGTTGGGGAAAGAGACCAGGGAAAAAAGGTAGTTTTTGGGGGGGTTGGACCTTTCGAGGAGACTTTTTATTTAATCGAAAATATTATTAAATGAAATTAAAAAGTAATTTAAAAAATTATAAAATTACATTTGCGAGATACACTTTTCACGTGCACATTTTTTTTTTCATATTAGCGATTATTTTATTCCTAGCACAACGTCATAATATATTAATCATTTTAAATTGGAGGACGGAATTATTACTAGATTTTCTTCCTCATTATTACCGCTATATGAATTCTTTTCAAGAAAGCAAACACCAAATGAACGCTTTTGGTATATTTTTAGTAAAAGCAAACCACATTTTTCAGTAACATGTTTAAAAAATTATGATAGTTGATTTAATTAAAGTCCATGCGCTCATATTGAAAATCAAGTAAACGTACAATCACATGTAATGTCATTGTATAAAAATGAAAGAATATTAAAAACCCTAAACTAATATATTTTGTAATAAATTTCCCCTCTCTTAATTTCTATTAAAATAGATTAATACTATAAAAATCACAAACTAGTGAATATGTGACTAATGAAAAGTAAAACTCTCAATTAGTACATCTATCAATTAGTACATCTATTAATTGTCATGTGTTATTTAATTAAGTAATTTGACAGTAATATCTAATGAAAATTGACAGGGCTAAATTTGTCTGTAAGTCTAATAGTTGGAGATTTTTTTCTCTCGTGGCATTGAAAAGAAATAGTCTCAGAACACTAGCAAAAAAATACTCCATGTTACTGTCTTCCCAGCAGCGACGTTCGAATTCAAAAAAAGTCACTCACATTTTCCACCATATTCCCCACTTTCACGTGACCTTTTTCTCAGTCCGCCGTGACCCCAAACTCCCACTCCGCTCCAACCAAGCAATGACGCTCAGCACCGCCGCCCTCTCCCTCCTCCTCCTCCTCCTCCTCCCGCCGCCCCCCGTCGCCGCCGCCGCCGCCGCCGACCCACCCCTCGACTCCCTCCTCCCGTCCGACGCTGTCGCCCTCCTCTCCTTCAAGTCCCGGGCCGACCTCGACAACCGCCTCCTCTTCGCCCTCAACGAGCGCTTCGACTTCTGCCAGTGGCGGGGCGTGAAGTGCGCCCAGGGCCGCGTCGTCCGCCTCGCCCTCCCGTCCTCCGGCCTCCGCGGCTCCCTCGCCCCGGCCACCCTCTCTCCCGCCTCGACCAGCTCCGCGTCCTCTCCCTCGGCAACAACTCCCTCTCTGGTCCCCTCCCCGACCTCTCCCCCTCCCCAACCTCCGCTCCCTCTCCCTCAGCCTCAACTCCTTCTCCGACCCCTTCCCCTCCTTCCCCCTCTCCCTCCGCCGCCTCCGCGTCCTCGACCTCGGCCACAACTCCTTCGCCGGCCCGATCCCCGCCCAGATCACCGCCCTGGACCGACTCGACACCCTCCTCCTCGACGGGAACCGGTTCGGCGGGGCGCTGCCCCCCCTCAACCAGACCCTGCTCACAGCTTTCAACGTCTCCGGGAACAACCTCACCGGCCCGATCCCCGCCACGCCGACCCTGTCCCGGTTCGACCCGTCGGCGTTCGCCGGGAACCCGGGGCTCTGCGGCGAGGTGATCAACAAGGCGTGCGCCTCGGGCGCCCCGTTCTTCGGGCCCACCTCCTAGTCCTCCGACGGCAAAGGGAGCAGCTCCGTGCCGGCTCCGCTGGCGCAGAGAGCGCAGTCGCAGAACGGCGTCGTCGTGTCGCCGGCGTCTTCGTCGCCGAGGAAGCCCAAGAGAACTGGCGCGATCCTGGGCTTCGCGCTCGGGGTCATACTGCTGGTTTCGGCATTGTTGATCGTCTTCATCCTGTGCAAAGCCCGGAAACGCCAGACCCACGCACCCGAAAGAGCCCGCGGAGCCCGAAGAGCCCGTTGTTCAAGCGAGAGCCGTAAATCCCGCAGCTCCGGACTTGATGACGGAGCTGCGAGAGAAGTACAACAGCAAGATTCAAGAGGCTCAGCAGAGAGTTCAGAGGAGTGGGTGCTTGGTGTTTTGTGCAGGAGAGTCGCAGCTGTTCACGCTGGAGCAGCTCATGATAGCATCCGCCGAATTGTTCGGCAAAGGCACGATCGGGACGACGTACAAGGCCGTGCTCGACAACCAGCTGATCGTGACCGTGAAGCGCTCAAAGCGGGCAAGACGGCGGGCACGAGCGAGGAGGCGTTAGAGGGGCACATGGACTCCGTGGACTGGTTGAGGCGCCCGAATTTGGTGCCCATGAGGGCTTTCTTTCGGGCCAAAGGGGAGAGGCTTGTGGTCTTTGATTATCAACCCAATGGCAGCCTTTACAATCTCATTCACGGTATACACATTTTACTTATTTTGTGAATACCATTTTGATCATTGATTCGATTCTTTTAGCATGTACGAGACGTTTTGTTTCGTTCATTGAGCATCAATAAGTTTGGCTTGGTTTCTTTTGGGGTCTCTCTTTGTTGGGTTTGTCGGATGAGTCATATTAGGAGACTTTTATAAGTGTTCAGTTACGTCAAAGGGCCTACTTGGGAAGATGGGTTGGCGTCTGTATTCGGTTAGAGCCTGCCGTTTGTTTGTCAGTGCAGTGGGGTGGTTCCCGGGGTGCTATTTTTCCATTATTGGCCATGTTTTGGTGCCGCTTTTTCGAACTCTCATTTATGCATTTTCCTTCTCTTTTGTAAGGAAGAAGAGACATTTCTTGTTGACTGCTTGAGAAATGCTGGAAATACGGAGTAGATTATCAAATTCAGTTTAGTAATGGGGTGCACTCACTAGTATTGTCGCCTTCAACAACTCAAGCTCAAGCTTTGGTTTGGTTAGATCAGCAACTCAACCACGATCGATAAATGGAAAATATCTTATGAGTTTTCATCCAACAATGTGTGAAATGCAAAGAAAAAAAAGATTTAAGACACCTAGGAAGGTGATTGATGGTACCTACATGGATAAAGAAGCCCATTCATTTGGAATGTTTCCATAAGCGGTCGTGTACTTGCTGTTACGTGCCTCGATGCCAAGATGATGAGAAATTGTTAGCATACTTTCATTTTGTCAAGAGGTATCAGAGATACGGGAAGAGGCATTTCAATAAGAAATATTAGAGATGCGAGTAGAGGCATTTCATTAATAAAATGAGATTTACAATGTGTCCAATAACTTCTTAACATTCCTTCTAAAAGAAAACAAATGTTGGTCTAAAAGATTATTCTCAGCAATACACTGTTGTTTGATTGCAATTTGCTCGTCGATCTCCGTTTGCTGTCGATCACATTCTTTTAGAATCTTGTCATAGTCTTTGAAGTGCCTCTTCAAAAGTTGTCCTTTCTTTTCCTTGTTGGACCTTTTGATGGCAAGTTGGCGATCGACTTCAGCTAGTTGTTCTTGAAGTTTCCTCTTCTCCTCCAGAAGTTTAGCCTCCTCATCGAGAACGACTTGGAAGAGTTGGCGACTTTCCTTTGTCACGGTTTTTTGTTCCGCTAGCTGGATTTTCAAGGCATTATATGTTCTTTCCTTCATTGTCGACACAGCGATCTTGTCATAATTTTTCTTGAACTTAGTATTCCTTCCGTTGAAGAGAGTCAAGAATTCTTCACACTCCAATTGGAATCCAGGGGTCCTAGGAAAATACTCCTTGCCAGTATTCAATTCCGAGAGTAGAGCTTTAACTTTGGATTCCATGCTTGGTTCAGAGATGATTTCCGAGAATCCACCCTTGGTGAGTGCATAGAACTCTACCCATTTGGCTCTCACAACATCAGCAGCAGCAGGGGACAATGAACCAGAGTCAGTTCGAAGATTGTCACTAGGACATCTTGAATCTATCCAATTCAGAGCATTGTCGATCTTCTCCAATTCAGCCATATCAAAGTCAGAAGAAGCAGCAGAAGACTCTTCAATCTTATCTGGCTGTGCACTTAATGTATCAGTTGCCAATTCTGGTGCTAATCCAATGGTCGCTCGGTTGTGTCGACATGTTGACAGGTGGAATCATCGATGGCTGTGGATTTGATGGACCAGTTGAAGCGACAGGTGCCTCTGGTGCAGAAATTTGAATCTTTGAAGAAGATGACACTGATGGCCACACAGCGGTGTCAGTTCCTGAACCTGTAGATAGAAGGTCAGCAGGAAGGTTGATCTCACATATTCCATTATCTAGATCACCAATACTTAATGTGTAGTTACTATAATCACTACCATCAGAATCATAGTCACTGCAATCATTGCCATCATAGTCACTATGATCGCAACCTTGTTCTGCTGGTACATGCAGCGGTTGAGCTTCTGGGGATTGGACCTGAGGAGCTGAATCGACATCAGCAGCAACACATTCTTCAGGCAAATTTTGCTCGGCATTGATATTGGCATTGATGTTAATATTCGATGAACCTGCTCCATGCCCATTAATAATACTGACGACGTCAACATTGATGACTTCAAGTTTAGGCACGATATCTATGTCTTTAACGTCTGTACTGATGTCGACTCTCGGTGAAGATAGCCCCACACCCTTCTTACCCCTGAAAAAGGGGGCAGGATTTTCTTCTCTTTCTTCTTCTCGCCTTTCAACAATCCTGATTCCTGTCAATCGTTTGCATGCTACTTTAGTAGGAGTCATCTTTGTACGTTTTACTACCACCGCATAAAATAAAACATGACGGGGAATTAGACCAAAAAGGGAAGGATGACATCGAAGCAAAAGGGTCCTTACCGGATTTCTTCTTCGCATGCATTTGTAAGGTTCCATTCTCTTGACTAATCAAGGAACTCTTTATGAGAATTTGTATCTCAATAGCCGTGTCAATACTACAACCATTAAGAACTTTCTCTTTGTACTCTGAACTCCGCCTGCTGGGAAAACAGGTGCTGTCGAAAAAAATCTCCTTCGCATTTCGCAGCAAACTTTCCCATTCATGTTCTGCTCTACCACATACGGAAGAACCAAAACCTCAAGTGCTGAAGGAAGTCCTTTAGCATAGTGTAGAGCCCTGTGTATCAGATCTCTTCTTAGTACTGTTTTATTTCAGTACTTGGAAAAGCACGCCGGCCAAAAAGGTCAAGAGATTCGTCGTGTCTGAGAGTTCTGACTTCATAGATATAATTACAATCTCCCCGAGCAGTTAGCAGATCAATTTCTCTTGTTGTGACAATTATTATACTTCCTTTACCGAACCATTCACAATCTCCAGCTAAAACATTTAACTGGTGTGCATCATGAACATCATCAAGAACAATGAAAACTTTCTTATTACGAAGTCTATCTTGAATCAACCGACTTCTGCCATGAACATTGAAGATTATTAATTCCTTTCTGAGTAGCTCCCATAGCAAGTTTTTCTGCAAACCAACCAAATCATTGGAATTTTTGGAATTTTCTCCAACAACCAAGAAACTAGAACCTTGATAGTCCCTAAAAACATCATTATAAATGGCTTTAGCAATGGTTGTCTTCCCTACACCTTCAAGTCCCCACAATCCTACCATAAGAACATCTTCCTTGGACCATAAATTTAAGATACTTTTAAGCTCATGTACTCGGCAATCTATCCCAACCAGAAACTTGACTACATTTAATGGCACTCGATCTAGCTGAGACGAGATCTCTTGTACGATACGTTGTATAATCCCCGCTTCACATCTAGCAATGGTAAATTGGTAAATTCATTGAAATTGTTTTTAGAGCAATCCAAAGAAATAAATAAATATTCAAAGAAAATCACCGAGGAAGAAACTAGTCCACGATATATTTGAAGATTAATGTCCAAATATGTTTAACTAGCAAAATGCCCGTGTTTGCACGAAAGACCCTCCAACTCACAGTAAATGGGGTGGAGCAGGGGAGCGCAAGCTTCGTATACTAACTGCTTGTCCGAATTGGAAAGCCAAAGTCCACGAAAATATACTTCTATAGATTTCTGAGTTAACCATTTTTCTAAGATTAAATTTTAATCTTCTTCTTGCGCTATTGTTGATACTCCTGGTATTGGTCAGGTTACTGCAAAACGGCATGGAAATGCGCATGTGATTTAGCCAGAATGCTTGAACTCAAATGATGTAACTTGTCTGTTGTTTCAAATAAAAATGATCCTTGATTAATGGCATAAAAAATTAGGACATATTAGTATGGGCTCTATCTCAAAGCTTTCTAGGCTTAGTTCGGTCCGTGGCTTACCTAATTTTAAATTTAATAAGGATCAAGTTTGTGATGCTTGGGTTAAAGAAAAATAAACAAAAATGTCTTTTAAATCTAAGAAGCACGTTAGCACCTCTTAACATTCGGAATTGCTACATATGAATTTTTTCATCCTTCAAAATCTTTCAATCGTTGGCCTTAACTCATAATTTTTGAAACTTTTAATGTCGATCTTGAGGTTGGGACTCCTAGAGTTCTAACCGACTGCCAATTTGAAAAACAAGGCTGGGTACCCTGCTAGCCAGATGCTCGGCCAATTTACTTCCGGACTCTGGGCTCCTATAGCTTTGTAACTTGGATTTGTCTGCTCAATCCAACAAGTGTCCAGGCCATTTTTAGTCGGATACCCGGAACTCTCGATCGAAGAACTTTTAGCCATTTGATGTGTTGATTATGTACACTACCAATAGTCGCAAGATCCCTCTAGTATACGCTTCGCAGTCAAATTCTAAAGAGATGAATCTTGTAAGAGTGTTTCTTTATAAAAGAGGAACCGTACTTGTAAAGGAGTGATGGCTCCATTGTATACCGACTTTTGTATAAGGTTTCAAGTGTAGTGGATGGAGCATAACTCTCAAACGGTCTTAGGGAGTGGAATGGGCATCAGTTTAGGCTGAACCATTATATATCGGCAAACCATTCCTCTATCTCTACCTCTTATTTACATGCATATTATGAGTTTCACAAATTGCTATTGCCAAACTTAAATTTATGTGAATATATTGGATATTGCAGTGCATATTCTACATATTTGGACCAAAAGTTGATACATCCCGTCAATACAACTTCTTGTTTTTAACAACTTTTTGATTTTCTAAGTCATTAGCCTGATCAGAATATTCATAAAAAGAATCATGCAACTCACCTATTGAGCCGTTTTTAAGGTATTGAGAAAGCAAATAGATGGATATATATTTTCTATATAGCTTTCACATACTCAATCATGAAATGCTCACCACCAAAATCGAAGTGAAAAAATAATGTTGGGGAAAAGTTATACAGGGGCGTGTCAAAAAGACGTTGACCCAAATCGATGTGCGCCAAGATGGTGGAAATTCAAATAATTGGAGAGCAATCAAGAGCTCCAACCTCTTTAATGTTCTTTAGAAGAAAATGCACTATGTTTGTTCACTTTGCTTGAAGTTATCCTATTTTGGGTGTTGAAACCAAATTTTTGTCAACGTTTTTGATATCCATTTATTTTACAAAAATTAAAAAATAAAAGGAAAAAAAAAAAATGGATGAATGAAAAATGAAATAAAAAATTAAAAAATGAATAATAACAAAATCCAGTGGGCCGATGTCGTCCAGCCCACTTGGCAAAAATTTCGGCCTAATGAGCCCATCATTTTCGCCCCACCCTCATTTCCTTTTTTTTTTTTTTTTTTGAGCCCACCAGAGCTTTTAAAAAAAAAAAAACAGAGAGAGAGAAGACCCAGCCCATGTCACTTCTTCCTCTTGCACGAACGCGCGTCCGTGAGGGAGGGGAGCGTACAGCGACCACGACGGAAAGGCGTGAGCAGCGTCTGTGAGCGCCCGTGAATGAAAGAAGAGCGACGGACGAGTGACCGAAGCATGGCCAAACCTTCTAGAAGACTGCTGAGCTGGAGAAAGCCATAACAGAAAAAAGATTCCATGCTGAGGCAAAAGGGGCATGCTCGACGTTCGCTGCGACACGTCCTCTGTCCTGTTTTCGGCGCTCCTCCCCTCCGCCCCTCGCCGGAGAAGATGACGGCCGGCCTCCTCGATCTTCATTCCTCCTTCGTCGTTCTCAGTCGGCCAGAGGCCGCCGTTCGTCTTCGATCGCCGGCCACCGCGGTTCTTCGCATCTGAACTCCAGAAAACAGAGCACACGCCAAGAAAGCGAGCCGGCAATCAATCAATCTGTTGCGAGGAGGAAGCGATCATTATCGTCCCGCAAGCAGAAAGCGTAGCCGTCACGGATGCCTTCGTTCTCGCGTCGCTCGGGCATGGCGCTGAGGAATCAATTTTGTAAGAAAGTGATCGAGAAGCTCGCTGATCGTGTTCAACAGCGCCATGATCGGGACCACGGATTTTGGAACTTTTTTTCTCTCTCGGACGGTCTCACCAACGCCTTCTTCTCTTTGAACGTTTCATCTGAACTTCTTTATATCTATGGAGCTTTGTCTCAGATAGGCTCACAGAGACGTACTCGTTCAATTCCGGAGATTTCACGCTAAGCCAATCCGCCGGTTAGTGAACATTATTACTTGTCTTCTTCTTCACTGGTTGCTATCTTCAGCTGGAGCTAATTACAGACGAATACATCTATCGACTAACTTCATCGCAGGATATCGTCGCTGTATTCTAACGAGAATTGATTCAGTCGCTGTCCTGCGTTGTTTAATCGAGAGAGTCTTATGGTTTGATTGTTTGCTATTAGTTTCAGATTCATTGATTTCCTTCTATTGATGCTTAGCTGAGCGTCTCATGTCATATTGCTCTTTTTTGTTTGGTATTTCTGTCTATCGAGCACTGCGCTCATTATGCTCAACACTTGTTTGATTAAGTTTCTAAACCGTAGAAGCATGATGGTTTCCGGTGTTTGGATGATTGTCGTTTCTTGCTTGACTCGGAAGTTTTTCATGGCATGTTATACTTGTTTGTTCTCGATTCACACATCATCGGATGTCATTCAGAAATTGCTAGTCGTTCCTATTGTGCTCTTGGTTTACATGGATTGAAAGTGTTTTGGACTAGATCTAGGGACAGAGATGCTGATCTTGACTGTCTCGTTTCAGTATTAGACTTGATCCGATGCCACTTTATTCATACATTTATGTATGGGGATGCAGGAGAATGTTGTAGTGAATTGGTGATGAATTTTGAGCACTCAGGCCATGTAACAGAATCTGAACTTGTGAGAATTGAGATCTTGTTTGATGCTGGATTACAGCCTTGTTGTGTTATTGGAAGTTTATCATAGGATTCCATTTACCGAAAGGTTCTACTGATACTTGGTCTTAAAGTGGTTACGTGATTAATTGTCTGCACATTGCAAGATGTATCATGAAATTCTACAACTGGACCTCGATTGTTTACAGGAACGTGTTAGAATTTGCTGAATTTTGTCGAGATTGAGACTCATTTCACCATGAATACAAATCTGAGCATGCCTTTTTGTACGTCTTTTTTTCTATGTTTCTCTTCATTTCATATTCCAGTGGATGTTGGTGGCGCTCGCTGATGAGAAATTGCTGGATATAGAAGATGGATACCATTTGTCATCTGGTTCTCCAAAGCATTTCTTGAAGAGCTGGCGTTCGACCATTCCTTGAAGTCTAGAGGTGTCCGGTTAGCTCGTTTGAGCTCGACAAACAAGAAAATCAGGGTAATACTCTGTAAGCCTTTGATATGAGGAAGTGGGGCCACTTGTGGTGATTTTCTGATCATCCACAAGTGGCCGGGGCTAGTCATCATTTTGAATGCTCGATGATATTTCGAGATGGATATGTGTGGGTGTGATGTTAATCAATGGCTGTTAAGGCATGATTAGTGGATGTTGAAAGTGTAAATGTGATTTCTGGACTGATTGCGTTGTTGATGATATGATGTATATTGCTGATTTTCATGATGTGATCAACTAGAGAATGCTAGTAATCTTCATTAGCTCCATTTTAACATATCATACATCATCATATGATGTCGATTGCATGCTAAAATTGTGCTGCGGTCTTAGATTTAGAATCTGAATTCTGAATGTGTTCTGTTCTGTCTGACTTGGCTGTTTTGTCGAATTTCTATGAACTTTTATGATGCGATTTATATGTTGATGGCCCACATGGAATTTTTTGTTCACATCTAGGTCTAGGTCATATAAAATTTTCATAAAAATTTGAGATGATTTAGTTGGTACGAACACCATTCAAAGAGACGTGCTGGTTTCTGGAATTTTAATTTCCAGTTTGACCTTCACGTACTCTCTGATCTTTACAAAATTCCGTGTTTATAATCTCATGATGCTTCCTCCATGAAAAATGTTCATCACATCTATATCTGTATTGACAAGATTTTTCAGAAAATAAAAAGTTCATTTGCTATTTTTAGCCATCCTCCTAAAGTTGCAGTAATATTCTGGAATTTTGGTTCACAGTCAGACCTTCATGCATTCCCAAAATTTTATAAAATCATACATTCAAGATTTGAAAACATGTTCTTCATGAAATTTTTAGACAAGATTTCAAGCTTTGTTTTGACATTAATTCCATTGAATCCAAAGCACATTAGGGTATTCAAAAGGCTTGATCAGTGGGCCTGGTCAATTCGCGCCCAAGTCTTCCCTGAATACACGGTGTGACTTTGCATTTTTAATGAGATCAATGCCCTTTTCTTTTTTTGAAAATCCTCAAAACATCAAAGTTGAAGCCAGCTTCCAAACCTTTCATATGACGTTAGTTTCATTAAGATTGAAGCTAGTTTAGTCATTCTTAGGGTTTGATCAGCGTGCATGATCAATTTGCACCCGAACCCTGAAGTTAATCTTCTTAGGACTTCTGAATTGGTTTCATCATTTTAATGAAGCTAAAGTCCCCATTTGCAAATTTATCAAACATGAAACTTGTTCATCTCCGTCTCAACTTGATGCATGCAAATTTTTGGATCTGTATTCCAAGGTTTGATGGCTTCGAAATCACATTTGAATTGGGTCTGCTCCGTTTTCCATAATAGAGTTTGTTCTGACATCCACATGTAGATAGATTTTTCTGCATTAATCCATTGTTCATTCCATAAAACTCAAAACTGAGAATTTGTTTAGCACATTTCTGTTCTACATGCACAAAAATTTTCATTAATTTTCAAAGTTGTTTGGCATTTCTTCCAAATTTCCTCATGTTCAGACCCGAATAGGGTCAAATCCTGAACCCCTTTCTGTAAATCTTCCGTTTGGGGTCAAATGACTTAGAATCAGTTTAATTGGTCTGTTGAATATTTGTTATGCATCTCATTAGCTTTCCAATGGCATATGGATTGTATCGTTTGATGATCATTTGGTTGCTATGGCATTAGTGAGCATTTAATGAAGTTAGGGGTACCAAAAGGGCACTAGTCTTAAGACTAATATAATCAATCTTCCAAATCTAAAGTCTTTGGTTGCACAAATAATAAGATATCTTCTCGTGTCTTACTCGATTTCTAGCCAACCAAAATAAGCTAGTGGTGGCTGATTATTAAAAATTCATGTACGATTAATTGTTTAAAATTTGAATGCTCGATGTCGCGCAAGATATGGGCGGTCGGGAGAGCCCAAAGTCACTTGAAATCGTGACATTGTGAGCAACCACTTGATCCATGATGTTTTGCCTCAATGCCCTCCAGATTACTTCAACTGCTCACCAGCTTACTTGCAAATGACGTCTTGCATCGCATGCCACTAGTCATCATGTGAAACCATCTTGGTTTTAATATTTTGTTTGTTTGAGTCCGTTTATTTTGTAAAAAATGAATGATTTGAATAATATTTTCTTTAAAAGAAATCACTTGTATCGCTTATAAATAAATGAGCGATGAATATTTTTTATCGTCCATGAAAACATCTAAACAAAAATTGGTGTTGATAGTGTGACTTTAAACGACACAAATGATCATTTTTAGAAAAATATTTTCTAGATCAATCATTTTTCGCAAAATAAACTAAACATCCATACCTATTTGCTTCTCTACTAGGCCAAACTTTCTCTTCAAACTATAACTCATCTTCATTATTCGCAGTGCAAAGTCGTAACTTCATTGAATGGACTAGCTTAAAATACTTTAGAAGAAAACACGTTCAAGTTTGGTACAAACACAAGTATATTCGATGATTCTTTCAACATAGTATTCGTGATATAGGAAATTTAAGAGATATAAAAATAATAATTCTACGGTTATAAATGCATTTTTAGAAGTCTCTTGAAGAATTTTATCTATCTTTCCTTATAATTATAGATGTCACTAAAGTTTCCGCTAAATCGTCCAGCTGATATAAATCGTCAATTCCAGCTTCTGTATTTCGCAGCCCCATCCTGCTTTTCTCCGCACTGGTTGGGCCACGCTCCTCTTGATCCGCTCGACTTGGCCCACTTTCCTCTTGATCCTTTCGACTTGGGCCATCCCAGCGTGCAATATCCTCCATAGCTCTTGATGCGAGACTGTTTCTATGGACTGAAGTTGGTTCTGGTGGCTTCTCCTGTAAATCTGCTTTCTCTTGTACTCTCTTCCTATGACTATGTTTGATACCTGAGCATGACAGACCTTGGAGAGTGTAAGTTTGTGACCAGCCGCATAGAGGAAAGCTGGATCGAGTTGAGTTGCTGATCGTCTGGAATCACGGCCTTTTGGTTGTCCTCTAGCTACTCATACGTTGTTCGGAACTCCCACTATACCAAGACTCCTCCCATTACTCTTAAGGCTATAAAATAGACATGATTCAAATCATGTTGACCAAAATCGACTTTTTCACAACGATAACAGTTTGGAATATGCAAGCCACATATGATTAGAATTCGCTTGATAAAATGTGGTGTGTATGGAGCAATCCATCTCCCTTCCTTGCCATTAATTTGTGGTAGGATCTGGACTATGGCAACCTCTTTTCTTCCTCCTTGTCAGAATATAGAAAGCTTATCCTAGAAACTTGCCATACAAGCGAGGTGAAGCCATAAGCAACCAGTATCTCTCCTCCAGAAAAATAGGCGGAGCCTTTTCCCCAGCAACAAACTTCCCACAACATGGTGATCACGGCCAGTTAACTACACTCTAACAAAGAAACAAAAATAGAGTCTGTCCAAACATTATGTGAACTACTTATGTGCCCAAATTTTATTTTTGTCGACCACTAGGCGAGGGCAACCTCGCCATGGCTTGCATCAACTATGAGTGGAGGCAGCCTCACCCACAATTGGCAAGGCCATGGCTGGCATTGCCTACAGCAGTGCCTCACAATTGTCCGGGCAAGAGGTGTGGTAGAGGGCAAGCCAGCCTCGCCAGCTGGCAAGGCCAGATGCAAGTGAGGCCACCTTTATTTTGAGGGTGATACGGATCATAGCGTGGGATTTTATTGTGCATATTAGGCGCAAAAAGTGTTGAACATTTGGCGGAAGGTACATTTGCGATGGTTCACATAAAATAAAGGGTTAATCTGCGAGAAAATCAAAATTTACACTGTAACAAATTTACCCCAAACTATTTTTAACCATGAAAAATCCCAAATTGGTATTTTGTGACAAATTTACCCCGACTAACCATAAAAAACCCTAGACTAGTACATTTATGACAAATTTACCCCAAACTAATCTATTTAATCGCAAAAAACTCTAAACTAGTAAATTTGTGACAAATATACTCTCTGTTAAATTGGATTAATACAAAAAAAATCACAAAAATTATAAACTATGACAAACGGAGCATAAAATCCCAAATTGGTATATCAATCAACTATTACGTGCCATTTAACTTAATAATTCGACAATAAAATTTAACAAAAACTAACAGAGGGTAAATTTGTCACAAGTGTACCAGTTTGGGGTAAATTTGTGAAAGAGTATGCAGTTTGAGGTTTTGATGGTCAAAAAAAAAATAGTTTAGGGTAAATTTGTCGCGGATGTCTTAGTTTGGGGTTTTTCAGGGTATTAACCCTAAAATAAATGTTTATAACCATAATTTCATACGGTCTTGATTGGACTACAGCTTTCTAGTGAATTGATTTAATTGGCTTTGGGGCAAGAAAGCCTTTTAAAAGTGTTGAAAAATCGGAATGAGGTAGATATCTTTTTGATAATCTATAGTCCAAACGTCAATAATAATGTCGTGTTCCGTGGAGAAGCTAAAAGCTGAACTGACTCGATCAAACTTAAAGTCGTCCATTCGTCTTTACTTCTTTCCAAACTGACATTGAATTCTAATAAAAAAGAGCAGACTTATTTGTTCACGCGTTTTCACGTATACGAAGAAGTCTTCTGGTCTCATCTTCTCTCCCTATCTGGGCCCCACTCAAAGGAAAAGCGTGCATATTGAATTCTAATTAAATTAAAACATCTTTTAGTCCGTCTTTTCCTTTTGCTTACATGGAAAATAAAGTATTTCATCTCATTAAAAAAAGCTAAACCACTCAATTGGCTGCCCCATGTGGCTTCCAGGAAATGTCATTCGCAACAAATTAGCTTTTTTATTTCTTTTTTTTTTTTACCAAATTAGATAAATAATAATTCACAATTAATGGAAAGATATATCGATTATTTGTGCTCACGCACTTTCGCTTCAAGAGTTGGCCAATCATATTTTTTCATTTTTTCAAGTGGCCAAAAAGTGATATCTTATCAAGTGTGTCCAACAATTGAATTCTTGCCTCACCAAATCTATGACTATTGTAGGGATGGAATTACCATTTGCCTTGCCACCTTTCGGTTGCAACAATACCCACTATGGAAAAAAGGATAAAAAGCATCTAAGAAAATAACATGGGATTAATTAAGAAAATGAAGTTATATTAATGGACAAAGCAAATGAGAGAGGGATGTGGGAATAGCAGGGAAGGAGGTAAGCTCCACGTGAACTCCGCTGCTGGAGAGCAAGGGTGCCAAAAGATACTAACATTCATATTGAGAATTTTCGGATTTATGCGCTGAGATAGAATTAAGTCTATGCACCGAAATCCTGCAAAGAAAATTCCAAGTTGCTATCACCAAATTTAGCAAGCAGACATGTAACAAGTTCTTCTAGAGCCAGCTCAATTTGGTAAACATAGATTCGGTAGATTCCTTTGGCTCAGGAATCATTACTCTTATTGAATACCATAAAGCAAGTACATATTTATGTACCACAAACTTGCTTGAAAAATCATTATTCATTATGGAAGATGTTGAGCATGAGATACATGAATAGATGACATCATGCATGCGCATCGAAAATGGACTAACATTTGTGTACAATGCAAACAAAATGCCACACGTGACGAAGTGTAACGCTGTGGAGCCACCTCTTGAACCTCGTTAGGATAAACTGTCACATGGTGGGAGCCACCTCTTGAACGATGGCATCTAACTGTAGAATCCTATTATAGTGTGCACATCAGCGTGTTTATCTATGTGATATTGTTGTAGCAAATTCGCTCAATGTAAGTTGGTCAGACTGTCAAGCAATTCGGAAAACAAATTACAAGCCTACTTTCTGAATCTAGCTTGCCTCTAAAGTGATTAAACTGCTCACAAACAATTTTTCCAAAGATGGCTTTGATTGTGTGCATGTATGCGTGCTATCTCCTGGAAGCAATCGATGAAATGGTTTGATGGAAATCGATCTAAATGACAGGAATAGCAAATTGCTCAGAAATTAAAGTGGAAGTCCTGTGAATTATTTAAAGGTGCAATGCAGGGAATAAAGGAAATCAAAGCAAAGAGCACTAAACTCAAAGGAATGAGCCAAACAAAATTAACTGAAAACAAGATTATGAGGACGTTAACATTGCTGGAATTGAAATCAATCACAGTTTGTATAAATGATGCTGGAATGGAGACATTGACATCGACGTTACAACAATACTCAAAGGGAAATCAGCAGTAATTTTGGCTGGGTTTCGAGCATAATTTCAACATATCTTTTTCCTCTGCATATCTTCTATTCATAAGTCTTAAATTCCCTTTGATTATTACTAGGTCGATGGCCATTTCTTAACCTAACTTCTTTTATATATCCATGATTTCTTAACTTAATTGCTTTCATATATCCATAATTTCTCAACTTAACTAAACTTCCAATCTCTGAGCATTTCTCGTACCGTTTCCGCTTATTTTGAATTTAAATTAGGTTGAAGACTCTCTTTCTCAAACTTTGGTGGAATGGTCTTTTATGAGCATAAAAAGGAGATTGAACTTGATATAGCTTGGCTGTGATTTATTCACCACCAATGTATAGTGACTTACCGTTATTATACCAGACGACAATTCAGTCACACAACCAAAGGAGACAAAGTAAACTGAAGCACCGAGGGAAAGAGAGCTCTTTGCCATCGGAGGATGAAGCATCAAATTGCACAATATATGATCAGCATGTCGAACAAGAACATCCAGATCACTCTATGCAATCTCATATTGATCAATGATGAAGACAAATTCGTCATTATCATCTCTGAGGCAAAACGTCGAACAGGTGGTGATCATGAATGGTGAGGTGTTCTACAAATAGGAATTCCTATCAATCGGCGAGCAATATAACACAAGCAATTTGAGATAACAATTTGAAGCTCTCCGCAAAAGGCAAACACAGAACAATTGAATGATCAAGTCTCGATGAATCGACCACATCCTACCTTGGGGAGATCCGATCTGAATGGTTGCCTGCTAATAAATGAAGACGCTGAAAGACTTGGAGAATCTCACGAAGACGAAGCTAAGGTGACGAATCGATTCAGCGACGAAATTGCTTGACGAAGATATTCAGCTGCAACTGGCTTCGACCGCGGGCTTGGACACTGGATTTGGTCTGTGCGTGCGTTCTTGCTTCGCTTGGTTCCTCAGCTGTCACGCACGCACCAATCCACGGAGAAAGAGCACGAGAGAAGTTTTCGATTGGTGGTGATGAGCGTCTGTTCTCTGCTCCGCCGCAGCCACGATTGCAGTGACCGGCGAGGGAGATTTGACGGCGGCTGTCCCCGATCGGAGATGTTATAGACAATCGATTGATGGTGATGGAGCTGAAAGGAAGTGGCATCCTCAATCTTTTTTCTTTTTTCTTTGGTCAGCAGTGGCATCCTCAATCACGTTCTTCATGCTGTGTACTTCACCAACTATTTATTTCCATGATTTAATGATTTAAATATTATGAAATAACATAATTTTGACCATTATGTAACAATATAATTTAAATCAGCCACATGACATCACCTATAACTTTTACGGTAGATTTGATTATATAATTCTTTCGTTTGTAAAAGCATTTCAAATGATTTTTAATTACTAGAACATTGTATAAATTTCTCAAAATTTGTAGCATTTAGTATTAAATGCTAAAAAATTTAGGATTTAAAGCTAAAGCACAATAAAACAAGACAAGAAGTATAGCAAAATGGTACTGTCATGTTTATTACATGCAAATAATATATTTACTTTGTCCAACTTTCAAATATCAATTTCTTATGTACATGCAGCGTCATGATATTTGTTAGTATGTAAAATTTTTAACCTCTTTTAGAAGGTAAGACAATAAATAGTAGAGAATTCTTTTGTATTCATATTTAAAAGATAAGACGTTAATCAGTAACCTGCGAATCATCTTCATTATCTCAAGTTATGATTTCGTCCATCTATAGTTATGTACGAGCATAGTGTATTTTAATATATGCATGGGGTATCTATATAATTTTTTTTTTTTTTGGCAAAAGCTCGAGATGGAAAAGCTCATTGGGTTTGCTCAACTAACAATACAAATAGCAATTTCTTTTTGGAATGGTTCTTCAATCAAATGATTTTTTAAAACAAAAAAAAAAAAAAAAACACTAAGGCGAGAAACTAGCCCAAATATAGAAAGGGAGGGATTTTACCCCGCCCCCATTGGGCCACAAAAGGAAGAAAAAATAGAAATTGAAAAAAAAAAAAAAAACAAAAATAAGAGACACTCGCAACCCTTATACACGCGGATACTATCACTCACACACATTCACACAAACCTAATACAAATAATTTGGAAATGACTCCGAATCTTTTCGCAAAACCTCTGCTTTACCTCCCGTAGCACCCCCATGCTGAAGACACATGAGCCAGGCATGATGCCCCTCTTCTAATATATTGAGTCTCTCCCTCCATGCATATCTTTGAGTCTCTTGCACAATGCCTTCCATCCGCCTCCCATGCATAGTTAAGTGGACTCTCATCATCCTCAAAGAGTGAAGCTGGATCCATTAATCGATTCTTTTCAATCTCAACCTTCAAAGCATCCTCTAGAGGATTGGATTGCAACACATATCCCAACTTTTTAACGGTTGCACCCTCTACTCTAATATTAAGGCTAAATATCGGATAACTCTTGTCAAATTGACCAAAGTCGACTGCTCCCTCCAATAATCCCCACAGCGCATTTGTTCTGAAAAATTGAAACCACACGTGATCCGTATCAAATGAACCGAGAGTTCCCGATACCTCATTCCGCCTTTGGCCGTTGACACGTGGTACGATGTCAAAAGATACTTCCTTTTCTCCATCTTCTACATCAAAGACAACACAGAGATAAAATCCTACGAACTTGTTGTACAAGTCTTGTGAAGCCTTGAAAGATATACTACCGTCTTCAACAAGGACGAACCCCTTTGGCATCTCTCTTCCGAGGCTAACATTCCCATATTGAGACCAAAGGCTGGAATAGCGATGCCTCTGTTATATGTGTAAATTATTAGAAGTATCCAAGTTTGTAATTAGTTCAAGAAAAAGAGTTTGATTTGTGCATATTCCTAGTAATTCAACTAAAGCAAGAGTTCTGTAATAATTAGACATATTGATCGTTGCTTATGTTGGAAATCATTCCCCTGCAAGTGCTACCCACCCCTAATGTTAGATTGAATCACCCTAAATGCAGCTCATACAATACAAGTGTAATATATAGGAAGTGAAAAATTGATGGAAAATAGAACATTATATCCAAGAAATTAATCGTCCTCATCAGACCCCATTGTCTAATGTTCATTGTTATGAGTTCACTTTGGAGATCACTGATTCTTCAGTACAAACTGTCCTAATTGAACTCCAACTTACTTGCAACAAATTTAACATTATTAAAATAAATTAAAAAAAAACTTCTACTTGCACTCAAACTAACGGAAAATTGGAAAGGAAAATCTAATGCATGCCCTCTCCACAAACCAGCCTCATCCAACCACTTGCCCTTTTATGTCTGCTCTAACTTTATATAAAAGGAGAATCTCAAATGCAATACTCTCTATTAATAAAATTAAATCACATTGTCCAAGTAATCCACATGTGGCTAGCCAGGCATGTAGTGCGACGGTCCCCTATCATAATAGCAACAAACACCTAAGAGTGAAAAAGGTCTCATGTCGAATTATTGAATTATTATAGTTGTGCAATTTTATCTTAGTCCGTAGAGTTGATCTAGTACTATTATTGGTGTCAGTTGTTATGATCAACCGTAACATCAAGAACCATGTGTCCATTTGTTCGTTAGATTTTCTAAGATTTCAACCGTATTTTTCAATACAGGAATTACGAACATCGGGTCTTCGTCATTGCATCAAGTTGAGATTTTGTTAAGCTTTATACATGTGCAGAATCACTTTATATTAAATTTGTTTGTTTGTCTAGAATTTACAGTTTTGCATTACATGCACCTAATGTACACTGTATGAACACATGCATATACACACGCATATACACACACACACATTGGGAGAAGGGGGAGGGGGGAGAGATACCTCGATTGACAAATCAACCATGTTCAATCCTTTTTCCTTTGTGCTCATTGGATTATCTTCATGCGAAACCTCATAAAATAAAGCTGGATCTAGCAACTGATCATCTTGAAGCAAAACCTCTAAATCATTCTCTAGTGGCTTGCATATTAGTCGGAATCCACACTTCTTCACAAGTAGTTCGTGATAATTGCATACTCTAATGCTAATGCGGAAATGAGTTAGGTCATTTGGACCAAAATGGTCTACTGTCCACAAATCCTTTAATTCCATATACTCAAGCCACACATTATCCAAATCAAAGAACTTGAAATGACCTGTTGTGTTTTGTGCGCTTTGCAATTAACAGATCCTATAACCTCAAATGCAGTAATCTCACCTGACTTATACAACCTTGCTTCTTCTTGAAATACAACACAAAAAGCTACTCCTAGGATCTTTTCATATAAGTCCTTTGAAGCCACGAAAGATATATAACCCTCTTTATTGGGCAGCAACCACTTTGGCATCTCTCCTCCAGGTAGAACAACTCGACGATTTAGTTTGCAATGAAATTTCTGTCATGGATGTAGATTGTTAGATAGTTTTTTTTTTTTTTTTTTTTTTTAAATTGGCACCTAAAAGGAGGATTATGAATGAGTTAAGTGGCAATCCTAGAGTTTTATATATAAGTTAGCAATAGCAATACAAAGATTTTTTTTGTACTTAATTGGTGGAAACATGACATGTATTGTTGAAGATTTTGTAACCGGATGAACATGTGTTATTGAAGTTTTTCATTGGGCGGTCCTTGTAATTTAACAACGAACTAGAGTTCTATAAATAAAGAGAATATCCTTTGCATTGTCTTATAGCAACCTCCACTATATGTCTGCACAATCACTTTTTATATGTTTGCTTTTTCTTTTTTTTCTAATTAGCCCACCATTCCGGGATTTTTAGCCTTTTGCAATGCACAAACACCCAATGCAAGCCAAAGCCACAATAGGGTACCCTACTCCATAGAAGGAGAGAGAGAGTCAGAGCATGAGAGAGAGAGAGAGAGAGAGAGAGAACTAGAGAGACTTGAACAAAACTCAACATTCTCAACGTCATGTATGTTGGCCAACATGAACAAATCATGAACAAATCATTCATCAAGAACCAATTACAAACTAGTTCCCGACTTGAATATAACTCAACATCCTCAACGTCACATATGTTGGAGGGAATTCTAGTTAGAGATTTGCAATTATTTGCCTTAGTCTTCTTAATTTCTTAGGAAGCTTGGGGATCTCTTGTAGTTGTTGACAATTTGAAACATATAAACCTTTCAATTTATAGAGTTTCTCGCATGTAGGAAGGTCAGTAAAATTGTTTCCCTGCAAATTTAATGTTCGTAAGCGTGGAAAAGAGGAAAGACTATCCAAGAACTCTGCTTCTGATAGATGGCACCGTTCAAGGTTCAACCAAGATAACATAGGAAATCCCGTCTTTGAAAGGTGTTCACTCAAATCCTCCTCCTCCTCCTTTGGAAACTTGATTAGTCGTGAGCAGCCACTAAGTTTCAGATATTCAAGATTTTGCAACTTGTAAATGCTAGACGGAAGGATTGCCAGTTTCTTGTTGTCCATTAAATACATACGCTTTAAAGAGACAAGATTTCCTATGGATGCAGGAAGTTCTTCAATTGAAGTCTCCAGTAGAATAACTTCTCGCAAGCTTTTGTTCTTATTCGGAATATCGGGGAATCTTTGCAATTTAGAGCACATTTCTAAATTCAATATCCATAACTTACGGTGATTTGCAACTGAATCGTGGACACGCTCCAAGTATTTGCAATTATAGAGATACAATTCCTCGAGATTTGGAATACAAGAGATGTCTGGCATACATATTAGTGACTGGCATTGAACCAAGGTAATGAACTTCAATTTATTAAAGTCCTGCAAGAACAATAAAACTAACTTGCATAGACATTCAAGAATCAAAGAAAAAAAGTGAGATATATATTCATTTCAAAATCTGGCTGTGATTTTGAAATAAAAATCACTTGATCATAATTCAAGCCATATGTTATCAAAATTCACTAGATCATATGGTTATATAGAGCACACCTCTCACTTTAAAAATATGAGTTTAATAAGTAATCCTTGTAAATTCGCCAATGCTCGTAATTTCACTACGCACTAGAATGGCGTGGCCACTTCCACTACATATACGTGCAGAAACAATACTTGTGATCAAAGAAAGAGAAAGAGTGTGTAACCTCAAGTGGGAGCACATGAGCCGTGATCATTCCTTTGCCAACTAATTCATCACATGCATTTAAGCTAACATCTGAAATCTTATGTAGAGATTCGCAACCACCCGCTTGTAGATCCCGCAGAGGCAGTGGAAGGTTGGGAATCTCTTCAATTCACCACATATTAGGAAGTGGTGGTTGGTTGATCATATTTTAAAAGAAGATATATTTTGTATGCCTAGATGATCATAAATATAACCAAAAAAATGAAAATAATAGAGTCCAAGCCGTCTTGCGTAGTTTTTTGTTTTTAAGCTACATATACGTTGGAGTTGTGTAAAAGCTCAAAGTTTAATATATTATTATAAATACAACCACCACATTTATACCTTGCATTTGTCATTTTATAGATAAATAAAACGATGGTAACTCTAGCAAATAAATATTAACAGGTTCTTGGAACAATTGGTAATTTGAATACAATCAAATAAGAGTTAGTAAATAAACTCAAATAGAAATTGTTAATTCTTCATAAAGTTTGTAATTTTAGCATGTTGGTAAATACCCAAGTAATATTGGTTATTTACAAAAATAGTTTGTAATTTAAAATTATGAAGTAATTGCGGTACTTCCACAAAACTTTTGCTGCCTTACTAACACGTTTCCAGGCTATATAAGTGTTGTTATTTTCATAAAAATCACTAACATGTGACACGCAAAATAAGTTGCCGATCAAAATTTAGTTACCAACTATTTTAAAATTTACAACACTTTTAAGAAATCATTAGCATGAAAGAGTATTCTGTTTTTTTTCACGCACGGTTATGTAGAAATTTGCATTACATAATGAATGCTGCTACTTCTTTAGAATTGGGTTTAATAATTCAAACAGAACGATGACTTTTTCTCTAACGTTTTTTTCTTTGGTGATTAATTACGAATATAGCCTTTTTTTTTTTTGGAAAAAAAAAAATTATAATATGAGATGGAGCAAGCTCAATCAAATTGATAAAAATTTCCTTTGAATTCGTTAAATTTCATTATACATTCTAATATTTTATCTAGTACACTACTTGAAACTTAACAAGTAAAAGAGATTTACCTATTACCATTCAAAGAGTCATAAAGACGTGGCCACAATTCTCTATATGAAAGGATCTTTAAAAATATTTAGACTATTACCAACTATATATCAAAAACCTACAAATCAAATAAAACATTTCATGGTATATTTTGAGCACATTCAGCATTCAAATGTTAATTTACATACCAAGAAGTTTTTGTTTCAATTTTCAGCTCAGTCATATGATGGTTTGAGCTCAATTGTGGCGTTTTTCAGATATGTATGAAATTTTCTTACTTTTCATCCCCGTAATTTTTTTAATGATTCCCCATAATTTTAAATTTTCTAATCAAGTTCTATTTTCAAAAATTGTGTAATCAAATCTCTCTAGTATCAAATCTAAGTCAAACTTAGCTGATGTGGCCATCGAATGACCCCGTAGTGTGATGTGGATTAATTATTGCACATACATAGTGCACTCTTAGAATCAGCTTAAAGCGAAAGCTAGTCAAGCAGCTTATGACATCTCCCACCATTCACTATCCACAGGGGGTTTCCACATAGGCAATATTCAATCCGCGTCACACTCCGGCATTCTCCGAAGGCCGCGTCTATTAAATTTGGCTGAATTCTATACCGGAGAGACTTGATCATACAATTTATGCAAGGAGAATGACTTGATTGGGAAACTCAAAAGACATTTGAAGCACATGTAGATTGAAAACCTACATTTCACGCTTTGACATGTGTATGAAGTATAAAATAATTATAGCTATTTTCCCTAAGGACAATATTAAACGTCATCAGATTTAATACTTATAAGTAATGAGAAAAGGACCACATAAATGCGCACCTTAACTTGTCCCGGCCATTCTTTGATGTTGCTATCCGGCATACTAAGCCCAACTAATTTCTTTGAAGCATCTGTTAAGACTGGAGTAGAGGCACAATGAGGCCATTCAAACCACCTCAACTCACCTGGGAGATGGATGGGATCTTGGCAAGAATTATGTACATTACGCAGAATGAGCAATCTCAATTTTCTCATGCCCATGAAAGCATGGGGATCAATATGCATCTTCTTTCGCTTGGGTAGCATCAAAACTATGGCTCTTATACTTTCAGTCCCCTGGATATGTATTTGAATAAATTTAGGTTACTTTGTAACTATAGTAAACAAAGTCAAAGATAAAAATACAATATGAATTGTCACACTAACAAGTCTTACCCCATTTCTTGATAGAACATCAAGAACATCACCAAGAAGCCATAGCCTACTGCGCTTTTCGGGATAATCACGACATTCCTCTTTAACTATTTCCATACCCATTGATTGCATTAAATCGTGCATCTGCAAGGTCCCATACTCTTCACTAATTAAGGAGCGGTCAATGAGACATTGTAAACCAATAGTCATGTAAAAACCACAACTACTAAGAACTTTTTTAATGTACTTTGTCCTTTTCCCTTTGAAGAAGCAAGCGATGTCGAGAAAAATCTGCTTTTCGTTGTCTTCCAATGGATCCCAACTTACCCTAAGCACATCATTGATCTTTTTGTTAGGAGTTTCATCAAGTTTTTCCAAGGTTTCTTCCCATTCCTTTTCTCCTTGGTCACGCAAGGAACAACCCAACACCCGAAGTGCCAAAGGAAGGCCTCCAGCATAATGTAAAATCCTCTCAACAAGATTGCGCCTCATTTCTATTTCTTGATTTTTCAGAGAAGCATGCCTCCTAAAAAGTTCAAGAGCTTCATCATTCTCGAGAGTTTTAACTTCATAAATATGATGCGAATCTTTCCAATGAGAAGTTACCAGATCCCGATATCTTGTTGTGATAATTATCCTACTTCCTTCACCGAACCACTCACATTTTTCTGCAAAAGCATTTAACTGGTCTCTATCATCAACATCATCAAGAATAATGAGAACTTTCTTATTACAAAGTCTCTCTTTAATCAATTGACTTCCTTCACTAACACTGGCGACTCTGAATTTATCACCCGGCAATAACTTCGATAGTAATTCTTTTTGCAAACGAGCCAAATCATTGGAATTGTCTTTAATATGTCCCAAGAAACAAAAACCTTGAAACTCTCTAAAAGTAGCGTTACAAATCACTTCAGCAAGGATTGTCTTTCCTACACCTCCTTGTCCACATAAAACCACCATAAGAACGTCACCCTCAGACTGTAGATTTAAGATTGATTTAAGCCCTTGTACTCGGGAATCTATCCCAACCAGATCCTCGGTTGCATATAATGGCGTTTGACCTAGTTGAGTTGAGATCTCCCGTACAATCCGTTGCACAAGCGCCGCTTCACATCTGACAAGGGAAAATTAGTTGAAACTGCTTTTAGAACAGTGCAAACAAATGAATAAGTGTTCAAAGAGAATCAATGAGCAAGAAACTAGTTTGCAATATATTTTGAGATGAATGTCCAAATATGCTGAACTAGCCAGATGCCAGAGTCTACACGAGTCTAAGACTAATTCTTATGTTATTCTAAATGTTCTTTGTTAATCCTTTGTGCATTTATTAACAATTCAAGTTAGTAATGGATATCTTAAACGTTGATTGGAATTGTCATGATCTCCTTACAGAGTTCTTTGAAATTGTCTTGTTTTTTCTTCAATTATCCATATGCCTACCCATTGATCTGGTATTTTTCTTTGCGAAGAAATACCTGTGATGAAAATTAACAACGCGATGTTTAAGTTTGATAGAATACCAGATCTATGTTGTCCTATGGGATGATTTCAGTCCCATTTTCAAAGCGGACAAATGAAGACCCGTAGTTTGGCCTTTTGGACAAATACTGCCAACCATTTGTTCCGGTAGAACACAATTTACTACTATTTTCCACTTTACAGCTTCAAGTAGTTACAAGATGCCATTAGGCAGTATTTTCTTTAGAAAAACTAGCTTTTCATTCTTTCTTCTAATAAAAAAGAACATTTCTAATATATAAAAAAGTTTGATAGAATACCAGATTTATTTTCTCCTATGTGTAATGAGATAAAGTAAAAACTCTCTTGACAAAATTTCTCGCTCAATAAAATGACCGCGGATACGAAAGAAGGAAGAAATGCTCTATTGGTCAATGAAAGGCTTGATGTAATCTAAAAAAGAGACGAAATTAGAGAAGCCTGAGGGACAATCTTCAAATTACATCCTTGAAGTGCAAAGAAAGACCAGACCAAAAAAAAAAATGTCCAAAGAAAGTAGCAAGAAATGCTAAAACCATTCATTTTAGATCCTGTAAAGAGAGCGGTCAATCTTAATGCCCTCTGTCATCGGTGACAGAGGAAAGTCTCAGCCATCACAGGCAGCCTCCGGCAACCATCGCCCGAGGCTACTGATCGCCGATCAATGCTCGACCACCTAGATCTGTAGTCGCGAGCCTAGATTGTCAACTAAAGCCGCTGAACACAGACGGAGAGGGGATGAGGTGATGCAGCTGGAGCAGTGTGGGAACGAGAGCACTCGGCTGGCAGCATGTCGAGATTCAGCGAAGGCTCGGAGAGGACTCACGGCTCACACATGGTGCTCTGTTTCTTGTGCTGCGTGTCTGATGAGAGTGGGTTTGCGCGACGGAAAGATTTTGGGGCAAATTTACCCCCAACATTATAGCCTCCCAAATCTTATAGCAAATTGAGTATGAAAAGAATTACACTAATTGAAGTGGTCGAAGTGTTCTCGCTTACCCATCGATAAAATGCTCCCCCGAGATGAAACTAGTGTAACGAAGAGCGTCCTTCCATCCCTTCACTCTCTCTGGATCCTCCTTGAACTTGACCTCTTGCTTAGCCAGGGCCTTTTTGTAACTCTCTCTTGGTGTTCTCACTTCATAGGGCTCCACTTTGTAAAACACCGGCCAGGCAATCAGGTGCTTTTGCTTCCTACACTCTATGATTTTCGTTAGCTCATCCAAACACCATGGTGAAGAGGCGTAGTTCTCAGAAAAAACAATGATCGTGATTCGCGAGTCCTCAATCGCTTTCATAAGCTCGCTTGTTATATACATTCCGTTCTCCAGGTTTTCATCGTCCTTGTAAGCTTGTATTCCTACTTGGTCTAGATGCTTGTAGAGATGACTGATGAAGCCATTGCGGACGTCTGGGCCTCTGAAATTTAGAAAGACATGATGACTCTTTTTGGGTTTAGAGGAAGAAGAAGCCATTAGAATCAAGGAAAATAGGAGGTTCACAATGAGCAATGAATTGCCTAAGATTTGGTACTTAGTTTGAGGCAATTTGTTCACCATTCGATCATTCGATCTTCTCACCATATTTTTTATAAATAGGCGCACGTCTTTTTTTTTTTTTTTTTTTTTTTTTGGGTCAAAGACGAATATTATTAGGTCATTTAATAATATAACTCTATAGGCATCACCCGCCTGAAAAGTGTTGACAATTTGCGCTTCTAGATGACATTTGTCGCATTAGTTAGATGTTTGATAGACACTAATTTATATTAATGTTAAATTTATTGTTAATTGAATTTTAATGAATTTGACCGGTTAACATACCATAAATTTTTGTGACCATAATTTCATACCGTCCTCGTTGGGGACCAATTTTTTGACTGATTGATTACAGACTTTTGAGTTGGCAAATTGTCACTCAAAGGCATGATTGAAGGAGCATCTTCCGTAACTAATGGACTAGCTTCGAGGAAATGGCCTCCATCTGTTTAATCCTTTGCTCGTTCTTTCTTATATGGAAGGTAAAGTATCTCGTCACACTAAGAAAGGTTAGCACGTACATTGGCTCCCGTTTAAAGTACTTCAGCTTTTTGTTTTTTTGTTTTTCTCGTCTGGAAAGTAAATTATCTCCTCTTTGGAAAAGGTTGGCTACTCTATTGGCTCCCAAATAAAGTATTTCGCTGTGGCTTCCAGCAAACGGCATTCGCAACCCACGACTTAATGTCTTTCTTCTCTTTCTATTTCTGCAAATTATAAACTAGTTATCCCAATTATCAAGTTCATGGAGATTTAGCCTAAGAACAGATTTTTCAACACTCTGAAACTTGTTATTCCATATTCCATAGTGGCTGCTCTGAGCTAAGAACATTGAAGTCTAACTTGTTGAGGAAGTATGAGGGGAAAGTAGTAAAAAAATTCTAAACATATTGCATCGGTACCGATTCCGTTTTAAGTGAACTAAATGCTGGAAATGAAGAAAATGTTTTTCGTGAAACAAATAGAGCCTGAGGCACAAACACTATTTTGGTAGCTAAAATTCGGGTTGTCTTTGCCATGCCTTTCATGCACAAGGATGGTGTTTCCATATTTTTATAATCGTTTGGTAATTAGTCTCTCATGACTCGCCTACTAGAAATAAATCAATATGCAATGGGATTGAAGAAATCCAATATGTTTTTACCAATCAGTGGTACGTTACATTTTCCATTCGCTAGACATTCTAGTTAAAATTGTATAAGGATTACCATTGTTCTTTCATTGCTCAACATGAAAATAGATCAAGCTTTTTGTTCAGTTGAAAGTAATGTGGTGGGTACCCTAATAGCTAATTTTCTGTTACTTTGGGACAAAGGATCTTTCATTTGAATAGGGCCTTTTTCATTGGATGCTTTTTGGGAATTCACTTGCTTGGTGATGTCACTCCCCGGCAAATCAAAGTGCAAGTCATTTTCAAAAGCATTGGATACTTCATATGAGAGTTTGTAAGAAAGACTTTGTCTAGGTGTGAAAGGACACATTCCATTCAAATTATTTAATCCAAAAGAGGATTTCCACATTTGGACTTTGATGAACAAAGCCAATTCGAAATTGTAAAGCGTCCACTAATGTTGAATGATGTGATTGACATTGCATCTAGAGTTTAGCTTGTTTTCTTACTATTTAAATTGATGTTACAAATGAACATCACTGATATTACTAAAGCACACTAATTACACCGATCATTATGAATTCCATTTGATGATATCTCTCCTTTTCTATGTTGTCCTTTTTGCTTAGTCAAAAGCGCAAGGAAATATGTTCATCAGCTTTGCTCCACGCGTCTTTGCTATGGAAAGGAAAAATGATAAAGTTGATTTTGATGGGCAGGTGGAAGGGCAGGTAGAACCCACTAGGTTGTTCCTTCTGCACGCTCATATCTAAAGCAAATTCAACGCTTGAGTCCAGCGGCACATTTCCATTACATTTTAAGATATAAGTGTATTGAAAATTCTCAAACCTATCATGAAAATATAATTGAGTTCCAAAATTTTCAAAAAGTACAATTAAATATTAACACTGTCACGTCCCGATCCTCTGAGTGCGTGCCCATCCCTGCTTGGTCGATTAAATAGCGATGTCCCAGGACGCGTCGCCGACCCATTCATTTTAATGTGTATGCAGAAGCGAATAAATTAAATCCCTAGACAACAACAAGATGGAATAGAAAAGCAGGGCCACAAATTTTCTAAAAAACCAAACCACACTTGTATACACATGTCATACTATGTCATATACAATACTAGCCGACTTATATACAAGGTTTGCAAAACAAGAGGGTAGGTGCCACAGGTCTTTAGGCAGTTGAGTCTTCCTCAGAATACACCAGGGACCCTGGGTCCGACAGATACGGACCCACCACCAATCCATTTGGAGGGTCAGCCGTGCCTTTACCCAAAGCAACCTCCAGCACGTATAAAGGGACCTCCGACTCAGGTATGGGGCCCTCTCTATTTCCATTCTACTCCTGACGATACCATAATCTGTATTAATGGGGTACCTTATGGGGTAAGGCCTCATCAACCCAGACCACGGTCCTCCCCAACTCATAGACCCATCCTCTTGGGCTCCCATGCAGCGGGATAAAACACTTCTGCTCTGTAATCTTCTTGGGTTGACCAAAACGTTCAGAAGGGGCTGCCATTTAAAGACCTAAAAATATTATCCCATGACAAGGTGAGACGACGTCTTAACAAGTTCACTCCTTAAGTCCCGACTAAGAAGAAAATACGTCCTAAGGATTGCCTAAACACAAACACCAATCAGAGAAATTACCTTTGCCTCGGTTCCTTCCTGCAATTCAGCACAATTCGCAAATCATCAAATCACATCAAATCATCATATCAGATCGAACCATCGATCAATCAACTCGGTCGATTCCATGTCATCAAGACCATTTCTCGGTCAATCCATTCAACACTATCTATAAAGTCTGATCATATCAAGGACTGCTCACTCTAAGTTGAAAATAGATAGTATAGCTCGCACTGAGCTGATAAATAGTACACTACTCTCACTAGGCTGACATATTAAGTCATTGGGCCGATATAGTATACTAATAATGCTCACCAGAAGCTGCCAAGGTGTACTGATCTCGCTAAGTTGATATATCCAAGCCCGTAGGTTGATATAGTTCACCAATATACTGCTCTCACTAAGCTGACATATCAAGCCAACATGCTGATATAGTTTACCCATGATACTCACTCTAAGTTGATAAAGTATATTATTTGCGCTAAGCTGACATATCAAAACCCGTAGGCTAATATAGTATATTGTTATCACCATCTGAAAATGCCATCATTTTTATCATTCATGATAAAAATAATCGTGTGTGGGTACACAATTGGCTTTTAGCCAAAATACAATATTTTTCTTTTTGAAATTTCCACTAATTTCAATCGTCCACAAATCCATTTTTAAGATCTGTAAACCCACACCCAGTATTTTCCAATCAATTACAGAAAATATAAAATTTTGGGATAAATACCCCAAAATTGAAATCAATACTCAAATTGCATACAATAACAATTAATTAAACAAATCAATCACACAATTGCAATCGCATGAAATTCCGCCACCTATTATCCAAGCCTAATTTTCGAAAATTAATTAATTAATTAATTAATTACGAAAAATAATTATTAAATACCAATAATGCACACTTAGGCTCATAAAGCCTAATTAAATACCAATTCGGGTTCAGAAAATTTCCCGAACCTCATTAGATAAATACCACAGTTTATTTAGTTGCTAATTACACAAATCTAACAACCTAACATGCATCAACGATCAACTAATTCACTAATCCATTTTAACTAACCACATAATCTATACTTAACTTAATCTAATCAACCCTTAAGCGTCATTAACTCTCTAAGCGAGGATTAGTGAATAAATTCACTTGATTAACGATCCACTTGAACCACAATGACAGCGAGGAGGAGACGGTCCACAAATCCCAAAGTGGGTGCACCAAGCGAGGTCCGGAGGAAAGGCCCAAAGCAGTACACTTCCCTTCTTAAAGATTCCCTTAAAAAAATATTCTGATTGATGTGACACGGTAGGGCATAAAAAAAAAAAAAAAAAAAAAAATTGGAGCGAATTGAATTGAAAGCACATGCATGATTACGTGATGGTCATCACGCCTTTGCTGAGGAAGGCTGCTTTTTAATTTGAAAACCAAGAAAGATTCGCAAAAAGAGAAAATCTAATTTCTATTTGCTCCTTCACGTGATTCCCATTTGTCATCATCGCACTCCCTTTTATAATCCCGAGAAATGCGGATTTCTTACTTAGTAGGACATTCATTTTGATCGTTGTTCACCGTCAACGTCACGGACTAAGCAAATTCTTAAAAGGCTTAAAAGAAAAAAATAGATGAAAGATCTATCTAGAGATAGAAGAATTTGTAATGTCACATGTATATTCTCTCTCTGTCAAGAAGATAAAAATAAACAAAAAATTATAAAGTCTCACAATAATGAAAGTAGACATAATATAAAGATTTCGGTTCCAATTACTGTTAGATAGACAGATATAATAACATATCACGCCTGGAATGAATTAAAAAGGCTCACGGTAAGGCCAGCATACCTAACGGCACTGTTACTAAGCTAACAGGCTGGTCCTTACTCCTTTGCTTTAGCAACAGTGCCGTTTTGATCGTTGCTCATCGTTACCGTAAGTTTCTTTTTTGACTATTAAGTTTTCTTTTTTGACTTTTGCTCTGCTTCGAGGTTCGTAATAATTATAATGAAATGAAAGATTGCCTTTAGCATCTTACTTTACCCGATTCTGCAGATTTGCTTCTGGTGGAAAATACCATTACCTAGAGAAGCCCTTTCCCTTTTATATACTCATCTGCTCGTAAATTTGGCGGAAAAAACTATTACCTAGAGGCCCTTTCCCTTTTATATATTCATTTGTTCGTAACATACTCTTGGCTTTTTCAGTGTATCAAAGAACATAAGTATACAGTATGAATCATTTTCATTTTGGGCTTATCTGAAAATCAATGGCACCATATCTAAATTCATAGAATTAATCTATACAATACTTTTCCTTATGGTAATTAGACTAAAAATGCTTAGATGCTAATTCTTTTGTCTTGGCTACATGCCACCATGAGATCAAATTCGTTTATTATATGGTATTTGTGCACCGAGCTGGAGTACGATGGGATAAAAGCATTCGTCCTCCTTTGATACCCGAAAAGGTAAAGGTAAATTGAGCATGAAGGCCATGGTCTTTCGTACCAGTGTACCGGTTTTAGGTAAATGGAATTGTGGGTTGTAAGGACAACACACAAGGAGAAGCAAATAGTGATGCAGTCCTCTAATGTGAGATCGTGAGCTAACAAATCATGCGAGGTTCCACTTGCTATTGGTCCTGAGTCAACATTTTTTTACAAAACAAAACTTATTCAATGGAGTACAACATAGTACATGGTTTGTACTGTCTTTTTCTCGTACCTCATGTGATATATGTGGTTCATATGATCCCTTCAATGATTACTACCTATTGAATCACTGTGTCTGGCAGATCATCTTCACAAGGAGTATGTGAAATTGCGAAAATTGCTAATTAAAAGTGCAATCACTGTGTCTTTATTTGGTGGATCCTCTTTAGGAATGTCAATTTTTATGTTTTCCACTCGTGCTCCCACTGTGGCTGCATCAATCCATGTGCGATTCACATGCTAGATTTGGAAATTTTCTTCCCTCTCTTATTTCACGCGTGATCTTACTTTGGCTGCTATAATCCCAATGCATTCACACGCTAGATTTTGAAATTTTTTTTCTCTTGTGCAGAAACTTTGGCTACATCGATCCAAGTGCATTCACACAACATATCTGTCCATCGCATATAGATGATATTGTATGGAAGATTCTAACCATGAGCTTGATAATTTCAAGTGGTGTCATTTCACATCAATGTTTTCACTTTTTCAGAGAAGTAAAAATCACGTAATTCTTTTTTCCGAGATTTTGACTAAAGGGACTTCGAAAGACTATACATGTTATATTCATCTAAAAGAAGTTTTGACAACTATACTAAAAAAATATAGAACTAGGTCTTTGTTGACCCTAATTCACATTTGCTAATTATAAAGCTCACTCAAATATGCTACTTACAATTTAAAATTATAGTTCTTTTTCTTGAGTAACTTTTAAAGAATTTCAAAAGGACCCTAAAACACAGAATATTATAAGTATTTCGGTAATATTATAATGTGTGTGTGCCTAAAAAGGTTAATGATATGCGCATGAAACTTTTCTTCATTGAACATCGCATTTACCGCGTTGGACGTAGGATCGATACGAATATTTGTTTAACGTTGATTTATTGTAATTGAATTATTAATAATTCTGACAAGTCAAGATATATTCTATGACTATAATTTCGTACAATCCTGATTAGAGGCTAGATTTCTGGTTGGTTTATTGATTGGCCGAGGGAAAGAAAGCCTTTTAAAGCGTCGGAATTGGTATTAGGTAAATATTGTATTGCCTAACCTAATACACACGTTGGTAACAATTCCATATTCCTCTAACATGCTAAGGACCTATTCGGTAACATTCCTAAGAATAACTAATTCTGTTTTTTTGTTTTCGGGACAAAAAAAAAGATTAGAAATCAGTTTGGTAAATATTTTGTTCCCAAGAACAAAATTCCGTTTTTTTGTTATCGGAAATAGATTTAAAACAAAATCAAGAAGCATAAAAAGTTGTTTTTTTGTTCTCGGGAATAATTCATAGAATCACATCTAATTCCTTCTTTTCTCTTCTTCTCTTTCCTTTTCTTCTTTTCCTTCCTTTGCAGGCAGTCGTCATGGCCTCGCCATAGCCTGGGCGACAGCCAACGAGAAGCAGAGCAACCTCGCAGGAGAGTTGCCGACGACGTCACTAGCCCCTGGCAACGCTGACTTGGCAGTGGCCCAACAAGGCTGAGCCTCGCCCAGCCACAACAAGGTTAGGCCTCAGCGACTAGCATGAGGCTAGGCCTCGCCAAGCCAGGGTGAGGTCGACCTCGCACTGCTTGGGCGAGGTTGAGCCCTGCCAGGTGGCCCAGGCGAGCTTGACGAACGAACCTCACCCGGCTAATCACTAACCATCAAGGAGGAAGAAGAAGAGAAAAGGAAAAAGAATAAATAAAAAATATAACAAAAGTAGTAAAAAATTAAAATTAAAAAAAAATTAAAAATTTATCAAACACATTTTATTCCAAGAATATAAATTTTGTATAGTTATCAAGCATGTTATTTTGCTAAGAAATTATTCATAAGAAACTGAATAAAAAAATTATTTCTGATTAAAAATTATTTTCGAAAATAAAATTATTATTAAACGAGCCTTAAAAGCCAAACAATGTAATCAAACATGATGTCATCATATCTTATTGTTGTTCCAACATCACATCTCATGTACCGTGTCAGCTGTACCTACTTTTTTAACAATGCCCCCACCGTCAACTTTAGCTCCATGCTTCGGCATTTAAAGGTCTACAGTGTTAACCGTAATCAATAGCTTTAAGGCCACAAGTTTGAAAATTTTTATTACTATTTGTGACGATTCACAAAGATTTGCAATATTCTATTGTAATAAAAAAACTTGACGTCGTAAAATGTCATTAAAAATGACTTTTACTGTGTTGGACGTCCATTTGCTAGTACATAAAGTGTTTTAAATTTCACTTTCCATTTATAGTGGGTAAAATGTCGAACCTTATGCGCAATCAATAGCAACTGAGTCAAATTCAACAGCAGAAATCTTCTCATCTTTTCTTCTTGTTTTTTTGGGTTTCATCTCTTTCCTTTCTTTCATTTGTATACTTCTCTATTAGATATCAACATTAACAATCTTTGTATAGCTCTTTTCCTGGGAAAAGTGCCAAAAAAGTCCTAAACCTTTCGCATTTGTGCCAATTTAGTCTTAAACATTTTTTTGGTGTCAATTAAGTCCTCAACATTTTTAAGCTGTGCCAATTCAGTCATTTCCGGCCAATTTTGATCAAATTTTACTGACTGGACGTTGGCCGGCTGACGTGGCCTCATCAGTCTTAACGTGACAACTTTTAATAATATTTTAATATTTTGAATTTTTATTAATATTTTAATATTTTAATATTTTTATTTATTTTTATTTATTTTTATTTATTTTTATTTTTATTTTTGACATCCATGAGGTATGGTTCAGCGTTGTGCGTTGAAAGTCTCCCTTCTTTCTTTTATTTTCCTTTTTCTTCTTGTTTTTTTGGGTTACATCTCTTTCCTTTCTTTCATTTGTATACTTCTCTGTTAGATATCTCCATTAACGTTCTTTGTAAAGCTCTTTTCCTTTGTCTTATTTATAGATAACTTCAGCAAAATTGAGTAATGTCGGCCAGTGTCCCACATTATATTCTTCCACGTCACGACAGGATGAGAGCTGTTCGATTGAGAAAGCTGACAATACACCGACACTCCATTCTACACGCACCAGAAAAAGGAGTGGAGTAACGACAAAACTTGAATTAATGGACAGTACTTCCATTCATATGTTATATTCAATGGGTGGGGACTCCATCTGTCTGAACTCAAATGTACGTGAATGTATGATTCCACGAAGGTCCGATGCGTATAATCATTTGATTCATGTATTACATTCCATTTAATTAAGCAAATTATACACATTATTTTTTTAACACAAAATTTGATGGAAGCATACCATATATTTCATGAAAGTGTTAGTGACTCCTTATTAGAAAATCCGGTGATCGGTGACCTTTTTTGCCAACAGTTTTTTGTTTTTGTATACTATTAGTACTTGCGATATCCCTCTTGTATACACTTTGCAATCAAATTCTTGAGAGATCAATCATGAGAGCATTTCTTTGTAAAAGAATGTGCCGTGTTTATGGAAGAATGTTGGCTCCATTGCAAACCAATCTTTGTTTGAGGCTTCAAGTATAGTTGATTAGGCACAAATCTTGAATAGTCTCTGGAAATGGAGGGGGCACCCATTTGGACCGAACCACTATAAAATGGTTCCGCATTCCTCTATCGTTACTCCTTTTTATTTATATGCATATAACATATGTAATAAATTGCTTAATTTATATTTGTGTGTATATACTTAATACTATGGAGCATATTCAATATTTGGGGCAAAATATTGGTTGTGTTTATTTGAAATTTTTAGAGCTAAATATCATAGCATCACATGTTGATAAATTAAGAGAGTTGATGATATATTTTCATCACAATATATAATTAAATAATAATATGATTAACAAGTGTCAGAGGAGGAATTTGATACATTCACCCGCCAAATGCAGAGAGGCATATGTATCCTTTTGCCTTTTTCCCACATTTCATAAAGCAATAGTCATCAGACAATTTTATAACCTTTTGTAATGGAAATAGATTGAGCTTTTTATCCAATTGAAAATAATGTAATGGTTCTAATATATAAATTCAAAGAAATGAGAAATTTTCTAGAAGAACACCTTTAAATGATTAATTGGTGTGCTAATAGCTTATTTTCTATTACTTTAGAGCAAAGAATCTTTTGCTAATGTGGGGCCTTTTTTGCTGGAGGCTTTTTTTGGGAATCCACATTTTAGAGGTGCTACTCCCAGTCAAGTCAAAGTGTAAGTCATTTCCAAAACAATTGGATACTTCATGTAAAAGTTCATAAGAAAGACTTCGTCTAAATGTGAAGGATACATATTCAAATTATTTAGTCCAAAAGAGGATTTTTCGTGTTTGGACTTTAATTAAGAATACACTTTAAAAGTATAAAGCGTCCAGTAAGGTTGAATGTTCCATGTGACTTGATGATATCTCACTTCTTTTTTATTTGTCTGTTTTGCTTAGTCAAAAGCGCAAGGAATATTTGCTCATTACTTTCGTGTAGGCTTCCCTCCATATAACTCTAGTTTGATAAGAAAATTATCAAAGTTGATTTTGATGGCAAGCGGCCCCCACCACCTTGTTCCTTCTACATGCTCAAATCTAGAGCGAACCCAAGGCTTGACTCCATTGGTTCATTTCCATTATATTTTTTTAATTTTTTATTTATTATTAACATAAAGGCTTGATAGTCATTATTTGAGAATATTCTAAAAAGAGCATAGAGTAGAGTCATTTCCAAAACAATCCAATATTTCATGGGAAAGTTCAAAAGAAAGACTTCGTCTAGTGAAGGATACATATTCAAATTATTTAATACAAAAGAGGATTTTTGTGTTTCGACTTTAATGAAGATACACTTTAAAAGTATAAAGTGTCCATTAACGTTGGATGTTTCATGTGATTTGATGATATCTCACTTTTCTTTTCTTTGTCTTTTTTTGCTTAGTCAAAAGCGAAAGGAAATTTTTGCTCATCACTTCGGTGCTAACTTCCGTCCACACAACTCTAGTCTGGAAAGAAAAATGATCAAAGTTGATTTGATGGCAGGTGGCCCCCACCACCCTGTTCCTTTTACATGCTCAAATCTAGAGCAAATCCAAGGCTTGACTCCATTGCTTCATTTCCCTTACATTTTTTTATTAACAGAAAGGCTTGATAGTTATTATTCGAGAATATTATAAAAAAGCATAGAGTAGAGTCATTTCATCAAAAAATAACCTAAAATGAATATTATTTCAAATAATAATTTAAAATAACTAAATCAATCTCACATGAGGACCCGAACTCATCAGTTAGTTAAACGTTTACCAGCTAGCAAGCATGTGATTTTTTCAACGGCCATATGTATCTTCCCGTGCTCTTCCCTTGCTTTTGGTCTTTGTTTCTTTCGATAGAAGTAGACAGAGCTCGTACAAGGATCACCTCTTCATTAATCAAACGCTCACATGTGACAGCAGTACAAAGGCTGTTTGATTGATAAAGCTGACAATACACGGATGCTCCACGTTCCATGCACCACACATGCATGGACCCCTCCCTCATTTCAAACCAAAAACAAAAAAGATGATGTTCACACTGCATTCTTGACTTATGAAGGTTGAGGTTTTTTTTTTTTTTTTTTTTTTCAATTTTTATTAATCTATTGACTGTAATTCATGTTTCCACTGAACTCTTGACTTGAGAGGAAAGATGTAAGTACTACTCCTAGCTACTCTACAATTGTTGGTGTGGAGCTGTGGCAGTAAATTTCACTTCAGTGAATTTATCATGCTGATTAATTACGACTGATTAGCTACTCTGTAATTGTGAACTATTGTTGTGATATTTTCATCTTGCACAAGAGAACTAATAAAACAAATCGAGCAAAGCGTGATATTTTCTTTGGAAAAGCTCTTTTGCACATGGAGCAAAAGGTGTATCTACCTAAGAAGCAAGTATGCTTAGGGGTTAAATGATATCACTGAAATGGAATAATGCTTGTATCCTGATGTATAATTTGGGCATTTTCTTGAAATCTAATTACTTCTGAATATCTTGGATTCAAATTCATAAACAAAAAGGGAAAAGTTTATGGCCTTTAAAGTTGCGCTTTGACTCCTTCTATTGCTGAATTAAGTGTTGAAGCTGTGCAAAATAGCCAGGCAGCTAATGAAGTACACATTAAGTAGGGGAGTACATTTTTCTTATGGTTTGATCATGGCGTCTTATGGCCCTTTGCTTGATAAATATCCAACAAGAAATTGTCTATGGTTCAGGGTCATCTCTTGATCTTAATCAGTAGTTGTTTGGGATGCATGGATTCAAGATCTGACGATTTGCTGCAAGTGCTAGCTGCTTTATGCAGGATCCTTTTTCTAGCATCTTGCCATTGCTGCTCTGATGGAAGGCATAGATTTGCTTGCAAATGGAATGCAATTAGAGAGAAGCAGCTTGTCAATTGGCATAAATGTGTTTGGTATAGCCCATGTAATTGTAAGCATTGTTTTATAACCTGGCTGTTGAGCTTAGAACAAACAAATACAGATTTGAGCACACTCCCAATTGGGACCTCATAATTCCCACCATCTATAAGAACACAAGAATGTGCCCTTTTTGCCAGTCATGGCCCTTCACCTTTCTCAGTTGTATGTGCCAATACTAGGATGGCATACCAACTAAGATAATCAGACAAATTAGAATGCAAGATGCTGAATTCAATCCGCAAAACCTCAGTAATAGAACTTTAAGGCAATGTGAGAGGACACTCAGTTGCATTATAGCTCAAACTTCATGACACAAGATAACCAAAAAAACTGAAAGAACTCGGATACAAACATTGATGGGATTCTACCCAGGAATCTAACTTGCAAATGCAACTGAAACGTCAACTCTGTTCTAGATGCCTCCTACCTTCATAGGATATCCTCTAACATAAGTAATGCCACCCTTTGTCACAGAAACAGAAACAAGGCAAGAAAATGGCAAATAGAAGGGCAATCATTTGGATGCACAGAGAAATACCATTCTGAAATATAAGAAGGTATATATCTTTGAGCATTCGAGGGTAAACACACCATGAATTTGTTAAAAAGCAGAGAGATTTCCAACAATTGATACTTGTAGCATAAAACATATGGAACTATTTGCTTGTTCAAACTTTCACAGAGACAAAACAGCCAAAAGCTCTGCATAAGAGTAAAATTAATACCTGCCAGCTTAATTTGGTTAAATGTAGACAAAGAGGTACATTTGAAACTTGGAAAAGCTAAGCTTCACATCAATTGTACTGCTTATACAATCTTGCCTAATAAGCATTCCAACTAGTATAAAAGGGGGAAACTTAAAGAGATTAATGGACGGATAAACATAAAAGAGAGAGCAAAAATCTAGAACTTCAATAAGAACTTCAGTATCGTTGTGTTTTGACACTGATACTTCGTATTGTGATGCAATAAGCAATCTGGAAAAAATTATAGGATCCACAGGAGTAAAACGCAAGAAGCAATACAAATCTAACATATTTTAAATCACAAAATCATAGTGACTCAAACAATACTTACATTGAGGCCAAAAGACAAGATCTACATAACTTCTTCAACTCCAATTACATCTCGGCATTTGGGCTACTCCTACCTGCCTAAAGCAAAACTTAGCTACAAAAATTTCGAATTTATGGCTGCTAAAAAATATAAATGGTCCACATTTATAATTTTGGACATCTAAAAAGTAGTCCCTTGCAACTCAATTTCCACAACTTTGCGTTAGCACTTGCCAAAATCGACAAATGTCCCATCCATCCATCTTTTGTCACAAACCTAGATGAAGTCGCTTGAGGTGATTGTCACTGTGGTTGTCACATATCCACAAAAGAAATCAGGCAATCGACAAGAGGGTCATTCTCGCCAGGAAACAGCACAAAGTGCTAAAGTTGCTGAAAGCAGAGTGCAAGAAATCATTTAGAAAATGCAACAAGTTAACAGTAAGCATTATATCAAATACTCAAATTAACTGCAATCCATAAGTGGACCTTTTTGCCATGAATCAAGAATATATCTGACAATTGAGATTATCTTAGAAGGTTGAGGTGCTTCCTCAGGTCATTCTTTGCTTGCTTGCATATAAGGTCAAACTTACACCTTCTTAGTGTTTCTTCTGATACTTCAAATGAAACCTAGAAGAGACTCCACTCAGTCTCTAACATCTCATCCAGCTCATCAAATGAACGGCATGTAATATATTTAAAACACAAGTGATCAAACTATAAAAAGAGAATGTTCTTGTATCATAATTACTATGAACATGATTCACCAATACCCAAACCTCAAATGAAAAATTAGCCTCATTTTCTTCCTCCAATCCAAAAGCAACACAAAACCCAAGGTTACTCCCCTGCAAATCTCGAGGTACCCAGAAAGAGACACAACGCTCTTGACTTTGGATAAACCAACATGCTATCCCTCTCCCAGGAAATATAGTATCCATGTAGTGACCAATCTCACCAACATCCGGCTATAGCAAATCTATCAAATCAGAAATCACATCAGCTCCTGCACATGTATAATGTTAGCTAGGTCGATACCATAACGAACCAATCCATGACAAGAATCTAAGCGAACGTACACTGACATGAAGGATCGAATGCACTGAATAGGCAATTTTGGAAATCTGGACAATGCATTGCAGCCATTTGCTTCAAGGGTGCAAATGTTTGGTGGAAGCTCCAAGATCTCTTGCAGCTGCTTATAGTCATCTAATTTTTAATGGACCATCAACTCCTCAAACTTGCTAATGCATGTAGAAAGACTAACAAAATTATTTCCATAGAGATGCAAAATATTTACAGCAGAGAAGCAGGTAAGACTAAAGAAATTCTTCCTTTGACAGCTTGCACCCACTAAGCTTCAGGGAGACCAAATTTGGAATCCAAGTCTACCATTAGGGAGATTGGAGCTCTCACTGCTCCCTGGAAACAAGCTAAATAGTGAACAACTCTTCAAGAGGAAGGTGCTCTAGATTTTGCATCTCGTAAATGCTACTAGGAAGATTGATAAGGCTTTTCCACAATCCTCAACAGAGATAAGGTTTCCAATTGACGCAGGAAGTTATTTAATGGAGATCTGAGATATATGAAGTTTTGTTAAGCTCTCCATATCCTTAATATCAGGAAATTTATCAAGCTTAGAGCAGCCAGTTACATCAAGTTTTGAAGATATTTCAGCTTCAGTTTGCCTGGAAGCTCCTTGAGGTTCAAGCACCTACTTAAGTTCACTGTCTCCAAATTTGGCACCTCTGAGATGTCCAGAACACTAATCAGAGACTTAGAGCAACTGTGAATTAGGAACTTCAAATTCCTAAAATGCTGCAAATTAAAAAGAACAGCCGAACAAGGTTTAGATAAATTTCACTTTGTGAAAGGCACGAAAATGGAAACCGTCAATAAAAGAATGTATGATGTACCTTTAAGTTATCTCCTAATTCTTTAATCTGGCTATTATGCACATCAAACCAAACAAGTTTCTTTAGACCAGCACTAAACTTCAGAGTTGATAAAGGATACTCAGGCCGTTCAAGCCACCTTAAAAGATACATATGGGAACTCTGCTAAGCTGTGCATTCAGGACTAGGAGCAATCTCGGTCTCCTCATATATATAAAAGCACTGGAATTGATGTCTAGCTCTTCTTGTGTTGGTAAGTCCAGCACTATGCCTCTAACAACATTGGTTTCCTATCAAGGATAAACAAAATAATCATTATTACCCAACCGAATTAGGGAATAGTGTGTAAATTAAAGAAGACAAGATTATCAATGATGTCACGAGAAGCTCTCACAATATCCTCCAAAAATACTTCAAAAACATCATCGTAGCACCATAATCTACTCCATGTCCCAGGTCATCAGGATACTCTTGTTTCATGATATCCTGATCCATCAGCCAAATCAAGTCATGCATTTGTACTGTTCTCTGATTCTCAACATTTATTAAAAATCTCTCTATTAAAGTTTGAATCTCAATTAATGTCTTTAAACCACAACTATCAAGAACATTGGTTACACAATCACTATCCCTCCCTTTAAATAAGCAAGCAATGTCAAGAAAAATGTCATTCTCATTGTCCCCCAATGTATCAAAACTTATCTTCAGAACATTGTTTATATCTTTATTAGGACTTTTGGCAAGTTTACCCAACGTACTCTCCCATTCTCCTCTGCTTCTACCACATAAAAAGGGACCCAAGACCAGAAACGTTAAGGGAGAGCCATTAGCCTAGCCCAAAATATTATGTATGAGATCACAATGTATGTCTTCATTTTGGCTTCTTGGAAAAGCATATGAACTCAAAAGTTCAAAAGCTTCACCTTGATCTAATGATTTAACTTCATATACCTGATCTATCCCGTGAGAAATCAGTACATATTAATCTCTTGTCATAATAATGTGCTCCCTTTTCCAAACCATTCACATTCTGTAGCTATCGCATTCAACTGGTCCCCATGATCCACATCATCAAGCACAAGCAGAATAGTCTATCTTGTATTAGTTTAACGCCTCCATCCACATTAAAGACCACTAAATTTTCTTTCCACGGTATCTCGGTGAAGAGTGCTTTTTGCAAATGAACCAGGCCATCAGGTTTACTGGAAGTTTCTATAACATTTGCAAGAAAGCTACATACCAAACTGACTAGTTATACTGTTTGACTAGTGATACTCTTATAGACAGCTTTAGCGATAGTGCTCTTCCCTATACCTCCCGCTCCCCATATTCATATCAACCGAACCTCATCCAAGCTCGTACTTAACTACAATTTTACTTTCTCTACTTGGCAAACTGCACTGACAGGATGCTTGGCAATACACGTCTAACTACAATCGAGATCTCTTTGACAATGTTCTCGATGAACTTGGTCTCATCTTCGTCAAAACAGTAATGGCAATATACGAACCATTGAACTAAATAAAAACTAAGACGAAGAAAACAACCACTCCGTAACATTCCAAAAAATGACTCCATCGCACTAATCGATCCCATCAAGTATCAACAGATTAGAGAATTCCATAATCTTTTACAAGGTCGAACAGGAATACTGCGCTTACCCATGGTCATAATAATGCCAACCGAACAAATCGGCGACTAGCCAATGCCTTGCCATAACCCTCTCTATCTGCCATCGAATCTCCCTCGGCTCCACGCTGTAGGACAGGGGCAACACCAGCTGTCCCCTTGAGCCCCTTCCACTCCATCACCTTCCTTCACTGAGCTCGTCCAAGCACCACCCAGACGAAGCATGGTCCTCGGAGAAGACGAGCACGGCGATCCGTGACTCCTCGGTGGCCTTCGTGAGCGCCCGGCAGGATCTCGCACCCCGGGCCTCAAGCCCTCGCCGTCGATGTGGGCGTGGATGCTGCCGTGAAGGGAGGAAGCCGGGGCGGACGTCCTCACCTCTGAAGCGGAGGAAGACGTCGAACGGCCATCTTGCTGCGGAAGAAGAAGGAGAAGTCGACACTGGAAAATCGAATGTGATGCTCTTTCCTCTTCAATTTTTTCTAGAAACGACGACAAGTTAATTTTCCATTCAGGTCTATTTTAAAAGGACCGAGAAATATGAAATAAAACAATCGGATAAGTTAAGTTTAATTTTTATTCATACTGTATTATTAAATCAAGGGAATTAAGTATAATTTTATCAGTTAATATAATAGGTGCACTTTTATTATGCTTTTATTAGGAGGATTTCTTTTTTATTTTGATATTACTATTTTAATATTTTATAAGTTTTGTCTTTTAAATATCTCTTTAATTAATTTTCTTATCATCGCCAAATAGAGCGATTTTAATTGTTAACTGAATTTGATCATGTAAAGAAATAAGATATAATTTTAGTTTCAAATAACTTGATAATTTTTTTTATTTGTGCTTGATTTTCGTCTTCTTTTATAAATTTAATTGTTCTTTAACTAATTTCTTTGTAATAGTTCAATTAAGCTAATACCTAATGAAGTTAAATCACATTATTTTCAATTAGGACTAGATAATCTATGATTTATTTGTACTGTCTACGTGCTTATATATAGTCAGGTATCATGATCTATATTCACAATAACCTGCATTATCTATATTATTGAGTCAAATTTCTCATTTTTTTTTAACACAAAATTTCTCACACTTTAAAACTTAACATAAGTTTGAAAAAAAAAAAAAACCTAAGTATATGTTACTTGAAATTTTATTTCAAACAGACACATATTTCAAAATGTACTCTAAGATTATGAGCCAAGTGGAACAATTATGCCATGTGCCTTACCAAGTGACAATAATAGAGCATATTTTGAACACTTATGTGGCGAGTATAGAAAATATTCTTTCAGCTTTGATTATAACTATGTATAAGAAATATAGTATATAGATATAGGTTAATATAGGCCAGATTATTATGAATTATGCAGTGTCTTTGATATTGACTACACTTAATCATTTTAAATTTGCGCAATTTTTCTTTTAACAAATAGCTCAATTCGCATGTTCAGAATTTTGAGTCGTGGATATATATACAAAATCTGAATTTAATTTGTTACTTTACGCTTAAAATCAACTTAAGTTTCCCCCACCCCTTTCACTTCTCCCTGCTGCCTTCGCCATTGCTCCGCCATCGCCGTCATCGTGTTCGCCCCACCATCATGTCCTCGCCACCGTGGTGTTCTTGTCACCATCGCCTGTCCTAGCTGTCATTGTGCCTCTCTTTCTCTGTTTTGCGTTCCCGTCACCATCGCCTGTCCTAGCTATTGTTGCACCTCTCTTTCTCTGTTTTTGTTCCTCTGTCACGGAAGACAAGCGGAACGTCTGGGCCGTAGCCAGCCTCAGGTGACCACTGCTCGAGGGTCGTGAGCCTAGATTCATTCCCCAAATCTGATGGACGTAGAGAGATAGAGTGGGGTTTGAGGTGACATGGCTGGGGCGGCGTGGTGAATCGACAGAGGCTTGGAGAGGAGGTTCTCTGTTTCTTGTGCAGCGTAAGTGTGCTCCGTGCTGTGTGAGCGTCAGATGAGAGTGTGTTGAGAGAGAGAGAGAGTGTGACATCCTGAAATTCGAGCCCTTTGAGGAATGAATGGATGTGAATTTCGTCAATGCATTATTGGTTGATCTCATTCGGAATTGATCACTCTTGAGATACCGACCGAAAGGAAAGGCTATTGAGGATAGAACTCGCACGACAAAGGACTCGGCGCAGGAAAACGACTGACCGTGAGACTGCGTGAGGATGATCCCATAGATAGGCATGCCGATTCTAAAGACGACTAGAAGTCGATTCGCGGACAGAACATAATGAAACGACGGGTGATTCCGTTTACTGTTATCGAATCCACGAAAGACCCTATGTCGATCCTCAGTAATCGTGTACTTTGAAATAAGAATCTATCTTCCGTAATTTCATGCAGTCAAGGGACGTCCATGCGTCGAGATGTCTTGAACGTGGTTTGGCATGAGTCGGTTATGCGTGAATCCCTCCGAGCCGCCCGTCGCCCGAGTTATAACCAAAATGGCAGTGGGGCGAAATTGACATGGCATTTAACTAAAGGTGGACTTCGAATTATCGGGAATGTCGGGACGTACATTAGATGAAGCTCGCTCAATAGTCGACGTAAGCAAGTGAAGCCAGAAGCGGTTGGAAAAGGGATTTTCGGACCGAGAAAGTAAGCCCGTGAGGATGTGGGCCGGGCCAAGCCAGTGTGGGCCTTAGGCCCAAGTTAGGACAGCCACCAAATGGGCCTACGTCAAGCAAATGAGTCCATTGGGCCCAAACCAACTATTCATCTTTCAAAGCCCATGGTCCAACTTTGAGCCCATTCAAGCCCAATTAATTTCCAAGCCCACTCCTATTCATGGCCAAGCCCATTTCTTAGGCCCATCCACCAATTTCAGCCCAAGGTCAGATGTGTAATTTGTGCAAGGTGGAAATGACCAAATTGCCCCTAAAAGCATTTGGATAAGGGCAAAGGAAGAGAGAGAATATGATGTCATGCATGGGGACTTGAAGCAAGCATTTATGGGGGTCTTGACAGCCCTCCCATCACTCTCTCTCTCCCTCATTCGGCCTCCCAATCGATGGAGCTCTCTCTCCCTCGTTCTCCCTCTCTTCCAGTTTCTGCTCCAGCCGACCTCTCTCCAAAGATCGGAGTTGAAAGTGGTCCTCCCGGTTGAATCAGAGAACGCTCCACCCATCACCGTGACGAGGAGATCCAGCCCGTTCTAACAAGTCTAACCACGTCCCAAACGGAGCAGCCTACTGTCCCGAAATCCTGAGACAATCCACCGGCCGCTGGACCGCCCGGTTCCGCCCAGCTCCGCCTGTTTCGAGTTTTCTTCGAGTTTTCTCCCATTTCGACCGAGCTTTTGCCCAGCCCAGCCACCAATAGGTCCTCCTTGACCCCTAGGTGCCGCCGGTTGCCGGCCACCCCCTCGCCGGAGCTTTGATCAGCCCGTTCAACTCCGTTTCTCCTCCGGCAGTCAATTTTTGCGAGTTGCAGAGAGAAGCAGAGGCTGTGGTTGCTGTGCTGAGCTTGGGACCGCCTTGGATCGTTGTGGTAGAGGTTTCGGTGCGTAGCCACCGTCGTCGCTGCCGCGTCAGTGTCTCCGGCCCGCTTAACGGGTGAGTTTAGCTCCTAATCCTTTGATTAGCGCCTAAAATTGCTTAGGGTTGGTTTAGTTAGATTTAATTCTAGTTTATGTGATTTAATTAAGTTGTATTAGCCCTAAGATAGGTGGTTAGATGGATGGATTAGATTAGTTTAGCTTAATCTCGCTTTATTTGCTTAATTGTGCTTATGTGTTTAATTAAGCTTGTTTTGCTTAATTAATTGTTTGTTTGCTTTCATTAATGTTTTGTTTAATTTCTGAATTTAATTTATTAAATATTGAATTCTGGAAATTTACTGTTCGTGCGACACTATTCACAAAATACTGTTCACGAGGCACTGTTCATGAATTACTATTCACGAAACACTGTTCACGAGTTACTGTTCACAAAACACTGTTCACCGAGAACGAAAAGTGTCTAATTTTATGTGGGTTTAATCCTATGAAGTGATTGGATGTGTTATTGTATAAACATCTGCATGAATTGAATGATGATTTATGCAATTGTGTGGTGATTGAAAAAATTGGATTTTATTTAGAAAATCCCGGGTGTCGGGTTTGGACACCGAAAATGGATTTTAAGTATTATATCAAACAGTGGGGTTTGAAAAAGGAAAGTATCAGTTTTCTGGTTCGAATTGACGTGTACCCACGCACGACTACTTTCGCGGATGTTTTTAATACGAAGAAAAGAGGCCGGGATTACTATTTTAATTGAGGCATTTGAGTGAAATGCAAAGTATCCTGGGCCGATAATGAATGATCGTGTGATGACAAAGAGAAATCGTCCCGGGCTGTTGAGCTGGATGTTATCCCTATTTGGGATACCCCTTGACAAAGGGAAGCCGGTCGCAGTAGATTCTGGACCCTATGCTCCTTCGGGAAAGCCGTCGACGTAGTGACGAAGCCGTGCTCCACGAGGGGAGACGATGCCTGGCTAAACGCTAGTAGATAGCCGAACTGCAAGTAGGCTATGCCCATGTGTGGCAGTAATTAACAATTGGAACGCATGCTGAGTGTTATTGATGCGCCGGATTATGGGACGAAATTGTGTGGCACGGAAAGGGACGTGTCATAACGATTTGGTCTTATAATCAGGACCCCTGTGATTGACTGAGATGAGTAAGGCGTTCCAATCGTTGTATGCATTGAGTATATGCATTGTGTTTATGAACTGTGATAATGTGCAAGAATGCATGAGAATCATGGCATCTGTGATTTCAATCATGCAGGAGTTAAGCACATTGTTTATGGCGTGCACGCATGAATCGATAACGTGCGGGGGTGTGGTAATGGCTAGGTGAGATCGCTTGTGATGCGACTCGTATGTGATTGATGAAATGTATCATCTAATGGCCATGTGCATTGCGTGTATCGTGCTGAATTATAACGTGCGGGTATGGCATACTGTAAGGTTGTATGCGAATCGACCGTTGGTTGTTGCTTGTGGTGGGGTTGTTCGGATAGATACCCCGAGTTGAGTTGGTGTACTAACCGGGGCTTAGGGGTGTAACTCGCTAAGATTTATATCTCATTTGGTTATTGAATAACCATTTTCAGGTCCCTTGTGTGAAGAACCCGAGCTTGAAGCGGAAGGTTCGGGAGCATAGGTGGCTCGTAGTTTTTATGACATAGACCTTCTGTTTAAGCTTGAAGTGTTTATAAAAGTGCATTTGATTTGAAATTGGTTGTCTTGCTTTTCTATCCCATATATGTTGTTGTCAGGGGATTAGTGAATTCGCTTCCGCATGTGCAATAAAATGAAAAGGGTCGGCGACAAGTCTTGGGAACGTCGCAAAATTCTATCGACCACCGAGGGATGTGCGCGTGCTCGAGGTTCGGGGCGTGACAGAGAGAGTTAGTGGCAAAATTACTAGTTACACATCATCATCCAAGTACTGCCTGGGACAAGCTACCCGCCTCCTGGAGAGTGTCCTTCCATCTCATCAATCTCCTCACATCCTTACAAAGCCTCTTTTGAAAATATTCAAGACCGGTTCGGTAAGTCCCTTTCAATCCACTTACCGTATCTAATTTCACTTTGTAAAACAATGGAAAGAACTTGAGGTCGCTTTGCTTCTTGCACTCCATAATCTTCGCCACCTCTTCCAAACACAACTCCAAATAGATGTTGTCCTCAGTAAAAACGATGATTGCAAGGTCTGATTCCTCGATCATCTTTGGAACCGTGACCATTAGATACTCTTCATCTTTCCCCCTTCGTTGAACATGGAAGTAGGATATTCCAGCATGGACTGCGTATAGATGTGTGACAAAGTTGTCGCCAACGTTCTCTTCTCGAAACATACAAAGACTTTGAAACTCGTTCCGGAATTGAAAGAAGAAGAAGATGCCATTAGAATCAGGAAACGTAAGTTAACAATGAACAATGAGTTGCCCTAGATTTGGTACTTTGTTTGGGTGGTTATTCCCATTTGATCTTCTCTATATATTTTAACGAGCTGCCTAAGATTTGGTACTTTGTTTGGGTAATTTATTCCCCATTTGATCTTATCTATATATTCTCTAACACCCAGTTGCATGACTTTCTTCAAGAAAGAGTATTATTAGGTGTTTTAACAATATTAAAATGTGCATAGATCTAACCTATTTGTGCGTGAACCTTTTCTAAGTTAATTAGATGTCTTGATCAACATTATATTACATCAACGTGGAAAAACGAGTATCATCCATGAGAAAATTCACTTCTGATAGACTACAATTTCTTAGATCCAGATGATTAGATTTAGCAATCTGATGACGCAATCTGGAACGACTGAATTATTATCCATCTTGTGTAGAAAGTTATGAAGCTTTGAGTAACCATTTGCATAAATATATCTAAAAGCTCGCAACCTGTGGATGCAGCCTGATCAAACACAGATGGAAAAGAGGGGAAGCAATTCTTCATCACATTGGAGGGCATAACAAAGCAAAGAGGAGGTCGCGTCGACTGCTCTGCAAGTTGGGTTCCACGAATGGAGCCAAGCTTGCTCCCATAGATATTACACATTTGTTGCTAGAAGTGTGTTGGAAGAGACGAAGTATAGACTTTTGAGTTTTTTCACACGGGAGAGATTTCCATTTAGGCAAATGGTTTAGCCGGTCGAGTTGGATTTGGTTTTCTATCGGTGTCCATGGAGATTTATCCTAAAGTTATGAATGGTTTTATACTCATTTGATCAAATGTGAGAATGATAAGAAGAAAATAATTTACAAGTCTTTTATGGATGGAACGTCGATTACTCTCGACCATTAATCCTGAGGATGATCTGAGGCGTTTAGCCGTCAATGATACTTACATTACTATGAGAAAAATGATGATTTTTTCCAAACAAGTTAGGCGACCTCCAAAATTCTCACTTCTTTCCACAATATTCTCCTCCTCCACGAAGTTTATTACAGTTTTTACGTGTTGCCCGTATTTTTCAAGAATACCGTGGCTTAATGACCTAATCAAGGTCTATGTTTCTAACCATATTTCAATTTTTTTCCGATTTTTTATATATTTTAGATCATTAAATTTTATTTATTTATTACTATTCTTATTATATATTTCGAAAATAGGGGTATAGGCTGGGCCTTCAGACCCGGCACAGACAAGAGCTTACACATATCATATCTATGGGCACGATTCGTTGGGCTTATTGCCTTAAGAGGATTCAATCAAAAATTCAAACCGGGCTCAAATCATAGAATTGAGCCCAATTCCCTCTTGAAACTAATCAAACACAAATTCGCTAAAAAAACGAGGCCTATAGCCCAATCACCAGTAAAACCGATATTGAACATAATGGCACTAACCCAACTCTCTCATTCTAAGCCCACAATGAATTCATTGTCCATTAAGAGGCCCATTTTCCTATTTATTCTCTTCTCTCCTTCTTATTCTTCCTTTTGCCCTGTCGTCTTTCTTCCTATAATCTTCCTCGCGCACATAATGGGAGCTCTGCTCTGCTAAAGAAACCAACTCAACCTCATCAATGATCGACTTATTCAAGCATTGAATGTAACGTTGCCGCTGTCTGGCTTCAGTCGCCTGGAGCACGGCCATCGTCCATTAATCGGCATGCATAAACCCAGATTAGCGAAAAGACACGCAGGATATGAGCGTAAAGAACTGGACCTCATCCAGCGCGAGATTTACCCAGCCAATCAATGTATGGGTCAAAGATTTCGAGCCACGTTTCTCGTTAAGAAAAATGACCACACCATGTGGTCATGGAGATGCAAAAAATAGCCAAAGTAGATAGCCGGTGACATATTGGGAGACCACAAAGTGTACTGGAAAGCAGATCCGTAGCAAATGGGGAAAAAAATTTAATCCACGATGCTTAGACTAGCAACCACATCCCATAATCAGTATATTTCAACAATCAATCCGAATGTGTCAGTTTTGCTTCCTAATCAATCAACAACACGAGGCGAGGGTCACAGATTTAACTCATGCATTCCATCAAACAGTTGGTGAGCATTTCAGGAAAAAAGACATAATGAAATAACCACAAAACCATCCAAATACTTCTTTTTTTGCAGAAAAGGGTTTAATTCATCGAGACAAAAAAAATTATTTCAAACCTGGTCTCTTCCCAGACATACTAAATCTTTATTTATGATATGACCAAAAAACTGTTGCGAAACCAACCTTGCTGAGGAGGGATTTTCAACCACGAGTGCTGATTAGACTCGTCCATGGAGGTTCAGGTAAGTGTCGGTCAACGAACTTGAGATGGATTCGTGGAGATCGAGCGGGACTTGACAGCTTCAGAGTTTTTGCCTCCGAAACGGGGCAAGGCAACGGTCCTCCGGATACTTCACAGAGGCAAGAGATCCAAAGCGACGAGCAATGATCGAAAGACAGAATGGGGACTCCAAGTACGCCAGCTACACTGATCGGCGTAAAAACATAGGATGGATTGAATGTTAAAACAGAGGATAACAGAGTTTTCCGGCCGTGGTAAGGGAATGGGCGCGAGTGATGACGGAAGACGTCTGACCGCGAAGGAAGGAGTCTGAAAATCTCCCGGAGTGCTCTCAAAATTTATTTTCATCCCCACTCTGTGTTTTTTCTTCCAGAGTAATTTCTATCTCCCTTTCTTACCTCACTCTCTCTGTGACATTCCCCCAAAACACGATCCTCAGTCCCCTCCTACTCAGAAAAAAACCGACAATCCCACCTTTGCATTGCGTCCTCTGCGCGAGCGGTTATGGAGAGAGAAAGGGCTGAGAGAGAATTACCAATGATGATGAAGATGACGATGAATTTTATCCGGTCTCCCCCTCAGATTTGGAGGGAGGAGACCATTTATGGAAGAAGATCTTTTTTTTTTTCCCCTTTTTATTTTCATGTGTTTTCCCCCAATCCCCCTTAAAAATGCTGAAATGGGCAGGCTTTATAGATGGGCCAGAGTTGCGAGAATAGGGCCATATGAAATGATGGATAGGGCTTCTTCTATTCTTTTTCTCTTTCTCATTTTTTATAATTTTTATTACTTAAATGCATATTTGATTTATCAACTAAAATTCAAATGTTAACACCCGTTTAAGCTTACTGTAGTGACATGTAAAATTGCGAAAATTGCTAATCAAATGTATTTGTCTACGTTTGCTGCTAGAAGTTTCTGGCTTAGAGAACAGAGCTTATGTTTCAGGGCTGATGTTTTTGAAGTCTGGAGGATCTCCCAAACCCAAGATCAGCGTCTTGAAGAGAAAAGGGAACGATATGATCACGCCTAATTTAGAAGAAAACGCCCAGGGCCAGCCTTTAGATAGATCAGCACTCGGCAGTACAAGACGTTAAAAAAACTAATTTTCTCAAAAGAAGAGAAAATGCATGGATTAGAAGTGTACAGATGAGACTGAAAAGATTCGTATGGAAAAGAAGGGTACAAAACCAATAGAAACGAATTTTGCACGATCAAGATTTTACAGAAAAAATCCTGCATCGATGAAGCCTGTTAAGCAAAGGGAGAAAAGAAATTCCGCATCGGTTAGACGAGAGGTAAGCTGGCAACGTCCTACAGACGCCAGCTGCTGTGTCCACTTGTGAATGTGGAGGCAAGCTGGTATATATATAGCTGACCCCTCTTCAATTGAAACGAGAGGGGAAATCAGCAGAGAAAGTTTTCTTTTCCATTGTTACTCTCCAAGTGATTTTAGTCTCCATTATACCTCATTTGTGTATTCATAACTGTCTATGAACGAGGAATGCTAGCCGAAAACCCTAACAAGAAGTATAGACATTTCAGAGGTACAAAAGAACATCCAATTACCAGCATTGGGTGTTGAACACGGAAAAGCAAGCTTCGTGGACAAAGTGCTTGTCAGAAGAAATGAGGAGGAAAAAACAAAGAGAAAAAAATTAAAAATTAAATTTATTAAAAAATGTCCATGTTGTGTCACGTAGATTAGATGACATCCATGTTAGCAATATCCGATCAAAATTAGCCAAAATGATTGAATTGACTATAGGTCAATAGGTTTAGGATTAACTTGGTACCTTTGTTAAAAGATTTATGACTAAGTAGCACAAATACAATAAATTTAAAACTTTTTAACACTTTTCCCCTCAAACGAGTATAAAAGTTGGAAAATTTCCAATGAAAGAAAAAAGAAAAATAATCGCTAAAGTAGTGAACGGTCCTTAGGCTTTATTAGTATCAAAACTTATTAAGGTGTTGCTTTTCACCTTATGAATACATCTTTTGATCATTCTTATGATTTTGCATTTTTTTTTTAATATGAGCAGTAAATCCGATGCAAAGGTTGCATACTTTTAGTACTTTTACCACTTCCAGTAGCTCACAAAATCAATTTTTTTCTTCTTCCCTAAATTTACATTGGTAAAATTAAGTAGAAGAAAACTGGCTGTTAAAGAATATATCGTTTCCCTTGGGGGAAAAAAAAGAGCCCCAGAAATACACATCACATGGAAGGGCAAAATTGGAAAATTTGGGGTATCTAATGGAATATTCTCCACTTTTAACGGTGTTTTAGGACAATGGCTAGGTTGGTACCTCTGCTCCCCTCCGCCTCCCCCACTGCCCCACGGTCGCCGTCATTGCGTTCCCCCAACCGTCATGTTCCTGCCATCGCGCCGCATGCCGCATCGGTCACCTTCGCGTGTCCCAGCTGTTGTCGCAACTCTCTTTCTCTGTTTTTGTCCCGTCTCAGCCGTCGTCGCCAGCCTCAAGCGACCATTGCCAGCGGCTAGCGACTGTTGAATGGGGCGCGAGCCTAGATTCATCGAAGCCGCTTGACAGGAAGAGACTGAGAGGGGCTGAGGTGACACGGCCGGGGCGGCGTGGGGACGTGAGCACTCGGGCGGCAGCGTGTTAAGAATTAAAGGAGGCTCAGAGAAGTTGAACGGCTCGCACATGGTGCTCTAATTCTTGTGCTTCTTAAGTGTGTGCTCTGTGCTGTCTGATGCGAGCGTGCTTGCGTGAGAGAGAGAGGGGAATAGAGAGGGAGAGAGAGAGTTTCTCACATACCCATCAGTAAAATGCCATCCAGACAAGCTACCGGCATCCAAAAGAGCTCTCTTCCATCTCTTTACTTTCTCCGAATCCTTCCCGACCTTGTTCTCATGCTTAGTCATATCTTGTAAGTAACTCTCTCTTGGTGTTCTCACTTCGCAGGGTTTCACTTTGTAAAACACGGGATAAACCATGAGGTCTCTTTTCTCTTTGCACTTTTTGACAGCTCTTCCAAACACCACGTCGAAGAGGCATAGTGCTCGGAGAATACGACGATTGCAATACACAATTCCTCGATCCCCTTCTGGAGCTCGGTTGATATATTCTCTCCCTTTCTCAATTCTTCGTCATCCTTGTAAGTGTTTATTCCTGCCTGATTTAGAGCTGTGTAGAGATGACCAAGAAAATAATTGCATACATCCAGCCCTCTGAAACTCAGGAAGACGTGGTAACTCTTTCTGGGCTTAGAGGAAGAAGATGCCATTAAAATCAAGGAAGAGATGAGGTTAACAATGAGCAATGAGTTGCAGAAGATTTGGTACTATGCTTGAGGTAGTTTGCTCACCATTGGATGGTCTTGCGGTATTCTTTTTTTTTTTTTGGTAAGGTGTCTTGCGGTATTCTTTATACCGAGATGCCATGACTTTCCTTTTCGGGGTCAACGAAGAATATTATAAGGTCTTTTTTTTTTTTTTTTTTTTTGGTAGGATATTATTAGGTCTTTTGATAATATTATTTTGCACACCCGATAGTGGTGAAAATTTGCGCATGGAACTATTCTTTGTTAATTAGATCTTATGGGCACATATCTTTTTTTAATGTTAAAGTTAGTGTTAATAAAATTGCTAATTAATTTGCTGCGTCAACATAAGATGAGTTTTTATGACAATAATTTTATACCGTCCTGATTGGAGGCCCGATTGGTTTGATTGGTTCTGGAAAGAAAGACCTTGAAAAGTGTCGAAATGCGTATTAGGTAAAATATTGATATCTAATCCAAATTTCAATAATAACTTCCAAAAAGCTATAAGCCTAATTAGTCAATCAAACACAATGTCATCAAATGTGCGAGGACCAAGAAAAATGAGAAGAAGCCTGCCATGCCATTACCATTCAATGCATGCGAACGTGATGAGGCTAAATAAACAAAAAAAGTTAGAAACATAGCAACAAGATTAGGGACACTACAAGTCGAAAGGCCTTGGCTAATGGTATGTTAACACGTAATAAAACACAAAAATCGGCGTAGACTCGAGTTTAGAAAGAGCCAATAAATTCTGAGGACATGTTAATAACAATAACAGAGAGGGATGAAATTGGATGGACAAAGAGATGAGGACAATCAAATTGCACAAAGGTACACTGCCAAAAAATTGGCTTAACCCTCGCTGCCCTCTCAGCCTTTTTGTCTTTACTTCTTTCCAATAGCCATCTCAGCCTTTTGTTAACATAAGATAATTAATTTTTTCTTCTTAATATATGTCAACAAAATATTATTATCGATCTTTGCCTTCCTTATTTTATTCTATTTTATTTTTTGCAAATTATAAATAAATATTCGTGACTACCCAAAATATATTTCATTTCTAGGTTTCTTTTTTTTTTTACCTATGTGCACATTACCTCTCGCATTTTTGCTTCATAAGTTGGACAATTTTATTTAGTAACTTTCATGCATGTCGAACAATTGAATTTTTGTCTCACCCAAATTTATCACTAACTTAGCAAATGAAATTACAATTTGTCGTACCACATTTGAGTTGAAACCATAGTCACTATGGAAAATGGGATAAAAAAGCATCTAAGAAAATAAAATAGGATTAATTAAGGAGATGAAGTTAAACTAATTTTTCGCTTTTCGGGCAAAGCTGAAGAGAGAGATGAGGGAAATGAAGGGAAGGGGTCGGTGGGGCCCGCGGGGCTCAACATGCTGAGCTTGAGCTCCGCCGCCAAGGAGCCGGGGTACTGCAGCGTCGAGAACAAGAAGCAGATGCCGCCGGTGAGCATCATGACAAGCCTGATCTTGATCATGGTTTGAAAGAAGTTGATCGGGAACCCCAACAGCTCCTCGAGCTTGAGTTCGAGCTAATCGAGTTGTGCTCGAACTTCTCAACACCAGCTCGATGGGCTGAAGAGCTTAATATGAATTTCCTTTATCATTATAATTTTTTTTTTATAGTTACAGATTACTAAAAATTACATAATATTCAAGCTTATACAATCTGGGATCAAGTCTAATTTGTATGTTGATTGTGATCAAGTCGAGTTGAGTTTGAGTATCTCAATTTTCTACTCGAATTGAGTTTCAAGTACCGAGTCTACGGGTGGAGTTGAGCTCGAGCTCAAAAGATTATTGACTTGGGTCTGCTTAATTACACTTCCAAATATTGCTAACAAGTTGAAAATTACACAACAATTCGCTATTTGGAAACTTACGATGGTTTATTAAATTAAGAACAAAACATCATAAAACTTGGATATTTTCATTTGCAACAATTTATAAAGGGTTGGGACGCATGGTTGTAACAAAGAATAGTAAGGCCTAAATATGTATATTAATTATGAGGATTTACAAAGAGTTATGAGGTTCTGTTGTAACCAAGATTAAAGTACCATAAATTTGAGAACTTTGAAATTATGACAGTTTATAAATGTTTACGACATTACGTTATAATGAAGAATAGAACGTTGTAAGTTTCAGATTTTTTTTTTTTTTTTTTTGTCTCATCCATCATGACATCCAACTACATACATGTAATCCACACGCGCGCCCAAAAATGATAAGAACCGACTTTGTATGGATGCAGAAAAATAGTCGCCAAAAATAATATGAAAAAAAAAATTGATTGGCGTGAAAAAGGCGAAATTTGCAAAGTTGGATCTGAAGAAGACGTCCCACTCCTGTGTCCTTACCCTTTCCCGCTTTCGTCATCATCACCTCCTCCTCTGCACTTTCTTTAATTGCTTGCTTCCTTTCTTCTAAGTCCGGAGGTCACGGGAGATTAGCGTGTTAGCTAGGGAAGGCTGTAACTAAGGCACCATTTAACTGCCATTATTCAAGTCAGAGTTATTCTTTTTTATGGGTAAGTACGAATGAATATGACTGAAAAGCAAGCTCAAAAATAAATCAAAGAGTGAATTCATATTGACTTGAGAAGGACAATAAAAAGCATAAGATAGCCTGTCGTTTGATCTGCCCATCAAAAGAGTTATGTTGATGAAGCTTCATATCATGGAATGCTTTCCCCTTAAGATGTTTCATGAAGAATTAAACCTAACCAACAAGCGAAAACAGTGGGACATCCAAAGAAACGGTGCTAAACTTCATCTGCCCTGCTATTAGTTATGATTAATTTTGTCTCTGCGATTTTTTTTAATTTAATTAGAAAATAATTTAAAAAAGTGCATGGTACAACAAGACTATGATGAAATATTTACTCATGGCTAGGACAAGCTTTCCTATCTTGGTGCACGATTTCTCTTAATCTTGATCAATCTATCTGTCTATTCTCGCCCCAAAATTCAAGTTATTGTACGCATGCAGAGCACAAAGTGTAATTCAGTCAATCAAAGATGCACTTAATGAGGGAAGCAAGAATCCCTAGATTTGTACTTATAATCTCTAATACCATGTCAAATTCTATGGGATTTAAGCTATTGATGAAGGTATAATTTATATGTTTTAATATCATATTGTAAAGTTCCACCCAAAAATTTAAATGATTATGTGTAATTTATTATAAATAGAGCAAAGTGCTTGGTCTTACTCTGATCGAAGTGATTCTTCGATCGAGATCAATCATCACATATATTACGTTGAAGTTAGATTGGCTGACCTCGAATTTGGTGTTTCAATTAATTTGATCTCGATTCCAGCGACTTACCTTTTCCTCGACCTATGCTTTGAATCTTTCAATCTCATCTTAATATTTGGGCCATAATTTTACACCATCAACGCAACGCAACTCACCATTTCCTTTTTCTTTCCGCAAGAAACAATGACATCATTTGGATCCCCATTTTCTGTCTCTTCTACACAACAATAATTGTTAAAAAGCATGGTAATAACGATTTATGAAATTCCGAGAAGATGATGAGCTGGAAATAGATATCTAGGTCAGAATATATCCTTTGACCGAGCTTGTATCAAACAAAAGTTTTTGACTCATTCCATGGACCATATCGCAAAATTTTTTGCGCGATAGATTGTTTAATATATGCAATCAGTATGGAAGCCAGGCCTGCTTGGGAGAATCAAATCGATATTGCTTATGAACTCCAATTGCAATGGGACCCCTTGCTTATTTCCTCATTTATTATAACATCAATTATAATATAAACCACACTCAAGTACACAAGATGAGAAGAACTGACTTGTAGGGACATAGAAAATATCCGCCAATATAATAAAAAGATTAACTTGATTGGTGCGGAGAAAGCGTGATTTGCAAAGTCGGATATGAATAGAAACAAAGTAATGTGGAAGAGGGATAAGGACGTGCCACATCAGTAGGCTTACCTGCTCCCCTTTCATTGTCGTCCCCTCCTTCTCTGCACTTTCATTTTTCTTGAGGTCCGGACGTCACGGGAGATTAGCGTGTTAGCTAGGGAAGCCTCTAACTTAGGCACCATTTAACTGCAAATTATTCAAGTCATCATTATTCTTTTTTTTTTTATGGGTAAGTACAAATGAATTCGACTGGAAAAAGCAGGGGAGTAAGTAACCTACTACATTTTCAAAGTTAAATCAAAGAATGAATTCATATTAACTGCAAAAGGGACAATAAACAGCATAAAGATAATATGTGTTTGATCTATTCAACATCAAAAGACTTATGTTGATGAAGCTTCGAATCATGGAATGCTTTCCAGATGTTTCATGGGTCCAGTGGAACTCTGAACATCAACCTTGTAATTGCCTGTCAATATGGAAGTCATGGAGAATAGTAACACCTAGCCAACAAGCAGGAGCAGCGGACATCCAAGGAAAAGGTATTTAAGCTTTCATCTGCTCCTACCATTAGTTATATTTATATCTGTTTCTGTTCAATTTTATATAATTTAATTATGAAATGAATTCAAAATGTGCACTGATCAACGAGGTTACTAGGAAATATTTCCTCATGAGTGTGATGAGCTCTTCTAATCCCGTTCAGTGATTCTCTTGATCACGATCAAGCTATTTGTCTGCTCTTGCCCAAAACTTCATGTCATCACACGCGTGCAGAGAATAATGCGTAAGTCAATCAAAGATGCACGTCAGTGTTAGAAAACAGAACTTGTAGATAATTTGATCAAAAGAGTTTCCGTCAAGTTCCGATAATCAACTTCTTTGTCTCTAAAACTTTCTACACTTTACTTAACGGTTTCCCAAATTTGTAAGAAGTGCTTACAAGGTTTTTTTTTTTTTTTTTTTTTTTTTGGTCGAAAGGATAAAATTCATTCATGAAAGTTAAGAGCACAACCGGCAGCCAAAGCATCCGAATACAGTATGTCTAACAAAGCAGAAGGAGGTGAAACGGGCCAGTTAAAGAGAAGTGTGCCATTTTTGTGGGCCTTTGCAGCCTAGTCGGCCACAAAATTAGCCCCCCTTCGACAAAACCTAATTTGCAGATTGGAGAAGCCGTGAAGGAGAGCCACCGCTTGAGCGAAGATGGCTCTGACCTCCCATGGTGTAGATCTTAAACCTTGGATTGTTTCCACCAGAATTTTTGAGTCAGATTCGAGCACCATCCGATCGTGCGCCTTGCTCTGCTCCAGCAGGTAGTGAAGAGGGATTGTTAATGCTTACAAGTTAATGGGCGTAATTCTCAACAAGAAGCATTCTTTGAGATTAAAATGTAAATAAGTGCAATCGTGGTAGTATTTTGTAGTTGAGAGTGGACAAGGTTCTTCCCACAAATTGGACAGCATTAATAAGGTCGCAAAGATGGCCTCGCAATGCGAAGTAGCCTCCAATTCATTTATTATAAAAAATAAAAATAAATAAAAATCTGCTTTCCTCAACCAAGCGGATTGCGAAGAGGAAGGAAAATTTTCCTTCAATACCTTCCCGCGGATGCGGACTTCATGAGGGAAGCAGGAATCCATAGATGATTTACCGAAAAGCAGAAGGATCGATAAGTTCATGAAGAAGTCCACATGAATTAATTCTTCTTCGGTAAGTTCAAGCGCTTAGTCAATTTATATTCTATCCAATCAAGATGGACCACGTCTATAGTCTAGATTCTAGCTCTTCCTAAATAAAAACAAATTCGATGACGATATGCCCGTTTTAATAGTATTGTGGAATTTAAATAATTTCTACTACTTACGATCGTTATAATATGATCATGCCTTCCTATGATAGAAAAGCCCATATATATGCCAGATTTTTTGAAGAAAGATGCATTCCACTTATCTATTTGAAGACCATGAAGGCATGGGATATATTTTTTTCTTGAAATTGATGCCTTCCTAAAAATTTAAAAAAGGCTCATATTGGTTTTTGTGGTTAGGCGATTAAGGCATATACGAGTCATTCTTTGCACATCTTAACTGGTCCACCTCCCAAATTATCTAAGCACGCACTCCTCCACATAAATGTGGCGCTTTCCCAAAAATATGTTTATTAAACTGTGAGTTTCTTTTAATTATTTTAAGCACCCTTTTACATGGGAAGATTTTGTTATGCTCTTTCTGTTACAAATGGATCTTAGGAACATGAATACACAAAGGTTACTTGCATGAGCAATCCATTTTCTGTTGATGCTGATTGAATAGATGACAATTTGAACAGGTTTTTAAATGGTATTATTCTAAATTTTAGTTCGAACATTTTGAAACTGCCCACTTGCTTTTGGAATTTTCTTATGATTCATGCATCAAATATACGTGAACGTGAATTAATAATATGTTAATGTGATAGCTGGATCTTTAAGAGTCATATAAGGGACATATGTCTGCCATGCATAGGAAAAACTTAAATTAAGGACTCAAAAAACTTTTGAACAGGAAAAAAATTGATACTAAGATACTTTGAAAAAAATTCATAAACAGCGTGGATTGAAAAATTAATAAATCCGAGGAAATGATTTATGAAGTTCTATAATTTGACCTTTTTAGCATAGCATCTATCTATCTATGCAATATATGTTGAAAATTAACCAATTATATTTGACCCAGAAAAAAAGAAAATTAATCGATTATCTGTCACATATGGATGTGATGGATTGCCTTCATACATAAAGTTTTATAACTCTTGACCTTTTTGCATAGCATCTAGTTGTCAGTACTATCTATGGCAAAAATTAAATATAGATATACCTAAAGAGACTTCTCCTTCAAGTATCAATATGACACTATCCAACATCACGGCAGCCCTAATTATTGTCACCCAAACAAAAAATAAAAATTGATTGATGAAAAGTCACTCTTGAAATATGCCAAGGACATTTTAGATAAAACGCATGTTTATCACTGCCAAACAATTGTCTATTGAAATTCACAAGAAAAGTAGAATTTCGATGCACTCCCATAAACTTCAATGTGCTGGGGAGTTTCTTCCTTGGACGCCGTCCATTAGATCGAGTGAATCATAACAGCCGATTATGTGCATCTTAGAATGTCTCAGGTGAGTTTTAGAAGATAAAACACTCGTCACGCATTTAATTTTTTGAACATGAATCCATAGAAGTATTTTCCATTGTGTTGAGAAGGCCGACAGCAAGCCCGGCGAGATCTCGGTATAAACATTATGTATCACAACGCCCAATCAGCTACTCCAAATGTTTGCCTGCACAATCAAAATTAAAAGTTTTTATCAAGAAATTCAAACTGCAGAGGTCGAGCAGTAAAAGTAACTCCGAGTCCTAGCGATGTGGGTAAATCTGACCGCCGGAGGACCGACACTTCTATTGCTATTTTTCCATTAATTTATCTTTTTCTATTTTCCAGGCTCCTGCTAACCTGACCCAGCCAGGGCTTTTCGGGGACTGGTTAATGCATGTCCGGCTAGAACCAACCTGTTGACATGACACCCCTGCCTTATGTAATATTGATATCTTGTGTCAATAACCCAAGAAAAAGAAAAATCTCGAACTAAAGGAGAAGGCACGAATGGACCAGCACGCCATTGGGCCAGGCGTGTCTCGATCTGTCTATCAATTTTTATAGGTGATTATATATTAGAATTACCTGCTTTCCTGATGCCACCCCGACAAATTAGAAGCTCCAACAAGAGCTTCCTCCCATTTCTCTACTTGACTCCATGCTTTGCTGCCCATGATTTCCCGTGCCTTCCTCCTACTTTCCTGGATTCCACTTTGTAGAATGCATCACAACCTGTTCATTCATCTTCTTGCACTCTAATGTCTTCACCAGCTCTTCCAAACACCAGGACGACGGAGCGTAGCTCTCCGAGAAGATGATGATCGCAATGAGCGATTCTTTGATCCCCCTCATGATCGAGGGCCGTATTCCCTCTCGCTTCCTTTGTTCCTTGCTATCCCGTGAACGTCATTAAGCTGGCCCGATCCAAGGCCTTGCATAGATGACCCACGAAGTTGTTGCCGATGTCTTTTTCCTCTGAAATTAAGGAAGACATCGTAATTTCATCCGGGCTGTGAAGAAGAGGCCGTTAGAGTTGAGAGTCTTGAGACCTGGAAATTCATTTTGTCTCAACCATGAAGTCTAAATGCCACGACTAAATGGAAATTCATACCTAGACCCTCACAACAGCAACACCTCAGGTTCTGATCATTCATAGAACTTCAACCGCAGTTGAATCTGTCACAAATAGAAGCTAGGATTTTCGGCCTCTGTTTTTGCTCATAAAAGAATCGAAACAGAGCATGTATTCTTACCTTGGCGAGACCGGATTTCTAGCCTCGGCGGATGAGAAAATCAGAGACTGGAGGTCCCAGACACTTCGGAGATGAAGATCAGCATTGGCGGAGGAGTCTCGAGAAAGAGCTGAATACTTCGGACTCCTTGGCTCGGAAACAGGGGCAAACAGAGCTAGTTCGACTTCAGCTAGGAAAAATCGAACGGCGACGGCGATGATTGTCAGTGACCTGAGAACGTTGGAAAAGGTGAATTAGGCTAAGGAAATTCTTAGAGAGAGAGAGAGAGAGAGAGAGAGAGAGAGAAATCTCACTGAGCTTCGTCTGTCAAAAATCCTGCTCTGCTTCGGTGTTTTCTCATCTATGGTGGCCAGCAACTGGATAATATGGAATTCTTCAGCGATTGGAGCTGGTGAGGCGCGAATGCTAGCGTCAATTCGTGGTCCAGAAGTTAAGGAATCCTCTGGATCAGAGATGATGAAATTTTCCGTGTCCTCCTCTTTGCTCTGGTATTCTCGGTTCTCCGTCGGCCAGCGATCGGAGGGATTGCGGTAGGCAATGGGGAACGGCGGACACTGGCGTCGATTGGTGGCCGGCGAAGGAGAGGGTACCGGCTAGAGGTTCCACCGTTTCACGTGTCATGGGCATTTTTTATGGGCTGTGGTGGGCTTTTAAATGATCTGGTGGGCTTGTGCTTGTGAAGAATTGGATTGAATTTCTGGGCCGCACAAATTGATTGGCCGGGCTTGGGTAACTTTGATCAGGCCTTTTCCATTTTTACCAAATTGGAGCCCTTTTATTTATTTATTTATTTATATTTTTTAAGAAAAATTTATGCTTGATGTGTCTACTAAAATTCAGATGTTAACATGTAGTAACATAAATACATTATCTCCACAGAAACCGGATTTTCTATGGATGCCGGAAATTCCTCGGTTGAAGTCCCCATTAAATAAAGTCTTCACAAGCCTTTGATTTTATATGGAATATGAGGAATCTTTACAATTTTAAGCTACCAAGTTGAAGATTCTTGGAATGGAGCACATCAAGGAGATGGGTAAATGGCTGCCTTTAAGTTGTTGAATAACCACAAGTAAATTGAGAAGAGAGCAATTTTGTGGTGTACCAAAAATAATTCTCATATGCCTAGCAGCTTTCTCAAAATAAGAAAACAGATTAAAATTTCCAACATTGTACATCTCAAACGGTACAGAACCAAGGTTAAAAATTAAATTTGACATTTAAAAGAGATGCCGATATAAGCACTTTTTTTTTCAAAATATATAAGAATTAGATAGCTACAAAATAAGAAAAAATTGTGATAGTATGATGGGTTTGACGAATCGGGCATTATTATTCTCATACATTGATAAACAGATTCTGCACTTTATGCTTATGCCATTAGTGTGCCATATATATGTTCATCTACTTAGAGTGTGGGTTAAGCCTCCATCAATCATCCTTTTGTTCGTCAGTATAAACCTCTCTACAAATTGAAAACCTAAAGAGAAAATATTCATCATTAATGAGTCTCTTCAGAGACATTAGATGGGGGCAAAAGAAAAGCCTCGCCGTCACTATTTAAAAGATGAATAAACTAAAAGAAAGTATGTCTAAAAATTGAAGTATTGATCTTACCAGAAGGGATAGGAATGCACTATTGTTTACCCGAATCAACCTGTGTTTGCTCTCCATCCATCTATGGCAACTTAGAATCCATCAACAGCCACACTTAATTAGAAAACATATTTGCAAGCTAAAAGCCTAAAATCTGACATTTATGAATCAATTGATAATTTGTTGGGAAAGAAATCAGAAAATAGGAGAATTTCTCGCATCTGCTTAGAATCGCTTGGAGGAAGCCCAATTTGAACTTCTTGCATTTGCTTACAATTTTGGGCTATCATTAAATATCTCTGACGGAGCCGACATAGCCACAAACTCTTCGTACGAACAGGAAATATTTGAAAGATTTTCCTCCATCGAGATCTAATGGCAAATACCCAGAAGTCTAATTTAGTTGAAAATGGCCATCATCGTCGTTTGGGTTCGTGTCGAGCGATGAGTGATGCTTTTATCGCGGAGTTGGTCAAGAAATCGAAACGTCGAACGTCGCACCGTGTCAGGAAAAGCGCCTTTTTCATTTTTTTTTTTTCTTTTCATTTGTCGCGAATGGACGAGAAGTTTTCTCTCGTTCATTTTTATTTTAAAATTGTTTGTTTCGTAGCTTGCAAAAAACCAGAAAGTGACTTTATTTTAGGGGTGTTGAGAACGCAACGAATCGCCCACTCTTGGGAGTATTCAAGTGGAAATCGGACCAGACTAGACCAACTATATATATTTTATATTCTTGAAAAAAAATTTATTAGATGTGAACTAAATAATATCTTGTCTAATGACATCACAAGTTATAACAGAATGACTTTTTACTCATTGTTGCTTCCCTCAATACCTTAAAATTTGTCACTCTCTCGTTGTTCATGAACACTCTTTAGTAATAAAAAAAAGAGACCAATTCTATTAGATCAATTAAACCGATCACTCCTACTTTGTTTTATTTGCCAAAGTTCAGTATTATTCAGAGCATATAAAAAAATTAGCTATGAAATTTATGTATCACAATAAAAAAATTATCATTCTCAACCCAAATCCGGTATATTCACGAAGTTCCTAGAGATCCCTCTCCTATCCCCCTTCCCCACATTCTGGAATCCCAGCATGAACAGCACGTGCTCTTCCTCCGTCCATGGAACTCCTATAAATCAAACCACCGTGAGTAAAATTAAATCACGCAAAATTTACCAAGACCCCACCGCTTCGCCTGACCTGAAAAAGTTCATGAAATCGGGCCGACGCGGATACAGTTCTGCAGTTCTGCAGTTCTGCAGCCCGCCGAATACGGAGATTCTAAGTTGGGAAAAGAGGAAAGATCCTCCAGAGATTCTAATTTACCTCGCAACCTTCGATGTTCGTGGAGATCTAATGGCACGCGATTTGGAGTCCAGTCGAAGATCGGCACGTGCACTAATGAGGGGGACATTGGCAGAACTTGACATTTAAGTCAGCTCAACTGCAGCAGAGTTACTCCTGTCACCATATGGTTCTTGGGTAGCCTCTCAATTGAATGAGGTTAGCATCCAAATCACCGCCTGTTTCCAGACCCAGTGGTACCTCACTGGCTACGGTGCCCCTTGTTCCCCTTCGTTATTTTATCAGCCGAAGACGAAGCTGTCCCGCCTTTTCTTCATGAGCAGTTTAAGGATATGCTTACGTCTGGCACTCAAGATGGGCACGCGATTTGGAGTCCAGTCGAAGATCGGCACATACACCAACGATGGGCATTCACTGAAGTTATTGGACTCCAATTTTTTAGGCCCCTGCGAGAACAATGAAACCAATAAGGATAGACATTCTGGACAAAAAGGAAAATCTGAGATAAATATTCAATTCAAAACTGTTTCTAATTTTTAATAAAAAAACACTAGTGGTATGTCCGATTACTGGGAACCTATATACAAAAATTTTTACTCATCATAACTCAAAAGTATTATTGGAATACTTTGATGAACAACAAACAACTTCTGTTGGTCCCCGAGCAAAGAGACTGTCCTTGTACTTTTTCTAAACAAATTACAGAAGGACGATTCTGCTGTCCCACAATACAAAAATCGGATCACTGTTACGTGCTGGTAAAAGGTGAAAGACGTTTGTAACTATCAAATTCCGTGGCTAACAAAACTTCGACCGGAAGTAACGCATTGGTAAGTTAACAACACATTCAAGACGGTATCTACAGTTACTAGATAGTTTTAAATTGCCAACTAATATAATAATTTACCCATATGTTTAAGTAACTTACCTATAAGTTAAAGGAACTAATGTTTTATGGAAAACTAGTAAGATGCCTGCGTATTTATGTTGTTTAAGTGAATTTTTCGCAAGAGAAATATGATATATGCAGAAATCAAAAGCAAAATAAATACCCATATTAATCAAATTCTCTATTGGAGATTACGTGAAACTTTATTTATAGTTAATCCAAGCCTCATCATGTACATTCATCTTCTGATTAAAAGTAATCATGAGACATAAAATTGCAATGTTTATTTAATAATAATAATATAAGTATATGCAATATTTAATAATAAGAACAAAAACAAAAATGAAAGCATCCAGTGATAATGGAAACCCCTCTCTCTTAATAGCTTTCCTTGATTTTGTCGAAGTCTTCACCTTTGTGCCATCGATTTGCAGTGGAAAAGGCGAGCAAGCTATTTGTGCGAAAGTTTTCGTGAGAAGAAGGGTCAAGTGCTGGACGTAGCGCCCCAGCGCGTCTGCAGAGTAAGGCTCTTCTAAGAAGTCGCACTCCACAAGCCTTGTTCTCAAAAGCGAGACATAGAATTGGATGATCAATCTACATCCTCAGCTGCTCTACCGCTAGGCAAGAGTACGCCCCAACAAGGGGATGAGAAGAGTCGCTTGCTGTCCGCGATTTCTTACTTCAGGATACAAGAGATTAAAGGCATTGACCGATGTCTCAATTGAAAGGAAATGAGGGGAACGAGTTACGTATTGAAAACTAGAAGGAGAGATTCCTGGGATGAAGTGTCCCAACTATTATTGAAATTGAACTTGTCATCCATTAAAATTCTCGCAGTTTTGCTTCTTTCTTCCCTCTAAATATAAAGAAATAGTTGTCGGAAAACGTCGATTAGGTTAGCCCAACTGAAAGAGACATGGGACCTTTTCGTCATTGTTTGAGAGTTGTCTGGACCAATTTAAGTAAGACTAGCTTCCTATAGAATTCTTCACTACACACTTTCTACACGTCATTTCATTTTTGGCCTCATACTATTGGAGAGAACAATGGGAGGTTCAATCAAAAGCATTTAATGCAAACTCACTTCAATGATTAGGCAAATAAGCAAGAGAATTCTTTTTCTCTTTCCATACACAATTTTGAAAAGAATCTAGTCAGCCCATCTTTACCATACAATACAGAATCTTGAATAACATTTTCAGAGTCTACCATTTAAAAAAATTAAAAATAAATTAAATCTCCATTTATGTTTATTAAAAATTAAGCACATTCATCATTCAATGGTCAAATTATATCACCGATAAGTCTTTTCTTCCAAATTTCGGTACACGAGTTACCGATGCTTTCAGTTCATTGTTCTTTTTAAGTTTCAATACTCGTAATATATTGAAAATGAGATTGGACTTTTTTCTTGAACACATTCTGTTCAAATCAAAATCAAGATTCTCATGGGAAAGTGCTTATAACTCCCCTAAAACGGGAGGATTCAACTTATGTTGGTTCATGTAGTAGATCGACATCCTGTAATTAATGCTTTAATCAAACATAAACAATTAAATAGATGCGGATGTTTCTTAAGCACATTAACGAGCATCATCAGAGTTAGTAATTGTTGCATTGAAAGTTCTAAGTAATACGCATGCATATTCATATTCATAAGCAAATAGATATGGATATGTAGAAGACAAGGAAATAAAGACTATCCATTTAAATGCGCACCTTAAATTGCTTATTCAGTGCCTGGATGTTGCTTTCGTGCAAAGCAAGTTGAGTTGACTCCTCAGGATCTAAGGAAAATTTCATGATGCGAGGATGACATTCAGGCCATTCAAACCATTTTAGTTCATTAGGAAGATAGATGGGATCTTGGAAAGAGTTATACACATTCTTCATGATGAGCTTCTTCAACCTTCTCAAATTTGCAAGAGCATTAGGACCTATGTTTATCTTCTCTGGCTCAGGTAAAATTAAAACCATCGACTGTAATGCATCTGTTACCTGTATTTATAGAATTTGCATTGCAATTAATATACAAAATTAAATAATGAGAAAAATCAATATCAACACCAACAAATCTTACCAATTGCCTTGATAGAACATTACGAAAATCATCAAAAAGCCATAACCTGCTACGTCTTCCAGGATCATTGGGATATTCTTGTCTAATGATATCCATGGCCATCAATTGAATCATGTTACACATCTGTAGGGTCTCTCTCTCTTCGGTTACCAAGGACTTCTCAACAAGAACTTTTACTCCAATAGTAGGTTCAAAGTCGCAGGAGTCAAGAACTTTCATAATATACTCTTTAGAGTACCCTGTGAAGAAACAAGCAATATCAAGGCAGATTTCCTTTGCATTGTCATCTAGTCCATCGTAGCTCCACTTAAAAGTATCATTGCTGGTTTTTTAAGAAATTCGGTGAGAATACGCAGTAAACTTTCCCACTCACGTTCACTTCTACAATACAGGGAACAACCCAATTCCTTAAGTGTTAAAGGATGTCCATTAGCATAATGCAAAACCTTATCCACAAGATCCCTCCTTATACTGTTGTTACTCGGAAAAGCATGTCTACGGAGAAGTTCAAAAGCATCGCAATTCTCTAGAGGTTTAACTTCATAGATATAATCTTCATCTATCCTACGAGAAATTAGCAAATGCTTATCTCTCGTTATAAAGATGATCCTGCTTCCTGCACCAAACCACTCCAGATTTCCAGCTAAAGCATCTAACTGACTTCTGTCAGTGACATTGTCGAGAACAAGGAGAACTTTCTTGCCATAAAGGTTATTTTGCATTAAACTAATACCTTTACGAACATTAGACACCACTAATCTTCGTCCTGGTAATATGTCAGACAACAATTGTTCTTGCAAAGCAGCTAAATCCTTGGGACCTTCCAAAGCTTTGTGAACATCCTCCAAAAAACATGAACCCTCAAATTGCCTAGAAATATTATTGTACAGGGCTAAACCTAAAGTTGTCTTTCCTATGCCTCCCGGTCCCCATAATCCTATCATGCGAACATCCTCATCAGACCCAAGTTTTAACATTGAATTCAGCTCTATTAGTCGAGGATGTATCCCAATCAGATGCTCAGCAACATGTACGGGTCTTTGGTCAATCTGCATAGAGATCTTGCTCACAATTTCCTTTATAAGCTCCGCTTTCAATTCTGAAAAAAACCGGAATAGTACTTGACATATTGATTCAGCAATTCAAAGAAATGATTAAGTTTCATGAAAACAAAGTGAGGATGTGATTAAGTAGATATAAAACAGGTGAATGCTATTTCATCAAAAGAATCTCGATCAGTCCTTTACTGTGCCATTTCATCAAATTGAGTGTATTGAATGAACCGAAGCGAGACAAAGGCGAATGCTAAGACGATGATTCATCTTAAGCAGATAGCAAGATCGTAAGACCAGCGACAAGGCCAGAGAGAAAAAGCATCGGCGGCAGAGATATCTTGATGATGAAATCACAAGGACGGGTATGAAACTACTGGTTGATGGATTTCCATCATCGTCGCGTTCGTTCCGTTTGTTGCTTTAGCCGACCGCCATTGATCGGTTCTTTAGGCCCTGCAATCGCTCGCTCCACCATCTTTGGAGTAAGCGTATCGAAATTGGAGAGATGAAGCTCCGTGAGGTTGATTCCGACGAGCGGCTACCGAATCTATCGATCGAAATCGCCGGTCGCCGCTCCTCGAGGTCGCCGACGGCAAGTGGTGAGCTGACGTACGGTCACCGAGAAAACGGGATGGCGTCGTCGATTGGTGAGAAAAAGAAGTATTGGGCCTAAAAGAAAGAAAGAAAATTGAGCCTAGAAAGACACAAGAAGGTGGGCTGAAAATTCTGCTAAGTGGGCTGGACACACCGGTCCGCTCCATATTATCCCTCTTTTTTACGTATTCCTTACCCCAAAAAGGTTTGTAATGAGAACCAACTCTGAATAGGTCGAAAGATTCTTGTATCTGAATCTGAAAGAAGCTCAGCAAACTAGGCTTCTCATTATACAAGAATGGTATAGTTATTACAACTTTAACATAGAATATATTCCTCCAGATAAAAAAATCTTAGCTGCTTCTCTCTCTCTCGTAAATTGTCTTGCTGTGGAGATAAATCCTACAGCAGAAAGAAAATTTTTTTGGGTATGCAAGCAAGAGGGCCATCCAAGGAAGAAGTGCTCAAAGAGAAAGAAGGAGAATGAGAGCAAAAGCTATGCTTCTATTAGAACGAAAGCAAATAGTAGTTGGCCATGCAAAAGACAGAGTTATTTTTCTCATTTTAGAATCATAGAGGATTGGAAAAAGCCTTAATATCATCCGTTCAATGAATGTGGTGAATGAATACTGTGAGAGACTTGCCAAGAGAATGAACTGGTTGGTTGAAAAGACAGTCGAGGTTCACAAGCCTCTTTTGATTAAGTCCCAAAAGAATTAAAGGAGATATCCTTGAAGATTAAAATCAGGTAGAAGATGATATGTTTGGCAAACAAACGCACACACCAAGTATAATCTGATTCAGAAATGGTTATGTGTTTTTTAGGTGAACTATTTGGCATATATGGCTTCAATAAAGTTATGGGAGCAAGGTCTTGACAATGAAGCTCTTGGAAAGTTTGTACCAGATGGCTATAAAATAATCACGAGGAAAATATTCCTGAGAATCATAGTCCTATTCCTCAAGATTTTGACATTGAATCTGGTGATAAAAACCTCGAAAATAAAAAATTTGAATATGTTAAGTTTGACATCTACATATTGATTCCATCAATCACGGCCTTCATGGGAAGGGTACAAAAATCTATGCAGAGTTGCTAGTTAGACTTGAGAAAGAGATTTCCAGCAACTTCAATGGTTCATAAAAGATCCTGCTTTACACATAAAGATTGTAGAAGTTGAGTTAAAATTTTGCTAAAAAATCGGAGAAGAGTTCCTTGAATAATGGAAAGTTAAGGTGCGTATTCTCTAAAGCTCTACTACCTGGAGATTTGACGTTAATGAAGAATTACAATAGGCTCAAAAAGACACTTTTCTTTAGAGGAACTCTCTGCTCTAAATCCTTATCTCCACTGGAAGGACAAGGATGACTAAGCTAGAAACTTCACACAAGCGTAGCAGAACTGGACTCCCGCTTGTAGAAGCAGGGTTTGCAGACTCGATCAACATTGACAGAGGCTATCTACACCTTGTTAGTAAAGTTTAACCGTTGGTACTACATGCTTGAAGCTGCTTAGGATATGGTCCTAGATTTTCTATAGTGATTGTTACCAGCACGATGAATGGAACTGGCTGATGAAAGGAAATAGATCATGTCTAACAGATCTGGGAAATTCAACAACTTGCAGAACCAAACAAAACCAGGAGAAACGTAAAAATGGAGTGAGACATATTATTTTTATCACTAAAGCCACTGAAATCGAATTAAAGCCGTCCTAGAGCATGCAATAGGCAACAAACAATAGTATTATCTGCGAGGTGATGGAAGAATTTTCATCATCATTCTCAAGGGTTATATGAGCTTTAAATAAAAAGAAGTTCGAGAGAGAAAATGACAGAGCTTATATTTCAGGGCTGATGTTTTTGAAGTCTGGACGATCTCCCAAACCCAAGATCAGCGACTTGAAGAGAAAAGGGAACGAAATAATCGCGCCCAATTTAGAAGAAAAGACCCAGGGCCAGCCTTCAGATGAGTGATTACTACGTCAGCACTCAGCAGTACAAGAAGTCAAAAACTAATTTTCTCAGAAGAAGAGAAAATGCATGGATTAGAAAGGATAATCCCCATGGGTTAGACGGGGAATAATGTCTTATATGTACAGGCGTAGGCAGCTCACTTTTGTTATTGTCCGCTGGTAAATGTTGAAGTGAGCTGGCAACATCCACAGGCACCAGCTTTTGTATGTATGTAGCTGATCCCCCTTCAGTTGAAAGGGGAGGCGAAATCAGTAGAGAAAGCTTTCTCTACAATTCTTACTCTCTAAGTGATTTTAGACTGGGTCTGCGTCCGTGAGAGAGTGATAGCTCAAAACCTCAACAAGAAGCAGAGGCATGCCAGCAGTACAAAAGACCCTCCAACTAACAGTAACGGGGGTGGAACATGGGAGCCCAAACTTCCCGCCTGAATTGGAAAGCTGAAGTCCACGAAAATATACTTCTATAGATTTTTAAGTTAATTTATTTTAAGAGGATATAGTCTGTTATCTAGAACTACAGAATCCTCAAAATTGGTCTAAACATGAGGGTGCCACTCGCATGAGTCTTTCATGAGTGATAGCCTAATCCAGATTGCCAAGTCTAAGCTAATACCATATGAAGTTAGATCACCTTGTGAAATGATATGTATTTCCAATTAGGAGTAGCTTGTCTATGGTTTAGATGTATTATTTACGTAATTATATACAAACTAATACCATGGTTTATAATGACAATTACTTGCATTATCTGTGTCATTGATTTAATGACTTATAATTCTCATACTTTAAACCAAATGGATATATGTTTGGTCATGAATTGCATTTGATAATATATGCTAGTTAAAATGTTTATTTCAAGATATTTTATTTTTGTGTTATTTTTTCGAATTTCAAATTATTAGAATTTAAACTTTCAAATTAAGTCGATAACTTTACTATCATGATTTTTTGTAAACAAACATATATTTGTTAAAAATGTATTTCAAGATGAAGGACAAATCACTAAAATGAAAATTGATCTAATACGGGTCGTATGACATAACTATGCCATGTGGCAATGACAGAGCAATGTTACCTCCCACGTTGGTGAGCATAGAAGGAAATTTTCTCTTAAACCCAGCTTGAACTATATCCAGTAGACATAGGATATAGATCAATAGACGTGGTTTTAATGTATTATGACAGTTTTTGATATCGAAGACACTTATATTTGAATATTGTGCACCTTTTCTTCTAACCAATATCTCAATTTGTGAATTCAAAGTTTCAAGTTTTTTGAATTTTTTGTTAAATTTTACTTGAAAAATAAGAAAATGCCTAGGCTCAAAGCTCATACCCAAATTTCCCCCACCCCTCTCTCAACTCCCCTCCGCATTTGCCACTGCCCCGTGGCCGCCCTCATCTGTTCCCCCCGCTGCCATGTCCCTGCCACCGTGATGTACCCATCACCATCGCCTGTCCTAGCGCAGTTGCTGCGCCCTCTTTCCGTGTTCTTGTCCCTCTGTCACGGAAGACAGGAGAGTCTCAGGCGACCACTGCCCGAGGCTAGCGACCGCTGATCCGGGCTTGAAGCCCCAGACACAGAGACACAGAGACGGGCTGAGGTGATGCGGCTGGGGTGGCGTTGGGACGTGAGCAATCGGACGGCGGCGTGTCGAGAATCGGCAGAGGGTCGGACAGGACGAACGGCTCGCCCATGGTACTCTGTTTCGTGTTCTGTGCAAGTGTTTTCTGTGCTGTGTGTCTAATGCGAGAGAGAGAGAGAGACGAGGCAAATTAGAGAGAGAGCCAGGATAGATTACGCCGAACTTTCGAGGATCCCAAACCTTAAAGAAGATCAAATATTAAAAGAATTACACTAATTGAAGCTGAAGAAGTGTTTTCACGTACCCGTCCATAAAAGGCCATCCAGACAAGCTCCCGGCGTCAAGAAGAGCTTTCTTCCATCGCTTTACTTTCCTGAATCCTCCCCAAACTTGATCTCATGTTTGGCCATAGCTTCTGCATAACCCTCTCTCTGCCCTCTCACTTCTTTAGGCTCCACTTTGTAAAACACCGGAAAGACCATGAGGCCTCTTTTCTCCTTGCGATTCCTCGATTGCCTCCATGAGTGCGGGTGATATTTGCTCTCCCTTCTTTAGATCTTCACTGTCCATGAGGTTTATTCCACTTGATCAAGAGCTGTGTAGAGATGACCAAGGAAATTTGCGAACGTTCTAAAACTCAGAAAGACATCATAGCTCCTTATGCACTTGGAAATTTGCTCTCCCTTCTTTAGATCTTCACTGTCCATGTAAGTGTTTATTCCACTTTGATCAAGAGCTGTGTAGAGATGACCAAGGAAATAGTTGCGAACGTCCGTGCCTCTAAAACTCAGAAAGACATCATAGCTCCTTATGCACTTGGAAGAAGAAGAAGAAGAAGAAGAAGAAGAAGAAGAAGAAGAAGAAGCCATTAGAATCAGAAAACAGAAATGGTTAACAATAAGCAATGAGTTGCCTAAGATTTGGTTTCTCTGAGTTGCGGTCTGTTCGCCATTTGATCTTCTTTATATATGTTGATTCTCAAGTGCATGACTGCCTTTCGATGTGGGTCAACAAAGAATATTTTAATAAAAGTGCTCAAGGAGCCGACCCTTTAGCATTGGAGTGCTCTTCACGCACATGAAGTGTTGACAATATGCACATTAAACTTTTCTTCGTGGAAGATCACATTTGTCACATTAGTTAGATGTGTCTTCGTCACATGCCTTTGGTTAATGTTGGATTTATTGCTAAATTGAATTGTTAATAAATTTGACTATTCAACATAGGATAAATTTCTATAACCATAATAACAAACTATCCTAATTAAAGGCCAATTTTCTGATTAATTTATTTAGCTACAGGGAAATGGCTTCTATTTATTCAGTCCTTCATTTTTCTTTTTCTTATATTGATAGTAAAGTGTTGATCTTGTTAAAAAGATAGTTTGATGTGGTTATATGGTAAATTTGCGAGTGATGATTGATGCACCTCTAGATTAATCGATCAGATACTAATCAATAAATTTCTTGTCATTATAAAATGAAAAAGGTGATATGAGATCTGTGGTGCACCATGTGTTCTAATCTTTGTTGAATGTGAATTGAAAGTGGTCCATGAATGTCATTGAAGTATGTGTTACTCTAGATATGATTGCAAAAGCAACTTGGATTTTTAATTTGGAAAACCTTTACACTCCAACTATATAATGAAAAACCTTATATCCCGTGACTTGGAAGTCTATCCACAAGATAGGCCATATATTACTTATTCTAAAGGATTATATCAAATTGAACAAAAAATGCATATCCGGATACATGGAAATTATAATATTATTAAAAAAAAAAAAAGGAGGAGGAGGAGGCTATTAGGTTCAAGCTCCAAAATTAGTGAGGACATAAAATTAGAAGGTCAAGTTGCAAATAAAAACTTCAATTGCTAGAGCATGAAAGGCGTTCCATCATTACACAAGGCAGAAAAATTAGAGACAATGTGAGTGTGGAAGGTGTAACTCTTCAGCCTATGATTGTCAAATTACACCAATTTCTCATGGGGAAAGAAGATAGGAAATTATTATGCGACTAAAATACATCCAGGTTATGTCTCACCATATTTAGGCAACAGAAATTCTCAATCAACAAAATGATGAAAGATATCAAAACAAAGATTATTAATTAAACAAAGTAAGCAGAACCTACATGGTCACAATTTGTCCACTTGCGCGTGCTTAAAAAGTCTTGGTCCTGAAGAACTTATTTCGCAAGCCACACTAGTAACCACCTTCCAGCCCACTTTCCTTCAAATTGGTCTTGACATCTCCAAAGTGAAAAATTGCTTTTCTTCAATCATTGATTTATTTCTACAATTTGGTCTTGACATCTCCCATGTTCCTTCGTGGATCTAAAAGCCAAACGACTCAATCAAACATAATGTTGGCATATATAGTTCTAGTTTCAAGATCACATCCAATGTGCCCGTTCCAGTTGCACTTACTTTTTCTCCAAGACCCCACCATCAACTTTAGCCCTACGTTTCGGTAGCCAAGGGTCTACAATATTCTATTGAAATCAATAACTTAATGTCGCAAGTTTGATTTGATTTTATTTGATTTTATTTTATTTACGACAGTTTACAAACGTTTGCAATACTTTGTGATAACTAAGAACATGACGCTGTAAAACGTCATTAAATATGACTTCAACTAGGTTAGACGTCCATTTGCTAGTATGTAAAGTTTTGTAAATTTTCCGACCAAAAAAAAAAAGTCTTGTAAATTTTTCTTCCATTTTAAAGCGGGCAGAACGTCAAACCTTGTGCACAACTGATTGCAACCAACTTAAATTCAATGGCTGAAGTTGATTAGGTATAACTCTTGAACAGTCTCTGTAAATAGAGTTGGCACCCATTTAGACCGGACCACTATAAATGATTATGCATTCCTCTATTGCTACTCCTTTTTATTTATATTCATATAACATATTTAATAAATTTCTTGACTTATATCGGTGCGTTAATACTTCATTCTATGGAGTATATTTTACATTTGGGAAAAAAATTTCTCATGTTTATTTGAATTTTTAGAGCTAAATATCATGGCATCACATGTTGATAAATTAAGAGAGTTGGTGATACATCTTCATCACAATGCATAATTAAACAATAATATGATCAACAAGTGTCAGAGGAATCTGATACATTCACACTCCAAATGCAGAGAGGCACATGCCTCCTTTTGCCATTTTCCCAACATTTCATAAAGCGATGGTTGTCAGGCAATTTTTAAGCTGTTTTAACGCATAAGGATTACCCTTCCTTTCATAACTTGGGCATGGAGATAGATCAAGCTTTTTGTTCAATTGAAAATAATGCGATTTGTTCTAATGTATAAATTCAAAGAAATGAGAAATTATGTAGAAGAACACTTTTAAATAATTAATTAGTTTGTTAATAGCTTATTTTCTATTACTTCGGAGCGAAGGATCTTTTGCTCGGGAAGTGTCTTTTCATTAGATGCTTTTTTGGAATTCACTTGGTTAGTGGTGTTATTTCCAATCAATTCGAAGTGCAAGTCACTTTCAAAAGAATTGGAAACTTCATACGAAAGTTTATAGCAAAGATCATTTAGGTGTGAAAGAATACATCTCATTCAATGCATTTAATTCAAAAGAGAATTTCCGCGTTTGGACCTTTAAGGAAGAATGACACTTCAAAGGTGTAAAGCTTTCCCTTAAAGTTGAATGTTCCATGTGTATTCATGATATCTCCCCTTTTTTCTGTCTTTTTGCTTAGTCAAAAGAATAAGGGAGTATTTGCTCATCACTTTCGTGCTAGTTTTGCTCGACGCAACTTCTCTCTGGATAGAAAAAATGATTAAATTGATTTTGATGGGCAGGTGGCCCCCACCACTTGATTCCTTCTAAATGCGCATATCTAGAGTGAATCCAGGCCTCGAGTCCAGCGGTTCATTTCCGTTACATTTTTTTTTTTTTTTATCTTTTAATCTTTTATCTTTTGTTGTTTACAGAAACGGGTTGATAGTTATTATTTGAAAAAAAAAATTCTAAATAAGGACATGGAGTAAAGTTATTTTATATATAAAAAGGTCTAAAATGAATATTATTTTAAATAATGACCTAAAGTAGCTAAATTAATCTTAGATAAAAGCCTGAACTCACCAATTGGCTAAATGTTTGTCGGCCAACAAGCATGTATTTTTCCACTTGCCAAAATAAGGGTACTTTTGTCCAAAAAAATTTGAGTAAAAAATTACAAGCCATTAAAAAAGAAAAAGCAAACACTTCTTCCTTCGTTTCTTCACATGTTCTTCCTCTTCTTCTAGTCTTTGTTTCATTTGATAAAAGAAAACAAAGCTCCGGCAAGACCCACCTCTCGTTAGTCAAATATTCACGTATTACACAAGGGCCTAGATTCTCCATCATCTTTTCCGAAGTTTGCAATTTACTGCAAGACCCACCTCTCGTTAGTCAAATACTCACGTATTACACAAGGGCCTAGATTCTCCTTCATCTTTTCCCAAGTTTGTAATTTACTTCGATATTTCCACTGCAAGACCCACCTCTCATTAGTCAATCACTCACGTAATACACGAGGGCTTAGATTCTCCATCATCTTTTCCCAAGTTTGCAATTTACTTCGATCTCCACTTACGTTTAACTAAGGTCAGTTTTATTCAAATTGCTGCCGCCAATCCTTCAATCACCATAGAGAGAGTAATTGCATTTTGTTGAAGCAACATGTTGACCAGGTATAGGCATGTAGTGGAATATCACATCAATAGGAGTGAAGACAACGGTAGGAGAAATTTTTTTTTTATTTAAGTATTGTTTTTCCTTGTTTTGTTAGATTTGTTGATGCATTATGTCTCCTTTCGTACAAATTAATGCACATCAGTTGCATCCACTGCATATTTTTAAATTGGATTGGCTGCCGTCGTGGTCCTACATGTTGCTAGTGGTCTCTATTTTGCAAATTTGTTAATGCTTTCATTTTGTTTTTTTTTCTAGCGTATGTTTTGTCATTGATGACCAAAACTCGTTAGCATGGAATGGAATTTAAGCGTTGGTTTTTTTTTTTTTAATGGTTTTTGAGTTATAGCACATTGACCACGCCAACGATAAAATCCCTCACCTTAGCAGCAAAAATTGTTGGTTTTTGATGATGTTCTTGCACCGGAGGCCTCATAAACATAATGATTGAGCTTATTGACCATACCAACGATGAGCTCCCTCACCATAGCAATGGCACTTTTGAGTCTAGACAGGAGAGTCTGAATGCAGATTACTAGCACATAAAACATTTTAAGTCCATAATGCTCACTTTATTTTTATGACAAATAGTATCCAATAAAACTGAATCAATGGAAGAGGAAGAGGGTATATAGTCACTTGTGTGACTAGTTTTCTTTCATAGCTCGGGCATGAAAAAATATCAAGCTCTTTGCTCAGTTGAAAGTAATACGGTTGTTTTTTATGTACAAATTCAAAGAAATGAGAAATATTTCTAGAACACCTTTAAAACATTAATTGGCATGCCAATAGCTTATTTTAATTTTACTTTGAAGTGAAGGATCTTTCGCTCGAGTAGGGCCTTTTTCATTGGATGCTTTTTGGGAATTCATTGGCTTGGTGATGTTTTTCCCCATCAAATCAAAGTGCAAGTCATTTTTAAAAGCATTGGATACTTCATATAAGAGTTCATAAGAAAGATTTCGTCCAAGTGTGAAAGAACATATTTCGTTCAGATTATTTAGTCCAAAAGAGGATTTCCGTGTTTGGACTTTGGTGAAGAATGGCAGTTCAAAAGGATAAAGTGGCCACTAGGGTGCGTTTGGTAACATTTTTGTTTAAAAATTGTTAGGAATGTAAATAGAAAAGTGTTTCATTTAGGGAATAATTTTGAACAAAAAAATGGGTTTGGTAAACTTGTTCCGGAATAAAAAATGAACAGAAACAAGTTTGGTAAATTTGTATTTTTTTTATTTCTTTTAATTTTTTTAATATTTTTATTTTTATTTTCTTTTTTTCATTTTCTTTTTTTTTTTCTTCTTTTGGCCGGTGCCGGCCTCGGCCATGGCCGGCGGCCTCGCCCAACCATGGCGAGGCTCGCCGCCCCCTGGCGAGGCCGAGCTCGCCCAGCCTTGCCTCGAGCCGGGCGAGCTCGGGCTCATCGGACGGGCGAGCTCGAGCTCGCCCGGCCAAGGCGAGGCCGAGCCTCGCCAGGGGCGCGACGCTCGGCCTCGCCAGGGCCGGCGACGCTCCGGCGAGGTCGCCGCCCTCAACGGCGTCGCCGACCCTCGGCCGGTCGCCGGCCATGACCTGAGGCCGCCGACCGGCCAAAGAAAAAAGAAAGAAAAAGAAAGAAAAAGAAAAGAAAAAAGAGAGAAGTGTTTCGATTTTTGTTAAATAATAAATAATTTTTTTGTTTTTTGTTTTTCATTCCAGGATGTGTTTTCTGAACAAAAACAATTTTGGAACAAAACGCACCCAAACGCGTTTCCTTTTTTCCCAGGAACAAAAAAAAAGTTGTTCAAAAAAAAAAAAAGAAACGAAAACAAACGGGCCCTAACATTCTTTTTCGCTTAGTCAAAAGCGCCAGGAATAGCTCATCACTTTCGTGCCAGCGTCCCTCCACGCAACTTCACTCCACGCCTCCTGCAACTTCGCTCTGGAAAGAAAAATGATAAAGTTTATTTTGATGGGCTGGTGGCCCCTACCACCTTGTTTCTTCTGCATGCTCATATCTAGAGGGAATCCAAGGCTTGAGTCGACCAGCTGATTTCCATTGCATTTCCATTACAAAAATGCCCCTTTTCTTACTGCTAGAAATATCACATGCTCGTGAACCAACCAACGTTTGACCGACCAATGAGCTCGAGTCTTTATTTGATGTTGATTTGATCTCTTTAGGCCTTTATTGAAATAATTTTCACTCTAGGCCCTCCTTTAAAAAAATAACCACTTTATGTTTTTATTTGGAGATTTTCTTTATTATTTTTTAAAGATGCCCCATGATTTCAACTAAGACGGCTTAAAAAGCTGCAACAAGCTATGATTTCGATCAAACACCTTTGGCGATCTTTCTAAAACAAGCCCCAGTGTTAGTGTCACTTCTTCGGTCACAAAATAATCAACTCTTCCTATTTCATTTTCTGGACTCAAATAAAAATTTGGCATATCATTAAAGAAATATTCCACACAAGAGTCAAGTGACACTTGCCCATGAGCGTTAAACCAAGCCATTTGGGAAGGTGATGGTCCTTGCACTTCAAAGCATTTTCACAACTATCCACAAGAGTTATGACCTAGATCTATGTTGACCATAATTTAATTTTGATTATTATGAAAATCACTCAAATATTTTATTTATTATTTGGACTTATATTTGCTGCATTCAAGTATATTTTGCAGGATTTTGGAAAGTGTAAAAATGACCGGTCCTACCGAAAAACACAAGGCTGAGTACCCAAAGTAATGTCTAGACATCCGGCTAGCTAGATATCCAGAGGTTAACCTCCAGATAGCTCCTGTACTTTTGAATTTGGGTTTGTCCATCCCATCCAGGGAGTGTCCAAGTCATTTTTAGCCGAACGTTCAGAAGTCCTAATAGTCGAATTTTTAGCTGTTTGAAGTGTTAATAACGTCTATTTTGAGTTTTTCCTTTCTGAAAATAGGATAACTCACTGTATTGGGTAATTATGTACACCGTTATAGTTTGGATGAGTACAACACTCACTCAAATATGTTATGATTATTTGAAATTATATCCATTGTATTTGAGTATTTTTTTGAATAATTTTAAAGGGCAAAGAGATATCGTCCCTGCCTTGAAAAATGGGGCTGAGTACCCAATAGGCCGGATACCTAGCCAGCTTACCTCCGCACTCCACACTCCCATAGTTTTGAATCTGGATTTATCTACCCAATCCAACAAGTGTCTAGGCCATTTTCAGCCTGACAGTTGGACACCCAGAAGTCTCAATGGAAGAATTTCTAGCCATTTGATGGATGTGATAGTAATGGCTAGTTTGGTTCCTTTCTTATTTCTCTAAAAATAGGGAAGCTCATTGTCTTGGGTAATTGTGTATGCTACCAGTACGAGCAATATCCCTCTAGTATACACTTTGCAGTCAAATACATAAGAGATGAATGTTGTGTTTCTTTAGAAAAGAGTGCACCCTATATATAAAGGAGTATTGGCTCCATTGTTAATCAACTTTTGTATAAAGCTTCAAGTGTAGTAGATTGGGCCTAACTTTCAAATGGTCTCGGAGAGTGGAGTACACATTGGTTTGGGCCGAATCACAACATATCTTGCCAAACTTATATTTTGGTGTAAAATACTATTTATCGTATTGCATATCCTACGCAGCTGGGCCAAAAGTAAATACATCCCATCAATGATATTCTCATTTCCAACAACTCTATGTCTTTCTAAATCATTAGCTTCGTCAAAAAATTTATCAAATGAATCACGCAACTAACTTGTTGAGCCATTTTTAAGGCATTGAGCATACATTTTCATATGATCTTTCACATACTCGATTATGATATTCTCATCGCTTGGATAGGGGTGAAAAAAATAATATTGAAGAAATATGATATGGGGATGTATCAGAAAGACGTTGACCCAAACCGAAGTGCGTCGAGATAGTTGAAATTCAAATAATTGGAGAGCGATCAAGAGCTCCAGCCTCTTTAATGTTCTTCAAAAGAAGATGCACCATGTCTGTCCACTTTGCTTGAAGTTCTCCTAATCTGTGGGCAACCACTTGATCCATGATGTTTTCCTCGATGCCCTTCAGATTACTTCAACTGCTCACCAACTTACTTGCAAATGACTTCTTGCATTGTATGTTTACCACTGGTCGTCTTTTGAAACTATCTTGATTTTAATATTTTATTTTTTGGTTTTGTTTGTTCTGCGAAAAATGAATGATTTAAATAATATTTTGTTAAAAATAATTACTTGTATCGTTTATAAAAATAAATGAGCAAAAAATAATTTTTATCATCCATGAAAATATCTAGACATAGATTATTATCAATAATGACAACTTTATGAGACAAAATCGATCATTTTCAGAAAAAGATTTTCCAAATCATCTTGAAAATGATTCAAAATCATCTTGACCAAAATTGACTTTTTCACGGCGATCTTAATTTGGAATATGCAAGCCATATATGATTAGAATTCGCTTGATCATATGGTGTCTAGGGAGCAACCCACCCCCCCCCCAACAAGGTTCTTGCCATTAATGTGTGTTAGGATCTAGACTGTGGCAACCTCTTTTCCTCCTTCTGGTTGGAATATAGAAAGCTTATCCTAAGAACTTGTCATCCAAGCGATGTGAAGTCATAAGCGACCCCTTCGGTATCTCTCCTCTAGAAAAAAAGGTGGAGACTTTTCCTCAGCAACAATCTTCCCGCAATGATGTGATAAGTGCCAATGAACTACACATCTAACAAAGGAACAAAAATACAAGTCCATTCGAACGTTATGTGAACTACTTATGTGCATAAAATATATTTTCTTGTGCTATTTTCTGGCAAACAAACTAAAGAACAACCTCGAAGCCAAAGTCGTGTTCTTCTTGAGGTGTTAGATTCCCATTATGGGTGATGCTATGATGTCATTAGCTTAAAACGGATGAAATCCATGCCCTTTTACTGGCTATGGCTAGATCATTGAAGAAATCATTGCAGTTGTATAGTTGCTAACTACATCTAACAAAGGAACAAAAAAATATATTTGGTTATCATAAAATATATTTTCTTGGCATTTCTAAAGAATATTTACTACATTATGGGTGATGAATGTTGCCAACTCTTTTTATACTAGTAGGTATTTTATAATATTACAATCATTATGAATGTTGCCAACTCTTGCTATACTAGTAGGTATTTTATAATATTACAATCATTACTAATTCAATCAAAAGTTACGACTTTTTGTAAAATAATAATTACTAGCTACTTGGAGAAATTATTAGTTACTGAAAGGTTTAATCTTACTTTTAAACGTGGAAAGTAAATATTGACTCTTCAAATTTACTAGATCTCAATGGATTGAAAGTTTATCTTTCCCTAAGGAGAAATTAAAAATAAAACCAAGAAATTACTAGCTATTGTGAAAGGTACATAATTCTTTTTTTCTGTATAAATGTCATCAATTGAATGAAAAGTCACTTTTTCGTATTATTATACATTTTCCTGTCGAAGGTTACTAATTACCGATGAGATGGAAATATACCACTTACTAATATTTTGAAAACTAATTATTTGGCCAAAAAAGTTACCATACTTGTAGAAAAATCACTACTTTTGAAGATAAAAGAAGGGAGCGAACCTCTATGGGCCTGTGTATGATAATCTTCCTATGTTGGTTGACTCTTAAAAGGGCCATTTTTGCCGCATCTAACTAATCCTCTTTCATTCCAAGTAGCCAAAAAGGATATTGTTGCTGACCACTGTTGATCCTACCATTTTTTTCGTTAGCAATAATCTTCCTCCGCTTGCATACATCTCTGTTTATTCTCCTCTTCTTCCTCTTCGGATACCCCCTTTCGTTATTATCACACCCCATTTCCGCGACAAGATTCCGACCGAGGAGAGAGCGATCCAATCTTTCTCTAGCCAGCACTAGCAAAAAGTATGCTCACTTACTTTTCCGATATAGAGATTTACTCTTATCGCGCAAAGAAGTTACTTAGTGCAATTACTTTGTATATTGACACTTACTATTTCAATATTATAAGTTACTAGCAGGAGGAGTTTATGATTACTGGGTTGTTAAAAGTTGCTCAATGTCTTGAAAAATTACTGATAAAATGAGATGTTACTTATTACTAATGGAAGCACACATGCTTTTTCAGTATAAGAAGTAACTAGTAAGGATAAGAAAAGTTGCTATAACTACTTTTGGTATTTCGGTACCAACTAAATTAGATGAAAGCTTACTCACCAAGTAGAGAAGTTAGGTGATAATAATAGCAAATAATTGTGCACTTCAAGCTTTCATGATCACAATTATACAACCTCATTTATCATTTCACATGAATCATAATTCGAAGTGAAAAGATCTATTGCCCAATGCAATTGTGTCATACATGCCTCTTGAACCATTTGCTTCGGGTTTCACTTGAATTCGAGCCATCAAATCCGGTTGTTGCTTTGCTTCTTCCAAAAATCAAACTCAATTTGGGTCGAATTTTGGATAGATCAGATCAAATGTGCGACAATGTGACTTGCTTTTTTAACGAGCTCGATACCATCAAATCACATATATCTCTCAAACCAATCATTGGGCCGATTGGACCTAGATTTGATTCGACTTTCTGTCAAATTTGGGCTCTAGAATCAGGCGGTTGCTTCATTTCTTTGACAAAAATTGAACTCATTAGCATCAAGTTATGGACCAACCGGGTGAATTGTCCGACGATGCCGAGCCACTGTTCTTAACGACCGCGACGCTCACACAGCAATCGGCAACGTCAAAACTCTTCCCGGGGAGCAGTGTCAAGACTCAATACTGCGAAGACAGTAGTAGCCCGTAAAAGGATTGTAGTTGTGCTGTTGTCCGCAAACCTTTTCCCTTTCTTTTTTTCGTTTCTCTCTTTAAACTGAAATGCATTTTGTTCTTTGTACGTATACTGTCTGTATTTCTCGTACGTAACATTTACGGAAAAGTTAAGCACATACACTTATGAGATACACTTTTCATGTGCACATTTTTTTCATATTAATTACTAATTTTCATGCATGTTCTACACATGTGAGCAATTATTTTATTCCTCGCACAACGTTATAATATGTTAACAATTTCAAATTGGAGGATGGAATAATTACTAGATTCTTTTTTCTTATTATTACCGCTATATGAATTCTTTTCAAGAAACCAAACACCAAATGAACACTTTTGGTATACTATTAGTAAAAGCAAACCGCATTCTTTAATAAACGTTTTTAAAAAATAGTTACTCGATTTAATTAAAGATCATCCACTCATATTGAAATTCGAGTAAACGTACAACCACTTGTAATATCATTACCTAAAAAAGAAATAATTGGTTAATACCCGCTAAAGACCATAAACTGATATATTTGTGATAAATTCACCATCCATTAATTTTCATTAAATTGAATTAATATTACAAAAAATCACAAATTAGTAAACATGTAATAAATATAGGGTAAAATCTCCAATTAGTACATTGTAAATAGTCATTTATTATCAAATTCAGCAATTTGACATATCTAACACAAATTGATAGGATTAAATTTGTCATAAATCTAATAGTTGGAGATTTTTTTTTTCTCATAAACACTAGCAAAAAATACTCCATAATCTTGTCTTCCCAACTGCGACGTTCGAATTCAAAAAAAGGCGCACACATTTTCCACCATAATCCCCACTTTCACGTGACCTTTTTCTCATTCCCCGTGACCCCAAACTCCCACTCCACTCCGGCCAAGCAATGACGCTCGGCCCCGCCGCCCTCTCCCTCCTCCTCCTCCTCCTCCCGCCGCCCCCGCCCCGCCGCCGCCGCGGGACTCCGCCCCTCGACTCCCTCCTCCCCTCCGACGCCGTCGCGCTCCTCTCCTTCAAGTCCGGCGCCGACCTCGACAACCGCCTCCTCGCCCTCAACGAGCGCTTCGACTTACCCGGTGGCGGGGTGTGAAGTGCGCCAAGGGCCGCGTCGTCCGCCTCGCCCTCCCGTCCTCCGGCCTCAGCGGCTCCCCGCTGCCGCCACCCTCTCCCGCCTCGACCGGCTCCGCGTCCTCTCCCTCCGCAACAACTCCCTCCGGCCCCCTCCCCCGACCTCTCCCCCTTCCCAACCTCCGCTCCCTCTCCCTCGGCCTCAACTCCTTCTCCGGCCCCTTCCCCTCCTCCCTCCTCCTCCCTCCGCCGCCTCCGCGTCCTCGACCTCGGCCGCAATGCCTTCGCCGGCCCGATCCGCCCGAGATCACCGCCCCGGACCGGCTCGACCCTCCTCCTCGACGGGAACCGGTTCGGCGGGGCGCTGCCGCCCCTCAACCGGACCTGCTCAAAGCTTTCAACGTCTCAGGCAACAACCTCACCAGGCCCGATCCGCCACGCCGACCCTGTCCCGGTCGACCCCGTCGGCGTTCGCCGGGAACCAGGGGCTCGCGGCGAGGTGATCAACAAGGCGTGCGCATCGGGCGCCCGTTCTTCGGGCCCACCTCCTCATCCTCCGGTGGCAATGGGAGCAGACTCCATGCGGCTCCCTGGCACAGCAGCGCGCGCGCGATCGCGAACGGCGTCGTCGTGTCGCCGCGTCTTCATCGCCTAGGAAGCCCAAGAGAACCGGCGCGATCTGGGCTTCGCGCTCGGTGTCATATGCTGGTTTCGGCATTGTTGATCGTCTTCATCCTGTGCAAGACCCGGAAACGCTGCACCGAGCAAGCCGAAAGGGCCCGCGGAGCCCGACGAGCCTGTTGTGCAAGCGAGAGCCGTGAATTCTGCGGCTCCGAACTGAAGAAGTTTGTGTGCAAAGAAGAAACAGAAAAGACAGTCGAGAGATTGTGAGATGAAAGACTTCTTCTATATTTTTCCATAGTGTTCAACTACCAAAGGTTTTGCTATTTATATACAGAAGCTATTCTTGAAACAGTTTAACAGAGTAACTACCTAACTAACTTCTGAACTAACTTCTAAAACTGAATTATACTAAACTAACTATTAAGCCAAGATTCGTAATATACGGAGATTATCCCTTTGTATTCTGCGTCTTCTTCTTCATAAGTTTCCTCTTCGTACTTCTTCTTGCGCATCTTACTTCCCATTTTTCTTGATATCTATATTTGTATCGTGAGCTTGTTCTTCTTGTTCTTAACACCCCCTCAAATTGGAAATGGGGGGAACACCAATTCCTAATTTGATTCATAGCTGAGAGTGAGTAATACGAGGGAGAGATTTGGTGAAGATATCAGCAAGTTGGTTGATACTTGGAACATACTGCACTTGTAGAGATCCTGACGAGACTTTTTCCCGAACAAAGTGAAAATCTATCTCAATGTGTTTGGTACGAGCATGTAAAAGACGGGATTGATAGTAAGAGAAATTGCTGATTTGTTGTCACGTAAGTTTGTGTTGGATGAGACAAGGAGCAGCCTATATCACGAAGGACAAAGCGATCCAGGTAAGTTCGCGAGGCGAAGCAAGAGCACGATATTCAGCTTCTGTAGAGGAGCGACTAACTGTTGTTTGTTTCTTTGCTGCCCAAGATATGAGGTTAGAACCAAGGTAAGTACAAAAGCCTGTTGTGGATCTTCTTGTTTCAACACACCCTGCCCAGTCCGAATCTGAGAATCCATACAGATGGAGAGAGCTGCGAGAGTGATTAAAGACTCCAAGATTGATAGTGCCTTTGACATATCTCAAAACTCTTTGGAGTTTATGGAAATGCAACAATAGTGGGGTCTTGTAATTTCTGACAGAGCTGATTTGTAGCATAGGCAATGTCAGGTCTTGTTAAGGTTAGATACTGAAGACCACCTACTAAGCTTCGATACTCAACAGGATTAGAAAGAGGAGTAGAATCAGTTATCAGAATAGGTGGTTTTAGTGACACAGGAGTGGTAATTGGTTTGCACTCAAGCATGGAAGCTCGAGTAAGAAGATCACTGGCATATTTAGTCCGGTGAGAAACGGATGATCGAATTAGTTTTAACTTCAATGCCAAGGAAGTAGTGTAGTGGGCCAAGGTCTTTCATAGAGAGCGAAGGCGAGAGGCGGATAAGATGAGAGAGTAAGCGAGAGGAAGCGCCGGTCGGGATTATGTCATCAACATAGAGTAGTAAAAGAAGAGTGTACGTATCGGTATGATAGATGAATAAGGATGGGTCGGTGGAGCTACAAAAGAACCCATATTCAAGCAAAAAGTTCTGAACTTGTCAAACCAAGCTCGAGGAGCTTGTCGAAGTCCATACAAAGACTTCCGAGGAGACCGAACATGATGAGGTTTCTTAAGGTCTTGAAACCAGTGGGGTTGCTCCATATAGACTATCTCATTCAATGTACCATGTAGGAATGCATTTTTGACATCTAATTGATGGATTGGCCGGTGTTTCATCATAGCTACGAGATAAAACTATACGAATGGTGGCATGTTTGATGGGACTGAAGGTTTTACGCCAAAGTCAATGCCTTCTTCGATGAAATCCTTTAGCAACCGATCGAGCCTTAAGTTTATCAAGAGTCCCATTAGCTGTGAGCTTTGTCTTAAAGACCCACTTTTGCCAATGACATTCATTTGAGCGAGTTCGAGGGATTAAGTCCCAAGTTTTATTCGATAAAGTGCATCCATCTCTTGTCATGGCTTTATACCAACCTTTATGAGCTAAGGCTGATTTGATTGTTTTTGGTTCAGCAGGTACATCATATATAGCAAGACATGCATATCGAGGATTGGTCTTGATAATGCCAGACTTAGATCTAGTTTGCATAGGGTGAGTAGGTACTGTACCTTGTGAATTTGTCTGATTATTTGAAGTGTGTTGTGCCATATCTGATCCATCTATTGTTGCAGTTATGGAAACTGGTAGTTCATTATGTTGTGGATTCTCGAGTGGTGATGGACATGTGATGCGTAGAGAGATCGATTTGGAAAAACATGGGTTTAGCAGTGCACGTGCATTGAGGTGAGACTATGCCATTTGTTTGTTTGAGTTGTGGATTCTTGTTCCCAATTTGTACAACGAGGAGTGGGTGTAATGTGAGTTGGAGTAGATGAAGCTAGAAACTGCTCTTCTGCTGTCCACAATTTATACAGGTGTGTGTAGGAGGGATAAACTATGGCTAATTTTTGAGAAAAAGGGAAGAAAGTCTCATCAAATACTACATGTCGACTGATGTAGATATGGCCAGTAGTAGGGACAGGACATCGATATCCCTTATAGTGATCACTATATCCTAGAAAGACACGGGTTAGAGATCGTGGATCAAGCTTGTGCTTTGTGCATATGGTCGAAGACGGGGGATAGCAAGCGAGCCAAGGTTACGAGATGGTCATATCTTGGCTTGTTGATGTAATTTCTTTGAAGGGAGATTGCATACGTAACTTGTGAGTAGGAAGAATGTTAACAATGTAGTTGGCTGTGACAAATGCATCTACCCAGAACTTTAATGGAATTTTTGCATTGTATAACATAGCCAAGCCAAGTTCAACTATATGTCTATGTTTCCTTTCAGATATTCCATTCTGTTCAGGGGTATATGGACAGGAGATATGCTGTTGAATGCCACAATTCTGTAAGTGAGTTCTGAACTGTTGGCTTGTAAACTCTCCTCCACCATCACATTGGAAGGTCTTGATTTTACAGCTATGCTGATTTTCTACTAACTTTTGAAACATGAGGAAAATACTATAGAAATCGACTTCGGCTTTAATGGATATATCCAAGCGAACCGAGAGAAATTGTCAACAAAAATGACATAGTACTTGAAACTACGAAAAGACTTAACTGGAGAAGGCCCCCAGATATCACGGTGAATTTGTTCGAGAGGTTTTGTAGCTATAGAATTTGATAATGGAAAAGGTAGAGCGGTACTCTTAGCTATTTGGCAACGCAAGCAGTGTAGTTGTAGTTTTGTTGTCTTGAATCAGATTTTGATTCCTCAAATGCTTCAAGATACTCCGATTTGTGTGAGCCAGTCGTTGATGCCAGATACTTTCTGTAACAATTCTTTGCCTTTGAGTGAAGTAGACTTCTGCAGCATGAGGGTCTACTCTGTACAAACCTCTCACCTTGCTTCCTAGCCTCATGGTTGTGTTGGTGGTCTTTGTCCGTGATATACACACCATTTTTGTTAAAGATAAAAGAACAGGGGTAATCATCAGTTAACTTTGATACTGATAGAAGATTTTTCTTAATCTCAGGAACAATGAGCACATCATTTAAAGGCAAAGCATCAGTTGCAGTATTTAGTATGGCATTACCAATGTATTTGACGGGTAAACACATACCATTGCCTATCATGACTGTGTCGACATTATTATTTTTAGAGAGACTATGAAGTATACCAGCATTAGATGTAATATGGGCTGTTGCTCCGGTGTGCTGGATACCATTCTTGATCATTTGTCTCTTCAATATGTAGAGCCGCAGGGGCTGTTGGTATCTCCTCGGCTTGATAGGAGTTATCAAACCTATACCAACAATGTAAGGCATCATGACCGGCCTCTTGCGATTTGACACTCAAGTCGAGTATGCTCTGTTGTTTTCTCCGGTTGCACCCTTTTGTGAGGAGTTGAATTTGATGCGGGATATGACTGGTATCGGAATACCTTTGCCGATACATTGTATGGTCTAAAACCACGAAGAACCCAAACCGAGAGAAGGTATTGTGCTGTTTGAGCGCTGATTTTCTTGTTCATAGTTTGAGTTATTATTTACGTAACTCATGTTTCTTCAGGATAACCAAAGTTCTGTATACGGCATTATATGGTCTTCCTCTGTCATAATTTCTTCCTCCACGATTATTCATTCTTGATCCTCTAAGAATATTATGCTGTTGTATATATTCCCTGTCAGCCTCTTCTTTATGTATAGCTTCAGTTTTCCTCTGGCCATAGTAAGCTAAGTTGGGGACCGAGCGATTTAAAGAGTAGTTCTGTATCCTAGCTTCGAATCTTTCTAAGTGTGAAATCACTTCATCATATTCTGGTTGGGGTTTTAAGCAATAGATTGTAGTTTTAAAACTTTCATACTCAGATCCCAGACCTTCCAGAACTCCAAAAAGTTTTGTGATTTCATCAATTGGTTTTCCTATAGCATTCAAGCGATCACATATTGACTTGTACTCCCGAGGTAAGGCGATAGAGTTCGTTCACGTTTCGACAGTGCGTAGTTTTCCTCTTAGCTCGAACTCCTTAGCTACCGACTTTTGTGTAAAACGATTCAGCAAAGTTTGCCAAACTTCATAAGCGTATTCAAGCCAATTATCAAGCTAAGTATATTTTCGATACGGCACCACTAATCCAAGAAGACACAAGCTGATCTGTTTTTATCCGAGTCATTGTACTCAGGATTAGTAACCTCAGATGTTTGACCTTCTTCTTCAACCTGCAATACCTTTGCAGGTGATGGAATTTCCCCATTCACAAAACCAAACAGATCTTGGCTCCTTAAGAATCTATAGAATTGAGCTTGCCATAGAAGAAAGTTATCCTCAGCTAATTTGATGGTAACAAAATTCGAGATATTAACATGAATAGGAAATGGATATCTCAAATTTCTTGCTGCCATTCTATTCTTCCTGATTGTTAAACGATTCTAGTTGCAGACACAAATTCTACTGATTTGTTGAATGCTACTACAAGTATACTTCTGATGAAAAATATGATGAAAAATATCAACTCACAGATCTGTTGGAAGATATAGATCAATGAAGCTTTGAAACTGACTTTACTTTGTTGTAGATTCAGCCATTTTTGGAGAGCATCAAGATGATTTCTTCAGGATGCATAGCTTTTGACAGCAACTTTGGTTGATCAGCATTTGATCTCTATTCTCGACGAACCAGAGAATCAACTTCAGAAATCAACTTCAGAACTTAGCATGAATCTAATCTTCATTCTTCGAGATCAACTTCAGAAATCAACTTCAGAACTTAGCATGAATCTGATCTTCATTCTTCGAGCTTTTGATCAAAGAAGGAGTTACTGAACCAGATTCACCACCATCATCATCACGGTTCCTAGATCAGCTTTTGAATCTGGTAATCAGAAAACCAGATCCAGTGAATAGAGGATCGTTTCTACTGTCACAGATCTTTCGATTTGACTTCACAAGCGATCAAATGATCATGAGGATGATGATCATGAGGATGATCGACCACAGCTCTGATACCATGAAGAAGTTTGTGTGCAAAGAAGAAACAGAAAAGACAGTCGAGAGATTGTGAGATGAAAGACTTCTTCTATATTTTTCCATAGTGTTCAACTACCAAAGGTTTTGCTATTTATATACAGAAGCTATTCTTGAAACAGTTTAACAGAGTAACTACCTAACTAACTTCTGAACTAACTTCTAAAACTGAATTATACTAAACTAACTATTAAGCCAAGATTCGTAATATACAGAGATTATCCCTTTGTATTCTCTGCGTCTTCTTCTTCATAAGTTTCCTCTTCGTACTTCTTCTTGCGCATCTTACTTCCCCTGTTTTTGCTGATATCTATATTTGTATCAGCAGAGCTTCTGTTCTTACTGTTCTTAACACGAACTTGATGACGGAGCTGCGAGAGAAGTACAACAGCAAGATTCAAGAGGCTTAGCAGAGAGTTCAGAGGAGCGGGTGCTTGGTGTTCTGCGCAGGAGAGTCGCGGCTGTACACGTTGGAGAAGCTCATGAGAGCGTCCGCCGAGTTGCTCGGCAGAGGCACGATCGGGACGACGTACAAGGCCGTACTCGACAACCAGCTGATCGTAATCGTGAAGCGGCTCGACGCGAGCAAGACGGCGGGCACGAGCGAGGAGGTGTTCGAGGGGCACATGGACTCCGTGGGCTGGTTGAGGCACCCGAATTTGGTGCCGGTGAGGGCTTTCTTTCAGGCCAAAGGGGAGAGGCTTGTAGTCTTTGATTATCAACCCAATGGCAGCCTCTACAATCTCATTCATGGTATGTACATTCTACTTTTTTCGTGAATACCATTTTTGATCATTGATTCGATTCTTTTAGCATGTACGAGACAGTTTTGTTTTGTTCATGGAGCATCAATAAGTTTGGCTTCATTTCTTTTGAGGTCTCTCTTTGATGGGTTTGTCGAACGAGAAAATATTAGGTGTATCTCCTATTCCACGTCATCGGCAAAACACTCAAGATTGACACGTGGCAGATGGATCCCACTTTAGTTCCTCCCTTCTCTCTCAGTGTTACTCTCCTCCCCTCCGTTACTGACCCGTGACTCTCTCTCTCTCTTCCTCTCTACTTTTCTTTTCTTTCCTCTGCGTCCGCCATGGCTCGAGTTCGAGCTCAAGGCTCATGGCCGCTTTGGCCATGGAGCTCGACCTCCAACCCAGGGCTTGGGGTAGCTCTGGCTGCTCGAGTTTCGAGTTCGGCCTCAAGCTCGTAGCAATGGGAGCTTCGAGCTCGTGGCCATGGTGGCCCAAGCTTTAAACTCCAGTCCATAGCCGCTAGATTAGAGAGAGGAATGGAGGAACTTCTTGCTGAAGCCTTATTGAGCGGGGACGCTGGAGCACAAATTCAGGTGCTATCGAGCTTGGCAAAGTCAACAGTAAACGCACAAGGTGACCAACCACGGCATGATGTCTCCTGCAAAATCGCTGCGAATCCCCTGAGATCGCCGTCTCACTGCAAACGAAGCTCGACCAAGTCTCCACGCTCCTAAACCTCGGGACCACGCGCCGAATCACCCCCCACCCCCCCCAAAAAAAAAAAAAAATCGTTGCCACTCCTCAACCTGAAGTGGGCATGAGCCTTGAGCTCGAGCCATGGCGGACGGAAGAGGAAGGGAAAAAGAGAAGTATGGAGAGGAAGACAGAGAGAGTGCCACGGTCAGTAACAACGAAGGGGAGGAGAGAGAGTGAGAGGGAAGGGCCACATGTCGACTATATAGTTGAGTGTTTTATTGATGACGTGGAATATGACTTGCCCCCAATATGATGCAATTTTTGTTTCTCTACTGTAAAGAAGGGGAGGGACATTTCTTGTTGACTTCTTGAGAAATGCTGGACATACGGAGTAGATTATCAAATTCAGTCCAGTAATGAGGTGCGCTCACTATTGTTGTCGCCTTCAAAAACTCAAGCTCGAGGTTTGGTTTGGTAAGATCAGCAGCTCAACCACAATCGCTAAATGGAAAATATCTTACGAGTTTTCATCCAACAATGTGCAAAATGCAAGAGGGAAAAAAGATTTAAAACACCTAGAAAGGTGATTGAAGGTACCTACATTAATAAAGAAAAGCACATTCATTTGGAATGTTTCCATAAGCGGTTGTATACTTGCTGTTGCATGCTTAGTGCCACAATGATGAGAACAATAATTTATCGACACCTAAATTTTGATTATCATATTTAGTAAAAATTAGGGGTTGGTCCGACCTTTAAATAATAATACCATTAGCATAGTTCATATTGCATTTTAATTTATATTTGCATCACATGGAATCTCATGGCACAAACGCGACGCTATCACGTACCATCATATATGCAATTGAAGGAATTTCTCAAGGGTATAGTCGACATGGCAAGTTAAAATTTGCACTCAACTCATGATTGATGAAATTCGATTCGCAATTATTGGCAATTATCAATAGAAGTTTATTAGTTAATCTTCAAGAGATAAATTGGGATTAAATAATTTTGAAATCAAATAAAAGTAGCAAAATCTGGAGGATGAAGAAGGCTTTTAGACATAAGAAATATCAGCACTTAAGTCATCTTTTGAGCTTCAAATGGAGTTCGGCCGCATTAAAAGAGAGACGAAGAGTGTTCACAGAAAAAGTGGAGAGCTTGTACTCTCTCTCTCTCTCCCTGAAATATTGATAAGAAAAGTCAAGGGAGGGGAACAACATCTTGCACAAAAAGACAAAAAGGGGTCTAAAAGGGCAGCGTTGTGCTGCGGTTAGAACGAATGGGAGAAAGCGCTGGTGCACTAGAAGACAAAATGAGGGGCTCCCATTTTTTATGATTATATTTTTATTGTGGGGGGTAAAATGGTCATTGTGAAAGGTTTGGTTTCTTTCCCCTCTCTAGTCCACTGTAGCCAGCCGCGCGAAGGAGCAATAAAGGAGAGGCGTGGGTTTTCTATCTCAGCTCTCGGGAATGGCCGCCGCACAGTAGGGTTCGAGTGGTTTTAACCGCACAGTGATTTCCTAGAGAGCCGCGTCGTGAAGACAGGAAATCGAGCAGCCGTGCGAAGAGAGCTCCTATCCGTGGGGGGCAGAGCTAGAGCCATTTACATCCAATTGAATAGTTTTATTTATAAACACTTTATATGAAAATACTTAAATGTATGAACGATTATAAATTTTAAATCTCTCGTTATAGTGAATTATTCATTATTGACTCTTCCCATAGATGTAGGTATTAATATTAGGATCAAGCTAGATAATTTTTTTTATGTCATTTATTATTCTTTGTCTATTTCTTTGGTAATTTTATAAGATCTTTTATCAGTTTCGCGTTGATATTACAACAACTTTCTTACCCAATTGAGACCATAGGCTCCTATTTTCAAGAAAAAAAAGGTACAAGTTGTTTTTAATAGATTGGGTATGGTGTTTGTTTATGGTTAGATAAATAAGCAACTATAGTGTCATTTTCTTAGTTAGAAAAATGATTAGTCATAATCTTCATTATATCAATATCACTAATTAATTGTCATAATAAAAGTTTTGCTTTTAGTTATTTCAGCAAACACAAGAAGAACTCATGTCAACACCAGAAGTGTTCGACCAAAAAAAAAAAAAAAAAACACCAGAAGTGCAAAATGGTGTCATGCTATCCAACGACGAAGAATGTGAAAGAGAAGCTGCCGTAGATGAACCGAAAGGAAATCAAATTGACGAAGATATTGTAATAAAACCGAGGCAAGGAATGGTACTCAATTCCGTAGAGGAACTCTTAAGAGTACTACAAAAGATAGGCTAAACAAGTGGGATTTGGTGTCCCAAGGAGGAGCTCGCAAAATGGAGATGACGGTAAGATCTAATACTTGACTTTTGCATGTTCTCGTCGTGGAAAGAGTATGTGTAGATCGGTTAACGTTGTCAAGCCAAGGCCTGTGTCAGGAACAATGTGATAGCAAAGATTGGTGCTTGTTTTATGTCCAGATGGAAAGTACAGAATATCATCTTCCCAACTTGACCACAATCGTTTAGTTCAAAAAAAAAAAAAAAAAACTTGACCACAACCGTAACTTGAATCCTAGGAAAGGTCGTGATCAAGGATGCTCCAAGAAGTTATATGCTCATGTGAAAAGACGGCTTGAATTGAAATGATAGAGATAGTATAAGAATCGACAAGAATTTCTTTTTTCGCCTGTTGTTGAGACGAGGTTTTGCAAATCTTAAATTTGGTGAAAAAGAAGGTCAAAATTTCATTGAAAATGCAAGAAAGTTAAGACTTGGAACTGGAGATGGCGAAGCCATTCATAACTATTTTGTTGGGATGCAAAGCAGAAATGACAGTTTTTTTCTAGGGACAGGTTTGGATAACAGTTCCAGGACATTCAGCATCACACCGAGTGTCAGCACCAATCCTCCCAAAAATTTATACACAGAATTGTGTAAACATGGAATTTCCTTATACATCTACTCGGGCAACATAGAACAAATTAAAGGTCAATCTACTTTCGAATAACTACTATATATTAGAAAGAAAAAAAAGAGAGAACTAATTTCAAACTCAAGTATGGGACGGGCTCGGAGGGGGTCATACAATGGAGGCAGGCTCTCTCTGAATCCACCAATGTATGGGAACGCATCTGTATGATGGTTGATCCCCAATTTCAAACTCATTTATCTTCTATCAAAAATAATTTTAATTGCCTGGGAGAGGAAGTGTCAAGACTTGACTAGCTTAACACCAAGACCTAACTTGAATTGAGAAACCTGCGCTCTAAAGTCGAGTCCAACGCATCCTTTCAGAACTTTCTGCATTTCATCCATAAGATATATTGATCGAATAAAATGATCTATATTCAATGGCACCAATATGTAAAATTATCCAGCAATAGTAAAGTTGGATGGTAAAGTCTAATATGAATTGAAGAGTATATATAGGAACCTGGCATTCTTCGCCCTACTCAATAAGAGCATATGCTTTGTGCGTGTCCACCATAAATTTCATCGCTACCAAAGCCATTATTGACTAGAAAAGACTGAACTTAATCAGAAATTTCTGGCCCGTTTAAAACTCCTCTTATCAGATTATGCTGTACACTTCAGGCTAGATAATGACTAATACTTCATAATCATCCATACCTCTCTCCCTCTTTTGTTTCAACAGGAATGAAGATGATTGGATCCTGGCATTGTTGAAGAGAGAGAAAAATGATGGGAGAGATCGGATGTAAACTAGAATGAAGATCCTCGTAATTACAGTTTGGTCAGACAGAATAGCTATTTCACTAGAGAGATTGGTGTGCGACATTGCTGCTTCAGCTAAAGGTCAAGAACAGAAGTTTTCAATGTAGAATATTTTAGTTGCTTAAAACTGTTTAGAAACTTGAGAATTAGCACAGACAAGGGAGGACACATCACAGCGAAAACTAAGAAAAGTAAATTGTTGGTTAAAGTAAGTGGCAGTGAATGGAGTTTTGTGATAATGTGACTCAACCATAGAATATCCTCTTACATAAGTATAGCCATACTCTGTCACAGAAACTGACACAACGGCAAGAAAATGCCACATAGAGGGTAATTGTTTGGATGCACAGCGAAATACCATTCTGAAAAATAGGAAGGAATTTGAATTTATTTCTAAGTGTTTGAAGGTATATACACCATGAATTTGCTAAAAACCAGAGAGATTTCAACCAATTGATGCCTGTGGCATAAAACATATGGAGCTACTTGCTTGTTCAAACTTCCATAAATACGGAACATCCAAAAGCTTTGCAAAAGAGTAAAATTAACACCAGCCAGCTCAATTTGGTTAAAGGCAGAAACAGAGCTACATCTAAGAAACTTCAAAAAGCTAACCTTCACATCAAATTGTATTGCTACTACAATCTTGCATGATAAGCATTCCGACTAGCATAAAAGGGGGAAACTTGAAGAGATTAATAGACTTAAAGAGATTAATAGACACATAAACATGAAAGAGAGAGCAAAAAGCCAGAACTTCAGTCTCCTTGTGCATTGACACTGATACTTCGTATTGTGATGCAATAAGTAATATGGAAACAAAAAAAAAATAGGATCCACAGGAGTGAAGCGCAAAAAAGCAATACAACTCTAGCAGATTTTAGAGCACAAGATCATAGTGACTCAAAAAATACTTACATTGAGGCCAAAAAACAAGATCTACATAACTTCTTTCAATATCCATTTATATTTCAGCATTTGGATAACTCCCAATTGCCTAAAGCTAAATTTGGCTGCAAAATTTCGAATTTGCGGCTTCTAGCTAATAGAAATGGCACATGTATAATTTTGGGCATCTGCAAATTAGTCCCTTACAATTCACAATTTAGAATTAGCACTAGCCAAATCAACAATTATCATCCATCTTTTATCACAAACCTAGATGAAATTGCTTTATCGCCACATATCCACAGAAGCACATCAGAAAATGGACAAGAGGGTCATAATGACCTCACCAGGAAACAGCACAACTACTAAAGTTGCTGAAAGCGAAGTACAAAAAAATCATTTAGCAAATGCGACAGGTTACATTCAACATTATATCAAATATTCCAAACTAAATGCAATCCAGAGGTGGACCTTTCTACCATGAATCAGGAATATCTCCGATAACCGAGATAATCTGTAACAACTTGAGGCATTTCCTAAGGGCAATTCATGTTGGTATAGAACCCTTACATCATTCTCCGCTTGCATGCATATAAGGCGAAACCTACACCTTCTTAATGTTGCTTTTGATACCTCGAATGAAACCTCAAAAAGACTCTACTCAACCTCTAGCATCTCATTGAGCTCATCAAATGAACGGCGTGTAATATGGTTAAACCATAAGTGATGAAACTGTAATGAAGAGAATGTTCTTGTATCATAATTACTATGAACACGATTCGCCAATACCCGAACCTCACAGGAAATGCTAGCCTCAATTCCTTCCTCCAATCCAAAAGCAATACAGAGAGCTAATCCAAGGATACTCCCATGCAAATCTCGGGATACCAAGAAAGAGACAAAATGTTCTTACACTTTGGATAAACCAACATGCTATCTCTCTTCTAGGAAGCATAGTAACTGTGTACTGACCCATCTCACGAACATCCTGCTATAGCAAATCTATTAAATCAGAATCCCACCAGTTCATGCATACAAGTAATATTAGCCAGGTTAATACCCTCACGAACCAATCCATGACATGAATCTAAGTGAACATACACTAACATGGAGTACTGAATGCACTGATTAGGCAACTTTGGAAATCTGGACAATTCATTGCAGCCATTTGCTTCTAGGCTGCAAATGTTTTGGTGGGAGCTCTAGGATTTCCTGTAGCAACTTGCAATCATCTAATTTTTCAAGAACCATCAACTCCTTAAACTTGCAAATGCATGTAGGAAGTCTAACAAAGTTATTTCCTAAGAGATGCCAAATATTTACGGAAGAGAAGCGGGTGCGACTCTGAAGGAATTCTGCCTCTGATAGATTGCACCGACAAGTAGACCAGATTTGGAAATCCACGTCTACCATTAGGGAGATTGGATTTCTCACTGCTCTTTGGAAACAAGCCAAATAATGAAAAACCATCAAGAGAAAGGTGCTCTAGACTTTGCATCTCGTAAATGCTACTAGGAGGACTGATAAGACTTTTGCACGAATTCAACAGCAAAAACTTAACAGAGATTAGGTTTTCAATTGATGCAGGAAGTTATTTTATAGAGGTCTGAGATAAATAAAGTTTTGTTTAGCTCTCCATATCCTTAATATCAGGAAACTTATCAGCTAAGAGTAGCCAATTGCATCAACTGTTTGTTCGGCTTCAGTTTGCTTGAAAGCTCCTTGAGTTTCAAGCACCTACTTAAGTTCAATGTCTCCAAATTTGGCACCTCTGAGAAGTTCGGAACACTAATCAACAACTTACAGCAGCTGAAATTCAGGAACTTCAAATTTCTATAAAGCAACAGCAAATTAAAAATAACATGCTTTTATCAAATTAAACAAAGAGAATGCTTGTGTCATAATTACTATGAGCATGTAAGACAGACCTTTAAGTTGTCTCCTAATTATTTAATCCAGCTGTTATGCACATCAAACCAAACAACTTTCTTTGGACCAGCACTAAACTTCAAAGTTGATAAAGGATATTCCATTCAAGCCACCTAAAGTCATTAGGAAGACATATGGGACCTCCGTTGACCAGTGCATTCAGAACTAGGAGCAATCTGAGTCTCCTTATAAGTGTGAAAGTATTGGGATTTATGTCTAGCTCTTCCTGTGTTGGCAAGTCCAGCACTATGCCTTTAATAGCATTGGTTATCTACTAAGGAAAAGAAAATAATCATCATTACCCAACCCGAATTAGGTAAAAGTGTGTATTTAAAGAAGATAAGATTATCAATGGTTTCATGAGAAGCTCTCCCTATATCCTCCGATAACACTTTAGAAACATCATCATAGCACCATAACCTACTCTATTTCCCAGGTTCATCTGGACACCCTTGTCTTACAATATCCTACATCAGCTGAATCAGGTCATGCTTTTGTATTGTTCTCTGATTCTCAACGGTTACTAAAGATCTATCTATTAAACTTTGAATCTGAATTAATGTCTTTAACTATCAAGAACTCTGGTTACAGAATCACTATCCCTCCCCTTAAAGAAGCATGCAATCTCAAGAAAAATGTCCTCATCATTGTCCTCCAATGCATCAAAACTTATCTTCAAAACACTGTCTGTATCTTTATTAGGAATTTCAGCAAGTTAACCCAACATAGTGTCCCATTCCCTTTTGCTCCTACCACATAAAAATGGACCTGACAACACAATTGCTAAAGGAAGGCCATTAACATAGGCCATAATATTATCTATGGTATCTCCTTGCTTATTCTTTTTTCTTTTATCTTGGAAGAGCATCTGAACTAAAACTTCAAAAGCTTCACCTTGATCTAATGATTTAACTTCATATACCTGATCTATCCCGTGAGAAGTCAGTAAATGTTTATCTCTTGTCATAATAATGATCGTGCTCCCTTTTCCAAACCATTTCACATTCTATAGCGAGTACATTCAACTGGTCCCCATGATCCACATCATCAAGCACGAGCAGAATCTTCTTGTAGCAAAGTCTATCTCGTATCAGGTTAAAGCCTCCATCCACACTGAAGACCACCAACTTTTATTTCCACAATATCTCAGATAAGAGTGCTTTCTACAAATGAACTGGGTCGTCAGGTTTACTGCAAGTTTCTCTAACATTTGTTGGAAAGCAACCTACACCAAACCTGTACTTAACAAAGATCTTACATTCTCTACCAGCAACCTACACCAAACCAAAGTAGCAAAGGGAGTGGGAATAAATGGCAATATACAATCCATTGAACTAAATAAAAACCGACACGAAGAAAACAATCAATCTGTAACATTCCGAAACATGACTCTTAACGCACTAATCGATCCCATCAAGTATCAACAGATTAGTGAATTCAATATTCTTTAATAGGGTCGAACAGGAATACCGTGATTACCCATGGTCATAATAATGCCAATTGCACAAATCGGTGACTGGCCAATGCCTTGCCATAACACCCCCCCCTCTCTCTGCCATCGAATCTCCCCGACTCCACTCCGTAGAACAGGGGCAACACCAGCTGCCCCCTTAAGCCTCTTCCACTCCATCACCTTCCTTCACCGAGCTCATCAAATCACCACCGAGACGAAGCGTGGTCCTCAGACAAGATGAGCACGGCGATCCGCGACTCCTCAACGGCCTTCGTGACCGCCCGGCGGGACCTCGCGCCTCGAGCCCTCGCTGTCGCTACAGGCGTCGATGCCGCCGTGAAGGGAGGAAGCTGGTGCGGACATCCTCGCCTCTGAAGCGGAGGAAGACGTCGAACCGCCATCTTGCTTTGGAAGAGGAAGGAGACGACGACGACGACGACGACGACATTGGAAGATATAATGTGATGCTTTTTCCGCTTCAATTTTTTTCCTGAAACGACGAGGAGTTAAAATTTGAGTTGAATTGTTGGTTTTATGATTTACGAAAGACGGAAAAATGACTTCGTTTTTTTATATAAATTATTCAAATCGAATAGTAAAATCGATCATGGGCCTTCACTAGAATTTCACAGATACGTATCTCTCATAAGCCTATCTCGTCAGCATTGTTTCTTATATGTAAATGCTAGTTTGAAAATGAATTTAGTTACGGTTGCATTATGTGGAAGGTTATGGCAATTGTGACAAAAGCTATAGTTGATAATACAGAGCCTTCAAACTTCTCATCTCTTTGACAGATCTGCAATTGACTTGGAATCTTGGAGATTTCATATAATTTTTTAGAACGTATACACTCAATTAATATCTAGTGATATTATCTTTTGAATTTTATTTCGTTTTTTTTTTTATATTTCCAGAGGGGAACACAACCATCATATATATCGGCTAAGAGCAGATTATTTATTCGACAGATGACCTAGTGCTGCAGAGAAAAACTGCTCCGGTCAATTGAGTTCAAACCCGATCATTATCAAGTAAGTAGTTTTACAATTCTTTAGCGTGATCCTTTCATATATTGCCTGAGAGTTTAGTGAGGTCGCTCACCACTGATGACTCGAACTATTGCATAGAGGTCTCCGTGTTGATTTAGATGGCGAGTGATAAGGTCTTCCATCAGTTTCTATGTTTGAGCAGCCGCTCATGCACTCATTTTCATTGCTTAAACACACGTGTATACATATGTTTGGCCGCATCTATAGGATGGTGTGGCAACAGTAAAGGAAAGCAGGAAACATTCGTTTCTTGTACCCTTGCTCTATAGCTAGGGAGACAGAACTTAGGGACGTGACTGAGTTCCCTATAAGGCAAGAAAGCCCTCACAGACTGATATAGACTCCACTGTGATTGATCCGTTCCTGTGTCTCTCATGCATTAATAAAGTTGATTAGTTCTCTAGTAGCTTGCTATGCAGAAAAGTGACCGCCTCTTTTAGTTGCAGTCCAATTTCTTGAGTTTAGATGCCGATGTTTGAGGAGGGACCCGCCAGAACAACAAAAGTCTTGGCTTTGACGAATATTTTGGAATCTTGTCGTCATTTTCCTTTCAAATTTTTTTCGATCGAATTGTTTACATCAGCGTATAACTTTTTGTTTCGTTAATTTTTCCAAGCTATTAGCTGATCGTTTTCAAGCATAATAAAGGAAGTTATAAGTCCATAGTGAAGAAAGGGATATGGGAAAATTCATCACCCCATCATCTTTGATTGTTTGTCTACTCCTCTCTTACTCTGGTGATCGCACCAAAATTTAAGAGACCTGTGAATGATAGTGGTTCGATCTTACTGCCCTCAAGAAGTGCTTCGTGGTCAAAATTTTCACCCGGGATAGCCCTAAAGTGGCATAAAATGAGAAATCGGCCTATTATTATTATTTTTTTCCAAATAATCTTTCATTGGAAGGAGCATCGGTACCATCTACAAGGGTCATAAAGGGTGAACTTGGCCTACTCTACAAGTCGCCAAAGATGGGAAATTCAGAGAGGGGGTTTTGTCCAAAAAAAGAGTAAACGGTGTCATGATTTAAAAACCTCGAGGAAGGTTTATGGAATTTTATTGGTTTGCAGCTGGAAATCTGTAATGAAGATGTTGAAAGGGAGAATAATCAAAGTCACTTTTTGTGATTCTTTACATGGCAGAGAGCTGAGAGTTGTTATTTGAAAGATAGTTTTATAGTTGACTGTCTGGAAATATGTTATCCTGCATTTAGTGATCGTGCTCTATTGATATTCCGTACAGATTTCTAGCATGACGACATGATACCCGAGGACCCTTTCTTAAATCAACGTTTGATGGTTGCATGATTTTCCCCTCGGCTAAACCAAAATCATTCCAACGCTTCACTCGAAGGATCGGAGTCCCCAACTTCCAAGGGTAACGTTGGTGATCTAGACTCATCGATACACGCACTTAATAGTCAGATCTCACTTCGTTCGCTGGCGAAGGTCGCTGGATGCGCCGCCCCACAGCCCAACTCAAACCTTCTCTCTCTAGGGTCCCGAGCCCTCATTTTCCATCAATGGGGTCTTTTTCTTCTTTCTTTTTTGTTTGGCTTGTTTCTTTTCTTTTATATTAATATTTATTTATTTTGAATTGATGATGAGTTTGGAAAAGTGCATTAATGTTGTGCTGATGTGGCTTTCCGTATATCAATATTTCCGTCCATATACACAACATGGACTAAATTGAAAATAAAAAATGGGTAATATTAGAGTTATTGGTATGTGGATACACAAATTTTTGAAGCCTATAAATTTTATACGAATAGCCCTATTTTTTTGTTTTCTCTTCTCTTTCTGTTTCATTTTATTATTAAATTATGATATTTGGCATTTAAGATTCCAGAGTGTGATTTTGATTGATGACGTGTTAGGTTTGTCATCTTTTATTGTTTCTTATGATTTTTATTCGTTCTATGTATCTGATTTGTGCTTGCCTGAGATGGGTTGTACCTATTTTGTCTCCATCCACCCACCAATCAATAACAGTTTGATTAACTAGAAGACATGGTTGAAGGGCTCTGATTTGCAGATAGCACAAGCTGTTATTAATAGATTGCTGCCGCGTTGGTTTACGATTATACCAATAAACTACTATAGCATCATATTCTTATTTAGAAAAATCACCTGCTACAATCTTCAACATATCGACATTTCTAATTAATTGTCGTACTGACATTTTTGTTTTCCATAATTTTAGTAAACGATGGCACAGTATCTAATGACGAAGAATGTGAAACAGAAGCTACTGGTGATGAGCCAAAAGAAAATCATATTGACGAAGAAAATGTGATAGAACTAGAGAAGAAATGGTATTTTAACTCATATGTTGTTGAGGTAGGAGGGTATGAAAATCTTTGTTGAGAAGGATTGGAAAGGCAAGAAGTTAAGGCTTGGCTTTCTTTGATGGGAGGAACTATCACCACCTACCAGGACAAGGCAATTCAAAATGCAGTTGAGCGCGTGTCTTGCAATTCTAAGCATCGATGGTGGTTACGGCATATCATGAAAAGAGATCCTAGAAAATTAGGTAGATATACTGAGTTTTCAACCTATCAAGGTGGCTTTACATACTAGTGCCTATGATCCTTAACTGTTGAAGAATCTAAAATAGCTTGGGGATGTATGTTTGAGCAATTGATCTTCGTGAAAATGAATGGTGTGGCTAACGACATCATTGGGTTCCTATTTATGTGAAAGATGGTTTTTGGATGGGAATGTCTACCATGCAAATAAGTGAAAGTATGAACTCTTTCTTTGATGGGTACATGACCGCGAATTGAGAAAAGGTGGAAAAGTAAAACTTAGAGGAACGTAACTCTTTTAACCCCAGAACCCTACTCAGAACACAACATGGCATTGATAAGCAATTTCAAGATGTTTTGCACGAATAGCGAGTCCACATAATTTGTTGAAACGGAATACATGTTTGTTATTCAACTCCGGCAAAAAATTGGAGGTTCCATTTCCACCGATAATGTTCCCCATGAAATTGAACTTGGTGATGGAAAAAGGTTATGTCGATTATGAAGTGTACTTTTGTTGGGATATAATATGCGGAAATGACAGGATCTTGCAATTTACGTCAACGTGAAATCGTCGGAGAACTAAACGAGAAAAATAAGGACACCAGAAATTTACGTGATTTGGTCCGAGTATCAGTACCTACGTCCACGGAAAGAGCCAGCAGTAAATAATTTACTATAATCGGAAAATCAGAGTTTACATTACACCTAAATTTAATCTCAAATCCAAAATGTTTATAAATAAATAATTTATTTGGAGATAAATTCACCGCATAAAATTACCACGCATTCAAGCTCAAAGTTTAACGCACTACGTAGGGTTTTTTCCGCCGTAAAAGGAAACCTCCTGGAGATGCCGCACTTTATATATATGTGCGCCCAAGAAAAGAGTTTTACCTGGGCCCACTTCTGGCTCTACGTGCAGCTCTCCTCTCTTGACATGGAATATGTGCGCGTGTGTGCCCAAGGTCAAAAGTTTGACCTTGGGCCCCACCTCTTTCTGTTCACGTGAGAGTTTCACGCCAAAAGGAATTCGGCAGCGCCAGAAAAGGAACGGGAGACCTGGGCCCACTTTTGTTTTATACGCGTGCACCTTCACGCTCCTTATTCGTGCCACGATTTGATTTCTTTTTTCGGATTCCACTGGCTTCTCATCAAAGAAGAAACTTTGCTTCAATTTATTTTATATTTCTCTTTTGTAAATCTTGAGAGTCAAGGCGAATCGCGTTTTACAAAAGCTCAAACTCGAGTCGTAATTAAACCACGGGGGTTCGCAGGTGGCCACCCTTCCATCGTCTTGGAAGGGGGAGGTTGGGGTTCCAAATCCCCACCTTCTCGGGGTGGGGTGGGGACGATTTCATTTGAGTGGGCCATTCCCACGCCCCGCAAGCAAGCAGGCAAAAGTCTAGAAGTGAGTGTTAGAGTAGGATTAGCGTAGGGCCGATAAAAAAAAAAAAAAAAAAAACTCGAGCCATAATTTAACAACTTTAATGACGAGGAGTGAGAAATGGAGCGCAAGTGCTACTTTTTTGAATCCTGAATTCATTGATGGGCTTGCTTCTTTTTGGGGAGGAGGGGTAGTTTAAAGCTAAATTCAGTTTGGTAGAATCACAGAAACCTGGTTGACGTAACAGAGAGTTTTTACAGATGAAAGAGAGATGGGACAAGCACTAGCTGTAGTAGATAATCTCGTTCACTCATATGTTAATGGCTTTGGAAGCTCTAAACTCTCATTCTATGATTAAGCTGTCATTCTTTTAGACCTTTTTGAAGAAGGTTCTGTTACTAATATGTTTACTTCCATTGTGGGTAATGTATTTGGGTTCAAAGCCCTGCTCGCTCTACGTCTAATTTATGCATGATCTTGTCCATTCTTACCTCAGTGGAATTTTGGACCAAACAAAGCAGTCCAAGGGACTCTTCGTCACCCTCGCTCTTCAATCATCAATGACTACATTGACTAGATAGATCGGTGCACGACATTGCTGTTTCAACTGTAAGAATTTGTCTTTCCATGTACGAGATTTTAGTTGCTTAAAACTGTTTGTTGTAAATTGAGACACTTCGCAGCAAAAACCAAGTACCGTGTCTAAATAATGTTAAAGAAAGTGGGAGGCTATAGAGCTTTAAGATAACGTGGTTCAAAAACAAGCAAGCGACCTGCTACAAGCTCGAAACCTTTCAGCTCAAAGAAGCCTCCAGTTACGTCACAAGACTAGTGCACCTATTTCATGCAATCTGTGTAGTAACAACAAAGGAATCAACTAGATCACAATATAAAAACCAACAACTTTATACGTTTGAGAAGAAAAACGAACAGAACCTACCAATAAGGTGAGATTAAAAATAAACTCGCCTCCCAAACTAAATATGAATAGTTCTCATCCACAACAGTTAACAAGACCCAACAACAGCACGCCGATTTTATTCAGGCATTACACCGATGGACAGCAACGATACTCTCAGAAAATTTTACACGAAATGGTGTGACAATGGAATAAAATTATCCATCTAAATTGACCAGGACATCTCATATAATAGAAAAACGGCAAAACTAATTTCAGAAAACTAGTAGTTAAAAAATTAAATCCGTGAATTATACAATGGTAACAGTTTTTTTTTTTTTTTAACAGATACAATGGTAACAGTTAACAAAATCACAAACACCCAGTCGACGTTGCAGAGAGGGTTTTCTTCATACGAAAGAGATTAAGGGACAAGCACTGACTACAGGAGAGATAATCCTGTTCCCACAGTTGTCATTGGCTTTGGAAGCTCTGAACTCTCGCTCTATGGATAAGCCATCAGTCAAAGTCATGGATGATTTTGCTCATTCTTACCTAGTGGAATTTTGGACTGAAAAAGCAGTCCAAGGGGCTCTGTCACCCTCGCTCTCTGCCTCATTAATCATCAATCACTAGAGAGATCCTTGTATGACATCCTTGATTCAGCTAAATTTCATGAATCTGTAGGAAGTTGTCTTTCAGTGTACAAGACTTTAGCTGCTTGAAACTATTGTGGAAACTTGAGACTCAACATGGACATGGTAAGACACTGAAGAATTAACACGGGATTCCAATCAGACTCGTCCAAAAACGAAAACTTGCTGTGACATCAGTAAATTATATGTAAATAACACATAACTAAGCCTGTTGTGCAGAACATGACATTTATTAAGGAGATAAGGATACAATTGCGAAGGAATCAATAAGAAACAACATATCCGTGAGTGATCTCTTTAAGCCCCTACCCCTTCCCGCTTAATCTGTTTCATTGTCCCTGGTTTCCAGTTCCTCTCTATGCATGTGACATTTGCGTAAGTACTCTCTTCGATGATGTCTCGGCATAAAAGGCAGCTTTATCTCTAAATCTGCTGGATCAAGAGAATCCTCACAGAGGGAAGCTAAATTTACAAATTGATTGTCTTCTAGCACAACTTTCAAATCATCCTCTAATTCCCTGCATCTTATCACATATCCAAACTTTTTCATGGTTCCGCCCAATACTTTAAGTTTAAGGCTGAATCGTAAATCTCTCTCGTCAAATTGACCAAAATCAATTCCCCCCTCCAACAGTCCCCACAGCACATTTGGTTTGAGATATTGAATCCACATATGATCTGAATCAAATGAACCGAGAGTTCCTGATAGCACATTCCGCCTTTGGCCATTAACATGTGGCACAATATCGAAAGATATTTCCTTTTTTCCATCTTCTACACTGAAAACAACACATAGAACCAATCCTAGGAACTTGTCATACAAGTCTTGTGAAGCCATGAAAGATATGGTACCGTCTTCAACACGCACAAACTCCTCTGGCATCCCTCCTCTAGGGACAACATTTTGATAAGCACGATCAATCAGGGAATAGCGATAGTTCTGTTAAATGAGTAAATAGTTAGAAGAACTCAAGTTTGTAATTAAGTACGAGTAGAAGAGCTTGATTTGAGCATATTCCTAGTAATTCAACCTAAGTTGGAATTCTATAATAATTAGATGTATTGATCCTTGCTTTTGTTATATTACATATAGGGTGCATAATCACCCTAGATTAATTTGTTTATCTAGCATTTTTTGTTTTTGCATTATAAGACACACAAAGCGCTAAACATAGACTCTGTATGTTTCTCTCTCACCCACACACAGACACAACCACGCACAGAGAGAGCGGCGAGAAAGTGGGGGAGGGGGGTTACGGGGAGGGAGAGAAGAGAGAGGAACCTGGAGTGGGAAGTCAGTCGCCCTAGATCCTTCGAGTATTAAATCACTTGAACTATTTTCCTCTCTATTGGATTTATTATCTAGTGAATCTTCTGTTTCACTTAGACTTTCTTCCACCGTGCTCGTCCAATTATCTTCATGTCGAACCTCATACAATAAAGCTCGATCCAGGGACTGATTATGTTGAAGAAAAATCTCCAAATCATTCTCTAATGGCTTGCATATTAGTCGAAATCCACATATTTTCACAATTGCATTACCCGATGCTCTAATGGTTAACATGAAACAATTCCAGCCATTTAGACCAATAGAGACTCGGTTCCACAGTAGCCTTGGTTCGTAACACCGAAGCTGCACATGATTGAAATCTGGTAGGTAAGGAATCGTCGTATCCATGTTATAGTTACCATTAATGGCTGGAATAATGCTCAATTGTCCATTCTCTTTTCCACATTTTGCTCGGACTACGACACAGAAAGCCAATCCTAAGAATTTTTCAAACAAGTCTTTTGAAGCCATGAAAGAAATATGACCCTCATTATTAGGAAGCAACCATTCTGGCATCTCTCCTCCAGGCATAATAAGTTTTCGACTACCAAAGAAATTATGAAACACCTGTCACAATGCACACTGTTAGATAGTTTTTTTTAAGTGAACAGTCTTATAGTTTAGCCATAGTTAGCAATAACATTACAAAGATTTTTGTACTTAATTGGTGGAAACAGGACATGTATTGTTGAAGATTTTGTAACTGGATGAACATATATTGTTGAAGTTTTTCATTGGGCGATCCTTGTAATGACACAAAGAACTAGAGTTCTATAGATAGAGAGAATATCATTCGCATTGCCTTATAGCCACCTCCACTACATATATACGCAGAATCACTTTCAAGATGTTTGCTTTTGTTAATTAGCCCACCGATTCAAGATTTTTGGCCTTTCACAGTACACAAGCACTCGATGCAGCCAACAGTACACAGTCTCATATCAATCAAAGAGAGAGGGAGAGTCTAACCTCATGCTTCAACATATCATCATAGCGGAAAATTACATGGACTCCTTCATGATATGAAGATAAGTCAACATTGTCAAAGTTACATATGTTTGAGGGCCTTTTACTTAGAGATTCGCAGCCAATTGCCCATTGACGTTGAAATTGCCCTGGAATATCGAGGATCTCTTGTATTCTTTGACAATACGAAATAGGTAAATAGGGCAACTTATATTGTTGCTCGCAAGCAAGAAGGTTAGTAAAATTGTTTCCAGCTAAAACCAAATGATTTAAAGAGGGAAAACAGGAAGGATCCTCCAGAATTCTACTTCCGATAAATTGCATCTGTTAAGGCTTAGCAACCACAACTTAGGAAATCCCATTTTCATATGGGGATCATTCGAATCCCCCTCCCACTTTGGAAATTGGACTAGTTTTGAGCAGCCGCAAAGCCATAGGAATTTAAGATTTTGCAACTTGTAAATGCTAGACGGAATGATTGCCAATTTGTTGCAATCATTTAAATCCATTTCCCCCAAAGAGACAAGATTTTCTATGGATTCAGGAAGTCCCTTAATTGAAGTTCTTTGTAAATGAAGTCCTCGCAAGGCTTTCATTTTATCCGAAAAATCGGGCAGTCTTTGTAACTTTGAGCAATCGTTAAGATTGAGAAGTTGAAGATTCTTGGACTGAAGCACGTTAGGGAGATGGTGGAGTTTTGAGCACCCACCTAAATTCAAAACTGTAACTTGTTGTGATATGAAACTGATTCGTGGGCACGCTCCAAGTTTTTGCACTCATAGAGATCCAATATCTCGAGATTTGGAGTACAATCGAGGTCCGGCATACAAACCAACGATTGGCATCCACTAAAGTTAATGAACTTTAGTTTTATGAAGTCCTGCAAGAACAAAGAAACCAACTTGGGTAGACATTCCAAATGAAAAAAGAAATGAGATAAGTATATAATTCAAAATTTGACTCTAATGAAGAAGCAATTATTTCTATCTATGCAGAGGCAAATAAATGGTTCTTATAGTTTTCCTGAACAAATTACATAGGGACGATTCTGTTATCCCATTGTATAAAATTGGAACACCTTTCCATGCTGGTAAAATTTGAAAGACATTGTTAATTGTCAAATTCCGTTGCCCACAAAATTTTGATTGAAAACTTGTTTAATAGTAATGCTTTGGTAAGTAACCAATACTTTTAAGTTGCCACATAGTTTTAAATTACAATCTATATCATTACGTAGCTTACCAATAAGTTAATGGCACTGACTTTTATAGAAAACTAGTATGATGCCCGTGCATTGCATGGATAAGATTATATTTACTACTTTGAATGTTGACATTGACGTGACTTTTTCGCAAGAGAGAAAAAACATGCACAGAAAATTATAACAAAATTAATATACACATCAATGAAAATCTTTCTAGAGCTTATATGGAATTATCAGATTTATCCTCTTATTAATAGAGAGGGTTAATATCATTAAAGACTCCAAACTGCTCCCCCATGACACATTTAGGATTAATTTTCTGCCTCACAAAAATCTCAAACTGGTACCTCGACCCAAAATGATCCTCCGTTACTATAATGCATGTATGTCAACACACGTGGTAGATGGTTGCAAGATGGACTTGATGTAGATAATAACAAATTCGACACAAAAAATTTACGTGTGATGATATTAAATCCAAACATAAAATAGTATTGGAAAAACTAAGGCGGACTTCGGTTTTTGGCACATAATGAGTACTACTCCTAATTCTTCGTACCCCGAAGGAGTCGTCCATCACTTGGATGCCCTTGGGCAATAACCTTTGCCCACCGTGCATGGCCTGAAAAAAATAGGAACACGTTGATTTGGGTCTCCCTTAATGGAATCTGACCAAAGCCCCAAAACATGTATCTTCTTGAATAGATTTTATGTGCAAAAGCTCCCATCAAAATGAAAAGCACTAATCGAGGAATTACATTGAATGATTTTCACCATTAATAACTTTAGTATCTGTATGTAGCGTCTTCCTCGCGTTCTAACCAAACGGACCAGTTGCCCATTTCTTTTGTTTTGACATGACCAGCCTATGAGTAAATCCGACGAGCCTAGATTCTCTGATGGATCTTTGTTTTTGAGGGCACTTTTCTTTGTCAGGTCCAACAACATGTAAAAGGCCGTGGGCTGTAGTTAGGATTAACTAACAAATCCAAGATGGACCAAAAGTGGGCCTCGGGATCATTGACTGGAAGGACATGGAATGGCCGAAGTGATTGGGCCAAGAAAGTGGTCATGGTAGACTCGTCCCCGGGATCAATAAAATTGGGCCCAACAACATAAACCCCACAAGGTGTTTGGACGGATGATCCCCTAAACTTCCAGGGCCTTATGATTATTTCTCAAATATGATTTAAATGATTTATTTGTAAAATATGAGCCAAATATGAATTTGATTTTTTTCATTTATTATTGTTTGTTAAATGTAAGTCAAATACGAGATGAGTTAGTTTCTTTTCAGAACTCATCATGAACAATCATATTTAAGCATATAATAATATATATATATTTCTAAATAGACTCTATATATAATACTCTATATATACAAAAAAAAAAATTTTTCAACATTATTACCAAATTTTGCATTACTCTATTAGAGAATTATGCAATAGAATATAAAGTTATATCAATTATTATCGAAAAAAGGGTAACAATTAGACACATAGGATAAAGATTTGCCAAATTGACCATAAAAACCGAACTATTTAGCAAAGCTCATGCGTGAGCATGCCACGTAGCTCAACCTTGCACAAGCTTCACCTATTTATTTATATATTATAACTCTTATTTGAGTCCATTTACTAACTTCTATTTGATTGTTTTGAAATTTTTAATTACTCTAACAATTAGCAACATTTATTTTTATGGTTGCCAACTTGTTAAAGTTATTAAATCATAAATGAAATTACCAACTTTAATTTTAGTGGTTTACCAATTTTCACGAGTTATATTATCATCTACTTTTAGCTTGGGGTGTTTGATAACTATATTAATTGCTTAAAATTAAAACTTTCTTTCGATAGTTGATTTCATTAAGTGCATTTGATAAACTCTACCTACACACCACTTTATTAATTGCTTTAAGTTGAAAATCACTTAATGTGATTAGCAAAAGAGGGCTGACTTAATTGGTTAAATGCAAAAGATATTCAATAAAAATTAAAATCTTACTAATTATATTGTCAAGATCTTCCAATATTGTTCACTATTTTATATTTGGTAAGAAATTAATCTAATATCATATGGATAAAATCCTTTTTTGTAATTTTCTAACATGAGATGGATAAAAACTTCTTGGGTTTAGGATGAAAAATAAAAGCCTTCATCAAGCTCCGTCACATTGATAAAATTGTTCATTCTCTATGAATAGTTAAATTTCATTTAGACATTCTAATATTTTATCAATTGAAACTTAACAAGTACCGTCCAAAGAGTAATGAGTACGTGGCTTCACAATTCTCTCATGGGAAGGGTCTTTAAAGATATTGGGACTATTGCATTAAAAGTCTACAAATCAAATAAAAAGTCTCATCGTATTGCTTAAGCACATTCTATATTCAAACATTAAATTACATACTGAGAAGTTTTTGTTTGATTTTCAGCTCAAAGTCAGGATGGTCTAAGCTCACTGTTGTTGTTGTCTTTTTTTTTTTTTTTTTTTTGTAAATGTACGGAAAACTTCTACTTTTCATCCCTATACTTTCATTATCCTTTTAATCAAGTCCTTCTACTTAAATAAATTGTATAATCAAATCTCTCCCGTACCAAATCTAGCCAATTTTAGCGGATGTGGCCGTTAGACTGACCCCGCAATATAATGTGGATTAAATATCACACATACGTCAACAATCATAGAATTAGCTTAAAATAGAAGCTAGTTAAACAGGTTATGGCATCTACCTCAAATCAATATTTATGAGAGCAACCGTGTAGGCAATATTTAATCCACATCATACTCCAACACCTTTGATGGTCATTTAGGCTGAATTTGATCAGATTTGATGCTGGTGAAACTTGATTAAACAATTTGCGTAAATAGAATGACTCAGAAAAATAAAAGACACATGGACATGGTTAGGAAAGCAGTTAAAGTACACTAATAAGAAATGAAGACTTTGTTACATGTATTTCAACTATAATCAACAAGTTGTTAGTTATAAGAAAGACTATTTACAAACGGAAGATTTTAACTGCATTGGATCTATGTACTAGATTGACAGCCTATATTTGATGCTTTAATATGTATAAAGAATATAGTAATTGCAGATGTTTTCCTCAGGATAAAAAATATCATTTGATTTAATACATACTGGAATAAGTAATGAACAAGGACCAAGTAAACATGCACCTTAAATTGTTTCGGCACTTCCTTGATCTTGCTATTCCGCATATCAAGTCCAACTAACTTCTTTGGACCATAGCCAAATTCTGGAATCAAGGCACAATTAGGCCATTCAAACCACCTTAACTGATTAGGGAGATGGATGGGACCTTGAAAAGGATTATCTACGTTATGCAAGATGAGCAACCTCAACCTTTTTATGTTTGTGAATGCATTAGGACCAATATACGTCTCTTTTGGCTTTGGTAGCTTCAAAACTATGGCTTTTATTGCATCTGTTCCCTGTATATTATTCCAATATGTTTAGGTTACTTTGTAACTATAGTAAACAAAGTCAAGGATAAGAATAGAATATGAATTCTTATGCACTAATAAATCTTACCGCATCTCCTGATAGAACATCAAGAACATCATCATATAGCCATAATCTACTGCGTTTGCCAGGATCATCACGACATTCTTCTTTAACAATATCCATACCCATCAATTGTATCAAGTCATGCATTTGTAAGGCCCCCCTCTCTTCACTAATCAATGAGCGCTCAATGAGAATTTGTAACCCAATAGTGGTGTCAAAATCACAACTATCAAGAACACTCTTAATGTATTCTATATTCAACCCCTTAAAGAAACAGACAATGTCGAGAAAAATCTCCTTTACATAGTCCTCCAATCCTTCATAACTTACCTTTAACACGTCATTGATTTTTTTGTGAGGACTTTTGGCCAGTTTTCCTAGAGTACTTTCCCATTGATGTTCTCCTCTACCGCACAAGAAAGAACCCAACACCTCAAGTGCCAAAGGAAGGCCTCTGGCATAATGTAAAACACTATCAACAAGATTGCTCCTTATTTTTATTTTTTGACTTCGTAGAAAAGCATGCTTTCTAAAAAGTTCAAGAGCTTCACCATCCTCAAGAGCTTTAACTTTATACAAATGATCCGAATCTACTCCATGAGAAGTTAGCAGATGCTTGTTTCTTGTTGTGATAATTATTCTACTTCCATTACCGAACCATTCACAATCTCCAGCCTAAAGCATTTAACTGGCGTTCATCGTCCACATCATCAAGAATAATGAGAACTTTCTTGTTGCAAAGTCTATCTTGAATCAATTGACTTCCTCCATCGATGCTAAAGATTGTTAATTCTTTCTGTAGTACCTGCAATAGCAATTTTTTTTGCAAATGAACCAAATCAATGGAACTTTTGGAATTCTCGCTAACTCGATCCAAGAAACTAGAACCTTGAAACTCTCTTGAAATAGTGTTATAAATGGCTTTAGCGATGGTTGTCTTCCCTACACCACCTTGTCCCCATAATCCTACCATAAGAATATCATCCTTGAACTGTAGATTTAGGATTGTTTGAAGCTCTTGTACTCGGGAATCTATCCCAACCGGATATTTGGCCACATACAATGGTGTTCGATCTAGTTGGGTTGAGATCTCCTGTATAATATGTCGTATAAGCCCTGCTTCATATCTGAGAAGGGAAAATTAGTTAAAAGTACTTTTAGAGCAAACCAAAAAAATGAATAAGTATTCAATGAGAATTCCGAGTAAGAAGCTAGTCACAATATATTTGGAAATGAATGTCCAAATATGTTTAACTAGCAAGATGCCCCAGTCTTAACGGATTTAAAGCTATATTCTTTGCGTTATTCTAAATGTTGTATGTTAATCTATTTTGCATATTAATAATTCAAGTTAATTGCTGGATATACTAAATTATTGATAGGCCTTGTTTTGATCTCTTTACAAAGTTCGTTGAAACTGACTTGTCTTTCCTTTAATTGTCCAAATGCCTACCCATTTATTTGGTATATTCCTTTTTTGTTTTGGTCATATCTGATAATTCTTTGCGAAGCAAATATCTGTGATAAAAATACCAACGTGAAAGTCCAAATTAGCATTGTCAATGGGGTAAATCAAGCATTATACCCTTTGGAACGATTTTAGGTGCACTTCTGAAAGTGGACAAATAAAGGCAGGCTCTTCGGCCGTTTGGACAAACACGGCCTATTGGTTCCTGTAGAAACCTATCTTCTTATTACTTTTTTGCTCTTTACAGCTTCAAGTATTTACAAAAATGCCATTAGGCCTTTTTATTATTTTTAAAAGGAAAAAAAAAACCCAGCTTTTCGTTCTTTCTTCTAAAAAAAAAAATAAATATACATTTCTAATTAATAAAATAGGCTGATAGAAAACCAGATATCTTCTCCTATGCATAATGGCTTACATTATGAAGTAAATATTCTCTTGACAAAATTTTTCTTTCAAGAAAATGACTATGTAGAAAGGGAGGGGTCTTTAATGAAAAGGCTTGATGTAATTGAATAAGAGACTAATATAAAGAATCCTGAGGGACAACCTTCAGATCTACTCCATTCATTTTAGGTCCTGCAAAAAGAGCAGCCAACTAGGCAGTCTTTAGAGGCTGAAGAATCTCAAATGATATTAGAATATCTGATTAGCTCTTAACAGGAAAAAGGACCTTATGTAAGCCCGATTATCCTCATAAAACAAAATTGTAATTTGTTCAAAGGATATTCATTAAGGCCTATACTTAGGCCTTGGTGCTTTTCTTTATCTTGATACTGAAAAACATGTGCATGAAAGGAAAGATAAATGGGTCACAATCATTTTCTATGATAACAAATGTAGGAGAATATAGACCAAGTAACATGCGAAGTATGTGGAGCCATTCTAGTAAGTAAGTTCTTATGATCTCAAACAAATTTTAGGTATAAAATAGCTAAGAGCTTAGCCACAGCTTCTCTGTCATTATGAACCTATTTATTGAATATGATAGTGTTCAATAAAAATACCTAAGATGAAAGTCCACAAGGCTCATGCTTGTCCATAAACATATCCACAAAAAAAGAATCTTTGTAGAGTTCTTAATGAAGACAACAATTTTCATTGCAAACCTGTTTATAAACCAATGGATGGGTAGGAACTCGCTAATTTAGACTCTAAGTTAGAATATTGAAATTGTTGCCAATTTTGAATACGCAAATTTTCGATGTTAGATAAAAGAGACACAAACCCTAAAGTAGTGAACGATCCTTATGCTTTATTAGTATCGAATTTTATTAAGGAGTTTCGTTTCATTTTATGAATATCTTTTGATCATTTTTTTTTATGGTGGTGCATATTGTTACTTGGGATAACTCAAATGTTTTAATAGTGAATATGATCTATATCGGTTGCGTTGCTTTACCACTTCCATTAGCTCACGAAATTAAAATTTTCCTTCTTCCCTCAATTTAGATTGGTATGCTTCATTTAATAAAATTAATTAACAGAAGACTGGCTTCTTAAGAATATTCTGTTTCATTTAGAGAAGAAAAACAAAAAAGAAAAAGAGCCCCATGGATACGCATCACGAGGAAGGGCAAAACTGGAAAAATAGGGGGTATCTGATTGGAATATTCTCCACTTTTAACGGTGTTAGTGAAGGACAATGGCTAGGTTTGTACCTCTGCTCCCCTCCGCCTTCGCCACTGCCCCACGGCCGTCGTCATTGCGTTCCCCCCGCCGTCGTGCCGTACTGGTCACCTTCGCGTGTTGTCGCAACTCTCTCTCTCTGTTTTTGTCCCGTCTCAGCCATCGCCGCCAGCCTCAGGTGACCATGGCCAACGGCTAGCGACCGTCGATCTGGGCTTGACACCTAGATCTGAGGTCGCGAGCTTAGAGTCGTCGAGGCCGCTTGACGCAGAGAGACAGAGGGGCTCAGGTGACGCGGCTGGGGTGGCGTGGGGATGTGCGCACTCGGGCGGCAGCGTGTCGAGAATCAGCGGAGGGTCGGAGAAGACAAACGGCTTGCATATGGTGCTCTAGTTCGTGTGCTCCGAACGTGTGCTCTGTGCTGTGTGTGTCTGACGAGAGTGTGTTCTTGAGAGAAAATAGTATCGAAAGATTTAGACCAACTGAAGTAGAAGAAGTGATGTACGTACCCATCGGTATGATGCCAGCCAGACAAGCTACCAGCATCAAGAAGAGCTTTTTGCCATCTCTTTACTTTTTCTGAATCCTTCCCGAACTTGACTTTATGCTCAGCAATAGCTTCTCCATAACTCTGTCTCTCCCCTTTACCTTTTCCTGGCGTTCTCACTTCTCTGGGTTCCACTTTGTAAAACACTGGAAAAACCACGAGGCCTCTTTGCTCCTTGCACTCCATGATTTTCACTGCCTCTTCCAAACACCACGGTGAAGAGGCATAGTTCTCCGAGAAAACGATGATCGCGATTTTTGATTCCTTGATTGCCTCCATAAGCGTGGTTGATATCTGCTCTCCCTTACCAAGTTCTTCACTGTCAATGTAAGTGTTTATTCCCGAATGGTCTAGAGCTGTGAAGAGATGATCGACAAAGTTGTTGCGGACATCCGTGCCTCTGAAACTGAGAAAGACATCATAACTCCTTCTACGCTTGGAAGAAGAAGAAGACTCCATTAGAATTAGGAGGATGTAAACAAAAAGCAATGAGCTGCCAAGTTCTGGTACTTTGTTTGAGGTAGTTTGCTCACCACTTGATTGTCTCGATATCCTCTTTATAGGCAGATGTTTAACTTTATTTTTCGTGGGTCAACAAAGACATAAGTTGGTCTTTTAATATTATTATTGTGCACCTTAGCCGCCTGAAAGTGTTGAAAATTTGCGCGTGCGACTTTTCTTCATCGAAGATAACATTTGCTGCGTCAGTAATTGTTGAGTTTGTTATTAATTGATTTGATGATTAATTTGCCCCGTCAACATAACATTATTTTTTGTGACAATAAGTTCATCCCGTCCTGGTTGGAGGCCCGTTTGATTGGTTGCTTTCTGGAAAGAAAAGCACTTGAATAGTGTTCAAAGGCGTATTAGGTAAATCCAATGGAAATTTCACTCATGACCTCCACAAAGCTATAAGCCACACGACGCAATCAGACATATAGTGTCGACATAAGTTGTTTTGATTTCACATCTCATCCAATGTGCATTGCCAAAGGAAAACGACATGAAGCCTCCGTGTCATTAACATTCAATGCATGTGAAGATGACGAGGCCAAATAAACAAAAAAAGTTGGAAGCATGGCAACAAGATTAGGGAGACGGCAAGTAGATAGGCCTTGGCAAATAATAGGTTAACACGTAGTAAAACCCAAATATGGGCATAGACTCAAGTGTAGAAAGAGCCAATGAATTTGGAGGGCATGTTAATGATAAGGGAAAAAATTACAAAAAACACTAAACTATGCCCAATGTGGTATATTTATCCTAAACTTTCTCTTGTGACCCAAAAATTCCAAATTTGTACATATATGACATATTTACTTGAACTTTTTTTTGACTTTAAAAACCTTAAATTATGTCCACTGTGATATATTTATCCTAAACTTTCTCTTGTGACCAAAAAAATCCAAATTTGTACATATATGACATATTTACTGACCTGTGAAGGTTCCATTATATGAATTTTCAGTCAAAATAACATCAAATTTATTTCATTTAAGTCACATATGTGTCATGTCAATGTGTTTTGCTTTTTAATGTTCATGTAGGCAGATTTTTAATGGTTCCCATTAATAGAATTTTGACGGAAGATTAATGAGTCACATCAATAGAAGTTTGGAATTTTTAGTATCATACACAAAAAGTTTAGATTAGTTTAGATTAGTTTAGATTAGACGTGTCGTGATGAGAATAGTTTCCCTGTGACTTTTGCCTAACAATAATAGAGACTAGAGAGGGATGCAATGGGATGGAAAAAGGGAAGGGGTCCATCAAATGGCACAAACGGACACTGCCAAAAAGATTAGCCTAACCCGCTCTGCCGTCTCAGCCTTTTTTTCCTTAACTTCTTTCCAATAGCCCCCACCGTCAAGTTTTTAGCTCTACGATTCGGCATCAAACATACATTGATTTATAATAAATTGAAAAGAACTTTAGCCCTTTGCCTTTTCTTTTTATTATATGGAAAATAGAATATCTCATCTCATCAAAAAGGGTCGGCGACTCCATTGGCTCCTGAACAAGATACACCGCTGTGGCCACGGAAGATGGCATTAGCACCCATTGGGATTTTGTCTTTCTTTTCTTTTCTTTTTCTTTTTTGCATATTATAAATAGTAAGTCATTGTCTACTACAAAGATACGCCATGTTTTACTTTGTTTTTTCCCCCTTAGATGCATATTAGAATATACGAGCCCTCACGCATGCGCTTTTGCTTCAATTGTTGGTCACTTCTTTTTCTTTTTTTAAAGTGACCAAAAAGTGAAATCGTTTGACGCATATTGAACAATTGAATTCTTATCTCATACAAAATAAAAAGAAAAACTAATCAATTAAAAACGAAATAATCTTGAAATTACGAAAAATACATCAGTGTAAAATCAGAATAAAATGTATAAGGCTCCATGAAAGAATCCAATTAGAATGTAAGAAGACAATCGCTAAAGACCAAAGTTCAAACAAACGAAACGCAATCCAAATTCTAGCAGTGGAATCTTTCATCGATTCATCCCTAGAAACACTTATCCAAGACGAATGACTTTCTTACGACAAAAAAAAAATGATGAATGACTTTCTTCATAGTAGGTCAACAAAATATTATTATTGGTCTTTTTCAAATGCCAGACCTGCGTTGCCTCCCAATTGAAAAACTTTGCTGTGGCTTCCAGGAAATGGCGTTTGCAACCGCTTGAGTATGCCTTCCTTTTTTATTATATTTTATTTTTGTAAATTATAAGTAACAGTTTGCGACTACTCGAAAGATATTTCAATTGAGTTTTTTTTTTTTTTTTTTTTTTTTAGTTATGTGTACGTTAAAGTATACTAGCCCTCATGTGCTCTTGCTTCGAAAGTTGGTCAATCATATTTATTAGATTTTTAAAATAATAAAAAATTGGAATCCTCGACACATGTTGAACAATTGAATTCTTACCTACCCAAATCTATCAGTAACTTAGCAAATGAAATTACAATTTGTCGCACCACATTTTAGTTGAAACCGCAGTCACTATGGAAAATGGGATAAAAAGCATCTAAAAAAATAAAATAGGATTAATTAAGGAAATGAGGTTAAACTAATTTTCTGCTTTTCGGGTTAAGCAGAATAGAGAGATTGATGAGGGAATTGGAGAGAAGGAAGGGGTGGGGCCCGCAGGGCTCGATAAGCTCCGCTTGACCTCCGTCGCCAGGGAGCCGGGGTATTGCAGCGCCGGGAACGATGCCACCGGCAAGCATCTCGATTGGGATCAAATTTTATTTATATGTTAATTGTGATCAAGTTGAGTTGAGTCAAGTTTAAGTATCTCAATTTTCTACTTTAGTCAAGCTAAAGTAAGAAATTTGATACTTGATCAAGCTTGAGTCAAGGTTGGAGTACCAAGTCTATGGATGAAGTTGAGCTTGAGCTTCCCAGTGTTTTGACTTGACTCGGCTTAATTACACTTCCGAGTACTCATAAAAAGAAGAAAATTACACAACAATTCACTATTTGAAAATTTACAAGGATTTATTATAACTAAGAACAAAACATCATAAATTTAGATTTTTTTTTTTAATTGCAACAATTTACAAAGGGTTGGGACACATGTTTGTAGCAAACAACATAAAGTCGTAAATAGGGATGGTAATTATGAGGATTTACAATTCCATCGTAATCAAGAGTAAAGTGTTGTAAATTTGAAATTTTAAAATTTCAAAAGTGTACAAATATTTTATGACGTCACGTTGTGACAAAGAATAGATCGATGTGAATTTAATTTTTTTTTTTTTAAATTGCAACGGTTCACAATGAAGATTATCTGTGAAGAATCACGAAAATTATAAGAAAGAAAATACAATCCACAATTATGCCCTGTTTCACAAAAAAAAAAAATTCAGAAAAAAATTTCTTCATTTTATAGCGTTTGAATCGGTTAGGAAAATGAGTCAATAGAAAATATTTACTTAAATTCAAAATGATTTCCTCATTGAAAAATCAAAAACCATTTTTCCAAAAAATAAATATATATTAGTGCGTGGACCATAAACTCTACATTTAAGCATGAAACCCCACACTTGTTCTTGGGCCCTTGCCAGCAAACTTGGGTCTAGAGGCTAGGATGGGGTCTGTTGGGATCCATCAAGGCCAAGCTTGGGCATAGGAAGCATCCAAGACCTCAATGCTCGCACTTGGGTGAATCAAGGCCAAATGCTAGCACCCAGGTCCATTAAGGCTAGGCTTAGGTCCAACGAGGTTGGGGTTGGAGCCTTGGTGCTTGAGCCCGTGTCCTTCACATCGGTGCTCGGGCCCATCAAGGCTAAGATTGCGACCCTAGATCCCATGCCTTGTCCTCAGCGTCTAGGTCCATCGAGGTTGGGCTCGAGTCCATGGCACCTGCGCTTGAGTCCATCGGGGCTGGGCTCAGGACCTTGGTGCCTAGGTCCATCAAGGTCGAACCTAGGATCAATGCTCGTGCTCATGCTCGAGTCCTTGGCACCAAAGTCGAGGTCCATCGAGGTTGGACTTGGGACTTTGATGCTCGTACTCAATTCCCTAGCGGCTCATGTGTAAATCGGTAGCACTTGATTTTCCTTACCAAAGGATGAAAAATATTTTTTGGTTCATTTCAAGTTTCGGCCAAACATAGGAAAATCATTTTCCTCAACGAGAAATGTTACGTTATCCACCAAAAAAAAAAAAAAAAAAAAAAAAAAAAACAAAAACAAAAACAAAAAAAAAACAAAAACAAAGCTTTGACAATCAAAGAGGCTTACACTCCTTTGTAATTGAAAATATTTGTACATTTTCTGTTTTCCCTTTTGTAATTATTTAACGTTGTAGTATTACAAAAGTAACAAGATCTATTTGTCTCAATATTACTCTCAGAAGTTATTTTCTCCAAAAAAAAAAAAAAAAGAGCATTATGTTCATGAAATCATTCCACGACTGATTGATTAACATACACAATCAGCATTTTACGAACCTCAACTGGACAAGACCAATCTCTTTTTTGCTCATTCATCATAACATCCAACCATACGTATATCCACACATGCACAAAATGATAACTGACTTGCGTGGATGCAGAAAATATTCGCCAAAATAATTGAAAGAAAAACTTGGTTGGTCTGTAGAAGGCGAAATTTTGCAAAGTTGGATTTGAATAAGAAGTTAATGTGGAAGATACACAGGGACGTCCCGTTCCAGTGGCCTCACCTGCTCCCCTTTCATCGTCATCACCTCCCACTCTGCACTTTCTTTAATCGCTATCGTTCTTTCAAGTCCTGAGGTCACGGGAGTCTAGAGTGTTGGGCAGGGAAGCCTCTAACTTAGGTACCATTTAACTGCAATTATTTAAGTCAAAATCATATTTTCTTATGGGTAAGTATGAATGAATTCCACTGGAAAAAGCAGGCTCAACAATAAATCAAAGAGTGAATTCATACTAACTGTAAGAAGGACAATAAACAGCATAAGATAGTCTGTTGTTTGATCTGTTCAACATCAAAAGACGTAGGTTGATGAAGCTTCATATCGTAGAATGCTTTGCCCTTCAGATGATATGTGGCCTAGGGCCTGTGGAACTCCGAACACCAACTTTGTAATTGCCTGTCGATATGGAAGTCATGGAGAATACCTAGCCAACTTGCAGAAAAAGCGTGACATCCAAATAAAAGGTATCAAGCTCTCATCTGTCCCTACTATTAGTTATACTTGTATCCGTGTCTATTAGATTTTCTTTAATTTAATTATGAAATGAATTCAAAACGAGCACGGTTCAATGAGCTTACAAGGAAATATTTACTCATGAGCGAGACAAGCTCTTATTCCCGTTCATGGTTTCTCTTGATCTCGATCAATCTATTTGTCTGCTCTTGCCCGAAATCTCAGGTCATCATGCGCATGCAGAGCATCATGTATAGTTCAGTCAATCAAAGAAGCACATCCGTGTCGGGAAACAAAACTTGTAGATCATTTGATCAAAATAATTCCCAAGAAATTCCGATAGTCAAACCTCTCTCTCTCTCAAACTGTTTGCACTTCGAGTAACAGTATCCTAAATTGCGAAAATGAGCTTTTACAGTTTAATGGGCGTATTCTCACCAAGAAGCATCCTTTAAGATAAGAAAGTAAATAAGTGCAAATCACGGCAGTCTTTTGTAATTGAGAGAGGACAAGCTCTTCCCACAAATTGGACAGTGTTAATAAGGTCGCAGAGATGGGTGTCTCAATGCGAACTAGCCTCCATTTCATTTCAAAATCAGAAAAGCTGCTTTCCTCAACCAAGGTGATTGTAGAAAAAGAAGAAAAATTTCCTTGAATACCTTCCCGCGGATGCGCGCTTCATAAGGGAAGCAGGAATCCATAGATGAGTTACCGAAGAAGGATCCATAGGTTCATGAAGAAGTCCACATGAATTGATTCTTCTTCGGTAAGTTCAAACACTTGGTCAATTTATATTCCATCCGAGTAAGATAGACAGCCTCTAGAGTCTAGACTCTAGCCATGCGCATGACAAAATTTTTGTTCCAGAAATTGATTTCTGGCCAGAAATTGATTTCTCAATTTCTATTCCCCGGACAAGTTTTTGAGCAAAAAAACCTGTTTGATAACGACTCAAAATTTCTATTTCTAACATAAACCGTTTGATAACATAATAAAATTTCTATTTCTAGGAATAGAAATTGATTAGATAACAACGTAGGAAATCCTCAAATACAAAATAATAGTCAAAATAATAAGTTGAAAATACAATTTCATGGAATTTCCTATTACATGTACTTACGTTTTCTATTACGTAATATCTTCTTTCGAAAAATAAACAACGTGGCAAAAAAAAAAAAAAACAATTGAAATTCAATTGTAGTGAATATGTTGTTATGTTTTTTGCCAAAATTGATTTCACATTAATCAAATAAGTCTAATGATAGCCATGATTATAATAGTCTAATCTCCTAAAAAAATCCTAACTTCAAGTCTAATTCCAATTTCTTTCCAAATTTTGTTAAAAAATCCTTACCATGTTAAAAATCGTCACCAATTTTTTTTCAAAATTATCAACACTAGGATTATTTAAAAATTTATTATCAAAATATGTATTTTCATTAACACTCTTACAAGAACAACAAATTCCTTATTAGATCTCATTTCCTTATAAAAGAAAGATCGGATGAAACCCTAATGATTTGACCCATTTTTACCACCTCAATATGAAGTTTATGATTAAAAAAATAGGTAGCTAGATAGAGCCGTTGTCTGACGTACTATGGAATAGTAGGTAAAGAAAGACACGTTAGATATGAATATGGCAAGTTGACTATTACCATGCGTGAAAACTCTTGCGTGCAACAAATGAAGCCTTCTTCATTCAATTCTCATCATGTGGCCCAATGGTTAAGATTTTCAATCAATATTGATTGAAATGATTATATTAAAAATCATTAAAATATTTTGGACTAAATTAACTATTTCTATTTCTATTTCAATATTAGTGATCTAAATATTTTGGACTAAATTGAAAAGTTGAGAAAAAAAATTTCTATTTCTATTTCTATTTCTATTTCAGAAACTGAGAAGTTAAAAATTCCAGCTTCTTCTGATTTCTTCGATTTCTCTATTTCTGAATAGAAATCTGTTTTAAATGAGAAATCAAATCGTTACCAAACAGATTGCTGTTCCAAACCCGTTCGGAAAATAGAGAAACAGAGAAATCGAGAAACAAAAATTTAATCATGCGCCCCCTAGCTCTTCATAGAAACAAGTTCGAAGATAATGTGCCCGTTTTTATAGTTTTGGTGGAATTCAAATAATTTCTACAGCTTACAATTGTTCTAATGATTGTGCCTTCCTGTGATAGGAAAGCATATATATGTGCCAGATTTTTGGAGGAAGGATGCATTATGCTAATCTATTTGAAGACTGTGAAGGCATGGCATATAATTTTCTCGAAATGAATGTGTTTGTAAATATATAAATCTCAAATTGCTTATTTATTTATTTAGCAATTAAGTGGTGTACGGGTCAGTTTTTGCACATCTTAACCAGTCCACCTCCCTCGTGATCTGAGGAGGCTCTCTTCCACATAGATGCCACGCTTTCCTAAAAACATGTTTATAAAAAATACCATTAAACTATTAGTTTCTCTCAATTATTTTAAGCACGCTTTTGCATGGGAAGATTTTGTTATGCACTTTCTATTATATAAATGGATCTTTGCAAAATGAATGGACAAAGGCTACTTGCATTAACAAGCCATTTTCTGTTGATGCTGATTGAATTGATGACAATCTGAACAAGTTTTTACATGGCATTTTTCTAACTTTTAGTTCGAACGTTTTGAAGTTGCCCACTTTCTTTTTGAATTTTCTCATGGTTAATGCATCAAATATACATGAGCGAGAGATAATAATATGTCAATGTGATAGTTGGATCTTTAGGAATCGTACAAGGGACATACGTCTGCCATGCATGGGAAAAATTTAATATTAAGGACCCAAATACTTTTGAAGAAGAAAAAAAATTAATATTAAGATGTTTTGGAAAAAATTCATAAACAGCGTGGATTTAAAAAATTATAATCTATGAAGTTCTATAAATTGACCTTTTAGCTGAGCATCTATCTATCTATGCAATATATGGCGAAAACCTACCAATTATCTCTCACATATGGGCGTGATGGATTGCCTTCATACATAAAGTTTTATAACTCTTTACCTTTTTGCATAGCATTTAGAAGTCAATACTATCTATGGTGAAAACTATATATACATATACCTAAAGAGACTTCTCCTTCGAGTATCAACATGACGCCATCCAACATCACAAATCCTAATTGCTGCTACCCGAACAAAAAAATAAAAGTTGGTTGATGAAAAGTTACACCTGAAATATGATAGCATGCATGTTGATCAAAGCCAAATAATTGTCCATTCAAAGCTTCGCACGAAAAATAAAATATCGGTGCACTTCCAATAAACTTCAATGCGTTGGGGAGTTTCTTCCTTGGACGCCATCCGTTAGATTAGGTGAATCATAACAGCTGATTATGTGCACCTTAGAGCGTTATATGTGAATCTCATTAAATAAATAGTCATCACACATTTGATTCACTAAACACGGATTCACACAAGTATTTTTCAATGCATTGAGAAGGCTGACAGCGAGCCCGACGAGATCTCGGCATAAACATTGTGTATCACGCTTTACAATCTGCTACTACAAATGTTTGTGTGCACAATCAAAATAAAAAGTTTTATCAAGAACTTCAAACAGCAGAGGTTGAGCAGTAAAAGAAACTCCTAGTCCTAGCAATGTGGGCAAATCTGAGCACCGGAGGACCGACCCTTCCATCGCTATTTTTCCATTAATTTTATCTTTTTCTATTTTCCAGGCTCCTGCTAACCTGACCCAATCAGGGCTTTCCGGGACAGGTTAATGCGTGCCCGGCTCGAGCTAACTCATTGACGCCCCTTTATGCAATATTGATATCTTGTGTCAATATCCAAAAATAAAAGAAAACGCGCAAGAAATCTTGAACTAAAGAAGAGAAGGCACGAATGGACCTGCGCGCCATTGGACCAGGTGTGTCTCGATCTGTCTATCATTTTTCATAGGTGATTACATATTAGAATTACCTGTTTTCCTGATGCCACCCCGACAAATTAGAAGCTTCAACGAGAGGTTCCTTCCATTTCTTGACTTGACTCCATGCTTTGCTGCCCGTGATTTCCCGTGCCTTCCTCTTACTTTCGTTGATTCCACTTTGTAAAATACAGGCATCGCATCCTGTTCATTCATCTTCTCGCACTCCAATATCTTGACCAGCTCTTCCAAACACCACGACGACGAAGCGTAGCTCTCCGAGAAGATGATGATTGCAATGAGCAATTCTTTGATCGCCCTCATGATCGAGGGCGATATTGCCTCTCGCTTCCTTAGTTCCTTGCTATCCCACGAACGTCCTTAAGCCGGCCCGATACAAGACCTTGCATAGATGACCCACGAAGTTGTTGCCATTGTCTTTGCCTCTGAAATTAAGGAAGACATCGTAATTTCGTCTGGACTGTGAAGAAGAAGCCATTAGAGTTGAGAGTCTTGAGACCTGGAAATTCACTTGTCTCAGCCATGAAGTCTAAATGCCACAACTAAATGGAAATTCATACCTAGACTATTACAACAGCAACACCACAGGTTCTGATCATCCGTAGAACTTCAATCGCTGTTGAATCTGTCACAAACAGAAGCTAGGATTTTCGGCCTCTGTTTTTGCTCATAAAAGAACCGAAACAGAGCATGTATTCTTACCTTGGCGAGATCGGAACTGTAGCCTCGGCGAATGGGCAAATCAGAAACTGGACGTCCCAGACACGCTGGAGATGAATATCGGCGTTGGAGGAGGAGTCTCAAGCAATAACTGAACACTTCGGACTCCTTCGCTGAAAACAGGGGCAAAGAGCTGGTTCGACTTCGGCTAGGCAATGTGGAACGGCGATGGCGATGATTGTTAGTGAACTGAGAACGTCGGAGAAGGTGAATTAGGCTAAGAAAACGCTTAGAGAGAGAGAGAGAGAGAGAAATCTCACTGAACTTCGTCTGTCAAAAATCCTGCTCTGTTTCGGTTTTTTTCTGATCAATGGTGGCCAGCACCTGGAAAACATGGAAGTCTGCAGCGATTGGAGGTGGTGAGCGGTGAATGCAAGCGACGATTCGTGGTCCAGAAGCTAAGGAATCCTCTTGATCAGAGATAATGAAATTTTTCGTGTCCTCCTCTTTGCTCCGGTATTCTCGATTCTCCGTCGGTCAGCGACCGGAGGGATCGCGGTGGGAGATGGGGAACGGCGGATGTTGGCGTCGATTCGTGGCCGGCGAAGGGGAGGGTACCGGATAGAGGATTCCACCTTTCCAAGTGTCATGGGCATTTTTTATGGGCTGCTGTGGGCTTTTAAATGATCTTGTGGGCTTATTCTGGTGGTGAATTGGATTGAATTTCTGAGCCCCGCAAATTGATTGGCCGGGCTTGGGTAACTTGGATCAGGGCTTTTCCATTTTTACCAAATTGGAGCCCCTTCTTTTTCGTTCTTTTCTTTCTTCTTTTTATTTGTTTTTTTTTTCTTTACAAAAATTTATGCTTGATGGGTTGACAAAACTTCAGATGTTGACATGCAATAACATAAATACATTATCTCCAAAGAGACCAGATTTTCTATGAATGCAAGAAAAATTCCTCAGTTGAAGTCCCCATTAAAAAAAGTCTTCACAAGCCTTTTATTTTATATGGAATATCAAGTATCTTTACAATTTTGAGCGATCACTAAGATAGAGAAGTTGAAGATTCTTGGAATGGAGCACATCGGGGAGAATGGTAAATGGCTACCTTTAAGTTGTTGAATATCCACAAGTAAATCGAGAAGAGAGTGATTTCATGGTGTACCAATAAATAATTCTGATATGCCACGCAGCTTTCTTAAAATAAGAAAACAGAAGTTATACTCGTAGATAGTTAATAAAAAAAAATATGGAATTTGGTGAACAATAAGAAATACACTCATAAAGTAAACATAGTAGATAATATCGATAAAGTACAAAATAAAATAAAATAAAAAACTTTGGTTAGTACTTGCATGATACAAATGAAAGATCTTACTTCACTGATGAATTTATATATTTTGCGTTTGTTTTATGATATTTTGTAATATGAATTGACCAAAAGAAAAAACTGATTAGAATCTCCAACCTCTTGCACTTCAAATGGTATAGAACCAAGGTTAGAAATTAAGTTTGACAATTAAAAGAGATGCTAATATAAGCATTAGATAGCTATAAAATAAGAAAAAAAATTGTAATAGCATGATTGGGTTGACAAACCGGGCATTATTATACTCATACATTGATAAACAGATTTTGCACTCTATGCTTATGCCATTGGTGTGCCATAAATATGTTCATCTACTTAAAACATAAACTATTGAATTGTTTGGGTCAGGCCTCCATTAATCATCCTTTTGTGGGGGTGTCCAAACCTCTCCACAAGTTGCACACTTGAAAAGTGAAAATCCCAAGAGAAAATATTCATCATTAATGAGTCTCTTAAGAGATATTAGATGGGGGCTAAAGAAAAGCCCCGCCGTCGCTACTTATAAAATGAATAAACGCACTTAATTAGAAAACATAACTGTAAGCTAAAACCTGGCATATATAAATCATTTTATCATTTGCCGGGGAATAAATCAGATAATGAGAGGACTTCTCGCATTTGCTTAGAATTGCTTAAAGGAAGCCCGTTTCGAACTTGCATTTGCTTACAATTTTGAGCTATCACGAACCATCGCTAGGTTTGTAAAATTGTTCCTCCAAATGCAAAGAAGTTAAGAAGATAAAACAGGCTCCAAGAACTCTACTTCTGACTCAGACCAAAAAAAGGAAAAAAAAAAAAGAACTCTACTTCTGACAGATTGCATGCTCCAAGTTGTAAAAACTTTAACTTAGTAAATCCTGTCTTTGTATGGGGATCAATCCAATCCTCCTCAAAGCCAATCAAATATATTCCTTGAAACGTTTTCTTTGAATGCGGACAAATCCTTTACAGAAAGTTCCATAAAGGATTTGTCCACATGGAAATAAAATTCCTCGAGATTTGGAGTCCTATCGAGGATTGGCATATAAACCAGCGATGGGCATTCGCTGAAGTTCTTGGACACCAATTTTTTAGGGTCCTGCAAGAACAATAAAACAATAAGGATAGACATTTTGGACGAAAAGGAAAATCTGAGACAAATATCCAATTCAAAACTATCTCTGGTTTTTAACAAAAAAGATAGGGGAAAATTACAAAAAAAGTCATAAATCTATTGCAATTATGTCAATTCAATCCTAAACTTATTTTTTTTTTTTTACCAATTGAGTTCTAAACCTTTTACAATTATTCTTGATTAGTCCATCCGACTAAAATTGGCTGAATGGCGTTAACACCGGTGGTAGTCCTTAGGAGACCCTTTTTAATAATATTTTATTTTTTAAATTATTTTATTAATTTTTATCCTTTTATTATTTTTTTTTTCTCTTTTTTTTTCCCTCTCCCTCCTTTCCTCCTCCTCCCTCCTTCTTCCTTTGGCTTCGGTGACTAGCCAAAGGGGAGGGCTGGCCCGTCGCCAAACTGAGGCAGTAGAGTGAGCCCTCACCAAATTCGGCGAGGGGGGCCTTGCGCTGGGTTTGGCAAGGGTTCGCCTTGTCGTGAGCTCGTGCCCAATGAGCCGCCAAAAGATAAGATGGATCTTTTGCCCAATGATGGTGGGGCGAGCCCTCGCTAGATCCGGCGAGGGGGGCTTGCCATTGCGTTTAGCAAGGACCTCCTCGCTAGATTCGACAAGGGCTCACCCTACCGTCGCTAGGTGCTAGCCTTGGTCACCGAAGCCAAAGGAAGAAGGAGGGAGGAGAAGGGGGAAAAAAAAGAGATAGAAAAAAAAAAAAAAAAAAAAATTAATAAAATAAATATTATAAAAAAAAAAAAGGTCAACGGCGCCAACCGGCTACCACCAACCTAGCCAATTTTGGCTTGATGGACTAATCGGGAATAATTGTAAAAGGTTTAGGACTTAATTGATCAAAAAAATAAGTTTATGAATAAATTGGCACAATGACAATAAATTTAGGATTTTTTTGATAATTTTCCCAAAAGATAGTTGCCTGTCTAATTACTGGGAACCTACGTACAAAAATTTTCACACGTCATAACTCAAAAGCATTTTCAAAAAACTTGATGAACAAGGATCAACTTCTATTTGTCCACAACCAAATAGATTGTCCTTATAGTTTTTCTAAACAAATTACAGAAGGACGATTCTGCTATTACATAGAGTAAAAATTGGATCACTGTTACATGCTAGTAAAAGGTGAAAGACGTTTCTAACTATCAAACTATGTTGCTAACAAAACTTTGACCGGAAGTAATGCATTGGTAAATTAACTACAACATTTGAGAAAGTATCTACAGTTACTAGATAGTTTTAAATTACCAACTAATTTAATAATTTACCAAAATTTTTAAGTAACTTACCTATAAGTTAAACTTACGAATGTTTTATAGAAAACTAGTAAGATGCCCGTGCATTTGTATTGTTTTAAATGTTGATACCAAAGTGAATTTTCACAAGAGAAATATGATATATGAAGAAAATAATAACAAAATAAATATCCACATAAATCAAATTCTGCACTGGAGATTATGTGAAACTTTATATAGTTAATCCAAACCTCATAATGTAGATTTATCTTCTAATTAAAAGTAATCATAAGACATAATATTGCAATTTTTATTTAATAAAAATATATGTATATGCAATATTTCTAGCATGTGAAACAATACGATTTGAAAACAAATGAAAGCATCAGGTAATGATGTAAACGCCTCTCTCTTAATAACTTTCCTTGATTTTGTTGAATTCTTCACCCTGTGCCATCGATTGCTGTGGAAAAGGTGAGCAAGCTTTTGTGTGGAATTTTCATGAGAAGAAGGCTCAAGTGCTAGACCTAGCGGCCCTAGCATATCTATAGAGTAAAGGCTCTTCAATGGAATCGCACTCCACAAGCCTTGCTTTCAAAAGCGAGAGATAGAATTGGATGATCAATCTATTTCCCTAGCTATTCTATTGCTAGGCGAGAGGACGCCCCAACAAGGGGATGAGGAGAGTCGCTTTCTGTCCCGTGATTTCTTACTTCATGATGAAATAGACTGAAGGCATTGACCGATGTCTCAATTGAAAGGAAATGAGGGGAACGAGTTACATATTGGGAACTAAAAGGAGAGATTCCTTGGATGAAAAGCCCCAACTATATTTGAAATTGAACTTGTCATCCATTAAAATTCTGGCAAGGTTTGCTTCTTTCTTCCCTCTAAATATAAAGAAATACTTGTCGGAAATCGTTGATTAGATTAGCATGACCGAAAGAGACATGGGACCTTTTTGTCATTGTTTGAGAGTTGTCAAGCTTGGACCAATTTAAGTACAGACTAGCTTCCTATAGAAATTCTTCACTACACACTTTCTACATGTCATTTCATTCTCGGCCACATACTATTAGAGAGAACAATGGGAGGTTCAATCAAAAGCATTTAATGCAAACTCACTTCAATGATTAGGCAAATAAGCAAGAGATCTTTTCCTCTTTCCACACACAATTTTGAAAAGAATCTAGTCAGCTCATCTTTACTATACAATATAGAATCTTGAATAACATTTTCAGAGTCTATGATTTCAAAAAAAAAAAAAAAATTAAATCGCCATTTATGTTTATTAAAAATGTAAGCACATTCATCATTCAATAGTCAAATTATATCACCTACAAATTTTTCTTCCAAATTTCAGTACTCAAAAGTTACCGATGCTTTAAGTTCATTGTTCTTTCAAGTTTTAGTACTTGTAATATTGAAAATGAGGTTGGACTTTTTTCTTGAATACATTTTGTTCGAATCAACATCAAGATTCTCATGGGAAAGTGCTTAATACTCCCCTAAAACGGGAAGATTTAACTTATGTTGGTTCATATAGTAGATCGACATCCTGTAATTAATGCTTTAATCAAATATAAACAATTAAATAGATGCGGATGTTTCTTAAGCACATTAACGAGCATCATTAGAGTTAGTAATTGTTGCATTCAAAGTTCTCAGTAATACGCATGCATATTCATATTCATATGCAAATAGATATGGATATGTAGAAGATAAGGAAATAAAGACTATTCAGTTAAATGCGCACCTCAAATTGCTTACTCAGTGCTTGGATGTTGCTTTCGTGCAAATCAAGTTGAGCTGACTCCTCAAGACCAAAGGAAGATTCTGGGATGCAAGGACGACATTCAGGCCATTCAAACCATTTTAGTTCATTAGGAAGATAGATAGCATCTTGGAAAAAGTTATGCACATTCTTCATGATGAGCTTCTTCAACCTTCTCAAATTTGTGAGAGCATTAGGACCTATGTTTATCTTCTCTGGCTCAGGTAAAATTAAAACTATCGACTGTAATGCATCTGTTACCTGTATTTATAGAATTTGCAGTGCAATTAGTATACAAAATTAAACAATGAGAGCAAAATCAATATCAATACCAGCAAATCTTACCAAATGCCTTGACAAAACATTACGAAAATCGTCAAAAAGCCATAACCTGCTACGTCTTCTAGGATCATTGGGACATTCTTGTCTAATGATATCCATGGCCATCAATCGAATCAAGTTACGCATTTGTAGGATCTCTCTCTCTCTCTTCGATTATCAAGGACTTCTCAACAAGAACTTGCACTACAATTGTAGGGTCAAAGTTGCAAGAGTCAAGAACTTTCATAATATACTCTTTAGATTGCCCCTCGAAGAAACAAGCAATATCAAGGAAGATTTCCTGTGCATAATCCTCTAGTCCATCATAACTCCACATAAGAGCATCATTGATGATTTTGTTAGGAAACTTGGCGAGATTATGCAATGTACTTTCCCATTCACGTTCTCTCCTACAACACAAGGAACAACCCAACACCTCAAGTGCTAAAGGAAGTCCATTAGCATAATGCAAAACCCTATCCACAAGATCCTTCCTTATTATTTTTTTGTTGTTTCTTCGAAAAGCATGTCCATTGAGAAGTTCAAGAGCATCACAATACTCTAGAGGCTCAACTTCATAGATGTGATCTTCATCTATCCCATGAGAAGTTAGCAAATGCTTATCTCTTGTAGTAATGATGATCCGACTTCCTTCACCAAACCCCTCCGGCTCTCCAGCTAAAGCATATAACTGTCTTACGTCATTGACATCGTTGAGGACAAGGAGGACTTTCTTGTGGCAAAGTCTATCTCTCATTAAATTAATACCTTCATCAACACTGGATACCACTACTTTTTGTCTCGGTAACATCTTGGACAACAATTTTTTCTGCAAAGGAACTAAATCCTTGGAATCATTTGAAGTTTTACGAATATCTACCAAAAAACATGAACCCTCAAATTGTCTAAATATAGTATTGTAAAGGGCTTTACTTAATGTTGTCTTCCCTATGCCTACTGGTCCCCATAATCCTATCATGAGAACATCATTATCAGACTCAAGTTTTAACATTGATTCCAGCTCTACCACTCGAGGATGTATCCCAACTGGATGCTTAGCAACATGTAAGGGTCTTCGGTCTAGTTGGTTAGAGATCTCCTTCACAATTCTCTTTATAAGCTCTGCTTCAACTCTGAAAAAAATGGGAAAAGTACTTGACATATTGATTCAACGGTTCAAAGAAATTATTAAATCTCATAAAAATAGAGTGAAGATGTGATTCAGCAAATATAAAACAAGGACAAAGTAGTGCATCACATCAATTAACACTTACTCATTATTAAAGTGCCATCCAGACAAGTTACGGCATCAAAAAGAGCCTTCTTCCATCGATTAACTTTGTCTGAATCCTTCCCAAATTCAGACTCATGTTTAGCCATTGCTGTCCCATAACTCTCCTTTCCTCTCTCTCACCTCTCTTGGTTTCACTTTGTAAAACACTGGCAACACAATCAAGTCCTTTTGTGCCTTGCACTTCATGATTTTTGCCACCTCTTCCAAAAACCATGATGAGGAAGCGTAGTCCTCAGAGAATACGATGATCGCAACTTGCGCTTCCTCAATTGCCTTCATAAGCGTTGGCCATATTTGCTCTCCTTTCCTCATTTCCTCGTTGTCGATGTAAGTGAATATAACATTCTGGTTTAAAGCTGTATAGAGATGACCGAGAAAGTTCTTACGAACATCAGTGCCCCGGAAACTTAAAAAGACATCATAACTCCTTTTACGTTTTGAAGAAGAAGAAGAAAAGAAGAAGAAGAAGAAGCCATTAGAATTTAGTAAAACGAGGGAAGTGCTGGTGCATTTGGCTGGAATTTTGGAAAATGAAGGTCCGAGATCTTAAAAGGAAAGCTACTCCATTGGCTCCCCCAATAGAATACTTGGCTGTGGCTTCCAGGAAATGGTAATTCGCAACCGGCGATATTTTGTTCCCCATTGGACCTTCTCGGCATCTTCTTCATACCCAGAGGCATGACTTCCTTTTTCGTGGGTCGACAAAGATTATTATTTTAACTTTCGGCTTTGTCGGCAAAGCAAATGGGAGGGACGACGGAAATGGAGAGAAGGAGGCGGTGGGGCCCGCCGGCCTCAACGAGCTCGGCTCGGGCTCCAGCGTCTTGAAGAACAAGCGGATGCCGCCAGTCAACATGAGATAAATTTACTATCATAATTTCATCGGATTAATATCAACAAAAACTATAAATTAGTATATATATATATATATGAGATAAATTTATCATAAATTAATTTTTTTATCAACATCAAATTAGTACACTTATAAAAAATTTACCACCAAAAATCTCAAACGGATGCATTTGTGATAAATTTATCATTTATTAGTTTTCATTAAATTAAATAATTATCATGAAAAACTACAAATTGATACAATAATGACAAACGGAGAATAAAACTCAAACTAGTCACGTGTCTTCTAACTCAGTAATTTGGTGATAAAATGATGTAAATAACTGAGGATAAATTTATTATAGATATACCATTTTAGGGTTTTTGATCATTATAAAATTATTTTAAGATAAATTTATCATAAATATACTAACTTTGAAATTTTCGTTACATTGATCCAATTTCATACGTTCCTGATTTGAGGTTTCTGGGAAATGGCTTCCATCTCCTTAATTATTGTTTTTCTTTTTCTTTTACGAAAAATAAAGTATCTCATCTCTTTAGTACCCTCTTTTCTCTTTGGCGGCACCGCGTGCACCAGTATCGTAGGTTTGACGGTCAAAGATTTTCCGTGTCGAGCACAATGATCTTTCTTCGAGCCACTTGTCTGTTCTCTTCCAGCCTTTACCGTCGAGCATCTTTCGGCTTGGTGCTGATTAAACAGAGATTTCAAGTTTCTTCTTCATTTTTTTTTTTTAATTATCTGTGGACGTGGCGGTGCCCAAAATAATAGAGAAGACAATGGGGAATTCCTATAATAGATTGTTGTATCGTGCCCAGGTTTTCAAACCGGCAAATGCCCATTGCCTTAATTTTTTTGGAAAGATTTTACGGCATTAGGACAAACCCATTGTAAACATGATGAGAATGTTGTAAAAATCATCGGATTTATGATAAATTTGCCCTTCATTACAACATAGCATCGTAAAACTTTGTTAATTTGTTATTTCATAAATGTGCTATGGATAGTTTCTGTCTAATTGAAAGATGACGCATTTATTGAATGTGATATATGATTGAACACGTTTAACATGTTTAAATTAAATATTGTCATGTACGGAAATTCTGCAGTAAGTTATTACGTGTATTTACCTATATGTGTCACGTGGACTAACATTAGCTCGCATGATTAATTAACATATGTAGGTGCGTGTCATAAATTTGTGAAAATGGTTAACCTGGATAAGTCGCAATTGTTGTGTAAAAAAGGTCCGAACTATTCATTGGAAAATCCTGAGTTCTATTATTTCATTCATCTACGAAGTGTACTTATGAACATCTATGAACATCTTGCAGTAGTACATAAGGAGATTGTTAGCTCGGGAGTTGCTTGGGCTCGACTTGATGACAACTTGAAATTAGTTCGCTTACTTCTGGTCGAGCTCGAGTGCGAGCTACACAAGTTTTTTGTCGAGGTGAGCTCAAGCTTATCAATATTTAGTTCAATAGGCACATGAGCCTAATTGAGCTTTCATTATCTTTTAAAAAATATTTAATAATTAGAAATATAGATAGAAAAATACTAAAAATCACATAATATTCAAGCTTATAAAAGCCGAGACTGAGTCTTATTTATATGTTGATTGTGATTGAGTGAAGTCGAGTTGAGTTCGAGTATCTCGATTTTCTACTCTGGTCGAGCTCAAGTAGGAAATTTGATACTCGATTGAGCACAACTCGAGTTTCAAGCACCAAGTATTTTAGTTGAGTTGAGTCAAGCTTGAGCTTAGTAGTGCTTCAACCTAGCTCTGCTTAATTACACCTCTAGATACTCATAAAAAAAAAATTGTAAATGATACTACATTTCACTGTTTTGAAATTTTGGACGGTTTATTGTAACTAAGAACCAAATATCGTAAATTTGAAATAATTTTAATTGCAATAATTTACAACAGGTCGGGACACGCGGTTGTAACCAAGAACATGAATTGTAAATATGGAAAATTTTGAATAACAACGATTTATAAAGAGTTATAAAGTTCCGTCGTAATCAAGAGCAAAGCGTCACACCTTTGAATTTTTCTTTTTTCTAAATTATGCTTGTTCAAAATGTTTACGACATCATATTGGAACGAAGAATAGAATGTCCTAAAAGTCCTTTTTTTTTTTTTTTAAATGGCAACGGTTTACAGATGTTTACAAATTATTTTGAGGTTTACTCCTTTAAAAATTTGTGACTCACAATAAATTATTATTCATAGTAGCTCAAAATACTATTATGTTAGTAAAGCCTTTTCTTCTAATAAAACAAGCCAAACCACTTCGGAAATAACAATGATCCCGGAGATTTTTATGGCCAAGTGGCCCCCACTACATTGTTCCTACTTTTAGAACAAAACACACCTATACCTAGGCTACGTTTGGTCATCCGGATTTTTAACGAGAATAGGATATGATATGATATGATATGATATGAAATACATGGGATTTCGCTATATTATATCCACTATTTAGTAACTATAGTAATAAAATCAGATATATTTTATTGACACCTAAAATTTTGAGATTTGATTTTGCTAAATAAAAAATAAAAATAAAAACAATCACATGGCATATAGGTTTAGGAAAATTTTATTTTTGTTATATTCCGTTAAGATTTCTCGCATATTTAGGCAATATACACTAGGAGATGCACTTTTGCACAAAAGAGGGATTTTCTTGATGGAATATGCAAAAATATTTCAGCGATATATTTAGGGTATCGTGTTCAAGCAAAATTAGAAATGAAATATACCCCGAAGATACAATTTTTGGCTTATAAAAGGGGTCACGTACAATCAATTGGAGGAGGAAGAAAGCAAAAGTTTTAGAAGTGTAAGAAAGAGAGGTTCCGTGCGTGGGTTTTGAGAAGAGAAAGAACACAAAAGTGAAAATCAAAAAGGTGAAAAGAGAGAGGAAGGAAGAGTCTCTTAGGGAAAAAGGTAAAGAAAAAGGGTGATTTGACCCTTACTATTCATCATCTTCCCCAAGGGTTCTTTTTTCTTTTTGGCTGTAATTTGGCTCCACCGAGCCCGCTCCGCCGCCCGCCGCCGCGCGACCAAGCTCCCCCTCACCGACCGGCCATCAGCTTTATTTTTCTTTTTTCTTTCTTTAAAAAAGAAAAAAAAAAAAAAAAAAGAGGGAAAAGAGGAAAAAGCAAAAATTAGGTAATTTTTTTTTTTCTTTTCTTTTGTTTATTTATCTTATGTTTTTTTATTATTGATATCTCATATTATTTGTTTTTTAGTGTAATTACCCTTTAATGTGGAATTGAAATTGCATGATATGAAATTGCCTTGAAATTTAGTGATTGTCAGTCCGATTTTCGCGCCCGAAATCCGACTCGCAATTACTTAAAAGATTGCCAATCCAATCTCCCGCCCGAGATCCGATTCGTGATTTTTGTGAAATTGGCCAACCCGATCTCATGCGCGAGATATGGTTCGTCAATTTGGGTATCAATGTTGCTTGATTTGCTGTGGTGTCATTTAAATTAATTAAAAAAAAATCAATCAAAAAGATGTATGTTAGAATTAGGGTTTGCATGTTTAAAATTGAAATTTTATTTTAAATAAAAAAAAAATCGAAAATCAAATCATTTAGTTTAGGTTGCTAGATTTATTTTTTTTAACTTGGATTGCATGTTTAATTACTTGGCAATTATTAATTTCGAAATTAAAAAAAAAAGGAAAAAAGGAAAAACAACCAAAAAATCATCATGCATATGTCATGTAGAATTAGGAGGCATATTTTGCACGTCATTGCATATTAGGGTAAGATTGCATGTTAAATTTTATTTCCTAGTTAATTATAAGTTTAGTTAAAAAAAAAATCTTAAGTAGATTGCATTTTAGTTAAGGATTTCTAAGTTAGGATAACATTCTAGTTTAAATTAGGATTTGACATAACTTCATTCCTAATTCGAATTAGATGACGTTTTTAATTTAGGTAGATAATTTCCACTTTTTTATAATTTCGAATTTCATAAAAAAATCCAAAAATTGTCTTAGGATAAATTACTTCCTTTTTAGGGTAAATTGCATTTTTTAGGAAAAAGAAAAAAAAAAGGAAAAGAATGTCATGAACATGTTATTTAGGATTAGATTAAATGAAATGCACGTCATTTAGTTTTTTTTAGGCCCATTTAATTAGAAATTGCTTGTCAATAGAATTAGGTCATTTAGATTGCATTTAATTATTGCATTTCTTTACGATTTACTCTATTCATGTCATATAATTTAGATCATATTGCCATGTCATGTAATTTAGGTCATGTTGCCATGTCATATTAGATTACTAGCATGCATTGCATATAGATTAAATTCCCATTAAATAAAGTGAAAACAAAAAGAAATTGCGTGTTAATTAGAAACCATATCTAGGGTTGTTGATGTGGATTTTAATTTAACATTGCAGATGCTTTCGTTGCTTTGAGGTAAGTCCTGTATTATTTTATTTGTTTTCTTGAGTGTTAAATTGGTGGTTTGCGCGCTCGTATAATCACCTTACATGTTAAGGAATTAGATTTAAAATCAGTTTAAGCTGCCCGCAAAAGAATTTTTGAAAATAAAAGAATGGTACCGAAAGGGCATTAGAGAAATCTAGTGTAACCAAGTCCCCGTACCCATAGTCTCTGGTTCGTAGGAGTAAAGTAAACCTCCCGTTACTTTACTTGGGTTTCTAATCGATCCACCAAAAATAGATTAGTGGCGACTCCTAATTGAAAATCATTTGCATGTTAAGAACTCAAACCTAAGTCGCGAATTGGTATGGGCTTGGGAGAGCTCGAGTTAAGTTTAGGCTTAACAATCCATTAGCCAAACCCTAGGTGGTACACACCCGAAAAAAATTGGTCGCGACAGCTTGGCGACTCCACTGGGGACTTGAGTTGAAACTCTTAGTGGACTTAGGCCAATTTTCTTTTTTTTTTTTTGAAAAATATTTTTGTTTGGCAGCAAGGATTCCAGGTATGTCCCTAACATTTAGGTGTTAAATGTTTTTGCAGATTGGGAGGTATAAGGGGAAGTATTTGCTAACCTCTGTTTTGTAGGGAGGTGAAGGAATGTATGGTTTATTTTCATGTTGAAGTGTTGCTTGATATAAACTGTTGTGCATGCTTTGCATTTACACTACACTTTTGCACACACAACCTGCCGCCGGACCTGGGCCACATAGGATCATTTAGGATGGTGTTGAGGTGGATACCACTCCGACCGCATGCTCGCGGTACGAGTCGCCCATCTCAATCCCGAAGTTTCTTTCATGGTGTCAAGAGTACCCACCTCGGTCCGCATGCCCGCGACCCGGGTCGGCTCTTTGACTAAGCTGGAGTCATGAGGACCCGACATAGTCCACAAGCCCGTGGCTAGTCCGATCATCCTTGTGGCTCCACTTTGATAAGCCTTATAGATTAGAAATCGAGCCACTTACCATGCGCATGTATATGTGATTGCTCACCATTGGTAAAGTAAGTTCTTTAAATTTTTGCCTTTGCAATTTACTTACTTTATCGTATTATTTTGTCGGTCCATGGCATTAGGATTGTCCTGAGTCTTGATCAATATACAATGGGGACTTCGGACATTCGAATTATTCTCCCTCCAAAGGAAGAGCTTAGCACTTGGTGGGACAAATTAGATCAAGATGGCCGTCAGTTCATAGAGTCGCATATTGGTCGCCTACTTCCACTGCTGCGCATCAATGGCGGCCTCATCCAAGCACTCGCCCATTGTTGGTGCCCCGAGACCTCTACCTTTATCTTCGGCGGTAAGCATGAGCTCACTCCCACCTTGGAAGAATATAGCATTGCTATAGGGAAATCCTTGAAAGCTGAATTGATTAATCCGCCTATCGGAATAGATCATGTTATGGCCTTATCTGATTTTCTAAGAATTAAGGAAGACAACATAAGAAAGGTTTTAAAGGCTCACCGTAATGCATGTCCTTTATCTCTTCTGAAAGAATATTTTGAAAAAGGCACCTCATTTCAAATGCGTAGAGTTTTCCTTTTAGCTTTCTTTGGGTTTATAGTATTTCCTTATTGCAAAAATGCTATCAATCCTTTGATTGCTCATTTAGTTAGACAAGTGTTGGAAAGAAAAAATTTTGTAAACACTGCCCCGACTGAAACTTTTCTTTCCCTCACTCGATTCAAAGGAGGTGGGGATAAGACTCTCCATTCCTCTCCCGAACTTTTACAAATCTGGTTCCTTTCTCATATAAAGGGATTTGGTGGTTTAATGACTATACATGATGTTAGTAATTCAAATCACCCTATTATGAGATTTGAAAACAATCAAAAACATGCACCGGATTATCATTATTCTAGGTGGCTAGCTTTCATGAAAAAACCAACTTCCAAGGGTTTCCTATGGCATGCTATGTGGTTCCAAGTTCGGGTGGCAAGACTCACGTGTGGAGGTGTTGGCCCAATCCCCTATTGGGATTCACTGGAGCATTGGAGTACTATCCAACTAGAGTGACTCGTCAGTATCAAGTCGTGCAAGAGCTTCCCCCGACGTTACAAGCGGATCCGCTCCAAGTTAGCTTCGTTGATGGAAGCCAAGGCCATGAAGATTCTATTCTCACTATCAAATCGATGTGGGATATGTGCCATCCACGAAAACTCAAATGGCCTGAAGAAGAGTTGAAAGGCAAAGAAAGAAAATACTATGCCTCAACTAAGTACATCCGACAACACAAGATTCCTGAGGAGCTGCTTTCGAAGATACCGGAGGCATCATTGAAGATCACCAACCGTGCTGAGAATAAACGCCTCAAAAGAGTTGCTGAAAAAGCTCAAGAGGAGAATAAACGATTGCGCCGAGTGGTGTCCCGAGTGTATATTGATCAAGCCAGATGAAATGCTTGAATCAATATTGCTACTTTCATGTTTAGATTAATGTTTAGAAAGTTGAGTCGTTTACTTTCTTAGTTCATTTGTTTAGAACATTCCAAGTTGCTATTTTGATAAGCTTGTCAAAAACTCCATTAATGAATAAAGGTTCTAGACTGTTGCCATGGGCCGGCGTATTCCATATGAGATACTTATTTTTGTCCATTTCTTCAATTTAGGTGACAACGGATCCTCCACGTTCACCCATTATCACGCGATTAAGAGCTAGAATGGCCGACCAATCAGAAATGCGTGATCGTATGTCTGCTGTGGAAACTCAACTCCAACAAGTGCTCGCTTCTCTGACTTGTGACGGATCAACTCCAATTCCTCCAAGTAAATCCTACAACTACACCTGCTCTTCCTCAAATAACTATCCCGAAGCAAACAAACAAGGTTGATGATGACATGCCTGAGTTGGACGATGACTCGATCCTTGTTAGAAAGACCAAGCTCGACAGCATTCCAAAGATTGATCATGATGAACGCGTCACAAAGCTGGAGGAAAATTGAAACAACCGCAAGAGTCGAGAATTCACTCCCGTTCGACCCGTCGGTGTATGAGAAGGTCAACATGCCAAAGAAATTCAAGATGCCGGACTTTGAGAAGTACAACGGTACTTCCCGCCCAAAAGCTCATTTGCGAGATGTATCACGTGCGTATGGCCCAATATGTCAAGAACGAACCCCTCATGATCCAATCGTTCCATGCGAGTTTGATTTGGACTCGCACTAAACTGGTATGTCATGAAGAATATGAACCTTCTCGACACCTGGAATGAAGTGACCGACGCATTTCTCAAGCAATACAAGTTCAACATGGATATTGCACCTTCCCGAGAAGATCTTGAAAGGATGGAGAAAAAGAGGAACGAGTCGTTCAAAGAGTATGCCGTAAGATGGCGAAATCTAGCAGCTCAAATCACTCCCGAGCCTACGGACAATGAGTTGATGAAGTTGTTTGTTAAAACTCTCCCGTCTGAGTTTCGTAACCGGATGGCCGGCACGTATGTTAAAAACTTCAATCAGCTTATTCCCGTGGGAGAACAACTCGAAGTGGGGATAAGGGAAGGATGGTTTACTGAGCCATCTAGTAAAAGATTCACTGCCAAAAAGGAGAAGGAGTCAGCTGCGGACGTGAATGTGGCTTATAGCCAAGAGAATGTCAAACGTGCCCCGGCTATCCAAATGAATCCGAGACAACCCCAAACTGCTGGCCGTCAACCATTTAATAGGAGACAATTCTCTCCTCTCCCTGGGTCTCCATCCCAAGTGCTGACGATCCTCCGAAAGAAAGGTTTGCTTACTAGTGAGCCAAAGCGTCCTAACCGTGAAAACAATTGCAGCTACGACCCAACAAAGAAATGTGACTACCATAGCGGAGAACTGGGCATTCAACTGATGAGTGTTTCACCCTCAAGCACAAGATCCAAAACCTCTTAGACACGAAAATCTTTTCGTTTCAAACTGCTCAGCCGAATGTCCAGAAAAATCCACTACCCGAGCATGAGGGTACGGTGAATGCTATCCTGGAACCTGAAGTCGGTCGAATCAAGGACTCGAAGGTGCACGTGGCGGATTCTTACAGTGGACTGGTGAGAGCTGGATATTATCCAGGTCAAGAAAATGTTCCCCTATCGCTAATGAAGGAAAGAATTGCCCAAATGGTGGATGACGGCATTATCGTATACGCTGACCGTAACTGCATAGTTTCCACTATTTCACACATCATCATCGATTGGGAGGAGGAGCAGGCTGCGCTCAATACCGATAAGGAAGAAGTTGATATGCCCCCGCTAGAAGATGCATCTGATGAGGAGATTGTGATCGAGATATCTCAACCATATGAGTATGTCAACAACAAAGCAGTGCCTTGGTCTTATGACTTAGATGTCGATCTTGTTACAAGATCTGGTCGAACCTATGGTCAAGCCAGTGCTCAAACTGCGAAGCCAGTCACCGATAAAGAGGCTAAGGAATTTCTGGCTGTAATTAAAGCAAGTGAGTATAATGTGGTCGATCAATTGCGAAAAATGCCTGCTCAGATCTCTTTGCTCGAGCTTCTTCAAACATCCTCTGTGCATCAAAAGTCACTAATGAAGGTGTTGAGTGAAATTTATGTGCCAGAGACAGTTGAGGCGGACAAGCTGGAAAAATTTGTAGGATCAATCCTTCTTAAGGATTTGATTACCTTTTCTGATGAAGAGTTCCCTCTCGAAGGCCGGGGACATAACAAAGCACTCTACATATCCGTTAAACACAAGTCTTCTCATGTGTCTCGAGTGCTCCTTGATAATGGGTCCGCTCTGAACATATGTCCATTAGCCACTCTGCACCGCCTTAAGGTAGACCTGTCAAAGATACATGCTGCGATGACCTCAGTACTAGCTTTTGATGGCACAAAAAAGGAAGTACTCGGAGAAATCCGTCTCGACATACAGATAGGGCCAGTCGTATTCAACACTCCCTTTCAAGTGTTGGACATCCCTACCGCATTCAATTTCCTGCTGGGTCGTCCATGGATACACACTGCTGGAGAAGTACCTTCAAGTCTACATCAAGCTGTGAAATTTGTGATCGAAATGAAGCTGGTTACCGTATATGGTGAGGAAGACCACCGGATCTATCATGAGACAGCTATCCCCTATGTAGAGCCAGATTCCGAGCTCGAATCAAGTTACCACTCATTTGAGTTGGTATCCACCATACATGCTTCTCGAGGTTCATCACCGCCCATTCCTGAAGTTTCAGATGCCGCCCTTATGGTAGGAAGAGTAATGGTCGGAAATGGTTTCGTTCCTGGCAATGGTCTTGGAAGAAATGGTCAAGGCATTCGAAGCGCCATTGAAGCCCCTCAGAGGTCCCGTTCTGCTGGTTTAGGGTACCATGGAAGAGGTGGAGGAAGTGTAAGAGGACGAAGACAAGGAAGGCAGGACCGGCCACTTGGTCAAGGGCGAGGGAGGCAAAACTCGCTACCCCCAAGCATTCATGAGACATTCCCCGGTCCTCCCATAATGATGCAGGATGAAGCAGATACCCTAGGGCAGCCTAGTGGCAAATTTGATTACCTGGTGAAGTATTCGGCCCCTCCCAGTTACTACGTTGATCCTCGTGAGATAATCCCAGATGGATGGGGTGGCATGGATGATCCGATACCCCCGAAGGCAGAAAACCCTGATAATGAGCTGGAAGGAATTGCAAGCTTGTTCAACGATCTCATCATAGGAGCTATCGATGAAGGACCCTCAGAAGAGATGGGCTTTGGCCCACAAGAGTAACTCTTTTACTATTTTTGCATATTCCCCTGCGTTGGAATTTTTATTAGAGAGATGTTTCCACTTTCCTTTTAATTCTTGAGTGTTGCATTTTTTTAAATATAATTTATTGATGAATTTCAATAAAATTACAAATTTTATTTTGAGGGCATGATGAGGTACTCCAAACTAGTCCAATGACGATATCCAACCATGAAAAAGATCATCCACGGAGAAATCCTGAGGGCTGGACTTTCTCATGCTTCCTCCTAAAAAAATTTTCAAAAACAAAAAAACACTTTATTGTTTTTTTTTAAAAAAAAAAATCATTTTTCAAGCAATTTCCAAAAGCATGCATTAGGTTAACCTTGTTTGTTTTTCTAACTCATTTACTTCATGTCTCAGAGCATAACAGAGAGGCATTTGAAAATAATGCGTCAATTTCCAGTGATAGTTCGCCCGTTGATTTGGGGACATGCATCCGAAGGAAAACAGACATGAGGGCAAATGATCATTTCCTAGCCGATTGTGATGACATCTCCCAAGAGTGAAGAAAATCATCTTGATTCCAAAGTGTGATATGTGGCACATCTCATAACAATTTGTATGATAAATTTGGGGCATGGCAGATTTCGGTAGTGACCCGACTGAGATAAACTCTCAACCCGAGCCAAAATGATTGTGCAATTTGAATTTACTCTGATGTTGCATAGTACCCTATTCATGCACGTTCTTTTGTGCAGGGGCAAAAGCGGATCTCCACTTTTGATGGATAGAGATGATCCAAGGACATTCATTGCTGAGACAATTCTTTTGTGGAGCAATTCCCCTGAATGAGTGTTTAAAACCATGTTTTGAGTGCAATAAATTGTTTGTAACAAACTCTTTTCATGCTTAAAGTTGCTAGATTCTTTTGAAAAGGGAATTTTCATATTGATTTAGCTCACCAATTTCATGCGGAGATTTGTCAAGATAGACAATTCAATAGAGTGACATCAATGCTTAAGAATGCTAAATGAGATATGTCAGGATGATGAAAGGCAAGCCCTATTCTATATACAGTCCCATACTTATACACTTGTGAGATGAGTGTAGGAAGTTCCATATCTGCAAGGTAAAGAGTTCTCTCGCAAAAGGTACGATGACCGAAATGATGAGGGGCAATTCATTTTTCTATCCCAAACACTACAGGTGATCCATTGCTTAACCTTTTTGAGCCTATACACTTATGGATATTCTTTCAAATTATCCCTATCAAGAACCACCCCCACATTGGGGCAACTAAGAGATCAAATGGCATCATGAGGTGAGGAAAATGAATTGAAATTTTCTTGCTCTCACTTGCATCAATCTTCAAGTTATGCTATTACATTGAATTCATGTGTTAATTTAAGTGCCTTAGGATGACGAAGAGCATTTCTTTCTCTATCCTATACACTTATATCCTTTGCATAGCCCACTTGAGCCTGCAATTTCATTTCTTTAAACCCAGTTGATGATCATTCCCCACACTGGGGCAAGGCAAAACCAGTTGATGATCAACCCCCACACTGGGGCAAGGCAAAAGGCAGATGAAGACTCTTGAAAAGTTATAGTGTCATTTAAAGTGTAATTGCTTGACGCATGCATTATGCGCAAGAATTGAATTCAAAATAGAACTAAGGGGCATGAAAAAGCAGTGTGCCTGGTAAAAGCAAGGCCGATGCCCATGAAAAAAGAAGTGAAGAAAAAAAATGCATGAGAACTAGGGGCATAAAAAGCAGTGTGCCTAGTAAAAGCAAGGCCAATGCCCATAGATGAAAAAAGAAAGTCAAGATAGGTGACTGTCAATTGTAAGAGTTGAATCCCAATGGAGCAATACTCAAAGAACTCAAATGCTGAGTTTTTACAATCAATGGGGCACTTCATGAAGACAATCCCCGATGGTGAAAAAGAAAACTGGTGGCAATGCCAAGATGATCATCAACTCTCACCCTTTACACACTTTTTGAGCCTAATGATCCTTTCATTTCTCAACCCATGAACCCAACCTACGTTACGTCCCTTACAAAGTCTCTTCAGATTAGGGCACTTGAATTAACGTAGGAGTTCATATGTTTATAAGCATCGCTCGAAGAAGTGCGAGCAAGATTATTTCTTTCTCATTTTTGCAGGGTTCTTGACTTATAAACCCGGAAATGATTATAAGACCGTTCATTCAATAGCCTTGACTCAAAGAGTCCATTTGTTAAGCCGTTGGCTAAGCCCACATCATGGTCCTTGTTAAAGACCTCTCAGATTGGTAAGATCGTACCGCTTGCGAGAATACTCGGACCCATGTCAATATGATGAAATTGAGTGATTATCATAAAATAGCCATTCTAAATGAGAGTGAGTGAAAGTCCTTTCTAACCAAAAGTCTCTCGTTTGGTATTCTTAAGAAATTCATGTCATGAGTGAAAATTGTCTTGAATGATAATTCTCTCTAGTGGAAATTCGGATGATACAAAAGTCATTATGCATGAATCTTGATTGAATTGATAAAAGTTTCAATAGATTTTGAAGTCTGCATTCCAGAATAGCCTTAATTGCTTATTTCTTTGGTGAATGCATTTTTGCTCTAATCATGTATGACAGATAATGTTTTCTCAAAGACTCAAGAGCTCCTAACATTCAAGTTCTTTTCAAGATGCCTCATGATATGAGGAGATGAGAAACCATCATGAACATTCAAGGTGCATCATTGATGTTCCAAAATTTATTTCTACCAGGAGGTGAGAGGTCTTCACAGAATATCTAAGTTCCAGAAGACATATTCCAAAGAATCAGAGATATCATCAGGTAAGTATATCTCTACCCATTCTCGACACTTGACTCGGTCAAGCTGTTCTTTTATATTATCCTAGCGTGCTTTCGTAGCCCAAGGCCCATCTTTACAGGAGAAATATCCCCAATGAGTAGAGATGTCATCAGGTAAGTATATCTCTATCTACACCTTAAATACTTGTCGTTGTACAAGTATTTTCCCTTTTGAGTACACTGACACTCGATGGAGTTGTCCCCAAAGATATTTCCCTATTCAGGCGACCGTAGAATGGTACGGGTCCTGGAAGGTAAACCCCTGTTTAGGCGACCGTAGAATGGTACGGGTCCTAGACAACACTTATTCCTTATTCAGGCGACCGTAGAATGGTACGGGTCCTGGAAAATGAATCCCTGTTTAGGCGACCGTAGAATGGTACGGGTCCTGAGAAAGCAGCTCCTTCCTGCCGTATTGGGCGACCGTAGAATGGTACGGGTCCCGAGAAAGCAGCTCCTTTCTCGCCATACCGGGCGACCGTAGAATGGTACGGGTCCCGGGAAAAAGTAGTGTCACAAAGTCATGTTACTATTCTAGGCGACCGTAGAATGGTACGGGTCCCTGGATAGGTAACACCCACTACCTTGAATTACTCTATCCTCCTCAAAGGTAAGTTATCCCGGTAGGTTCATCTATCATTTGCATTAGTATTTCCATGCATCATATAATTTGCATTAAAAAAATGGAATTCATGTTCCAACAAAAATCATTCATTGCATGAGCATGACCAAAATTTAGGTCTCAATTTGTCTTTAAAGGCAACCTCTCGCGAGCTCACCTTCAAAGAGGGGCAGCTATTGACACCTAAAATTTTGAGATTTGATTTTGCTAAATAAAAATAAAAATAAAAACAATCACATGGCATATAGGTTTAGGAAAATTTTATTTTTGTTATATTCCGTTAAGATTTCTCGCATATTTAGGCAATATACACTAGGAGATGCACTTTTGCACAAAAGAGGGATTTTCTTGATGGAATATGCAAAAATATTTCAGCGATATATTTAGGGGTATCGTGTTCAAGCAAAATTAGAAATGAAATATACCCCAAAGATACAATTTTTGGCTTATAAAAGGGGTCACGTACAATTAATTGGAGGAGGAAGAAAGCAAAAGTTTTAGAAGTGCAAGAAAGAGAGGTTCCGTGCGTGGGTTTTGAGAAGAGAAAGAACACAAAAGTGAAAAGCAAAAAGGTGAAAAGAGAGAGGAAGGAAGAGTCTCTTAGGGAAAAAAGGTAAAGAAAAAGGGTGATTTGACCCTTACTATTCATCATCTTCCCCAAGGGTTCTTTTTTCTTTTTGGCTGTAATTTGGCTCCACCGAGCCCGCTCCGCCCACCGCCGCCGCGCGACCGAGCTCCCCCTCACCGACCGGCCATCAGCTTTATTTTTCTTTTTTCTTTCTTTAAAAAAGAAAAAAAAAAAGAAAAAGAGGGAAAAGAGGAAAAGCAAAAATTAGGTAATTTTTATTTTTTTCTTTTCTTTTGTTTATTTATCTTATGTTTTTTTTATTATTGATATCTCATATTATTTGTTTTTTAGTGTAATTACCCTTTAATGTGGAATTGAAATTGCATGATATGAAATTGCCTTGAAATTTAGTGATTGTCAGTCCGATTTTCGCGCCCGAAATCCGACTCGCAATTACTTAAAAGATTGCCAATCCAATCTCCCGCCCGAGATCCGATTCGTGATTTTTGTGAAATTGGCCAACCCGATCTCATGCGCGAGATATGGTTCGTCACAATTTGGGTATCAATGTTGCTTGATTTGCTGTGGTGTCATTTAAATTAATTAAAAAAAATCAATCAAAAGATGTAGGTTAGAATTAGGGTTTGCATGTTTAGAATTGAAATTTTATTTTAAATAAAAAAAAATCGAAAATCAAATCATTTAGTTTAGGTTGCTAGATTTATTTTTTTAACTTGGATTGCATGTTTAATTACTTGGCAATTATTAATTTCGAAATTAAAAAAAAGGAAAAACAACCAAAAAATCATCATGCATATGTCATGTAGAATTAGGAGGCATATTTTGCACGTCATTGCATATTAGGGTAAGATTGCATGTTAAATTTTATTTCCTAGTTAATTATAAGTTTAGTTAAAAAAATCTTAAGTAGATTGCATTTTAGTTAAGGATTTCTAAGTTAGGATAACATTCTAGTTTAAATTAGGATTTGACATAACTTCATTCCTAATTCGAATTAGATGACGTTTTAATTTAGGTAGATAATTTCCACTTTTTTATAATTTCGAATTTCATAAAAAAATCCAAAAATTGTCTTAGGATAAATTACTTCCTTTTTTAGGGTAAATTGCATTTTTTTAGGAAAAAGAAAAAAAGGAAAAGAATGTCATGAACATGTTATTTAGGATTAGATTAAATGAAATGCACGTCATTTAGTTTTTTTTAGGCCCATTTAATTAGAAATTGCTTGTCAATAGAATTAGGTCATTTAGATTGCATTTAATTATTGCATTTCTTTACGATTTACTCTATTCATGTCATATAATTTAGATCATATTGCCATGTCATGTAATTTAGGTCATGTTGCCATGTCATATTAGATTACTAGCATGCATTGCATATAGATTAAATTCCCATTAAATAAAGTGAAAACAAAAAGAAATTGCGTGTTAATTAGAAACCATATCTAGGGTTGTTGATGTGGATTTTAATTTAACATTGCGAATGCTTTCGTTGCTTTGAGGTAAGTCCTGTATTATTTTATTTGTTTTCTTGAGTGTTAAATTGGTGGTTTGCGCGCTCGTATAATCACCTTACATGTTAAGGAATTAGATTTAAAATCAGTTTAAGCTGCCTGCAAAAGAATTTTTGAAACTAAAAGAATGGTACCGAAAGGGCATTAGAGAAATCTAGTGTAACCAAGTCCCCGTACCCATAGTCTCTCTCGGTTCGTAGGAGTAAAGTAAACCTCCCGTTACTTTACTTGGGTTTCTAATCGATCCACCAAAAATAGATTAGTGGCGACTCCTAATTGAAAATCATTTGCATGTTAAGAACTCAAACCTAAGTCGCGAATTGGTATGGGCTTGGGAGAGCTCGAGTTAAGTTTAGGCTTAACAATCCATTAGCCAAACCCTAGGTGGTACACACCCGAAAAAAATTGGTCGCGACATATTTAAATCGTATTATATATATTATTTGGTGGAATCGTCACATCAATATAAATTAATCAAAAATTTTACAAATAGAGATGGTAAAAATTTATCGTAACACTCTTGTCAACTTTATTTCTATTTTTATTTTCTCCTCTTTTAATTAATTTTTCTTCTTTCTTCCCTTCCATCATTCTCTAATAAAATTTTATTAATAGAAAAATATACTAATATACCTAAAATACGTAATAAATATAAGTATATATTTACACATTGAATTTTATATTATAAGATAGAATTAAATTGAAATATATAAAAAAATAAATTTAATTTAAAAATAAATTTTTATTTTTATTTTATTTTGAATTTCTTATATTAGAATTCATATATTATTTATATTGAAATATGATTTTAAATTTGTTAATTTAAGAATTTTTTTTTTGAGAAAAAAACTTTCTTTTTATGGATTTTAGAAATCCTATCCACATTTGTCCCATCTCTTCCATGAGATAATTTTATCCAGTTTATATTTCCTTCATATCTGATTTTATCCTATCTTGAACAGGCACCTAACGCAGGATATAATCAATTTTATCATATCATGAATTTTATCCTGACCGCCAAACACAGCCTCAAGTGTCAACCCACTCTCATCAGTCGTCTATGCTATTAGGGGTGAGCGGTTCCCGGTTTTGGTTCGTCCGTCTGGAACCTAGAACCTACCCTCGGATACAGATTCCTCATTTTTTGAAACTTGGAACCTATCCGTTAGAACCAAGAACCTGGAACCAACCTTATCACAGGTTCTAGAGTCGGTTCCAGTGTTCCAACAAGTTTTTTTTTTTTTTTCTTTTTTTCATTTTCAGATTTGAAAAAACAAAGAAGGAAAGAGACAAACCAAAGACTAAAACTTGAAGCTTTCCAAATCATAATAGGACAAGATAAGTCAAATATCAAGTACTCCAAAATCCAAACTAAAAGTACCAACAACAATGCCAACCAATATATGACTTAGGTGATCGACTATCAACATATGACTTAGAAGTAGAGATCGATGGTGGAAATAAAAACCTGCTAATATTATCGCAGAACTCTTCTAACTTTGTTTCCTCATCATCATCGCCATCTCCAAAGTAATGACTTTTTGCTGTCACGTGTTTCCTAACTGCCTCTAAGCTGCTGAAGGGATGACACCTCTCATTACACTACAAACACATTAAATCCCTTTTCACTTGTACGAGGGCAAAGAACGATAAAAAATGAGCCCAATTTTTTAAAAAAATAAAAAATAAAAAATCAAGAAACAAAACTACTTGCAGCAACATGCTTTTCACAGTTTTTGCAGATCGTTCGTACCTTAAGGCCGAGGTATGTAAGAAGTCCTTCTGGATCCTTCAAATACTCAACATCATGGATGAAGAAACCGTGTTGCTTGTGCATGTGAACCATACACAATTCTATGCTATCATGCTCACAATCACAGATAAAGCAGCATGATGGATCCACTTCACAGAAATCATCGCCATTAGAACCATCTTCCATATGATGGTCAATGGACAGCTCATTTACATTCATTTCACTCAAAGAGTTTGTAGCTTCCCCAACCAAGTCATCCTTTGAATCCACTTCTTCCCACTCATCTTCACTATCTTTGCTTTATGCCATACCTGACTCCTTTTATGGAGCAGGCCTGCTCTGAACACGTGGTGCTAGTGATCTAAGAATTGTCTTCTCCCCATCTTCAAGGTTCACCCCTTGCGAAGCCCTTAGGATATGCCTATGGACCGGAGATGTTGAGCATGTGCTTTATCACTTCTATATCCTTTGCCACAAATGCCACAGCTATAGAGCATTGGAGTGTGACTGGACTTATTTTTTTCTTGTGCCAAAGCAGCTTGCCTAGCCAAAAATAAAGCCTCTATCACTCCTGGAACCCTAGCAACCTGACAAATTCAACACATCAGGTCATGTTCAATTCAAAGCTATTCATGCTGGCAAGAATAGTTTGACGTGAATCTCAACCTACTATTACATGACTTTTCGATCGAACTGGTAATATAGCAAAGATGGTACAGAATCACGAACATCAAGAGATCTGTGATAAATCGGACATCACATACATTAAGAAAGCATCGACTCCAAGCTTCCAATGAAGCAACAGCTTTCTCTGTTTGGATCACCGCGCTAATACCCTATATTATTGTTCAATAATTTTACTAGAACTTTGGTAAGGATAAGCAAAAAGAAATCCCACCAATACATCATTGGAGACAAAGTAGAGTAAAGCCCATCAGGAAATGGCAATGTAGAAACCTCCTATAGCATTTTAAATAGGTTATGGCTCTCAAGTAAAGATCATTGCCATGTCCCAGTAACCTCGCACCAAAGCTACTGAGGTCGGTAGTTAAAAGAACGATGTACTAAAATGAACTCTGATCTCTTCCAAACAAATGGAATGCGAAGAATTCGGAAATTTAAATAGTTCAAACAATAACACACTCCTTAAGCCTAGAGTAGCAAATGTCAGGCTAGATGTCATCGTTCTTCACACAAAGAAACAAAATTTCAGCTAACGAACAAGAAGGGATCACCGACCCAACTCCCCTTGCGGCTATCAACATCAAAATCCGATAAAAGGATACTGCTTGACCACAAATTTTAATCAAATCAAACTCCTAGAAAAACAACGGTCCCACAAAAAAAAAAAAAAAAAAAAATCAGCTCCTAACAACATAAATCAACATATCTGGTCGAGAAGAACTCAAACCCGAAGACACCCAAAAGGGAATCATCAGGTATAGGGAGCCTTTCTGTCGAACAAAGAAGCCGTCAAGACAAACGACGAAGACTTTCATCGAGGCTAAAGCACGCTGCTTTAGCTGAAACCAAGAAGACATCGCCCATGGTCAACAACAACAACAACAACAACGTGAGGATGGCGCGATTGAAGATGGATAGAGAGGGAGAAAGACCTTGCGTTTGAGGTTTTAGCGATGCCACTCGGACTTGTAATGGAGCTTACGCTTGGCATCATCTTTGAATTCCTTGTTGCAAGTGTTGCGGGTCGGGCCCGGCATTCCCCCCCAATCAAACCAAAAACCAGAGATTTCCAACCTTAAAGCAAAGAAGTCTCCCTCCGCCGCTCCTTCTTGTATTTATGGTTTGTGAGTGTGGAAGGGAGAGCGAAACGATGGCGGATCGGAGTCGAAGGTGACGGCGGCGGCGGTGATCGGCGGACTACGCACCGCATGACCTGGTTCGGCCCAATTTCTCATACTTTTCGTCCTGGGCGAGCGGCGAGCGTCGTCGGCTGGCGAGCACGAATGTCGTCGGCTAGCGAGCAGCGTCAAGGGCTGACGAGCGGCTGAGTAGCTGAGCGGCGAGGCAAGCGAGGGGTGACGGCGTCAAGGGAGCAGGAGGCAAGGGCGAGACAAGCGCGGGGTAACTGGCTTCTGGCGGCGGCGTTGAGGGTGAGCGGCGTCGGCGGCGGCGGCGTCAAGGCAGAGAACGCGAAAGAAGGGAACTTTGAGTGTGAAAGTGTGAAGGATAAGGGGTATTTTCTATTTGGGGTTCTTTTGGAACCCTAACCGGTTCCCAGAAAAAAGGAACCGGGAACTGAACCGGAACCAGTTCCGGTTCTACTCAAGAACCGCGCTCACCCCTACATGCTATGACACTGAGTAAGACCACAAACTAGATCTCATTAGTTTCATTGCACTTCAAATCTTCATTAAAGAAGAGTTGATTTTTCGCCACGTTTCATATTCTCTTCCACAAAATCAATGGATTTACTATAGAAATGTCACGCCCCGAACCCCGAGACACGTGAACATCCCACCATGGTCATACAAATGCGACATTCCCAGGTAGTGTCGCCGACCCAATTAATTCATTATGCACATGCGGAACGTGTTAATTAACCCCTGACAAAAACTCACGAGATAAGAAAGCAGGAAACAATTACAATCATAAACAAACATGCTTCCAAAAACAAATAACCTCCCAAGGTTTACATATATACCAAAAAGGGGCCAGTTCACAAAAAGGGATCAGTCCACCAAAAAGAATAAACGGTCCTGGGACTACTAGTCGGACACGTTCTTCGATCCCACTTCAGTCTGGACAGTCTCCAAGGGCAGGGATTCCTCCATCTATGGTCCTGAAAAATTTTGGCCCACAACGGGGTGAGACATCGTCTCAGCAAGTTCAACCCCCTAAACCCCTATTAGAAAGAAAATACACCCAGGGCGGCCTAGCCCCCTCACACAGACGACTTACCTCGTCTTAATTCCTCCCTGCAGGTTAGCACAATATATATATCACACAAACTCAGGTAATAATAAGAGTTTAAATAATTGGAACGACATCACTTTCATATAAAACCACAATCGCACTCAACACGCATTCCAATTATTCACCGCCACACAAGGGCATAGCCTACTCGCCATTCGGCCTATCTACCGACACTCATGTCGCACGCCTCCCCATGGAGCGTGGCTTCGTCACTACGTCGACGGCATTCCCAGAAGGAGCATCGGTCCGGTCGGCCCGGCCTCTGCGACGGCATCCATTGCGCGGCATCCCATATAGGGGCACGTCTAGCTCAACGGCTCGGGGACGGTTCCTCATTAACCAACACACGACAATCATTACTGACTTCCGGACATTCCACAATTCAATCACATACTTCAATTTCAATAGTAAACCATAACAATCAAATTTCTGCATCAAAATCCAACACTTGGGTTTTTAGGACTAAAAACCCCATTTATCACAATCAACACTCAATTTGTCACATCCATTTGTCAAATTCAAATTCTAAATGCACAAAGATCGATCAGCACAAAATTCTAAGAATTGGGGCCAAAAATAATTTTTCGAGTTTTTTTTTTTTAAATATAATAATAATAATAATAGTCGACACTCAATTTTGCCACTGTTCATCAAATTCAAATTCTAAGAAAGACAAGCGACGATCGGCACGAAATTCTAAGAATCGGGCCAAAAATAATTTTTCGATTTTTTTTTTTTATAATAATAATATTTTAATGATTTTTGGAATATAATAAATTATTCTATTTTCCAGAATTTCGAAACATAAAAAATAAATCAAAAGTAAAACCAATAAGTCACATCAAAGCTTAAATTAAATAAATCCACTTAACTTTAAATTAAACACACTTAACACTAATTAAATCCCTTAATCCAAATCACCATTAAATAAACTAAACTAACCACCTAAACCTAATTAACTTAGGCTAAGCACACTTAGGGCATTATTAACCCTCTAATCAAGGTTTAGTGAGTTAAACTCACCGGATTAGCGGCCGAGCACGCCAAAACGACCGGGCCGACGCGAGGATCGACTTTCCTCAAGGCGGGCCGAGCAACCGGGGCGGGAAGGCGGCCAAAGAGGACCCCGAAATTCCGGATCTAAGCTGGAATTTCGGGGTGTGTCCATGGCCGAATGGGGGAGGAAGAGGGGCGGCTCGGGCGCGGGGACGGCGGGGAGCGGCGGCGGCGGGGCGGCGGCGACGGCGGCGGCGAAGGGGCGGCGAAGGGCGCGGACGGGGGGGGGCGGGCGGCGCGGGCAGCGCGAGGGCGGAGCGGCGCACGGCGCGGCGCGCGGTCCGGCGGCCGCGGCGCGGTCCGGCGGCGGCTGTCCGACGGCGGTCAAGTTTCCCTCCTCCTTCCAAGCTCTTTTGGTTGCTGGTTTTGCAGAAAATTGCAGAACAAACATGGAGGAAGAAAGCTACGGGGAGAAGAAGAAGAAGAAGAAGAAGAAGAAAGAGGGAGGAGAGAAGGGGGTTTTTCTTTTCTTTTTTTGTCTTTTCTTTAATCCACATAATACCCTCACCATGACATCATCATGATGTCATACGCCCACTATCTCAACTTCTCCTACAACTTTAGTCCAAGTGGGTCCAAATTTCATTTTCGCCGCACAAAATCTCGTACCTTGATTTCTTCAATTCTAATCAATTCTCCTCCATTGTGCTCAATTAAAATCCATAAAATTAATACATGATCCTCATAAGGTATGTGACACCCCAAGACTTCCAATTTCTTAATTCGGTCATAATTTCACGGTTAATTTCATTCGCACGATATTAGCGCGCCCCCGACCTACCGGTTAGCTTTTAGAAATTTTTATGCATTCGACTGTGGTTGATAAATCTCAAGCCACAATGTACATCTTTGACACACGGCGACCATCGGTTGTCGTGAAAATCTCAAGGTTTCAAATACGAACACGGGGACCCGATCGACGAAAAGTCGGTCCAGTCTTCGGGCGACAAGAATAGTATGATGTGGTGGAATCACCCACACTCGATCACATGCCTATGTCGAGCCGACCTATCTCCAGGCTTCTAATCGATTTTTAATCGTGCCATAACGACCCTTGCAGCAGATTAGCTCGGTCGAGAGGTCGTTTCACGGTCAAATTCTCGAGTCGATGCATTAGAATCGCTACAGGCCACCGATAGACCGGGTTTTTCACGTGAGTGGCCAACTCAAGGAAATAAACTATATGCGTGCAGATGAAATGCCCGTCTCAATTTACTAAAAATAAACTGAAAAATTCGGGATGTCACAACTCTTCCTCTTATAAAAATTTCGTCCTCGAAATTTAAACCATTACAACACTTTAAGCAAAAAGATGGGGTACAATTGTCTCATCGACTCTTCGGTCTCCCAAGTTGCTCCTTCGGTGCCGTGGTGTTGCTTAGGCACCACTTTGACCAACGGGATGGTCTTGGTGCGCGTAACATGCTCCTTGCGATCCACTATCTCGAACCGGGCTTTCCACGTATGACATCCTGTCATCCACATCTATTTCTTCGAAATTTAGAACGTGTGTCGGATCAGGTTCATACTTCCTCAACATCGACACGTGAAAGACGTCATGCACTTGTGCCAACCTCGGAGGTAGTGCAAGACGATAGGCCAAAGTCCCTATTCTTTCCAAAATCTCAAAGGGACCTACGTACCTCGGACTCGCCTTCCCCTTTTCGCCAAAGCGGGAAATTTCTCTCATTGGTGACACCTTCGGAAAACGTGGTCACCAACTTGGAACTCCAATGGCCTTCGACGCTTATCCGCATAGCTCTTCGACGGCTCGAGCGGTCTTTAACCTCGTTTCGATAACTACAACCGCTCCACCGACCGCCGAACCAACTCGGGCCCGTGATCTTTCTTTCCCGACTTCATCCCAACACACCGGCGTTATGCACGCCCGCCATACAACGCTTCAAAAGGAGCCATCCGAATACTGGCCGGGTAACGTTGTTGTAGGCAAACTCGACGCATGAAGCTGTTCCTCCCGGCTTCCTTTGAAGTCTAAAACACAAGCCCGCAACATGTCTTCGAGGGTTTGAATAGTCCTCTCAGACTGGCCATCTGTCTGAGGATGATAGGCCGTGCTGTACTGCAACTTAGTACCGAAAGCACTCTGCAAGCTCTTCCAAAAGGCGGCGGTAAACCTTGGGTCTCTGTCTGAAGTAATTGTAACCGGCACTCCATGCATACGAACTATATGGCGCACATACAAATCTGCATGTCTATCCAAACTCAAGTCCTTTCGCACTGCAATGAAGTGAGCCGACTTTGTCAGTCTGTCGACCACTACCCAAATCAAATCATTCCCTCTCTGACTCCTCGACAAACCCGTCACAAAGTCCATTGTGATGTGCTCCCATTTCCACTCAGGAATCTCGAGAGGTTGCAGAAGTCCTCCTGGTTTACAATGCTGAGCTTTGACTTGCTGACATGTCAAACACTTGGCCACATGCTTGGCGATGTCCGCCTTCATCCCTGACCACCAATAATGTTGACGCAGATTCTGATACATCTTGGTGCTACCAGGGATGAATCGTAATCGCTACGATGCGCTTCTGATAAGATCTCCTCTCTGAGTTCCACATCATCAGGTACAACTAATCGCCCTCAGAATCTCAATGTTCCATCTTCAGAAATCTGAAAGTCAGCTTTCATTTTCTTTGTATCTTCCCCGCAGGATTTTTCGGACATCTCGGACTGTCGCTAAAGCGTTCGATTCTCGACTCGCACTTCGGCTCACCGAGGGTGGCCATAAGGTTTGAAAGGTGGCCAACCTCGAATTTGAAGCCCGAATCTCGTGCCCTCTCAAGTAGACTCCACTCCTTAAGTACCAACTGTGCAACTGAAGACTTTCTACTTAGTGCATCGGCGACCTTGTTCGCCTTCCCAGGGTGATACAAAATCTCACAGTCATAGTCCTTCAGGAGTTCCATCCATCGACGCTGTCTCATATTCAACTCTTTTTGTGAGAACAGGTACTTGAGACTCTGATGGTCAGTGAAGATCTGAAATCTTTCTCCACACAAATAATGCCTCCAAATCTTCAAGGCAAAGATGATTCTTGCGAGTTCTAAGTCATGCGTCGGATAATTCAACTCATGAGTTCTCAAGCGACGGGGACGCATATGCAACAACCTTGCCATGCCGCATCAACACACAACCGAGTCCTCTAAACGACGCATCACCGTAGATCTCGAATCCTCCCGGGACCAGATGGAATAGTAAGCACGGGGCGCGGTGGTCGCCCGCTAAGCTCTTGGAAACTACTTTCGCACTTATCGTCCACACAAACTTCTCTTCCTTCTTCGCCAGTTTTTGTCAACGGCGATGCCAACACCGAAAACCCTCTACAAACCCTCTCGTAATACCCTACTAAACCCGAAAGCTTCGATCTCTCGTCACCGTAGTCGGTCTCGGCCGGTTAATTCGCTTCAATCTTGGCCGGATCCACCGAGATTCCTTCCCGGATATGACATGACCTAGGAAAGCCACACGAGTTAGCCAAAACTCGCACTTGCTGAATTTGGCGTACACTCATGATCTCTCAAAGTCCGAAGTACCACCCTTAAGTGCCTTTCATGATCCTCGGTGCTCTTCGAGTATACTAGGATGTCGTCGATGAAAACAATTACAACCGATCCAAGTACTCCCCGAACACACACGGTTCATCGGGTCCATGAAAGCAATGGGGCGTTCGTCAACCCAAACGGCATCACAGTGAACTCATAGTGACCGTATCGAGTGCGAAACGCCGACTTCGGTATATCTTCCTTTCTGATCCTTAATTGATGATACCCTGTCCTCAAGTCGATCTTAGAAAATATCGACGCTCCTTGAAGCTGATCAAACAAATCATCGATCCTCGGCAATGGATACTTGTTCTTGATTGTCACCTGATTGAGTTGTCGATAATCGATGCATAGGCGCAATGAACCATCCTTCTTCTTCACGAACGTAACGGGTGCTCCCACGGTGATGCACTAGGACGAATGAATCCCTTATCCAACTCTTGCATCCGCACCTTCGTTCTTTAAGTTCGACAAGGCCATCCGTAAGGAGCTTTGGAGATCGGCTCGGTCCCAGGAAGCTAACTCAATCACAAACTCCACCTCCCTTTCGGTGGCAAACCGGGTAACTCTTTCGGGAACACGTCCGGGAACTCTTGCACCACCTGCGATATCTTCTATCTTCAATTCCTCCACTGCCGTATCCACGACGGCCGCTGTAACCTTGGCAACCCCCTTCTAGCAAACGGTCGCCTCGAGCGATGAAATCAAGGAAATCAATGGTCCTCCTCGACTCCCAATAAATTCAAAGCTCTCACCCCCTAACGGGTTAAACTGAATCGCCTTGCGATAACAGTCTAACTTAGCTCGTTGCTTGGTGAGCCAATCCATGCTAATTATCACATCAAAATCATACATGGCCAGGACTATCAAATCTATCCTCCCTTCTCGCTCACCAATCACTAACTTGCAACCAAGACAACCTACTGAAGCTAACACTTTATTTCTCAACGGCGTAGATATGCTAATCACTGACTCCAACAACTCAAGAATTAATTCTACCAACTTAACATATCTTTTAGCAATAAACGAATGGGTAGCTCCAGGATCAAATAAAGCATAAGCAGGTTGGTCGTTCGCCGCAAGACCGTACTCGTGATCACATCGGGCGCATCCTCCGCCCGTCCTCTCGGTGATAGCATACGCCTTTCCCTGAGCTGGAGGTCGGGTCAATCCACCCTGCGGCATCATCTGCGGCGCGGCTCCTCTGTTCTGACCTGACGGTGGCGGCGGCGGCAACTGATGCTGTCCCACCTGTCTCTTGGGACACTGTCTCGCAAGGTGACCCTGCTGGCCACACTCATAGCAGGCACCCGTCCTAGAAGGGCACGGGGCTGTACCATGTCGTCTCCCACATAGACGACACACGCCATTCGATCTCGGCGCTGACTTTCCTATCCCACCCTGCCTGTTGGGTGGAACAGGGTATCTTCCTCCAGACATCGGCCTCTTCCCAAATCGATTACCTTCCCTGCTCGAATTAAACCGCGACCCAGATGTGGCGGCTCTCTCATTCTGGTTCTTCTCGATCAGCTGGGCCCGCTTGTAAATGACATTGTACTCCTTCAGATCTAGTGGTACCACCAAGTCCTTTATCTCACGTCGGAGTCCATCTCTAAACCTTCGAGCCCGGTCTGCTGGTCTCTGAACTAGATCAGGGGCAAACTGCGACAGCTCAGCGAACTTCGCTTCATACTGATCAACCGTCATGGTGCCTTGGCGAAGGCGCTGGAACTCCGCCATCTTCACCTCCCTAGCACACTCAGAAAAGTACTTCTCATAAAAGATCTCGAGAAAGGCGTTCCACTCTGGAACCATGCCTCCAGGGAACGCTATCCCTTTGGTAGTCTTCTACCAAGTACCAACAATCCCCTTCAACTGATAGGCTGCCAGAACAACCTTCTCTGTCTCGGTGCACATCAGTAGGTCAAAGGCATTCTCCAACTCTTGAACCCATAGTGCTGCAGCTTCGGGATCTCCCACTCCCGTGAACGTCGGCGGGTCCAACTTTAGGAACTGCTCCACCAGCTTATGCATAGGCCTCCCAGTGGCCACGTTCCTAGGTGGAACTTCATCAGGTGCTACCTCGGGCTCATCAACGGGTGCGGCGGCGGGCGGCGGTAGGCTAAGAAAGCGGAAGAACATTGCGGCATTGGCGGCATTGACAGAGGCGGCAGTAGCGGCAGCTGAAGCGGCGGCTTGCTGGTCCATCTTGTCACCCATCATCTCCAGCATCCTCATGATCCCAGCAAACCTCGGATCCTCGGGGGTTTCTACCCCAGCATCGACTGAAGGCGATGCTGCACCACTCGCGCTGGCCTTGGCCGACGCTCTCCCAAGGGCACCACGGGCACCGATTCTCATCGATGGCCCACCCCGAAACACGGGGCCTGCTGCTCTCTTCCTAGCAGCTCTCGGTTCTCGGTCACTCATGCTACAAGCTCAATATAGATAGCTGTTTGCAAATTCCAATACCACATTAGAATCTGAATGACCTCACCAACAAGTTAACAAGCAGCTATCATTCACATGCACCAGCAATATTAAAACTCTTTCCTACCAACTATCCCATGACTCACTCGCTCCTTATCACTCCATACACCAACCATGCTCGATACCACTTAAACGGGATGTCACGCCCGAACCCCGAGACACGTGAACATCCCACCATGGTCATACAAATGCGACATTCCGTGTAGTGTCGCCGACCCACTAATTCATTATGCACATGCGGAACGTGTTAATTAACCCCGACAAAAACTCACGAGATAAGAAACGGGAAACAATTACAATCATAAACAAACATGCTTCCAAAAACAAATAACCTCCCAAGGTTTACATATATACCAAAAAAAGGGTCGGTTCACAAAAAGGGATCACCCACCAAAAAGAATAAACGGTCCCTGGGACTACTAGTCGGACACGTTCGATCCCACTTCCGGCCGGGACAGTCTCCAAGGGCGGATTCCCTCCATCTATGGTCCCGAAAAATTTTGGCCCACAACGGGGTGAGACATCATCTCGGCAAGTTCAACCCCTAAACCCCTATTAGAAAGAAAATACACCTGGGCGGCTAGCCCCCTCACACGTACGACTTACCTCGTCTTAATTCCTCCCCGCAGTTAGCACAATATATATATCACACAAACTCAGGTAATAATAAGAGTTTAAATAATTGGAACGACATCACTTTCATATAAAACCACAATCGCACTCAACACGCATTCCAATTATTCACCGCCACACAAGGCATGCTTACTCGCCATTCGGTTATCTACCGACACTCATGTCGCACGCTCCCCCATGGAGCGCGGCTTCGTCACTACGTCGACGGCATTCCCGAAGGAGCATCGGTCGAGTCGGCCCAGCCTCTACTGCCACCGGCATCCATTGCGCGGGCATCCCATATAGGGGCACGTCTAGCTCAACAGCTCAGGACGATTCCTCATTAACCAACACACGACAATCATTACCGACTTAGGACATTCCACAATTCAATCACATATTTCAATTTCAATAAGAAACCATAACAATCAAATTTTTGCATCAAAACCAACACTTGGGTTTTTGTGACTAAAAACCCTATTTATCACAATCAACACTCAATTTGTCACATCCATTTGTCAAATTCAAATTTAAATGCACAAAGATCGATCAGCACAAAATTCTAAAGCGGTCAAAAATAATTTTTCGAGTTTTTTTTTTTTAAATATAATAATAATAATAATAATAATAATAATAATAATGACACTCAATTTCACACTCCGTTCATCAAATTCAAATTTTGACGATCGAGAATTTGGGGACAAAAATAATTTTTCGAGTTTTTTTTTTTTTATAATAATAATATTTTAATGATTTTCGGAATATAATAAATTATTCTATTTTCCAGAATTTCGAAACATAAAAATAAATCAAAAGTAAAACCAATAAGTCACATCAAAGCTTAAATTAAATAAATCCACTTAACTTTAAATTAAACACACTTAACACTAATTAAATTCATTAATCCAAATCACCATTAAATAAACTAAACTAACCACCTAAACCTAATTAACTTAGGCTAAGCACACTTAGGGCATTATTAACCCTCTAATCAAGGTTCAGTGAGTTAAACTCACCGGATTAGCGAGCTGAGCACGCCAAAACGACCGGGCCGACGCGAGGATCGACTTTCCTCAAGGCGGGCCGAGCAACCGGGGCCGGGAAGGCGGCCAAAGAGGGCCCCGAAATTCCAGATCTAAGCTGGAATTTCAGGGTGCGTCCATGGCCGAATGGGGAGGAAGAGAGGCGGCTCGGGCGCGGGACGGCGGGGAGCGGCGGCGGCGGCGGGCTGGCGGCGACGGGCGGCGGCGAAGGGGCGGCGAAGGGCGCGGACGGAGGGGCTGGGCGGCGCGGGCGGAGCGGCGCACGGGCTCGCGGCGCGCGGCGCGCGGGCGCGGGAGTGCGGCGGCGGCGGTCCGGCGGCGACTGTCCGACGGCGGCTGTTTCCCCTCCTCCTTCCAAGCTCTTTTGGTTGCTGGTTTTGCAGAAAATTGCAGAACAAACATGGAGGAAGAAAGCTACGGGGAGAAGAAGAAGAAGAAGAAGAAGAAGAAGAAAGAGGGAGGAGAGAGAAGGGGGTTTTTCTTTTCTTTTTTGTCTTTTCTTTAATCCACATAATACCCTCACCATGATCATCATCATGATGTCATGCCCACTATCTCAACTTCTCCTACAACTTTAGTCCAATGGGTCAAATTTCATTTTTCCACGCACAAAATCTCGTACTCGATTTCTTCAATTCTAATCAATTCTCCTCCAATTGAGCCCAATTAAAATCCATAAAATTAATACATGATCCTCATAAGGTATGTGACACCCCAAGACTTCCAATTTCTTAATTCAGTCATAATTTCACGGTTAATTTCATTCTGGCACGATATTAGCGCGTCCTGACTTACCGATTAGCTTTTAGAAATTTTTATGCATTCGACTTGTGGTTGATAAATCTCAAGCCACAATGTACATCTGACACATTGGCGGCCTCGGTTGTCGTGAAAATCTCAGGTTTCAAATACGAACACGGGGACCCAATCGACGTAAAAGTCGGTCCAGTCGACCGACAAGAACAATGTGATCCGGGTGGAATCACCCACACTCGATCACATGCCTATGTCGAGCCGACGTATCTCGGCTTCTAATCGATTTTTAACTATGCCATAATGACCACCTGCAGACAATTGCTCGATCGAGAGGTCGTTTCTGGTCAAATTCTCGAGCCCGATGCATTAGAATCTCTTACCGGCTTCACCGATAGACGGGTTTTTCACGTGAGTGGCCAACTCAAGGAAATAAAACTATATGCGTGCAAATGAAATGCCCGTCTCAATTTACTAAAAATAAAACTGAAAAATTCGGGATGTCGCAAGAAATATTGCACTTTGATAATCGTAAATATTTACCTCCTTAAATCTACAAAATCAACGAAAATCTTGGCGGCAATACACTATGACAATTTGGTGTTGAAAAGTTATTCCATTAAATCTAATATGTGCGCATTAAATGGGGCAATAAATTTAAAGGAGTTGTTTTTTTTTTTTTTTTTTTTTTTTTTGTCGGCCATACGCTAATCCTACTCTAACACTCACTCTCGACTTTTGCCCTGCCTCTTTGTGGGGGCGTGGGAGTCGAAACCCACTCTTTAAATGAAATCTTCCCCACCCCAATTCCCCCTGAGAAGGTGGGGATTTGAACCCCCAACCTCCCCCTTCCAAGATGGAAGGGTGGCCACTGGGGCGAACTCCCAGTGGTTAATTTAAAGGAGTTGTTACATAGTACTATTTTGGTAGCTAAAATTCGCATGACCATGCCGTTCATGCAAAAGGATGGTGCTTCCATTTTCTATAGTTGTTTGCTAATTTAATCTCTCATGATTCGCTAACTAGAGATAAATCAATATATAATGGGAATGAAGAAAATTCAAAATTAGAGTGATGGCCTATCGGTCACTCGAGAAGATGGCTTTGACATGTAAATCAATCGTGATATCCTACACAAGATGTATTAGTTATGCAAGTACAGATATACTTATGCCAATTTGAGAAAAGGGTTTTGATCTGAGTATGTCTTCTCCCATACTCAGTACTTCACATTTTTTATGCATTAGGCATTCTAGTTACAAATTTGATATGGATTACCTTTTCCTTTCATTGCTCGGGCATGAAAATAGATTAAGTTTTTTGTTCAATTGAACGTAATGCAATTTATTCTAATGTATAAATTCAAAAAATGAAGAAATTTCTAGAACAACACCTTTAAATAATTAATTGGTATGCCGATAACTTATTTTCTATTACTTTAAAGTGAAGGATATTTCGCAAAAGTTCATTGAATGCTTTTTGGGAATAAGTTTCGCAGACTCTCCCCTTCGAGGATCCTCTTCCCTCGTGAGAAAATTTGTCTTGCTACATGTAGAAAAAAAGCTAATGAGAATAAATAAATTTATTTGAGGCGTACAAGCATAAGCGCTGTCCAGAATCCTCCTTTCCCAATTTCTCCACGTGCCTGGCCAATGCCTTGCCACAACTCTCTCTGTCTCTCCTCGAATCTCCCTCGGCTCCACTCTGTAGAACACGGGCAACGCCGGGTGTCCCCTTGAGCCTCTTCCACTCCATTACTTCCTTCACCAACTCGTCCAGGCACCGCCAAGACGAAGCGTAGTCCTCAGAGAAGACGAGCAAGGCGATCCGCGACTCCTCGATGACCTTCGTGAGCGCCAGCGGGATCCCGCGCCCCGGGCCTCAAGTTCTCACTGTCAATGTAGGCGTTGATGCCGCTGTGAAGCAGAAACCTGTGGAGGTCATCGAGAAAGCTACGGCGGACGACCTCGCCTTTGAAGCTGAGGAAGACGTCGAACGGCGATTTTGCGTCAGAGGAAGAAGAAGACATGTGACGATCAGTATGGATCCGTGTGGAGCGATGAGCGATGCTCCATTGTAGATTTGGTCGAGAAATCGATGCTGGCCGAGAAACATCGAACGTCGCACCGTGTCCGGAAAAGCGCCCTTTCTTTTCTTGTTTTTTCCTTCATTTTTCGCAAATGGACCTAACTTTTTTCTCAAAAATATTTAAGTTAAAATTGTTTGTTTCGAGGCTCACACAAAAACAATCCGATACCCTAAAAAATTTCAAATTTATTTTTAGTCCCAAGTATATCCTAAATTATTTCTATCCCATAAAAAAACCTCCAACTTTATGTTGAATCCCAATTTTATTCTAATTCTTTTTTGTCTCACAAAAAATCCCCACCTCTAGGTCTAATCTCAATTTTACCTTAAACCTTTTTTGTCTAGTAAACAAATCACAAACTTTTACTTGAATCTCAAATTTGCCACTTTAATTCTCCTTCTGAAATTTCTCTCGACAATTGAGAGATAAGAAACTCCTGAGCAAGTTGTTCTCACATGTTGAGTCAAGTGTTTCGAGCGCAAGCTCTCCAATCGTGAGAAATAAAAGATTCTCAAGCACAAGAGATGGAAGACTAAGTGCAAAATCAAAGATCCACAAGCAAAATGGAAGGAAGGCTCTCTTAAGAGTAAGATCAGTTGAAAAAAGCCAATCCAATTTCCTCTCATTTTTACCCAAATTTCATATTCAAGAAGACGTATTTTAATGTTAGATTTCTTATTGAATATGAAATTTGGGGGAAAAAGAGTAAAGCAATGATATAAAAGTACCACATTATTAAGGGCGATTTTGGAGGGAAGGTCTATGGGGGTAGATATGGGATTCAAGTAAAAATTTGTGGTTTTTTATGAGACAAAAAAAAAATGGTAGAATTGAGATTGGATTTAAAGTTGAAAATTTGTATGGGATAAAAAAGGATTATGGTAGAATTGAGAACGAATTAAGAGTTGGGGTTTTCTATAAGACAAAAAAAAAAGTTCACGAAAGAATCAGAATTGGAGTTAAAGTTTGGGGTTCTTGGGGAATTACAAGAAAGAAAAACCAGAAAGTGACTATATCTTATTCGCCAAAGTTATTCAGAGAATATAAAAAAAAAAAAAATAGCTATGCAATTCGTGTATCCCAATAAGTATATTTTGACAGACTGAAATATTTTACATAAAAAATCCAAAGCTCGTATGTCTTCAGATTTGGGAAAGAATAAAATATCAATTCAAAAATTACACACCAAACTTAGCAACATACCGACTAGGGTCCTAATCGAACATTCTTCGTCACAACTAACTTTATGACGAGTTCGTCCAATGCCTTTTTCTGAAAGGACTTTCTTATTGGGGAAGTAAAGAAAAGCCAATTAGGAAGGAGCTTTGAGAATGTATTATTGTGGGATAAATATAGTATAACTGTCATGACTTTTTGTACGGCATTCAATTAAGTGTCATAACTATTTTTTCGTTCACTTAACTGCGACAAATTTGAAAAATCGATTACTTAAGTACCATTGACAATTTGTCTTGTCAGAAAAATTGACGTGGATGTCAAACATTCTATATGTTACCGACAGTATTTTTGTGATTTTATCGCTCACTTAAGTACCATAAATTTGAAAATTTGATAACTTAAGTGCCATGATTTGAAAAATCAATCACTTAAGTACATCGACAATTTGCCTTGCCGGAAAATCTACAGCCGACCTTGCTTAGATCTAACGAAGGTGCAATGGTCTTTCTTTTGCTTAGTACTAAGCGTATTTGAATTCGAGAATTTCAACTCTAATACTATGTGAACTTTTATGAGATCACTGTCAACTCTTCTAAAAGCTTATTATTTTAATAGGAAACTTGTTGGCTTGTAAAGAGGGCATAATGGATTACGACGAGGTGATTCCATCTCATCATATTTGTTTGTGACGACAATGGTAGTTTTCAGTAAAATTGTGCAGCAGTGAATAAGCAACTGAGATTATCAACCTATGCATGAGAAAATCAAGATTCACTCATATTCTGTTTGGCCATTTACTCACTCATTTCGTTATATTTTGCTGATATTCATAGGACCTTCTTGACAAAGATAAGGAGTCATTTCTTACTATAAAATCTGGTTTTGGGAGATCCTACTATCTCCAGTGAGAAACTCGACTCAAAGGAGCTAAAATTAGGGCTAAACTACTAGGTGACTTCTTAGAATTCAGTCACTTTAAAGCTTGCTCTTCGTTAGTCTCGTGTTTGGGATTGCCTTCGATCCCAGAAAAACTGAAGGATGATGACTGTGACTTGGGAATTTGTATATGATATAAGTGTTGCACAAGCTGACTCATAGGACTGCTACGGAACCTTTTTTTTATGTTGGTCGATAATGACTAATTAGCATTGTAACACATGGAGTTGTAAATTGTTGGTGCAATAGATTTATCTTGCCCCAGTGAGTAATAGAACAAATTGAGGGGAAATGTGCTGCCTTTTTTTGGATAGGCTTTATTATGCTCAAGGGGCTAAATTTTATCGAAGCAAGGTGTATCTCCCTATGAAGCAAGGAGGCTTGGATAAAAAGAAATTACTGGAATGGAATAATGCATGTATCCTGACGTATAATTTGGAACATTTTCTTGATCCTACCAGGGCTACTCTGATGGAAGGTATAGTTCTGCTACAGTGCCATTACATGGAATGCAATTAGAGAGAAGGGGCATTTTGTTAGTTGGCATAAATGTGTATGGTATAGTCCCATGTGTATGCAATTAGAATCACCCATTGTCCAGATGCCACCCAGACTCTTTCTTGCCGGGGATTTGATTAAAAAAGAAGCAGCTTCATCAAGAGCTTCCCTCCATTTATTCACTCTCTCTGAATCCCTCACATACTTAACTCCATGATTTGCCAGTGCCTTCCTCTTACTTTCCTCAGTTCCACTTTGTAAAATACAGGCATCACAACCTGTTCATTCATCTTCTTGCACTCTATTATCTTCACTAGCTCCTCCAAACACCACAACGATGAAGTGTAGCTCTCTCCAAGAAAATGCAATGCACGATTCTTTGATTGCCCTCGTGATCAAGGGTGATATTCCTTCTCCCTTCCTCAGTTCCTTGCTATATATGAACGGCCTTATGCTAGCCGGATCCAAGGCCTTGCATAGATGACCTGCAAAGTTCTTGTGGATGTCTTTGCCTCTAAAATTAAGGAAAACATCGTAATTTCCTCTGGGCCTATTTTCTCCTCTTAGCCTCGTTGTCATAATGCATGTATTTAGAACGCTTCATGCAACTTGACGCCAAAGAAAATCCATTCCTTCCCAGAATTCGTGTTTGCAGGAAGGTCAAATTTATCAGCACAGCGTATGATATCCTTGCTTTTGTCTTTTATCTGGTTTCTTGGAAAAGTGTATGAACTCAGAAATTCAAGAGCTTCACCTTGATCTAGTGGTTTAACTTCATATACCTGATCTATCCGTGAGAAGTCAGTACATGTTTATCTATTGCAGTAATGATCCTGCACCTTTTTCCAAACCATTCACATTTTCTTCCTTACGCATTCAACTTATCCACATGAGCACATCATCAAGCACAAGCAGAATCTTCTTGCAACGAAGTCTATCTCATTTAAGATTAACGCCTCTATCCACACTAAAGACTGCTAAATTTTCTTTCCACAACATCTCGTATAAGAGTGCTTTCTGCAAATGAACTAGGCCATCGGGTTTATTGGAAGTTTCTCTAGCATTTCCAAGAAACCTACACCTACCGAACTGACTAGTGGTGCTGTTATTGACAGCTTTACCAATAGTGGTCTTCCTTATACCTCCAGTTCCCATATTCCTATCCTCTGAACATCATCCGAGCCCGTATTTAACAACGATTTTACTTTTCTCTACCCAGCAACCCACGCTGACAGGATACTTGGCAACACTCGAGGGTACTTATCCTACTATAGTCGAGATACTTGGTCTCATATCGGCCACAACAAAGTAGCAAAGGGAATGGGATAAATGACAATATACGATCCACAATAAAACTAACATGAAAAAAAAAAAAAACAATCACCCTGTAACATTCCAAAACATGACTCTTAACAAAATAATCGATCCCATCATGTTTCAACAGATTATAGAATCCCATATTCTTTTAAAGGGTTGAAGAGGAGTACTCTGACACCCATGGATATAATGCCAACCGGACAAATTGGCTTGTCTCCATTTCTTCACCTTCTCATAATCCTTTCCCAATTTCTCCTTTTGCCTGGCCAATGCCTTGCCATAACTCTCTGTTTGCCCTCAAATCTCCCTTGATTCGACTCTATAGAACACGGGCAACGCCTATCCCTTGAGCCTCTTACACTACATTACCTTCATCAGCGTCCAAGCACCACCAAGACGAAGTGTAGTTCTTGGAGAAGATGAGCATGGTGATTTGCCCCTCCACGATGGCCTTCGTGAGCACCAGCGAGATATCGTTCCCAGGCCTCAAGCCCTCACTGTCAATGTAGGCGTTGATGTCGCCATGAAGCATAGCCCTGTGGAGGGAAGCAAGGAAGCCATGGCAGACCCCTCGCCTCTGAAGCTTGAAGAAGATGTCGTACGGCCATTTTGCTTCAGAAGAAGAAGAAGACGACATTGGAAGATAGAATGACTAAGGCTTCATTGGAATGGGACGCTCCGGATGTTATCGTGGCGGGTCAACTCAAGAAAACTGCACGAAGTTGGAGTTAATAGCACGCAGCATTGTCCATCTTTTTCTTCCCATGTTCTACACTGAAAACAACCAATCCTAGGAACTTATCATACAAGTCCTATGCAGCCTTGAAAGATAAACTACTGTCCTCAATGAGGACGAACTCCCTGGCATCTCTCCTCCAAGAGGAACATTTCGGTAGAGAAATTCGGGAAAAACAACACTTCTGTTATATCAGTAAATTGTTAAAAATCCCCAAGTTTGCAATAAGTCCAAGTGGAAGAGTTTGATTCGAGCCTATTTCATGTAATTGAACCAAAGCTTGAGAACTATAATAATTAGACATATTGATACTTGCTTCCATTATATACAATACACGCGATAGAATCATTCCTTGCAAGCGTTGTAGCCACCCCTATTACATATACGTGCAGAATTGTATTACATTAGATTTGTTTGTTTGTCTAGATTTTTCAGCTTTAGCATTATTCATATACAGTGTGCCTATCATAACCTCCGTATCAACGTGTGTGCCTGTGCCGCACACACAAACCTCAATTGAAAAGCAAGCCATTTTCAATCCTTCCTGGATTGATTCGCTCGAACTATCTTCCTCTATACTCATTTGCTATCTTGTCAATCTTCTTTTCCTTCAAACCATCTTTTTGGGTGCTTATTTGATTATCTTCGTGCTCTAGCCACCGCTATTACATATAGGTGCAAAATCACTTTATGTTAATTTGTTTGTTTAATATCACGAAAAAACTCAAACGAGTACACCTATGACAAATTTAACCCCAAATTAATTTTTGGATCATCAAAAATCCCAAACTGGTCATCTGTGATAAATTTATACTTCATTAGTTTTCGTCAAATGTAATTGTCTATTTGATAAATTAAATAACACGTGACAGTTGACGGATACACCAGTTTGGCGCTTTTTGTGATCAAAAAATTAATTTAGTGTAAATTTGTCACATATGGGTTTTTGGTGGTTAAAAAATCAGTTTAAAGAAAATTTGTTATAAGGGTACTAGTTTGTAGTTTTTCATTGTATTAACCCCGCATTTTAAATTTTGTGTTATACAAACACACTATGCACCCAGATTAGAATCGATATCAAATCACACACACACAACATTTTAAGATTTTGCGTTATACAAACACACTATGCACCCAGTTTAGACTCGGTATCAAATCACACACACACACACACATACCTGAAGTGAGAAGTCAACCTTGTTCGACCTTTTGTGGAGTAATTTACTTGAATTATCTTCCTCTGTGCCACTTTTACTATCCAATTAATCTTCTGTTTCACTTGAACTTTCTTCCTCTGAGCTTGTTTGACTATCTTCATGCCAAACCTCATAAATTAAAGCTGGATCCAACGACTGATCTTCTTGAAGCAAAACCTCCAAATCGTTTTCTAGGAGTTTGCATATTAGTCGAAATCCAAACTTTTTCACAATGGCATCACCAAATTGTTCTCTAGATACTCTAATGCTAAACTGGAAATGACTCCAATCATTTGGACCAACAGCGTCTCCTCCCCATAGCAGCTTTGCTTTGCGACAATCAAGCCACATATGATCCAAATCCAATGACCGGAAAGTCTTTGATTCTTCCCTCGTCTTTTGACCGTTGACGTTTGCCAGAAGCTGGAATTCAACATCCTTCTTTCCTTCTTTTACTTGGAATACAACAGCAAAAGCTAATCCTAGTAAATTCTCATATAAGTCCTTTGAAGCCATGAATGATATATTACCCTCTCCATGGGGAGCAACCACTTTGGCATCTCTCCTCCAGGTAGAAGAACTCGACAACCAATTGTGGGGGCAAAATGCTGCCATAGATGTAGACTGTTAGGATTTTTTTTTAAAGAAAAAAAAAATTGGCACCTAAAAAGATAAGTTTCAATCAATGAAGTTAGTAATCATAAAGTTAAAGTTATAGTTAGCAATAGCATTACAAAGATTTTCTGTACTTAAGTGGTGGAAATAGAATATTTATGTCAAAGATGAACAGGAATAGTTTTTTTTTTTTTTTGTTGGGGGGGGTGGTGGTGGAGAGAGAGAGTCTAACCTCGAGATTGAACAAATCATTCATGAACCCATTACGGACCAGTTCATGACATGAAGATAAGTCAACATCATCAACGTGACATATGTCAGAGGTAATTTTACTTAAAGATTGGCAACCAACTGCTGATAGCTCACGCAATTGCCTTGGAATCTTGAGGATTTCTTGTAGTTGTTGGCAATTCGAAACGTCCAAACTGAGCAACTTATATAGATGCCCGCATGTAGGAAGTTTTGCAAGATTGTTTCCACGCAAAATCAAATATCTTAACAAGGGAAAACATGAATGATTCTCCAGGAACTCTACGTCCGATAGATTGCATCCACTAAGATCCAAATAATCTAACTTAGGAAATACTGCCTTCATATGGGCATCACTTGAATCCTCCTCCTCCTTTGGAAACTTGACTAGTTTTGAGCAGCCTCGAAGATTCAGAATTTGAAGATTTGGCAACCTATAAATGCTAAGTGGAAGGATTGCCAGTTTCTTGCAATACATTAAATCCATACGCTCCAAAGAGACAAGATTTTCTATGGATGCTGGAAGTTCCTCAATTGACGTGCTTTCTAAATTAAGTGTTTCTATGCCTGTGATTTTACTTGGAATATCGGGGAATCTTTGCAATTTTGAGCAATGATTAAGATTGAGATGTCGAAGATTCGTGGACCGGAGCTCACCAGGGAGTTCATAAAGTGTAGAGCACCCACATAAATCCAAGAACTGTAACTTGCCATGATATCCAATTGATTTGTGGGCATGCTCCAAGTTCATGCACCCACGGAGATTCAATTCTTCAAGATTTGGAGTACATTCGAGGTTCGGCATACAAACCAACGACTGGCAATCTCTAAAGTTAATGAACTTCAAATTTTTAAATTCCTGCAAGAACAATGAAACCAACTTGGATAGACATTATGGACGAAAAAAACGAGATAAATATTAATATCTGTGGAAAGAAAAGAGATTTCCAGATTTCACTCAGATAAAAAATGGCTCAAGTTTTGATATTGGAACTTGTGAGAAATCAAATAAACTCACTAATTTACGCATTTCTCTATGGATACAACATTTGCAAAATAAGCAATTGACGACATTTTGGGGAAGGAAAAAAAATGAGATCCCATCAAAGATACCTTTTACTTTATATAGTAGTATAGATGATATGAATATGAATTTAATTACACAGACATACATACATAACGTATATAACTTACTTTGCGGAGTTACCAAAATGCGAAAAGTTACCAATGCGTCAAAATTACTCAAGGCATATCCCTGTTGATACACCATGCAAGTAATTGTCTGAGTTAGGCTTATTTGACTAAAATATGATGGGCTGTCCTACATGTGAAAAGTTACTGACAAATTTGGGAGATTTCTCGTATATATAATTAGGAGGTCTGAGACGCTCTAGTAATCGATTAATTTAGTTGAGTCCTTTATCAAGTGTCCCGCACAGACCGGATAATTTCTGGAGTAGCCCCAAGAAAATACACGTGTTGGATGGAATATAAAAACTAAACTGTTAACACCATGTACTTAACGTCAAAATTTGAAAAAGTAAGCTTGGTGATATGGAGGCTAGGGGTGGAGTAAGTAAGACTGGCGAATGAGTCCCGAGCAAACCAAAAGGTAACATTATAATTCTAGTAGTAGCTATGTTAGAAATTTTCTATAATATGGGCTTACATTAATTAATTAATTTTCTATTTTAAATAATCGAGTTAATGGATATTTCAATATTTGTTGAACCCTACAGTGATCTGATTGAATTGGGTATTGGTATCTATTAATAACGGGCCTAGTTGAGTAGCAAAGTGTAGGCAATTGTATTTAACTAAAGCCCGTAATGGGAATGGCTCAGTTGACACGCTGTTGATTAGGGTTTGCTAGGTCCCCTCTCTAGCTTATAAAATGGTAGGTTATACCTATCAGTTGCTTTAATCCCATTGAAAGCTGCTATATCAAAATAGGTCATAGAAAGGAAGATCTGGCATTCCGATAGATCACTGATTATCAGATTGATCTACTTTTTTTTAAAGTAAAGTAATGGCTCAAACATGTACACTTTAATTCCGCTGTATTTATTGATCTCAGTGTTTTACAATCATATATGGATCCGTTTCTTTTTATTGATTAGTTAATTATATGAATAATTTTCTACGGCAATAACACGCAAAAGCATGCCCATATCAAATTCATTTTGCATTTTTTGAAATTCGATGAGACTTTCTTAGGAACTTAGTCTTTTGAAAACTCAATTTCTCTTTGGGGATGTATGCACAATTGGCCGGACACGGGACACCATGTAAACATTTGTGTTCATGTTTAATATTCTGCATTGGATTTCTCCTTAATGATTAATGTTTAAATTTGTTCTCGCTAATCAATTCCACTTTTTATCAAACGAGCCCAAAATCTTATTTGAGTGAGTTACCAACATTTATTTTATTATTTCGAAATTATTAAAGGTTATAATGATCTAGAAACATTTGTCCGTAGAGCTTACCAAAATGTTAAATTTACTATCTTTTAAAAAATACCAACTCTTGTCCGAGTCCTTTTACCAATGTTTATTTCATTTTTGGAATTACTAACCGTTTTGTTCGTACTGCATTTTTTTGTTTGAGTTATCGATGTGTTAAATTTACAATTTTTTTTAGAAAATAACTGATTTTTATTTGAATCACTACTAATTTTTTTAGTTTTTTGAAATTATCGACCGTTTTAAAGATTTATGAATGTTTATTTACCAGCTTACCAACTTCTTTAAGTTACTATCTCTTCTGGAAAATTATCAACTGCTAATTGAGTCCACTTACCAATGTTTATTAGATTGTTTGTTAAAATTAAAGTTGTTTTTACAATTTATCAATATTTATTTGTTGAAGTTATCTACAAGTTGAACTACCTACTATATCCTAAATTACCAACTAATCCAATAATTTACCAACAATTATATGCAAAGCTAATTTAAGAACTCTTACATGAAACTACCAACAGATATTTAGTTGTCAATATTTATTTGATTGTTTCAAAGGTACTAACCATTCCGCTAATTTACTGACATTTGTGGCAACTTACCAACTGGCAAGGTCAATATATCTAAATTTGGTGGCACCTCTGAGAGGTCAGGAACACAAATCAGCAAATTACAGTGGCCAAAATTCATAAACTTCATATTCCTAAAATGCTTCAAATTAAAAAGAACAGCTGAACAAGATTTTGATCAATTTGTATGCATCGAAATTGAAAACCGTCAACTAAAGCATTTGTGACGTACCTTTAAGTTGCCTCCAAATCCCACAATCCGGCTTTGGGGCACATCAAAGCAAACAAGTTTCTTTGGAACACATACGGGAGTGGATAAAGGACATCCAGGCCATTCAAGCCACCTTAAATCATTAGGAAGACATACGGGACCTCCGCTAATTTTGGCATTTCGAACTATAAGCACTTTCAGTCTCCTCATGTGTGTGAAAGCACTGGGACTGATGACTAGCTCTTTTTGTGTAGGCAACTGCAGCACTATGCCTTTCACAGCATTGGTTCCCTGTCAAGGGAAAGAAAATAATCATTAATAACCGACCACGATTAGGTAATAGCATGTAGATTAAAGAAGATAAGATTATCGACGATTTCATGAGAAGCACTTACCATGTCCTCTGACAATACTTCAAAAACATCATCATAGCACCATAATCTACTCCGTTTCCCAGGTTCATCTGGATACTCTTGTTTAACGATATCTTGACCCATCAGCTCAATCAAGTCATGCATTTGTACATTTCCCTCCTTCTCAATTGTCACTAAGGATCGCTCTATTAGAGTCTGCATCCCAATTAAAGTCTTTAAACCACAACCATCAAGAACTCTGGTTACATAATCCCTTTCTCTCCCCTTAAAGAAGCAAGCAATGTCAAGAAAAATGTCCTTCTGATTGTTGTCCAGCGCATCAAAACTTATCTTGAGGACATTGTTTATATCTTTATTAGGACTTTCAACAAGTGTTTCCAATGTACTCTCCCATTCCCCTTTACTTCTACCACATAAAAAGGCACCCAAGACCACAATCGCCAAGGGAAGGCCATTAGCATAGCCCAAAATATTATTTACGAGATCCCTATCTTTCGTCTGGTTTCCTGGAAAAGCATATGAACTGAGAAGTGTAAATGCTTCACCTTGATCTAACGGTTCAACTTTATATACCTGATCAATCCCATGAGAAGTTAGTACATGTTTATCTCTCGTTGTAATGATGATCCTACTCCCTTTTCCAAACCATGCACATTCTCTAGCTAATGCATTTAACTGGTCCCCATGATCCGCATCATCAAGCACAAGTAAAATCTTCCTGCAACAAAGTCTATCTCGTATTAAATTAGCGCCTCCATCCACACTTAAGACCGCTAAATCTCTCTTCCATAATATTTGGGATAACAGTTTTTTCTGCAAATGAACTAGGCCGTCAGGTCTACTGGAAGTTTCTCTAACATTTGCAAGGAAGCTGCACTCATCAAACTGATCAGCAATACTGTTATAAACAGCTTTAGCAATAGTGGTCTTCCCTACACCTCCAGTTCCCCATATTCCTATCATCCGAACATCATCCGAACTCGTGCTCAACAACAGTTTTACATTTTCTACCCGGCTACCTACACCGACAGGATACTTTGCAACACTCAAGGGTACTCGTCCTACTATAGTCGAGATCTCTTTGACGATGCTCTCAATGAACTTGGTATCATCTCTGCCAAACAAAGCAGCAAAAAGAACGCAAATAAATGGAAATATACAATCCATTGAACCAACTAAAACTAACACGAAGTAAACAATTACTCTGTGACATTCCCAAAAATGACTCTTAATGCACTAATCGATGTCATCATGTATAAAAAAAATTAGAAAATTTCAAATTCTTTTCCAGGGTCGAATAGGAATAATATGATTACCCATGGTCATAATGCCAACCGGACAAATTGGCGGCTTCAATTAGGGCTTGCCTCCATTTCTTCACCCTCTCAGAATCCTTTCCCAGTTTCTCCTCGTGCCTGGCCAATGCCTTGCCATAACTCTCTCTCTGCCCTCGAACCTCCCTCGGCTCCACTCTGTAGAACACGGGCAGCACCAGCTGCCCCTTGAGCCTCTTACACTCCATTACCTTCACCAGCTCATCCAAGCACCACCGAGACGAAGCGTAGTTCTCGGAGAAGACGAGCACAGCGATCCGCGACTCCTCGATGGCCTTCATCAGCGCCGGCGAGATCTGGTCCCCGGGCCTCAAGTCCTCGCTGTCGATGTAGGCGTTGATGCCTCGATGAAGCAGACACCTGTGGAGGTCAGCGAGGAAGCCGCGGCGGACGTCCTCGCCTCTGAAGCTGAGGAAGACATCGTACAGCCATTTCGCTTCGGAAGAAGAAGAAGAAGACGACATTAAGATAGAATCTGAGCAAAGTTTGGATTCGTGTCGAGCAATGAGTGATGCTTTTTATCGTGGAGTTGGTCAAGAAATCGATGCGGACTGAGAAACATCGCCGTGTCAAGAAAAGCGCCTTTTCATTTTTGTCTTTCCTTTTCATTTTCATAAATGGACGACAAGTTTTCTTTCGTTCATTTTTATTTTAAAATTGTTTGTTTTGTGGCTTACGGAACCAGAATAGAACGACTATATGTATTTTTTTTTTTTTTATTTCTGCAAAAAATTTGGTCAAATATGAACTAAACATTATCTCGTCTAATGGCATCACTACGGCACAATGACTTTTTACTCATCACCGCTTCCATCAATGTCTTAAGATTTGTTACTTTCTCTTGTTATGCATAAAAAAGTGACCAATTCCATTAAACTGGATTGAGAGTCAATCACCTATATTTTATGTATTTGCCAAAGTTCAATATTATTTAGAGCATATAAAAAAATTAGCTATGAATTTATGTATCACAATAAAAAAGAAATTATCATTCTCAACCCAAATCCTATATATTCCATTCCAATATTTCATCTTCTATCAATGGCAACATATCTTTCACATTTTGAGGTAGGAAATTGTTTATATTTTGTGTTTATTCAACATGGAAGGGGGAGGTGAGGGGTTCAAATCCCCACCTTCTCGGGGATGGGGTGGGGCGCGTAAGTTTCACGAGTGGGTTTCGACTCCCACGCCCGCAAAGCAGCGCAAAAAGTCCGAGAGTGAGTATAAGATGAAATGTAGGGACCGACCAAAAAAAAAAAAAAACTCATCGTGTCCCTAGAATAGTTATGAAATAGATTTTTTAATGCGTACTAGATAAAATTTTATTTTTTTCCCCATTAATTGATTTTCATATTTTTAAGTAGCCATCTTTTGTTTAAAAATGGAATGGGGGAGTCATGTGCATGTTTACATTCATTTTGACTACGACCCACTTTGAACGATGTAATGCCCTGGGATTTCAATCGAATATATATATATATTATTAATTCGTTTGGCGAGCTTTATGAAAACAAGCCCCAATTAGGGGTGAGCATCTGTCCAGGGTTAACACTGGACCGACCCAACCTTGTCAGTCCTAATCTGATTTCCAGGGAGACAAGGTCGGTCTTTGGTCCTACGATCCATAGACCAATACTGTGTGGGTTGGTCTTTAATCTTGAGAGTTTAGGATCGATCTAACTCGGACCAACCCTAACTGTATATATTATATATCTAATATATTATTTATAATTTTTTCATATATTCCAAAGAGAAAACTTTAAGTCAAACGGCATCAATAGCATTAAATGGCTCCTCATGGCGTCCTCCTCCAGTACTCGTTCTCTTCTATCTTCTTTGTCTTCTTAGTCTTCAATTTGCCAAAATCTAAAGAAATAAATTCCTTGCTCGCCGCTTGACACTCGAGCCACTGTTGACACCTAAATTTTGGCGGCTCATTTAGTCATTAGGAGTTAATTTTATTTTATAATTTAATTGCATAGCATATAGATTTAGGTTGCATTTATTTTGTTATTTGCATTATTTGCATTTTATTGGACCGGTGGCTGATGGGTTCAAATTAGATGGGTTAGGCCCACGAAGCGAGCAAGTTGGCCCAAGCCCATGTTTTTTAATGGTTGAAAGATTATCTCGTGAAAAATTAGAAATTCGAATTTTTTGTTTGAGATATGATTTGTTTTCGGATAGAGCAAGTGATATTGCGTTCAACAAAACGAATATTGCGGATATCGATTCGAAAAATTGAAAATCTAATCGGTGGCACTATAAATAGGTTTGTTCGTTTAGGGTTTCGGGGGGCCACACATATTGAATACACGGCCATTGAGAGAAAAAAAACTCTTTCGTTGGGGGTTTTTCTTTCAAGGACTCCACAAATAAAGAAGAGAAGTGTGACACGAAAGCGAAGAGAGAGAAGGCTCGAGATTGGAGAGTTCGGCCACGATCGCCCCTGCCCTTGCGTCATCTCGCTCCCTGATTGGCGCTGTGCCTATGTTGCTACCGCATGCTGGTTCAAACGTCGCTCCTCGATTGAAGATTGCCACTCGATGCTCCTCGTCGCCCATCCAGTTTCTAGTCATCCAACGAACTCCCGCGATATCAACAACGCGATGAGCAGGACGTTCCTCTTGGAGCCCCTTCGGCAAAGTCCAATCTGATCCAAGCCCCGACGACAAAGCCTGCTGTCCCTGCTGCTTTCGCGAGCCAAGGATCTGTTAAAGATCCCTCTTGCTCGTGACGAAGAGATCGCTGCCTAACTGAGTTAGCGACCTTTTTGTGCTTCTATTTTGCAGGTTTTCGACGAGTCTTAGTCACATTGATGACCAGTCCTGCAACTTCCGACTCTCCGCCATTGGTTACGCTCCTTTTTGTCGTTTGTCCGTAAAGATATCTCCACCTGCAGCAAATCTTTGAAGTCAAGTGCTCTGGGGGAAGATAATAAAAAAAAACAGCAAAAGGGTGAGACCCATTCACGAAGGAAGTATATGCTCGTGGACTCCCATCAAATTAAGAGCCATCACCACCTGCGCCCCATGGCCTCATCATCACCGTCGCATGCAGAAGACGCCAATTTTTGATAAAGAAGTGGTCAAAGTGGATTGCCAGTCAAAGTATCAAGTCTTCAGGGGAAACTTGGACAAATATAAATTAATGAAAAGATTTGGATATCAGGGTCGAGGTATGCATCTAACTTGGTGGCACACCAACGATCCCTAAGCTTAAAGGCTGCTGTCCGGTCCGTAGTTGCGAGTCGCCATCCCAATTTGGAAAAGTTATTTGCGCGATATCGAGAGCTAGGTAAGATTTTTGATTGATTTGAGTTTTTTCATATTTTATTACCTGATCCATGGGTTTGTGATTTATTTCGAATATTTGTTCGTTATTGCTATATCCAAAAATATTTTGAATTTTCATGAATTCGGGGATTAATCCCTAATTTCACAATGTGCATACGATTGACAGTCCGATTTTCGCGCCCGAAATCCGACTCGCAATCGCACGGAAAATCACCAATACGATCTCATGCTCGAGATTCAATTCGCGATTTAATTTTAAAATTGGACAGCCCGATCTCATGCGCGAGATATGGTTCGCCAATTTTCGGATATCAATTTTATCTTGTTTGATTTGATGTCATGGTATTTGAGTCAGTTTTATTTTCGTAAAAGGAAAAAATTCAAAAAAATTTGAATTAGGATTAGGTTTGTTTTTTTTATTATTATCTTGCATGTTTAGATTAGGGATTTTATTTTGAATCATGAAAAAGGAAAGAAAAAAGTGCATTCATTTAGGATGTTAGTTTTTTTTATTTATTATCTGAATTGCATGTTTAATTTTAATTTCGAATTTCATAAAAAAAAAAAGGGAAAAAAATTAGAATTAGGGCATTCTTTGCACGTCATTGCATATTAGATAAAAATTGCATTTTAGGTCTAGATAGACCTTTAGTTGAATTGCATGATAGGTTTTTTTTTTAGATGCATGTTTAGAAAGCATTTAGAATAGATAGTATTTCACTTTAATTTGATTTTCATTTTAAGTGATTTTAATTACGAATTTTCATTAAATAAAATCATGGAATGCATGTCATTTAGTGATTATTATTAGGTTCATTTAATTAGAAATTGCCTGTCATTAGAGTTAGGTCATTTGATTAATTTAGATTGCATATTTAATTATTGCATTTCTTTAGAAATTACCTTTACTCATGTCATTTAGTTTAGGTCATGTTACCATGTCATATCAACTTATGTTAGATTAGTAACATTGCATCGCATGATTCTCATTGAATAAATGAAAACAAAAAAATTGAGTGATTGCTTGTTAATTAGAAATCATATCTAGGATTCTGATGTGAATTTTGATCTAACAACGCAGATGCTTTTTCGTTGCTTTGAGGTAAGTTCTGCATTATTTAATTGCTTTACTTGGGTGTTAAATTGATGGTTTGCGCACCCGCATGAACGTCTCACATGTTAGGAAAGTGAATTAAAATCAAGTCAAGCTGCCTGCAAAACATTTTTTTTCGAATTAAAAAGAAAGGTACCGAAAGGGCACTAGGATAGTCTAGTGTAACCAAGTCCCCGTACCCAAAATCTCTGGTTCGTAGGAGTAAAATAATCTTCCCATCATTTTACTTAGGTGTTTAATCGACCTACCACAAACTGATTAGTGGCGACTCCTTTTTACATGTTAGATATTTGAACTTAAATCGCGAGTTGGTATGGGCTTGGGAGAGCCCGAGCTAAGTCTAGGCTTAGCAATCCATTAGCCTAATTTTAGGTGGTGCACCCGAAAATTTGGTCGCGACAGCCACTCAACTTCCCTGCTCGCTACTCAACTTCCCATCTTATCCTATATCTTTATGAGTAGTCTTAATTGTTTTTTGGTTTATTGCTTTTAGTAGGTATGAACCTTATTTTAAATTACCACTGCCTGCGGTGGCTTAGTTGGATAAGCACTCTAGTGAAGTTTAACGAGGACGAAGGAGTTCAAATCTCGCTGGTTGCACGGGATCTTAAGCGCGACGTCGGGGTGGTGGGTCCTCTGCTAGAGTCGCTCCAGGGTTTACCCGCCGGTTGCTGGCTGTTCGGGGTTCCCTGGGTATCAAAAAAAAAAAAACCTTATTTTAAATTACCCACCGGTGGGCAGCTACGTTGGTTGAGAGTCTCTCATTCATCGTTGAGGTCGAGAGTTCGAAACCGCAGTTACTAGCGTTGTAAGTAGGGGGCCATGGTGGTGGGGTCCTGTACTAGTCTCCCCCGAGGTATAGTCGTTGTTGCGTCCAAAGGTGCCATCGGGTGCTAGAGGACCTTGAGACCCCGAATAGCGTAAGCAAAAGGGGGCCCCGGTGGATCCTCGATTACCAAAAAAAAAACCTTATTTTAAATTTGTTGAATATATACCGGTATTTATCATTTGATTGCATAACGCTGCATTGTCAATGGATATGTAATTTGAAAATGTAGGTTTGCCTTTTCAAAGAATACAAAAAATGAAACAAAAAAATTATCGGTTAATCCTGGTTGACCCTAGAACCGAACCAAGCCCATTAGGTCGATTTGGTCCTCGGTTCCAAGCTCAATAAGATCGGTCATCGGTCTCAAAAATTGAGGATTAATATGGTGCGAGTTAGTCCTAGGATTAGGGGTGGACCGGCACAACTCGAATTATGCTCACCCCTAGCCCAATGCCATTGTCACTTCTTTGGCCGCAAAAAAAAAAAAAAAAAAAAAAAAAAAAAAAAAAAATCAACAAAATCTATTTCTTTTGCAGTACTTAAATAAAATTTGGGCATTTTCAACTGAGTAATGAACGAACGCCGGGCCAGTTTACCTCCAAACATCCAGCTCCTGCAATTTTGGATTTGGACTTGTCCGCCCAATTCAGGTAACCATTTGAAGTGCTTTTAATGGCTATTTGACTTTGTTCTTTTCCCCTATAAATAGAATAACTCATTGCCTTGGGTAATGTTGCAAAATCCCTCTTGCATACACTTTGCAATCAAATTCTTGAGAAATCAACGTGAGAGCAGTTCTTTGTAAAAGAGTGTGCCGTGTTTATAAATGAATGCGGGCTCTATCGTGAACCAATCTATGTAGAAGGCTTCAAGTATAGTTGATTAGGCATAATCCCGAATAGTTTCTGGAAATGGAGTTGGCACTGATTGGGACCAAACCACTATAAAGCAGTTTCGCAGTTGGCACTGATTCGGACCAAACCACTATAAAGCAGTTTCGCATTCGTTTGTCGCTACTCCTTTTTTATTTATATGCATATAACGAGTGTAATAAATTGCTTAACTTATATTTGTGCGTAAATGCTTGATACTAGGAGCATATTCTATATTTGGGATTGTGCACGTTTACTTGACTTTTTAGAGCTAAATATCATGGCATTTGATAAATTAAAAGAGTTAATGATACATTTTCATCGCAATACATAATTAAACAATAGTATGCTCAACAAGTATCAGAGGAGGAATCCGATACATTCATGCACCAAACGTGGAGAGGCACATGTAACCTGTTGCCTTTTTTCCCACATTTCACAAAGCAATGGTCATCAAACAATTTTATAACCATTTGTAATGGAAATAGAACAAGCTTTATACCCAGTTGAAAATAATACAATTGATTCTAATGTATAAATTCAAAGAAATGAGAAATTTTTTAGAACACATTTAAATGATTAATTGGTGAGTCAATAGATTATTTTCTATTAATTTGGAGTAAAGGATTTTTTGCTTGGGTGGGGCTTTTTCATTGGATGCTTCTTTTGGAACCCACTTGCTTAGTGGTGTTGCTTTCGGTCAAATCAAAGTGCAAATCATTTCCAACACAATTGGATACTTCATTAGAAAGTCTTCATCTAGGTGTGAAGAGTATGTATTCAAAGTTCATAAGAGGATTTTCGCTTTTGGATTTCAATGAAAAACGGCACTTCAAAAATATATAGCATCCACTAAGGTTGGATGCTCTGTGATTTGATCATATCTTACCTATTTTTATTTATTGTTTTCTCTTAGTGGAAAGCACAAGGATATATTTGCTCACTTTCGTGCTAGCTTCCCTCCACACCACTTTGCTCTGGAAAGAAAAATTATCGAAGTTTATTTTGAGGAGCAGGTGACCCCCACCACGTTGTACCTTCTACATGCGAATCCAAGGCTTGGCTCCGGTGGTTCATTTCCATTACATTTTTTATTCTTTTTTTTTTTAATTAACAGAAAGGCTTCATAGTTATTATTCAGGAATATTCTAAAAAAGAGCATAGAGTAGAGTCATTTATTTGAAAAAAGGCTCAAAGTAGACATTATTTCAAATAATAATTTAAAATGACTAAATCAGTCTCACATAAGTACTTGAACTCACCAATCGGCCAAATGTTTGTGAGCATGTGATTTTTTCAAAGACTAGAATATGGATACTTTTGTTTCTTCCCATTTCCCTCCTTTGCTTTTGGTCTTCGTTTCTTTCAAGAGAACAAGACAAAACTCGAACAAGGACCACCTCTTCGTTAATTAGACGCTCACATGTAGCCTATGTAGACTGATACCAATATGTGACACGCAATACGCGACACGACACGACATGTCAATACATCATTTCTCAAAAAATATAATATTCCGACATGTTGAGATATGTTATATATTAAATATAATTTTTATATATAAATGATAAATTATCATTTAAATTCATAAATAAATAAATAATAAAAAGAGTCTAGAATGAATTTACATACTCCAAATTCACTTTGTTGCACTCATTCGTGTTGGGAAAGTATTTCCTAAATTATTTTGGTCTTTCTTGATCTCCCCATTTTTGTATGGAGAAATTTGAGTAGGATCTTCGTTGAACTATTGATCACTATAATACCTTATTTAATAAAATAAAATAAAAATAGAAAATCATAATAAGTAAGAGGAATATTATATTGTCATGTCAAAAAAAGAATAACTAAAAAAGTAATAATGTCAAACAATTTTAGAATGACTTCTTAACCCATTCAAATATTCACATGCTTTTATTTTTGTGGTGCATATCAACATCAAACTTTTCTTAATCAGTGCACTTTTTATGCACATAATAGGTGATGGGAAGAAAAGATGAAATAACAAAAACCTCGTCAAAGATTTGCCAAGATAAAATCGCAATTACACTCCAAATCCGAACATCTAAATTATGTAACTAAATTAAATGAAAAAAATTAAAAGAAAATAAAATTCATTCATTTTTGGACGACAAAAATTTTAAGATCATCCATAGTGTGTTTAAGATTAAATATCAGCGGCGCACCCAGAAAGGGAGTCCTTCGTTTAAGGGCTACAGAAGTCTGTGGATGCGCGCTTGATCTTCGACACTAAATCAATCTAACTACAAGCTCGGCCTCCTCCTTCCCTACGCTCCTCACTCTCGCGGCCTTCCTCCGCAAGCCACGGCTTCTGCACCGACGGTCCGACGCTGAATCGCACCTGACTCGCCGGCTTCCACCCAGGGGCGAGGAAGAAAGGGACCGTGCGCCGCCGCCGGATCTAGATAAAGTGATGAGGAGAGAGAATAGGCACCGAGGCGGCTGTAGGCTCAGCATTTGCGATGCCTCGTTTCCACCTCTCGGCTGCTGAGGATCAGCTGGTCGGAGCTTAACAGCGATGGCGGCCGATGCGCATAACTCGTTGAGCTCCTTCGATGGGGGCGAAGAAGGTCAGCAGCAATGGCAGGGAGGTGGAGGAAGACGGCGGAGGCTAGTTGGAATGGAGTGGCGCTTTATCTTCTATTGCGATGGAGGGAGGAGAAAGGAGACGATTAGTTTGGGTTTTTGGTTACCTATTTTTGTTATTTTTATTATTTTTCATGTTTATATATATATATATATATATATATATATATATATATATATTTTTTTTGTGACAGGGAGGAGAACTGCGCCAGACCGACGGTGCGCCGTAAACCCCTGACGACGCCAGTAACCACCACCACCCCGACGCCACGCTTAAATCACCACACAGCGCTTCAGCCTCCCTTCGCGGGGGCTTCGAACCTTGGCCTCCTCGGGAAACTACAAGGGATCTACCATCCACGCTGCAACGGCCGGTGGTTATGTTTTTATATTTTGACCTCTCAAGTATTGAAAATTTTTAAAATTGACCATGTACACGTCGGAATCGTGTGTCGGAATTTTGGGCTCACGTGTCGGAGTATGTTGAGGAGAGTTAATTGCGTGTCAGATTTTTCAAGACTCATTGACCGCGTGTCGAAGTGTCAGACACGACAATAAAGTTTCTAGAGAATGTCGGTGCTTCTTAAACTAGGAGTCACCTTTTGGCCAATTTTCCTTCAATTTGATTATGTAGTCTTTAAAATGCAAAATTACTTTTCTTCAACAATTGATTTATTATCTCTTTTATATAAAATGGTGAGTCTAAGTGATATATTTGTCAAATGTTACTCATGCTGACACTAAGCACCCCTTAAAATGAGATGCGGAACAAGTGGGAACCAAAATTTGGCGCAAAATCATTTACTTTAAGGTAATATTTTTTTTTTATACTAACCCACGTTTACTTGTATCGACACACACTCGCACCTCGATTCATATATCCTTGCCCGTCACTTTTATGAAAAAAGGAAGGTAAGAAAGAAAAGAAGATAATTTGTAGTGTTGTCTCTTGGCTCTCAATCCTGTTTTTAAGGCTTTTTGATAGCACTATTTTTTATTTTAGAGACTCGGTTTGGTGATGATGGTATGTGGGGAAGTTCAATTTGCTGTTTCTAATGAGTGGATTCTGGTGGATTGAATGTAACGTAGCATGTGGGTCATACCCTTTTTTCTTGTGTCTGGTGGATTCTGTTCTCAATGAGCTACCACTTTTTTTGTGTCTGGTGGATTCTCTTCACAATAACCATAGGAAATTGCAAAAGTTGCTTATGAAATGTGGATTTTTTACCAGTCCAACATTTCAAGACAACCATACTCAGACCTCCCAATCAAGCATGTGGGTCGCCGAATCGATAATGGAGCACCAAGCACATGATCCCCAAAGAAATAATATCATCATCTCCGAGGTCCACACTTTCCTTAGCCAAATGAATCTGGTCAAGAATAGTTCAGAGGTTGTCTCACCAGCTGGGCCTTTAAATTTTGTCAATCTAGGACAAAACAACAGTTGCCAGCCATTATGGCCATTGAATAATCTCATCTGGACAGAATCATCTCAAGTGCGCTTTCGCTTTTAGTAAATAAAGCAAATTGAAGTAGCAAAGTTGCCTCCACTCCTCATAGAAAATAAGCGGGCAATACTTTTAAACCGGCATGTACGCCAATTTCCCACTGGGTTCGAATTAGAAAGGAAAAGAAACACGAGCCGTATTATCATTCGTTTCTTTATACGGTCTTCGTTTGAGCATCTGTAAAATTTTCATAAAGATTTGCTTTGATAGATATCGAACATTTGGTGCTAGAAGTGTGTTGGAAGGACGAGAGATAGACTTTGAGCTTTTTACATGGAATAGATTTTTGTTTAGACGGTTTAGGTGGGCAGGTTGGATTGGTTTTCTATCAATTTCTGAGGAGATTTATTCTGAAGATCTAAAACGATTTCGTGCTAATTTGATGTGATGATTTATGAATTCTTTGTGAATGGAATATCAATTTCTCTTAAGCATTAATCTAAGGGAGATTGGAGGCATTTAGCTGTTGATGATACTTATATGACTATGACAAATAATATTTTTTTCTGAACAACAGGATCCTAAGAAGCGACATTTGGATGTCAATATGCGCATTATCCAGATGATTGTGATATATCGTCTGCTTCGCATTTCTGGCCATAGAACTAATTCGTTTGAGGAACAAACCAAGCTAACGTTCAAGGTCAACAATGGTTATACGGTCTCCCTGTGCCACCTAATCCGTGATAGTATGATGAAATGCCCTGGCCCAAAAGGACAGGATTTTCCGCATGGGATGGCCTTCAGTTGGATGATACTTTTGATGTATCTCGAGGGTGAGACTCCTAGAGTTCTAACTGCCGCCAATCTATTGGACAGTCTACACTAAATGTTTGGACATCGAGGAGAGAAGTTTGGATGAGGAAGAATGATTGGGATGGCCGACCTGAACCCGAGGGGCATCGCCACCATCGTCACAAAAGAAGAGCCAACGAAGTTGACACGAGGACGAAAATGAAGATGATCCATCGGTAAGAGGCTCCCTCCACCAAGCTTACTTTCCACATGATTGAAATTTCACCAAGGACTTAAATTGCATCAAGAAAGTTTTTTAATTATGTTTTCCTCGTTTATATATGTAAGGGGACTTTCTACATCTGGATTTTCTATTTGATTAATTTAATGGGATTTTGTTAGCATAAAAAAGGAAGAGATTCATGACCCTAATTTAATTTTTATGATTAAAATTCTCACCGAAATATGTTATTGTTTATTTGGAATTATAGATGTTGTATTTAAGCATTTTTTGGAGAGTTTCGAAAGGGTAAAACTGACCATCTTTGAGTACCATTTACTCAACAAAGCTACCGATCATTTGTCCAAGCAATTCCAGCATGGACGAATTTTTCCATCCGTGCACCCATAATTGATGCATCATAAACGTGGGATCAGGTAACATTCGATTGAGTGCCATCCAACGCAAACTTAATTTCTCATTTCTAATTTATGATTCATAAGAAAACAATGTCATCTCCACATCATTGTTTCTAGCGGAACACAGAATGGAAAAATAATCACAACTCCAGCAATGTTACCTTCTCAAATGGTACCTAACCAGAACTTCACATATTTTCAAATGCAAAACTTTCCCCCATGCTCTGTCGTCTCTCTTGCGATTAGTTAGGCTCCATTAGAGTCTTCCACTAAGTACTGTTTTCAAGAGTTGACTTCAACTTTCCAACCTTTGTTGGAACTTCTAAACCTGTGAAGAACATAAGTCATATTAGATCAACATAAAAACGAACAACATAATGATATCAACGGATACCTACCAACAGACTCTGCCTCTCAAACACAATAAGAACAATTCTCAATTAGGACTAGTCTACAGGACACGGCTACATTACACCGAGGGACAACAGCATCCCTTCCAAAAGTTTCTACAATAGATTGAAGGTCACTTTGCTTTGGAACAAGCTGCTACATATCTTAAAAACAAATAAGAGCACTAAATTCACGAAACTAGTAGTCAAAACCTTTAATTCCTTGAATTAAAAACAATGGGTTTGGTTTTTCTTGGGAGGAGGGGTTGGTTAAAAGCTGCATTCGGTAGGGGTGAGCAGCGGTCTAGGGTCGACCCTGGACCGACCTTGGACCGGCCCAACCCTACCGGTCCTGGTCCGGTTCCCAAGGGGACTGGGTCGGTCCTCGGTCCTGAAATTCAGGACCGTCCCGCGGCCGGGTTGGTCCTCGGTCCTAAGAGTTTTGGGTCGGTCCAACCCTGGACCAACCATGTATATATATTATATTACATTATATTATTTATAATTCTTTTATATATTCAAACCTAAGTAAAATGTTTGTTATAAAACCTAAGAGTTATGGTGAGATGCTCTATCAATAGCACTAATAGTAATTTCAATTTAAAACTTTTGTTGAGTATTAATTATGTGTCATTTGTTTTGTTTTCAGGTGTTTAGAAGTTCAAGTGAATTAACAAGATGTGAAGTTATATATTCATGGTTTATATTAAGTATTTTGAACTTTTTACGGTTTAATTGTATTTTACTAATGAATCTCAGCTGCACTTTATTTTTCAATTTGTGTCAAATGGTAGAAGTTTTTGAAGAGTAGAGTAGTATTGCAGTTGCTACGATGATTTACTAGTCAAGTGGTGTGAAGCTCATTTTTTGGTTGAATGGACTCTACATAATCAAATGCAGGAAAACGCTTTTACATATGGTGTTATGAATATTAAAGATAGATGATTACAAGAACTTTCCATCTTGTCCCATATCTCGATGAGCGGTTAGTAGGTACGAAATTTCTATTATTGTGTCATCTTAAATTTGTTGAATATGTATTGGTATTTATAGTTTAGTTGCACAATGCCGCATTATCGATGGATGTGTAATTTGAATTTTTAGGTTTGCTTTTTTAGGAAGTATAAAAAACAAGACAAAAAAAATTATCAATCGGTCCCGGGTTGACCCTGAAACCGGACCGAACCCATTGGGTCGGTCCGGTCCTTGGTCCCAAGCTCAATAGGGTCGGTCCTCGGTCCTAAAAATTGAGGACCGACACTGTACGGGTTGGTCCTAGGGTTAGGGGGTGGCCCGGACCAACCCGGACCATGCTCACCCCTAGCATTCGGGTAGGCAAAATCACAAACATCCGGTGGACGTCACACAGTGGGGTTTCTTCAGACTAAAGTGAAAAGGGACAAGCACTGGCGGTAGGAGATGATCTTGTTCAGGCAGTTGTCAATGGCTTTCGAAGCTCTAAACTCTCAATCCGTGGCTAAGCCATTATTCATAACAAAGCAGTCCAAGGGGACTCTATCACCCTCGCTCTCTGCCTCACCATTATCATTCCCGCCACGGCACTGCAACATCCCCATTGTAATTGCGCCACAGCCTTCGCTCGAGCACAAAGCAAAACTCACGACGTGTAAAAGAACGTTTGGAAGAAGACGAGAGGATAGAGTACCACGGCTGCAAAGGAGAATCGCGACGCACGAGAGATCAATCGAGCTTCTTTAAAGTCATCGGAAAAAAAAGAGAGGAGGAAATACAGACGATGGAGACTTGAAGAAGACTGAAACGTTTGATCCGAGACCTGATCTTCAACTATCCCGAGTTGCTTTTTTTCCCCCTTTTTTTCTATTATTTTTGCAGACTTGGCGTTTACCAAGTGACGTGTCAAGTTCCCACGTAATCGGCCTCGTCAACCGTCACCTCATTTTGTATACCATAAGGTAGTAAATTTTCAGTAGCTCTGGTCTCGTTAAAATAAAATTAGGTTGTTTGAGATTCAAATTGGCTATCAAAAGTTCAAGAACTAATGATACATTATAAAACCAAAATACCTTTCTATCTAACTTCTCACTCTTTTATCTAAGCAAAATGTGACATGCAGATTATCTTATTTAGTAAAACTAGCAGATGGATAATCTTTATACATCATCCTATTCACTCCACTCATAAAAAAACTAATGAATCAATTTTCCAAGAATATGGCATTATCAGAGTCATGGAAGATATCGATCAAATACATCATCACACATTAAGCAAGGTATCCCTCTCATATTTTCTTGTTGATTAGGCCAAAAAAATACTTATATTCATGCTGAAAATTTTTGGATTTATGAGCTGAGCAAGAATTAAGTCTATGCATCGAAATCCCACAAGGAAAATTCAAACCACTATCACCAAATTTAGGTCTGGTACATTGCTCTTCATAAATATCAAAAGGGAAGTAGAAACTATATATCATGCTTTTTGATTGATAATTTTAAGCCATAATTCATGCACCCAACAATTCTCTTGGCATGTCAGTAATTTGATGGTAAAGCTTGCATCAACACGGATTTCGATTTGGAATTTACCGAGTAGACATATAAAGAGTTATTCTAGAGCTAGCTCAATCTGGTATGTAAATTCAGCACATTCCTTCAATCTCTGGAATGATTACTCTTATTGAATATCATATGGGGATGGAAAACAAGTATATACTTGTATATCGCAAATCTACTTGAAAAATCATTATTCATTATGTAAGATATCGAGCATGAGAGACGTGAACGGATGACATCATGCATGTGCATCGAATATGGACTGGCATTTGTGTACAATGAGAACTAAATGCCACACGTGACAAAGTGCTTCGTCATGGAAGTTACCTCTTAAACCTCGTTAGGATGAACTGTCAAATCCTCACATATTTTTCTGTATGTATGTTCTTAAAAAAATTGGATGTCGGTGAGATAGCCAGATTTACTTGTTGTTGCTGTTGGAGGGGACTGGGGAGGAAGAAAATCAAAGATGCTCAGAGATGGGGCCATTGGGAAATCAAAAACGATCATGGAATTCTTCACGTTCAACAATTACAGAAATTCGAATTTGACGGTCAACGCGGGCGTCATTACAGCAACAAAATGAGTACCGAAGGGCCAAGAGTGGCGGCAACAGCCACGAAATAACTCCTCACCTACGCCACGTCGCACCCAATCATTTCCCCAAGAAGCCGATACGAACGTGTTTAGCCCCTCCGCCCGCTGACCGCTGACCGTCAAAGCCAAAAAGCGAAGAAAGCTAAGAAAGCAAAGAGAGAGAGAGAGAGAGAGAGAGGGAGAGCGAGAGAGATTGATCGCACGATCCGTTGGACCGGTGGACAATCCAACGGTGCGAAAGACGAGCTGGGAACGGCCCAGCCGGGGGGCTCTTCTCTCGCGACGGGGACAGTTTCGTTCTGGCCGCTCAACACGTGTCTGCCCGCGGGCAACCGCCGGTGGCAGCTAAAACGGCGCCCGCAGGAAGCCAGACGGAGAAAACAAACAAAAAGCCAAGAGAAAAAGAGTCCCGCCTCCACCGTCGCCTGCCACAACCGCTCAAAAACTCGACGGCGGAAGAGGCCGCTTTTCCGCTGCTTTTTCCGATTCGAGGGAGCGGGAGCATCATTGATCGATCTATCATGACGGGATGAGGCTGTGGTTTAAGGATCGCGGAGTAGCTTAAGATAAACATGATGAAGAACACGATAATCATTTTTTTTTTTTGGGGATCTTTTATATATATATATATACACATATTATTCCGAAGGGATTAATCGAGGTGAATTTTGCTATATTGCGGGTTTTCATAGCTATGGAATTAGATATTTTTTCGTTATTATGTTTCAAGCTTACTTTCGGATTCTAGCTATGGCTCTAAAGTGTTTAAACTATCCACAAACAATTTTTCCAAAGATGGCTTTGATGGTGTGTGTATATGCGTTCTAGCTCCTGGAAGCAATGGATGAAATTGTTTGATGGAAATCGATCTAAACGACAAGAATAGCAAATTGCTCGGAAATTAAAGTGAAAGTACCGTGAATCGTGAATTATTTAAAGGTGCAATGCAGGGAATGAAGGAAATCAAAGCAAAGAACACTAAACTCAAAGGAACGAGCTGAACGAAATTAACCGAAAACGAGATTACTAGGACATTGACATTGCTGGAATTGAAATTAATCACAGTTTGTACAAATGACACTCGAATGGAGACATTAACATCGATGTTACAACAATACTTAAAGGGAAATCAGCAGTAATTTTGGCAGTGTTCCGGCGTAATTTCAACATATCTTTTTTCCTCTGCATATCTTTTATTCATAAGTCTTAAATTCCCTTCGATTATTACTAGGTCAATGTCCATTTCTTAACCTCACTTCTTTTATATATCCATGATTTCTTAACTTAACTGCTTTCATATATCCATAATTTCTCAACTTAACTAAACTTACGATCCCTCAGCATTTCTCGTACTGTTTCTGCTTATTTTAAATTAAATTAGGTTGAAGACTCTTCCTCAAACTTTGGTGGAATGGTCTTTTATGAGCATCAAAACGAGATTGAACTTGATATAGCTTGGCTGTGATTTATTCACCACCAATGTATAGTGACTGACGACAATTTAGTCACGCAACCAAAGGAGACAAAGTAAACCGAAGCACCAAGGAAAAGAGAACTCTCTGCCATCAAAGGATGAAGCATCAAATTGCACAATATATGATCAGCATGTCGAACAAGAACATCCAGATCACTCTATGCAATCTTAGATTGATCAATGATGAAGACAAATTTGTCATTATCATCTCTGAGGCAAAATGTCGAACAGGTGGTGATCATGAATGGTGAGGTGCTATGCAAATAGGAATTCCTATCAATCGGCGAGCAATATAACACGAGCAATTTGAGATAACCATTTGAAGCTCTCGGAAAAAGGCAAACATGGAACAATTGTATGAATGAGTTTGATGAATCGACCGCGTACTACCTTGGGTGAGATCCGATCCGAATGGTTACCTGCTAGTAAATGAAGACACCGAAAGACTTCAAAAACCTCACGAATGTTGGAATACAACACCTAATATAATAATAAGAAGCCAAAGAGAAGTGTGCTGCAGCGCAACACTTAAACCGCCAAAGAAGAGAATTCTTGAAGAAGCCAGGAGAGCATGAAGAAAGCAAAGAAAGAATTCTCCACTAGGCACGTGAGAATTATGGAGAAAGCATGCAAGAAGAAGGGCTCACAATTTTATAATATTATATTGTGAGTTGTTGCAAGGAATTCTCTCCTTCGTGGAGAGCAAACCGCCAAAGAGAAGTGTGCTGAAAGAAGGCACGTGTTGACCAAAGAATGAAGGGGCACACATTAAAATAATAAGAAGCCAAAAGCATGAAGAATACTTAGTGAAGAAGAGAAACTTGAAGAAAGTCAAGAATAGCGGCTGAAGGAGAACAAACTAGAGAAGTCTACGTGCATGGGAAATTTGTGCATGGGAAATCTTGAATGAAAGTCAACAATGGCTGCTTAACCATGAAGAAAAGAAGGATCAAGAGTACGTGGGCAGCAAGTACTCTTGATGAAGAAGAAAATGAGTTGTCTTGCATGTTGAAGTCCAGGCGGCAGAATCCAGGCGGTGGATGTGAGGCGGTGGAACTCTTATAAATATGGCAGTACGTGGAGCAGTTGAGTTCAGGCCAAAAGGCCTCAAGGTGAAGGAGTAGGCCGAAAGGCCTCACATAGAGGCACCGCAGCCTCATGTCAACAAGGCCAGGGAGAGGGCCACACGAGAGAAAGTGTGTGAGAGAGTGAGATTTTAGAGAGAGTTTTAAGCTTAGCAAAGCTTGTGTGTACTCCATTAAGCCTCCGCAAGGCATATTGTGTAATATATTCTCTCTTCGTGTGTTTACTCTCTCCCTCGAAATCCTTTTGGTTCCAACAACGAAGACAAAGCTAAGGCGACGAATCTATTAGCGACAAAATTGCTTGACAAAGTTATTCAGCTGCAAATGGCTTTGACCGCGGGCGTGGACAGTTGATTTGGTCCAGAGCACTCAAGATGAAAGAGGAAGATATTTTTCTCGGTTTGTGCGTCTGTTCTTGCTTCGCTCGGTTCCTTAGCCTCTCCCGCAAGCACTGAGCGAGGGAGAAAGAGCACGAGAGGAGTTCCGATCGGTGGTGATGAGGGTCTATTCTCTGCTCCGGGCCGCGGTTGCACTGACCAGCGAGGGAGATTTGATGGCGCCTGTCACCGATCGGAGATGGGATGGACGTTCGATTGATGGTGATGGAGCTGAAAGGAAGGGGTATCCTCAATCATACTCTTCATGTTGTGTATTTCACCAGCTATTCATTTCCATGATTTAATGATTCTAATATTACGGAATAACATAATCTTGACCATTATGTAACAGTATAGTTCAAATCAGTCGAATGACAATCACAGATAACTTTTACGGTAGATTTGATTATGTAATTCTTTCGTTTGTTTGAGATCACATACTATCCCAAACAAAGTAAGCATTTCAAATTTTAATTACTAGAACATCGTATAAATTTCTTAAAATTTGATTGATTTGAACTATACTGTTACATAATGGTCAAGATTTGAAATGCTTACATCATATAGCAAAATGGCATCATCATGTTTACTACATGGAAATAATAGCTTTACTTTGTTAAAGTTTCGAATATCAATTTCTTATGTACATGCAGTGTTATGATATTTGATAGTATGTAAAGAATTTGAACCCTTCTAAAATGTAAGACAATAAATACTAGAGAGTTCTTTTGAACTCATATTTAGAAGATAAGACGTTAATTGGTAACCTATGAATCATCTTCATTATTTCAAGTTATGATTTTGTTCATCTATAATTATGTATGACATAGTGTATTCTACAAATATGCATGGCGTGTATATAATTTCTTTCGGCAAAAGTTTGAGACGGAAATGCTCATTGGGTTTACTCAATTAATAATACAAATAACAATTTCTATTTGGGATGGATCTTTAATCAAATGATTTTTAATCAAGAGAGTTATATAAGGGCAATGGTGTAATTGAAGACAGGCCATGCCAATTGGACGGGGAGTTCGCTGACTTCTTCCATACGTATCATTGCTCTATTTATATGTACCCAAACAAGCGCATACCAATCAAATCTCCCAAATAGTTCTCCCAATTACAGAACTGACCAAAGCCTCAACTTAATTTCAAAACAATTTAGTCGATCTCTACAGTAACCATATAAGTAATTCAAAGTTCGGTTGAAGCTGCTAAAAATTGAAAAATCAAGAACATCCAACTTTTCAAACTTACTGATGCTTGCAGGCAGAGTAGTAACTGCGTTGCCTACTAGTGACGAGGAGAAGAAAGTGGAAAAACAGTTAACATACATGAGAAAATCCACTTCTGATGGACTGCAATTTCTTAGATTCTGATGAATTAGATTTAGCAATCCAACGGCGCAATCCGAAACAACTGAATTATTCTCCATCTTGTAAAGAAACTTACGAAGCTTTGAGCAACCATTTGCATAAATATACCTAAGAGCTCGCAACCTGTGGATGCAGCCCGATCAAACACGTAGCTGGAAAAGAGGGGAAGCAGTTCTTCATCACACTGGAGGGCATAACAAAGTGAAGAGGAGGTCGCATCGACTGCTCTGCAAGTTGGTTTCCACGAACAGAACCAAGCTTGCTTCGATAGATATTAAACATTTGCTGCTAGAAGTGTGTTGGAAGAGACGGAATATAGACTTTTGAGTTTCTTCACACAGGATGGATTTCCGTTTAGGCAAATGGTTTTAGCTAGTCGGGTTAGATTTGGTTTTCTATAGTGTCTGTGGAGATTTATGTGAACTCGTTTTATACTCATTCGATCAAAGGCGAGAATGATAAGAAGGAAATAATTTACGAGTCGTTTTGTGAATGGAACGTTGATTATTCTAGAACATTAATCCTAAGGGTGATTTGCAGGGTTTAGCTGTCAGCGGTACTTGCATGACTGAGAAAAATGACGATTTTTCTGAACAAGTGAGGTGATTAGTTCATGATCTTAAGGCGGTGCATTCGGATGTCAATATGCATTAGTCTCCATACGATTGTGATATACTGCCTGCTTCCCGTTTCTGGTCATAGAGCTGATTTGTTTGAGGAACAACTCAAGTTGACGTTCAAGGTCAAGAACGGTTTTCAGGTCTCCCGAAGTGACCTCCAAAAGTACTGAATTTTCCATGCGGGGGATGGCCTTAACTCTCATTTTTGGAACTTTTGATGTTGTCCGCGGAGGTGAGACGCCTGGAGTCCTAAACCACTGCCAATTTATTGGAGAGTCCACACTAAAAGGTATGGACATCAGACCGAAAGGAGAAGTTTGGCTATGGAAGAATGCTTGGGATGGCCAAACCAAACTCAAGGGGTATAGCTCATCACTGAATAACACGAGCTGCCAGAGTTGATACTAGGACAGAAATGAAGGTGATCCATTGGTAGAGGCCCTCTCTACCGAGCTTACTTGGCTTTGACTCCACTTTGAGGGAGATCCCACATGGTCTGCAATGAGATGCGACAAGGATTCTCCAAAATAGTTATTTATTTCCACAATATCCTCTTCCTCCACCAACCTATTAGAGTTTCTGTGCGTTGTCTTTATTTTTCAAGGACGCTGTGGCTTGTTTCTTACTTGATAACGTGGTCAAGATTCTTTTCATCTTGTTGCCTTGGGAGCTTATGTAAACACATGAGCTCGAGCACGTAGAATTGTTGAAAGCATTTGATCTATATATATCCAACTGAAGCCTTTTTTTGATGCTATGACAAAAGGGGGAGGATGCATGTGATATTTGAGTTTTGCCGAAAGGAGGCTGATGCTTAATTGAACTAGGGATATATTCTGCATCAAATTATCTTTTCTGGCGAAAATCAGGTAATCAGACATTTACCTTTATTTGGGAAATGAGAAGACATAATTAAATTAAGAGTGGAATGAAGTAGCAACATTTGTTACAAATGTAGAACCAACAAATACAGATTCGAGCACACCCCCCGTAAACAGCACATCCAGAGATAGAGAAACATAATAGACCCAGCACAGGCTCAATCAACCGCTTCCTACAAAACACATCTACTTCAAGAACATCAATATGCGCCCTTTTTGCTAGTCACAGCCCTTTACCTTTCTCGATTGAAGTTGCATGTGCCAACCCTCGGATGGTATGCCAACTAAGATAATCAGACAAATTAGAGAAAGTGTGCAAGATGCTCGAACTTCATGATGGGTTTCTTCTACCCACGAATGTAACTTGCAAATGAAATTGAAGGAATTGACTTTGTTCTAGACGCCTCTTTACTTTCGAGCTCTTTCTTCCTATCCTTCAAATAATATCCTCTTATACAAGTAATCCCACACTCTGTGATGAAAACAGAAACAAGACAAGTGAACGGCAAATAGAAGGACAGTGATTTGGATGCACAGCGAAATGTCATTTTGAAACAATAGAAAAGTATTTCAATATGATATAGTGTTTGAAGCTATACACATCATGAATATAGAAAAGAAGAGACATTCAAATATATGGAACTTGTCAAGCTCATATTTCCTTAAACTTCCATAAAGACAGAACATCCCAAAGCTCAGCAGAAGAGTAAAATTAACACCCGCCGCATTAATTTGGTCAAAAATAGAGTCAGAGATACATGTGATAAACTTGGGAAGGCTCATTTACATATCAAATTGTGTTACTTCTATAATCTTGCATTATAAGCACCCCGACTAGTATAATAGGGGGAAACTGTAAGAGACGATAGACACATAAATATGAAAGAGAGAGCAAATAGCTTTGTGACACAAGCAATTTGGAAGAAATTATAGGATCCCCAAGAGTGAAGCGCAAAAAAGCAATAAAAATGAAGCAGTTTCTAAAGCACAAGATCATAGTGACTCAAACAATACTTCCAATGAGGCCAAAGAGCAAGACCTACATAACTTCTTTTAACATCCTTTATATATAAGCATTTGAATAATTCCCCACTGCCTAAAGCTAAATTCAGCTGCAAAAAGTTTCAAATTTGTAACTGCTAAATAATATACATGGTATATGTATACTATTGGACATATGCAAAGTAATCCCTTGCAATTAAATTTCCAAAATTTTAGCATTAGCACTAGCTAAATCAACAAATGTCCCATCCATCCATCTTTTTTTGACAAACCAAGATGAAGTTGCTTGATGTGACAGCCGCTGTGGTCGTCACATAGGAGAATTCCATTAGAAACCCATGAGAAGATGGACAAAGGGTCACTCTCACCAGGAAACGGCACAGGTATAGAAATTGCTGAAATTGAAGTGCAGGAAAACATTTAGCAAATGCAACAAATTACAGTAAGCATTATGTCTAATATTCAAAATTGACTGCAATCTAGAAGTGGACCTTTGTGCCATGATTCAAGAACGTCTCTGACTTCTGAGATTATCTTTAAAGGCTTGAGGCATTTCCTAAGGGCAATTCATGTTGGGATAGAACCCTTGGGTCATCCTCTACTTGCTTGCATATAAGGCGAAACCCAAACACCTTCTTAGTGTTGCTTTTGATACTTCAAATGAAAGCTGGAAGAGACTCCACTCAGTCTCTAGCATCTCATACAGTTCATCAAATGAACGGTGTGGAAAATAGTTAAACCATAAGTGATCAGACTATAATGAAGAGAAAGTGCTTTTATTGTAGTTGCTTCAAATGGGATCCACCAATACTCGAACCTCACATGAAAGGCTAGCCTGAATTCCCTCCTTCAATTTTAAAGCAACACACAAAGTCAATCCAAGGACATCCGCATGCAAATGTTGGGGTACCTAGAAAGAGAGAACACTCTTGACTTTGGATAAACCAGCATAGAATCTCTCTTCCAGGAAGTATAGTATCCATGTAGTGACCCACTCACGAACATCCTGCTATAGCAAATCTATAAAATTAGAATCACACCCGCTCATGCACGTGGTGGAAGTTTTTAGCAGTGCATAGTGAGGAAAAAAAATCAAAATGAACAAGAGTACCTTCTCAAATGGTACATAACAGGAATTTGACAAATTTCCAAATACAGATGGTAAATTCCCCCATGCTCTGTGCCTCTTTTGCTATTTGTTAGGCTCGATTAGATTCTTCCACTTAAGTGTTTTTAAGAGTGAACTTCAACTCTCCATCCATACTTGGTACTTGCAAACCTGTGAAGAACTTAAGTCTTTACTAGACTCGCCTCCCAGACACAATGGGAACAATTCTCATCCAGGACAAGTCTGCAAGTAGTGAAAATGGAATAAAGTCATCCATCTAGATTGACCAGGGCATCAACATAATAGAAAAATAACTAAAAGAAAAGAGGATAGAATTTTACAAGACTAGTAGTCAAAACATTTTAAATCCGCGAACTACACAATGGATACAGTTGGGAAACTTCACAAACACCTGGAGGACGTCATAGAGTTGGGGTTCCTTCAGACGAAAGAGAGAAGGGACAAGCACTGGTGGTAGGGAATAATCTCGTTCACGCAGATGTCAACGGCTTTGGCAGCTCTAAACTCTCACTCGACGACCAAGCCATCATCCAAATTCAAGGACGATTTCCTTCATTCTTTTATCCTTGGGGATGCCTAGTCCTCTACAAGAGTTTCAAGCTTTCCTAGCACAGAAACAATGGAAGGTTGAAAGGGTGCATGAACGCGAAAAGCAATCAAGTCACAGGACAATCCATATGCCTCCAACCAAAGGCATGGCACCCCACAGCAATCCCCACACCAGCGCCACTACCTACCGGATCCAAAGCAGCACATCTCGCAAATAAATCTGCAACAACCACGAACGCATGTGATCAGTAATAACTCGATTACGCCAATGGAAAAGCTAACTTCGGGACCCAATCGAATTGTTCAAAATCAAATCAATTCCACTTAAAGTTGCACTTCAACTAATAAATCTATAGCACTGTAATAATCTACAATGGCAAGAGAAGCAAACGCTAGGGTCGGTCACCTCGAGTGATTAAATGAAAAACACACACTATAAAATCAGTAAATGGTACGTAACTAACCGTGTTGAGTAGAATATGACGTTTATCAATGAGATCACTGTCCAATTGACAAGGAAACATGAAAAACAAACACTTTGCTATGAATTTGCTCTTTGAGAACTACAGTGGTAATTCATTGCTATAAGAGTGTCTTATGATTGAGATATCGCAAAGGAAATTTGGTTATTGGTCTTATGCAATAAAAAAGCATATGTCCCAACTTGAGTTTAGTAAATATATGCTTAAAATCACAAAAAAAAAAAAAAAAAAAAAAAAAAAAAAAAAAAAACAGTTTGGAACGTCACTTTCAACGATTTCTCTTGACGAACTCATGACAAGTACGTCAGTAACTCGTAAAATTTCACTTCTAAATCAAATGAAGAAGGCATAAAGCAAATACTTACAGTTCCAGCAAAATAAAGTGCTTACGTTGAACGCCCCATGACAATTAGAAGGAAGTAGTAACCATCCCTCAGAAGTCGTGATCAAACTATCCAAAAAAATCGGTGCGAATTCGTTCCAAGTTGCTCAATTATTGTGATCGTGCCTTTGCTGAGGAACAATATGATCTTCCCTTGCATCTACTTTAGGTTAACCATGCATTCCTGTGTATCCTCCATGGATGTGCGACGACTTTGACCCTTTAGCTTTCATGCGAATCAGACCGTGAAGACAAGAAGAAACCACTGGTCCGAGTTTCTTCTCTCTTTCTTCTTTTTCGCTATTCAATCTACTTTCAGCTGTCTGTATCGCATCCCTCTGTCTTAGCTCCTTTCTTGAATCTTCATTTAATTGAGAAGCTTTGGCCATCGCCCTTCCTCCATTAGCTCCTCTATTTTGCTTTCTTCATGCATCGTGCTCTCCTTTGTACTAGTATCACCACTTCCCTCTAGATTCATTTGCTTAGATCATGTTCCCAGCGAAGCGCAATATCCTCCAAACCTCTTGATCCAAGACTGCTTCATGGACTAGAGCTGGTTCTACTGGCTGAATCTACGAGATCAAAACCCTCAAATCACTGTCTTGTTACATGCATATCAGACGGATTCCCTAATACTTCACAATTTCATGGGATGGTCCGAGGCTAACGTGGAAATGACTTGAATCTTTTCGGTCCTCCTGCAGCACACCATGGTGGAGATACTTGAGCCAGAAATGATGCCCTGTTATGATGAATTCAAGCATCTTGTGTGCCAAGTCACCCTCTCTCCATTCATGCATCTTTGAATCAAGCGAGTTTGAATTGAAAGCCATTTGTCACTCCAACAACAACACAGTTCTAATAGTAGGAATTTCCCATACATTTGCCCGGATATAAGGATAAGTATGCCACCTCCTAGCTTAATGATTGCTTCCTTGAGATTTGCAAGCCAACAATACTACACTTATCTCTTCCCACTTAATCGTCTTCACTTTCACTTTCACTTTCACTATTTCCCAGTTTCTCTATAGGGAGGTGACATTTCCTTAAGAATTCTCTTAAACCTGTTGATCCATCAAAATCCTCACAAAGTGCGGTTGAATCCACAAATTGATTGTCTTCAAGCACAACCTTCAAATCATCCTCCAGTTGCCCACACCGTAGCACATAGCCCAACTTTTTCACGGTTCCACCCGATACTCTGATTCTAAGGCTAAATTGTAAATAACTCTCCTCAAATTGATCAAAATCAACTCCTCCCTCCAATAGTCCCCACAGCACATTTGATTTGAGATACTGAATCCACATGTGATCCGAATCAAATGAACCGAGAATTCCTGATAGCACATTCCGCTTTTCGCCATTAACATTTGGCACAAGCTCGAAAGATATTTCCTTTTCTCTGTCTTCTACATTGAAAGCAACACAAAGAGCCAATCCTAAAAACTTGTCATACAAGTCTTGTGAAGCCATGAAAGATATGGTACCGTCTTCAACAAGGACAAACTGCTCTGGCATCTCTTCTCCAAGAAGAACATTTCGGTAAGCAGGAGAAATTTGGGAATAACGATATTTCTGTTATATTGGTAAATTGTTAGAAGCGCTCAAGTTTATAATTAGTCAATGAGAAGAGTTTGATTTGAGCATTTTCCTTGTAATTCAGCCAAAGCTAAATTTCTATAATAATTAGGCATTCTTGCTGATGTTAAATACTATACTAATTTGAGAGAGAGAGAGAGAGAGAGAGAGAGAGAGAGAGAGAGAGAGACCTCAATTGAGAAGTCAGTCATGTTCAATCCTTTGTGGACGAACTTGCCTAGACTATCTTCCTCTGTGCTCGTTTGAATTTCATCCAAACCTTTGTGGACGAACTCTCTTGGACTATCTATCTCTGTGCTTGTTTGATTCTCATCCAAAACCTCATAAAATAAAGCTGGATCATGTAACTGATCATCTTGAAGCAAAACGTCTAGCTCGTTCTCTAGTGATTTACATATTAGTCGAAATCCACACTTTTTCACAATTATGCCACCCGAAGCCGTAATGCTACACTGGAAATGATTCCAGTAACCATTTGGACCAAAAGAGACATCTTTCCACAAGTCTTTCAATTCCATAACCCCCAAAACCACATGATTCAAATCCAATGGCATGGCTCTATCGGATTCTTTCATCATCCTTTCCCCATTAACATATGCTTGAGTCTTAAGTTTGGCATTCTTGTTTCCTTTTTTTACTTGGAGTACAATAGCCAAAGCTAATCCTCCGATCTTCTCATACAAGTCCTTTGAAGCCAAGAAAGATATACAACCCTCTTTATTGGGGAGCAACCACTTTGGCATCTCTTCTCCAGGTAGGAAGACATAATAGGAATTTTGCACCTAAAAAGAGAAGTTTCAATGAGTTTCGTGGGTAAAGGGATTATACATCCTACAGCGACCAATCAAAAGTCTATGGAGTCTACAATCTAAGAACTAAAAAGCTTATGATTAGTTGATACGTCAAGATCGACAAGAAAACACCAGCATGTGAGGACTCTACAGCAAAAGGAGAAGGTGAAGCATCAGACTCCACCACTTAAGACATAACACCACCATCCTCTCCAAGTTTGATGCAAGAAAATCTATTCTCGAATCTCCTATACTAAAGGTAAAATCTCTTAAAAGAGTTTACAAAACATGCATCTTCAATGTCTTAGAAATCGAATGCTATGAAGATGCTTCTAAAGAAGAAATTTGGATAAAATTCATAGAAGAAGAAATCAAGATAATTGGAAAAAAAAAAAAACTTGGGATCTTGTCAACCACACCTAAGACAAATCCATGATTAGAGTCCAGTGTATTTACACGACTAAACTCAATGTAAACAGATGAATTCGGAAGCATAAGGTAAGGCTCACGGTGAAAGAATATCGCAACAACCAGATATTGACTATGCTAAGACTTTTGCTCCTATCACCCCGCCTATCACCCCCCACCACCCCCCACGGACACTATTTATGCTCTCATAGCATTAGCAACACGAAGATGTGTAAAATTTATTAGCTTGATGTAAAATAAGCATTTTTAAATGGTTATTTTCAAGAAAAATCTATGTGGAACAATCATCAGGCTTCCTCACCGGAGAAAAAAAGGTCCTAAGGCTCAAGAAAGCTATACACACTTTAAAACAAGCTTTGTCTAGTGAAATCAACCAATACTTCAGAAAAAAAAAAATAATATGAGAAGAGCACGAGCAAGCCAACACTCTATGTCAAGACTCAAGATAGGTGTAACACTCTTATTATCTCTATGTATATAAATGATCTCATGTACATATAACTTTTACCGTTCACAGTGGCAAAACACTGTAATCATGAGCACTATAAAGAAAGCACTTGCTCCAATTCAAGAGGAGGCCCTTTTTTCCCCATTTTCAAAAACTCTCTGCCTCTCTTGTAATCCCTTTCCTCACTCTGCAACCTTCCCCTTCTACTTTTGTATCCCAATTACTGTGTAAGTATTTTCAAATCGTGGTTTGGATCACTTCTTTTATTTATCACTTGTAAGATTACCAAGCCATTCATAGTTGATTAGTCACTTTGTAAATTACTTATCAGCTATCTCCCTTGGGTACCGATTACTACCTTTGTGAAAGGTTTTACTTTCTCTAACTTTTCAATATATGTGACTTTCTTTTCATTTCAATATCAGTCTATACCACCTTCATGGTTGGTTTTATATTCTGCTTTTTCTTACTTATCGTTTTATATATTTCATTTGCAATTCATATCATTTTAAATGTGCGTGACTTTACATAGCTTTCTTTGTACCATTTATATCTACATTTACATCATAGAGTACGTAGCATTTATTTTACTTCCTATAGTAGACTTTAATCTTCTTTATTTTCCAAGGAATCGTCATGGAAGCAGACGCTAAGATTAATCACACTCCCAAATCTTAGTTCTGTTAATCACTTCTAGGTTTAAATCTTTTCTCTATATAGATCTTCAGCTCCTCAGGCTCCCTACGGTGTATGTATATATATAGGGAACAATGAAAAATGATTTTAGAATTTAAAGAAGAAATGAAGAAGACATTTGAGATGATGGACGTAAGCTCTACTTCCTCCTCGTCGAGATCAATCAAAATGAAGGGGTTTTCCTTTTCGCAGAAGACATATGCGGAGAACCTCCTGAAGAAATTCAAGATGAACTATTGCAAAATGGTGGCAACACAGCTCGTGACAACCAAGAAACTACTAAAGGAAGATGGAGCAAAAATGCCCGATGCTTCTTTCTACATAAGCCTTATTAGAAGTCTACTTTATCTCACGACTGAATGACCATAAATCAGGTACGTGACAAGTTCACTATCATGCTTCTTGCAGAATCCAAGCCAAATTTACTTTGGAGCTGCTAAAAGAAATCTAAGATACTAAGTAGTAACAGATTATGGCATTTGTTATTGGTCAAGTGCAACCACAAAATTGCTTGATTACTCTGATAATGACTGGATGGGCTCAGCTGACAATAGGGGGAGTACTACTAGCTACGCATTCACACTAGGTTCCAAAATGTTCTCATGGGCATCCAATAAGCAAGACTTGCGTGCAGTCTACCGCAAAAGCTGACTGCGTTGCAATCTCTACTACCACTAGTCAAGCATTATGTCTTCAAAAAATGCTATATGACATCGGAAAAGCACAAATGGAACTACTTTCAATATCTTGAGACAAATTTTTTTTTTTTTTTATGACCAGGGAAACCCGTAAGTTGATAGTTGGCGGGCAAACCCTGGGGCTGACGCAAGGAAACCACCACCCCACGCCAGCGGTTAAGGCACCAAGTGATGCGCTGAGGATTCGAACTTTTCCCCTTCGTGAGGGGGAGAGAGCCCGAAGCCAGCGATGCCACCGCAGCGGGTGGTTTGAGACAAAAATTTTGCTACTGCTATTTCTTAAAATCCTGTTTTTCATGGAAAAGCCAAACATATTGCTATCAAATGTCACTTAATATGAGAATTGCAAAGTATAGAGTGATCGAGCTCAAGTATTGCAAAACGGAGGATGAAGTCGTGAACGTATTTACTAAGGCACTACAGCAAGTCAACTTTGAGACATTGTGAAGCCTGCTCGGAGCATCACAAAAATTGATCAAGGAGGAGTATTAAAGTGTTGGATCATTTTTCTAGAAAAGGCTAGACTTCCCTATACTCATTCTGTAAGTCTCTGGTGGGTGGTCAAAGTCTCTGGTGTCTGCAAATCTCTAGCTTAATTTGTGTTAGTTAGAAGTGGCTAATAGAATGTCTAGCAAGTAAATTGAAGAGCAGGAAGAGATAATGTTGAGAAATATTTGCTGAAGAATGGCGGTGGAATGAGCCTATAAATAGGCAAGACTGTTCAGTCTTGGTGTACACAAGAGACCAACCAAAAAAAAAAAAACACCCGTTCCAACTGTAATAACTAAACCCAATCTTATAGCCTTGTAACCATTTCGCGTCCAATAAAACTTATATATTTCCTCGTCCCATTGCCTTGACTTCCACTTGCATTCTTATTACATAAATCAAATATCAATGTTTAGCTATAGTCAGCAATAGCATATATATATATATATATATAATAATTGGTGGAAACAAGATTTTGTTATTGGATCAACATGGGGAGAATTAGCAAAAAAATTCTAAACCTATTGCAATTGTGCCAATTTAGTCCTAAACTTTTTTTTTTTTTGCTAATTTAGTCATAAACCTTTTACAATTGTGCCAATTTAGTCCATCTGGCCAAAATTGGCCGGTCGACGCTAACATGGATGTGGCTAGTTGGCGTTGACGTGGACGTCGGCCGGCGAACGCTGTGGCAATTTTTTATTTTTTATTTTTTGAATTTTTGAATTTTTTTTCCTCACCTTCTCCTTCCTCTGGCCTGCCGGCCGGAAGCGAGGGCCGGCAAGGTCAGCCTCGCTAGCCACTAGCGAGGTTCGCCCCTGCCGACCATTGGCGAAGGCGAGCCTCGCCCAGCGATTGCGAGGCTGTCATCGCTAGATTTGGTGCTTACTAGTGGCCGGCGAGGCTCGACCTCGCCATGGCTGGGAGAGGCCGAGCCTCGCTAGCCACTGGCAAGGCTCGCCCCTACCAGCCACTGGCGAAGGTGAGCCTTGCCTAGCCATGGCGAGGTCGAGCCTTGCCAGCCACCAGCGAGCGCCAGATCTGGCGACCTCACTCTTGCTAGGTGAGGCTTGCTTTCGCCAGTGGCCGGCAAGGGCGAGCCTCACCAGTGGCGGGCGAGGCTGACCTGGCCGGCCCTCGCCACCGGCTGGCTAGAGGAAGGAGAAGGTGAGGAAAAAAAAATTCAAAAATTCAAAAAAAAAATTAAAAATCGAAAAACAAAATAAAAAATATTAAAAAATTGCCATATCAGCGTTCACCGGCCAGCTATCTCCGGCTATGTCCACATCAGTGCTGACCGGCCAATTTTGGCCGAATAGACTGAATTGGCATAATTGTAAAAGGTTTAGGACTAAGTTGGCCAAAAAAAAGTTTAGGACTAAATTGGCACAATTGCAATAGGTTTATGACTTTTTTGGTAATTCTCCTGATCAAACATGTAGTGTTGAAATGTTTCATTTGGTGATCCTTGCAATTCTACAGCGAACTAGAGTTCTATAAATAGAAGTGAACATCCTTTCCGTTTACTTATAGCCACTTCCACAAACACTCAGTGCAGCCAACATGTATACAGCTCCATAATAGTCGAGAGGGAGAGGGGGGGCGCTAACCTCGGGCTTGATGAAATCATTTACGGTGAAACCGTGACGGGCCAGTTCATAACATGAAGATAAATCCATCGACCTTGCGGGACACTTGTCGGTGGAAATTTTACGCAGAGATTCGCAACTTACTGCTCTCAGACGATCTACATGCCCTGGAATCTCGAGGACCTCTTCAAGTTGTTGGCAGTACGAAACATCCAAGTAGTCCAAATTATGTAGTTGCTCAGATAAAGAAAGATTAGTAAAATTGTTTCCCGACAAATTCAATTCTGTTAAATAGGAAAAACATGAATGTTTCTCTAGGAAATCTACTTCTAATAGACTGCATTTACGAAGATTTAACTGATATAACTTGGGAAATCCTATCTTCATATGGGGATCACTTGATTCATCCTTCTTTGGAAAGTTGATTAGCTTTGAGCAGCCATCAAGTATCAGCCTTTCAAGATTTTGCAACTTGTAAATGCTAGATGGAAGGATTGCCAAATTCTTGCAACTACTTAAAGTCATATCTTTTAAAGAGACGAGATTTTCTATGGATGCAAAAAGTTCCTTAATTGGTGTCCTATCTAAATGAAGATTTAGCATGCTTTTGTTTTCATCTGGAATATCAGGGAATCTTTGCAATTTTGAGCAATCACAGAGATTGATAGATTGAAGATTGTTGGCTTGAAGCACATCACAAAGATGATGAAGTTCAGAGCACCCACTTAAATTCAACAACCGTAACTTGCCGTGATATGCAATTGATTCGTGGGCACGCTCCAAGTTTTTGCATCCATGGAGATTCAATTCCTCGAGATTTGGAGTATAATTGAGGTCTGGCATACAAATTAGTGACTGGCATTCACTGAAATTAAGGAACTTCAAGTTTTTAAAATCCTGCAAGAACGATAAAATCAACTTGGATGGACATTCCAAACAAAATATGAGATAAGTATTCTTTAAAATCTGGCACTGTAATTTTTAATTAAAATCACTTGATAAAAATCTCCCTTTTTGAATATGAGATTAGCAAGTAATCCTCGTAAATTGGACAAAAGTCAGGGTATAAAAAAAAAAAAGCACGCTCGTAATTCCACCACACACTTGGGTTCTATCTTGAGACATGGAAGAGAAATCATGCTAATGCTAAGTGGCGTCGCCACTTCCAGTAAATAAAAGTGCATAAAAAATACTCGTAATTTAAAGGAGGAGAGAGTGCGCATAACCCCAAGTGGGAGGACCCGCGTTACGGTCAATCCTTTGCCAACTAATTCATTGCATGAATTTAAGCTACCATAGGTAGCACTCGACAGATCTAGAATGTTACGCAGAGACTTACAAACAACCGCCTGTAGAACCGAAAATCTTTCATAATCATCACTTTTGAATTCATGGTGATTGATTGATCGATTTTCAAAAATGTCAGATTTTGTACCATGTAACAAACCTCTTGATGCGTTATATATTGTTGAGCTTTATTTTCGCGAAATTATCTACGTACCTGGCATTCCGAAGACAGCCCTTTTCGATAGTGATGTCAAGTTTTGCTAGCCATACTCAAACCGCTAGACAAGCTAATGCTGCTAATAGAATTTTGGGCAATTTATTAAGGATTTTTATTGGAATAAATGTTAGACAATGGGATTTGTTATTGGTTAAAGCTGAATTTGTGTATTATAATTCGATGAGTCAAACTACAGGATAATGCCGATTTGTTGGGTACCAAAAGCATCTTTCGATCTCCCACCATCACCCACTAAGCGTCAATTCAAGGGAGATGCTGAAGAAAGAGCTAAGGAAATCAAGCAGTTACATGCGGAAGTGAGGAAGAGTTTTAAAGAAAGAGGCAAGGAAATCAAGTAGTTACAAAAGTGAACTTCATGGAGACTATGTACTTTCAATGTGGCTGATCTATCACCATATCATGAAGATCAAGAACTTCATGAAGTTCGCCTCGAGGAAGACTCTTTTTAAACAGAGGGATAGTATATAAAATACGTATTGGAAGATTTCAAGATCCTCTCTTGGGATTTGAATAGTTGGGATAGAATATGTATTTCCTTAATCTGTAAGTTTGTTTATAATAATTTTTTAAGATTACTTTAATCTCAATTAGATATTTGATAATATTGGTGCTTATTCGAATTTTGTATTTTAGGTAGGTTATCTTTTCTTTACTGGGAGGTTACACAAAGGTCTGCTAGGCTCCTAGCTATAGACGCCCTCTGGGTGCTCTCCCATGTCTCATTTTTCTTTGTCTCTCTATGCCTTTGGTGGATTTCTAGAGTTCACGAGGGATCCAGAGAGGACTGTATCCTTCGAGTGGCTAAGGGAGACCTAGATTATCTAGTCTCGTCCTTTCTATCCCCCGTAGTGGGGTTTTCCCCCGCACCGAAGTCCGTGGAACCAACGAGCATGACAGGAAAATTGGAAGACCACAAAGTATGTCTCTTATAAGGCATAGGTCGAGAAAATTGATGTTTGAAAAATTGTTCTAAAATACCAAAATAAGGAAAGAAATTGTTGATAGACTACACAATAAACAGAAGCATATAAATGTATGAGGAAAGAAAAACATATTTCAAGATTTCAATAAAAAAAATTTGCATTCGGATAAAAATGATTCAAAATTTTGATATTTAAACATGCGAGAGATTATATAGAACTCTATGGATCCAATATCTGCATAATAAGTAATTAACGACATTTTGGGGAAGGAAAAAAATTGATCCCATAGAATGTCCTCTTTGCTTTAAATACTAGTATAGATGATATGAATAGGAATATAATTACACATGCATACCTATATATATAACTTGATATTTAGGTCAAATAAATTTGAATTAGTGAAGCTAACCCCTTACTCATTTCTTTAGAAAGCTCTGGTAGTCAAGCTTGAAAACCGTTGCGGACTACTAGCATGGATCCTTCTGGCTTCGAAGTGCTAGATGTAGCGTGCTAGTGCCTCTATAGGATAAGGCCCTTTCAAGAAGCCGTACTTCACAAGCCTTATTTTGCAAAAGAAAAAGAAAAGGAGAAGACATTGGATGATCAATCTATGTCCCCTATTGTTCTACCAATAGGTGAGAGGATACCCAACAAGAAATGTGCGGAGTCGCTTTCCGTCCCGTGGCTTCTTACCTCTGGAAGAAATAAAGTGAGGGCAATAATGGATGGCTCAATTGAAAATAGAGGAGTGGAACGAGTTACGTGGAACCAGGAGAGATTCGTTGGATAAAGTACCCCAACTTCACTCGAAAATGAGTAACTACGTAAATTGCTTCTTCCTGCCTCTAATAATAAAGAAGTACTTGTCAAAATTCGCTGGTGAGGTTGTTCCAACCAGAAAGGACATAGGACTTTTCGGCCATTATTTGAGTGTTCCCAAGGGTGGACCAACTTAAGTAAAGACTAGCGTCTGATGAAGATCCTTCACTATACACTTTCAGTGTATCTTTCATTATCGGCTGAATGCAATCGGAGAGAGAACATTGGGAAGTTCAGTCAAAAGCATTTGTGGTGCACTCACTTCAACTATTAAGCAAATAAGCAAGAATTTCCATATGGAAGTTCAAAAATAGTTTAGTCAGCTCATCTCTGCTGTACAACATGGAATCTTTAATAACATTTTTAGTGTCTATCCTTTCCAAAGACATAAAAATTAAATCCACAATTCATGTTTATTAAAGATTCAAGCAGTCATCATTCAATCTTTAAATTAAATCACCAAGCTTTGCTCCAGATTTCGGTACCAAAAGTTACCGATGCTTTCATCTCATTGTTCTGATAAATTTCCGTACTTGTTGTATTTGGAAATGAGATTGGACTTTTTTCTTGAATTTTTTTGTTCAAATCAACATCAAGATTCACATAAGAAAATGTTAGTTACTCCCCTAAAACGGGAAAATCAACTTACGTGGATTCATGTAGTAGAGCGGCATCCTGTATTTGATGCTTTAATCAAATTTAAACAATTTATTAGATGTAGAGTTTCTTAAAGCACATTAACGAGCATCATCAGAGTTAGTTATTGTTGCATTCGAAGTTTGAATTATAAATGTACACATATATAGTCATAGCATATAGATATGGATATATAAAAGATAAGGAAATAAATACTATTCATTTAAATGCGCACCTTAAATTGCTCCCTCACTACATAGATATTGCTTCTGCACAGATCAAGTCCAACTAAGTTCTTTGTACCAAAGCACCATTCTGGATAAGGACATTCAGGCCATTCTAACCATCGTAGCTCATTAGGAAGACAGATTGGACCTTGGAAAAAGGTATGCACATTAATCATGATGAGTACCCTCAACCTTCTCATGTTTGTGAAAGCATTGAGACCGATGTGTATCTCTTTTGGCTTAGGTAAATCCAAAACTATGGCCTTTACTGCACTTGTTCCCTATATTTGACAAATTTTTATTACAATAAATATACGAGTTCACATAATAAGAGAGTAAAATCATGGCCTAAAGCAGCACATCTTACCATATCCTCAGAGAGAACATAATGAACATCGTCATAAAGCCATAGCCTGCTGCGTTTTCCAGGATCACCAAGACATTCTTGTTTAACAATATCCATGCCCATCATCTGAATCAAGTCATGCATACATAGCATCCCTCCATCTTTAAATATCAAGGACTTCTCAACAAGAACTTGTACTCCAATAGTTGTGTCAAAATCACAACCGTCAAGAACTTTCATAATGTAATTTATAGTTCGCCCCTTGAAGAAACATGCAATATCAAGGAAGATCTCCTTTTCATGGTGCTCTAGTCCATCATAACTTAACTTAAGAACACCATTGATTTTTTCATTAGGACTTTTTGCAAGTTTACTCAATGCACTTTTCCACTCATGTTCTCCTCTACCACGTAGGAAACGGCCCAATATCTCAAGTGCTAAAGGAAGTCCATTTGCATAATGCAAAGCAGCATCCACGAGATCCCTCCTTATTACTATTTTGTTGTTTCTTGGAAGAGCATGCTTATTGAAAAGTTCAAGAGCTTCCAAATGATCTGGAGTTTTAACTTCATAGATGTGATATTTATCTATCCCAAGGGAAGCTAACATATGTCTATCTCTCGAAGTAATAATGATTCTGCTTCCTTCACCAAACCACTCACATTCTCCAGCTAAAGCATCTAATTGTCTCACTTCATCGACATCATCAAGAACAAGGAGAACTTTTTTGTGGCATAGTCTCTCTTGAATTAAATTAATACCTCTATCAACACTAGACACTGCTAACTCTTGTCCTAATATCTCAGACAACAATTTTCCTTGCAAAGGAACTAAATCCTTGGAATCTTTTGAAGTTTCTCGAATATTTGCCAAAAAACATGAACTGTCAAATTGTCTAAAGATAGCATTATAAAGGGCTTTGGCTAACGTTGTTTTCCCTATACCTCCCTTGCCCCATAATCCTATAAAGAGAACATCATCGTCGGACTTCGTAGTTATCATTGATTGCAACTTTATCACTTGGGGATGTATCCCAACTGGATGCTTAGCAACATGTAAGGGTGTTCGGTCTAGCCGCATTGATATATCCTTGACTATTCTCTTTACAAGCTCTGCTTCATCTCTGACAAAATCCAAAAAAGTATTTGACACATTGATTCAGTGGATTAAATATATGATTAATCTTCATAAAATTCAAAAACGAAACAAGAGAGGAGTTGTGATTCAACATATAAAAGCAATGACAAAGCACTGTGTCACATCAATTATTACTTACCCATCATTCAAGTGCCACCCAGACAAACTACCAACATCAAAGAGAGCCTTCTTCCATCTCTGAACTTCCTCTGAATACTTCCCGAACTTGGACTCATGCTTAGCAATAGCTTCTCTATAACTTTTTCTTGGTGTTCTCACTTCCTTGGGTTCTACTTTGTAAAATACTGGAAAGACCATTATATCTCCTTGCTCATAGCATTCCATGATTTTCACCACCTCTTCCAAACACCATGGTGAGGAAGCGTAGCCCTCGGAGAAAATGACAATCGCAATTTGTGAATTCTCGATTGCCTTCATAAGCGAACGTGATATTTGCTCTCCCTTCCTCAATTCTTTACTATCAATGTAAGTATATATTCCTGCCTGATCTAGAGCTGTGTAGAGATGACCGAGGAAGTTGTTGCGGACGTCCGGACCTCTGAAACTCAGGAAGACGTGGTAACTCCTTCTAGGCTTGAAAGAAGAAGAAGAAGAAAAAGAAGAAGAAGAAGAAGAAGAAGAAGAAGAAGCCATTGGAATCAGGAAAGGGAGGAGGTTAACAATGAGCAACGAGTTGCTTCAAATTTGGTAGTTTGTTTGAGGTAGTCTGTTCACCTTGTGATCTTCTCTATATTGGTTATACCCAAAAGCATGACTTCCTTTTCTGTGGGTCAGCAAAGTATATTTTAATAAAGGTACTTAAGGATGAGCCAACATTTTAGCGTGGGATTTTATCACACTCTTTAAGATTCGCCCCTTTAGTCCCTTGTCTTTCCTTTTCTGACATGGAAAATAAAGTATCTCGTCTCATTAGAAAAAAATGAAAAACTTGGCTGTGGCCATATGGCAAATTGGTGAGCAATGATTGATGTGCCCATAGATTAGTGGGCCGGACACCAATCAATTAATTAAATTAATTGAATTTCTTCTCATGATAGAATGAAAGGTGCCGTGAGATCTGTGTGCGGCACCATGGGCACCAATATCGTAGGTTTGACGGTCAAAGATTTTGGGCATCGCGCGCAACAATCTTTGTTTAATGTGAAGTGAAAGTGGTCCATGCATGGTATTGAGGTATGTGTTAGACCCTAGAGATGATTCGAGAAGCAATTTGGATTTTTTATATGGACTGAACTTTAAACCCAACTATATATAATAAAAAAACTTTATACCCCGTGACTGTCCCACTACAAGATGGGCATATATTACTAAATTCTCAATAAATATAGCAAATTGAACAAAAAAGCATATTCGGACAAATGTTAAATGTTAGTTTCTAAGAAAAAGGTTATTTCCAAAATTAGTGAGAACACAAAATTTAAAGTTCAGGGTGCAAATGAAATCTTCAATTGCTAGAGCATCGAAGTTGTTCTATCATTACACAAGGAAGTATTAGTAGAGACAACATGAGTGTGAAAGTACTAACTCTTCACCACATAATTGTCAAATTACACCAATTTCTCCTATGAAATAGACACTAATATATATCCAGATTATCTTTAGACACCAAAAATTCTCAATCAACAAAATTATGAAAGATATCAAAACCAACTATCTTGATTGAATAAAGTAAGCAAACATAGCAATGAACCAAATATGGGCTAGTTCCTTATTAACAACATGGCTGTCGATAAATGTCCCCATCAATGATGATTTGTTTTTGATTGTTTTCTCAAAGATGTTTGTCGCTGGGAATTTATAGGGATTTCACAGAAATAATTAGCGACCGCACTTAAGAATCGAGTTGTCAACCCCTTTTAGATGCTAGTCTCCTCTATAGCATGAGAGATAAGTATGTTATTGTACACGATTGTCCTCGTGATATTGTTATCCTACTTAGGGTGTGTTTGTTTCGCGGAATACATTTTCCTCATTTTTTGGCATTTGGCTCGCTTAGGAAAATGAGTCAACGGAAAACGTTTTCCTAGTCAACTAAAAATGTTTTCCTAGCCACGTTTTCCTAACAAAGTTTAAATTTAAGAAAATGATTTCCCCTTTGAAAGGACTGGAAAACGTTTTCGAATCTACCAAAGCTTAGATTTGATGCTTGGTTTACAAACAATTATTCTTATAAAAATATATTATAAAAAAATTGAAATTGAAATTTTTTTTTTTCAAAAAAATAAAATTTGGAAAATATTTTAAAAATAAAAATAAAAAATTCAAATTTGCTTCTTTTTCTTTTCTTTTCTTCCTTTTTCTTTTTGCTTCTTCTTCACCCGTCACTGGCCACAAGGACAGCCAGTGAGCTCTGGTCTCACCAGATCGAGTGATATCATGGCCTTCAACAACAAGGCTTGAGCTTACCCAAGGCCGATGAGCCTCAAGCCTCACTAAATCGAGTGAGCTCGTGGCCTCCAGCGATGAGACTCAAGCCTCACTAGATTGGGCGAGCTCATAGCCTCTAGCGGCCAACTGGCGAGCTCGCCGCCTCTAGCAACAGCTGGAGCTCACCCCTTGTAAGCTAGTTGGGAACAAACTGCTAGAGGAAGCAGAAGGAATGGCATGAGGAAGCTGAAGAGTGAAGGACAAGAAGAAGGAAAAAGAAAAAAAGAAAAATTCTTTCTGCAAATCTATATAAAAAAAGGAAATATAAAATATAAAATAAAAGTAAATAAAAAACAACAATATTAAAAATTTGAAGTTTTTTAAATTAAAAATTCATTTTTTTTTCCTGTGATGAAGTGTCAAATTATTTTTAATGGGATCCAAACGACAGAAGACATTTTCAAATATACATCGCCAAACAAAGGAAAACAAACCGTATTCTTAGAAAATGTTTTCCCGGAAAGCATTTTCCTTTATCATTGAGTTTTCCGTGAAACAAACGTACCCTTACATTGCCTTTACATTCTCTGATTTCCTGAAAATTGCATTCCTCCTTCCTTTCCCACCAAAAAAGAAATACGAGTCCATCCTTGGTAGTTATTTTAAGTATGAAACTTTGATACACCCAACCGCGGGTAGCTGCGTTGGTTGAGAGTCTATTCTTCACTGCCGAGATCAAGAGTTCAAAACTCGCGGTTGCGAATGTGTTGTAAGTGGGGGGCCATGGTATTGGGGTCATGTGCTAGCCACTCCCGAGGTATAGTCGTCGGTACTAGGCGTTTCATGCCCTATAGGGCCTTATGACCTCGCAAGGGGGCTCAGGCGGATTCTTCAGTTAAAAAAAAAAAAAAAAAAAACTTTCTTTGATACAAGCACCATCAAAATTAACCGGTTAGTGATTTGTTTGGTTAAAGCTTGGCCTAGAAAAATATTTATTTGGTCAAAGCTGGTCTATTTGATCGGTCAATGGTCGTAGGACCACCACTTTTATTTATTTGAATTTCTTTCCCTACTAGTATATTATTAAGGAAAAATTCCAAATAAAAGCCTGAAGTGTCCTCGTTTTCTCAAATAATAGCTTGAAGTTGTCAATTTATCTCAAATAAAGCCCTTTTCCTAGCCAATGACTATTTTAGTTATCGGAGAAAGGGTATTTTGGTAAAAAAAAATGTGACCATATTTTTTTTAAAAAAAAAAATTCCCTTTTTTTTTTCTTTTCTTTTTTTCATTTCTCCTCTTCCCTCCACCAGCCATCGCCATCGATGGTCGGGGGAGGTCGCCCACCTCAGGCAAGGGCGGCCCTCCCCAATCTAGGGGACCGTCGCCCTCGCTGGCATCGTGCGAGGGCCACCCTCACCAGTGTCGTGTGAGGGTTGCCTCGCCTAATCTGGCTCAAGCAACCCTTGCATGATGCCGGCGAGGGCGACCCTTGCCCAACGCTGGAGAGAGTGGCCCTCGCTTGAGTCCGGTGACCTTTTCCATGGTTAGTGAAGGGAAGGGGGAAAAAGAAGAAAGAAAAAGAAAAAGAAAAAAGAAAATAAGAAGAAGGAAAGAAAAAGAAATAAACAGAAAAAATAAATTAAAAGATGAAAATGCCATTCGATCTAAGAGATAGATCCTTTTTTAAAATTGATATAGCCACTTCAAACTCTCATTTGAAACAACTTCCATTTTAGATCCTTATCTAAGACGATTAAGTTATTTTAAGTTTTTATTTGAAACAAAGTCCACTTTGAACCCTTATTTGAGAAAACAAAAGCACTTTAAATTTTTATTTAGAATTTTTCCTATTATTAGCTGAGGATGTCAACTCAATTAACATATACTCCATTGTCTCCTCGACAAAATACATAAATTGTGGCTTCTAGGAAGTGGCATTCGCATCGCAATCAATGAGTTGTTGTCCTTCTTTCCTTTCTTTCTTTTGCACATTATGATTTTTGTTTTGGTCGAAAAAATGTCCTTCTTTTCTTTCTTTATTTTGCATATTATGACTATGAGTGCTCGAAAGTTCTATCGTTTTGAGTTTGTTTTTGTTTTTTTCTTATGTGCGCATTAAATTACACTAGCCCCTCATGCATGCGATTTTGTTTCAAACGTCGGTCATATCATATTTTCTTATTTTGTTAAAGTGACCAAAAAAATGAAATCCTTTAGCTCACGTTCAAGAATTGAATTCTTGTCTCCCTCAAATCTATATTAATTTCGCCGCTAGAGAGCCAAGATACTGCGGCGCCGAGAGAAACAAGCAGATGTCGCCAGCGAGCATCATGACAAGCCTCATCTTGATCCCGGTGTAAAGGAAACTGATCAAGAAACTCGCACCTCATTGGCCCCACATGGTCCTTGACTACCTTTCTGCCTACTTTTCTTCAATTTGGTCTTGACATCTCCACAGTGCAAAATTGTTTTTCTTCAAGCATTGATTTATTTTCTTTAATGTAAGATCATGAGCACACGTGATAAATCGTTGGCAGGTTCGAATTGCTATTCGTCCAGAGTCAACATTGTTTTCTCAAACAGAACTTATTTGATAGAGTACAAAATAGCACATGGTTCGTACCGTCTTTTTTTGGTGCCTTATGTGATGTACTTCCATAGTTATTGCTTGCTGAGTTGCTGTGCCTACAGATTGTCTTCACAATAAGCATGTGAAATTGTGAAAATTGCTAATTAAAGGTGCATTCACCATGCCTTTAAATGGTGGATCTGTTCAGATTGTCAATATTTATGTTTTCCATGCCTGCTCCAACTTTGGCTGCATCGATTAATGTGCATTCGCACATTAGATTTGGAAATTTTCTTCTCTCTTGTTTCACTTGTGATCTTACTTTGGCTGCATTAATCCCAGTGCATTCACACGCTGAATTTGGAAATTTTTCCTCTCGTGCTATAACTTTAGCTGTATTGATCCAAGTGCATTCATACAACCACATTGTACGGAAGATTCCAGCCATGAAGTTGATAATTTCAACTAGTGTCGACATCGATGTTTTCACTTTTTTGGAGAAGTAAAAATCACGTAACTCCTTTTTTCCATGATTTTGACTGAAGGGACATCAATAGACTAATACACGTTATATGCACATTAACAAAGCTTTCACAATTATCCTAAAAAAACACAGAACTAGGTTGATGTTGACCCTAATTCACATTCGATGAGTATAAAGCTCACTCAAATATGTTACTTATTATTTAAAATTATATCTATTGTACTTGACAAATTTTTTTTTTGTAGGACTTTGAAAGGATAGAAAAAGATCACTTTGCCCTAAAACACAAGATATTATAAGATCTTTAAGTAATATTATTGTGAGTGTATATGGTGCCTGAAAAAAGTTGTTGATTTGCGCATGCAACTTTTCTTCGTTGAAGATCACATTTACTACGTCTGTTTGGTGTATGATCGATACAAATATTTGTTTAAGAGTGATTTATTGTTCACTGGATTATAAATTAATTTGACAAATCAATAATTTTGGACTCTGAAAATATCGTCGCCGTCGCCACGTTTATATTGAGATTTACTTCGCTGGTTTTTCATAAAGCAAAACAATTTTATAAGCTTTGCAATTTCGCTAGCACCCCACATTATACTCCCCCTAGGGTCACGACGAGATAAAGGCTATTTGATTTGATATAAAGTGACAACGCACTGACGCTCCACTTTCCACGCACCAAATGCATGAACCCTCCCAAATTTCAAACCAAAAACAAACAAACAGAAGACGTTCCCACTGCACTCTTGACTTTTGAAAGTGAAAGGGTTTTTCTTTTTTTTTTTTTTTTTTGAATCTGTTAGACTGCAATTGCCGTTCCCACACTGTGTTCTTGACTTGGGTGGAAAGATGCTTTACTAATCCGAGATACTCTATAATTGTTGGTGTGGAGCTTGTTGGCTTTTTTAGAGGGCAGAATGGATTAAGACAAGGTGATCCTATCACATCCTATTTGTTTGTGATGACAGAGCAAGTTTCACTAAAATTCTGCAGTCGAGAATAGGCAACTGAAATTTCAACCTATGCACAAGAAATTCAAGCTTACGCAATGATACTTCTGTTTGGCAATTCACTCACTCACTTATACTTTGCTAATAATAATATGATCTTCTTGAACGGAGATAAGTGGTCATTTCTTACTGTAAACATGGTTTCGAGAAATTCTACAATTATCTTTGGTCGGAAACTCAACCTCAAAGGACCGAGATGTTTGACGCTAAAATCGGGGCTAGACTATTAAGTGACTTCCTGGACACTCATCACTTTTGGCGTGTATGACAAAATTTTTGTTTTTCTATTTATTTGTTTTTCTGTTCCCCATAATAGGTTTGGAACAGAAATTCGTTTGGTAATGCAATTTTATTTTTCTATTTCTAGAACAGATTTCTATTCTAGAAATAGATTTAAATCGAAGTAACTTTTCTAAATCTAGAATAGTTAAAATTTTTAACTTTTCTATTTCTAGAATAGAAATGAGAAATCAAAATTTTTCTCATCGTTCACTCTTGTCACTGCCCATCACCCACTTGCCGCCCGTGGGATGCCGGACGCCCGCCGCCGGTTGCCGGCCGCCTGCCACCGGCCTCGGCCACCAGCAGCCGACCGCCGGCCACCGCACTCCGGCCGCCCGTCGCCATTCGCCGGTCGCCAGATGCCGGACGCCCACCGGTCGTTGGCTGCTCATCACCAATCATTGGATGTCGGAGGCTAATCACCAACCATCGGATGTTCGCTGGCGACCGTCCACCGCTCATCACCGCCGCCGAATGTCGGCCGCTCGCCACCCACCGCCGGACTCCGGCCACTGGCCACCTGCCGCCGAACTCCAGATGTCGAACGTTAGACGTCGAACTCCGAACATTGGACGCCGGTTGCTGGTTGCCAAACTCCGGACTTTAGCCGCCCGCCACCGGTCACCAAAATTGGCGCCAAACGCTGAACGTCGAACTTCGGACTTCGGCCGTCCGCCGCCAGTCACCAGACGCCAAACGCTGGTCGCCGAACGTCGGACTCCGACCACCAGACGCCGGTCTTTGCCACTCCTATAACTAGAAATTTTATTCTGTTATCAAACAAATTTTTATTTCATAAATAGAAATTTTGAATTGTTATCAAACGTGTTTCTTTACTCAGAAACTCGTCCATGGAATAGAAATTGATTTTTGTTCCAGAAATTTTGTCATGTGCGCCCTTTAAAGCTGGTTCAAACAATTGGAAAACAATCGAAAATGCTCCTCCATTTCACACTCGAGCAAAAAAGTGCATGAATGTGGCTCTAGATGGAGTAATGAAACTCCACCAATCTAAGCACAACAAAATGTAAAGTGTATTAGAATTACAATTATGATCAATCAAAATAGCTGAAATCGAAATTACTTCAATACGAAATTATAAGGAATTGAACAAGGGAATGAAAGTACAAGGGAGAAAGTAAAGATAACTCTCAGATATGAGGGTTGCATTGGTTGATTCTGCTACTTCAGCCTCTTTAATGTTCTTCAAAAGAAGTGGCACCATGTTTGTCCACTTTGCTTGAAATTCTCCTATTTTGTGGGCAACCACACGAGTAAATGGACTAGCTTAACACACTTTTTGGGGAAAAAATGAGTAAAATTTGGTACCAACACAAGTATATTTGATCATTCTTTCTACATAGTGTTAACAATATTGGAAATCTAAGAAATTATAACAATATGAGGTTACAATTATTACAGGTCTCTTTGGAATATTTTAACTATCTTTCACATAATTATATCAATGTTACTAAAGTTTTCACTAAATCCTCACGCAAATTCAGCTGATATAAAGGGTTGCACGTGTTCAAACACAAAAAAACTCATCTTCCATACTTTTGGCATTGAGAATTAGAGTTTATGATAAACCGGTTACATGTCAAGTCATATTGCGAGTCAATAAAAGAACGAATTGAATACCAAACACCCAAATCCTACACTAAAATGTTGCAATTGATAGAAATGTCTAGCCTCTCCAATTATAATTGATCAAATAAACTCAACATAACCGTTCAAAACAAATAAAAATAAGAAGAAGGCCATATCAACCAAAAAGTTTACATTTGGAAACTCCAACATCATACATGCGATAGTGACATGAGAAGTTAATAACAAATGTTGATCCTATAAAATGACTTTGTTTTCTTTGCCCAATCAATTGCCTTTTCCAGCTACCATATCTAATTGATCCAAGTGATAGACATCATTGAGGATGGCATCGGTCAATGAGATCGTGATTCAATGAGGGAAAAAATGAAAAGCAAAATGTGCCATACATTATCCAAATGGGGACTATGCAAACATAATTTAGTGCAAAAGAAGCATTTTATGAGCAAGATATCCCAAGGAAAAATTGGAATGTCAATCTCATGCAGTCATTGAGGAAGCATACACCCAACCTAGGTTTGATACATATCTTTGCAAAATCATGTGACAAAAGCAGAAAGAATGCACCGTAACTTTTTTTGTGTAAAATTCATCGGTATGACAAGCTTAAATATTTTTCTATCACGATTTTTTTGGATGGACTCATGACATGCGTGAACAGCACACCCCCCACCCCCAAAAAAAAAAAAACAAGCATGATTCTAGATATCAATTGGATGAAGTAGGCATTAAGCAAGTTTTTACACAAACAATAAGTTTCAAGCTTAAAAAGTCGAGCACACAACGAACAGTAAAGAGGATGTTCAAAAAAAAAAAACGAACAGTAAAGAGGGGGAAAATGAAGAAGAAAAAGCTAATCCAAAGCAGTCCACTTCCCTTCTAAGTTCTAACTACTCCCTTAAAAAAAAAAATCCTAATATTTTTGACACGGCAGACTACCATAAAAAAAATTGGAGCAAATTGAATTGAGGAAGTGATGGTCATCATGCCTCTGCTAAGGAAGGCTGCTTTTCAATTTGGAAAAATGGGAAAGATTCGCAAAAAAAGAAAATCTACTTTCTAATTTGCTCCTTCGCGTGATTGATTGCATTTGTCATCATCGCATTCCCTTTTTCAATTCGTGAAATGCGGATTTCTTGCTCAGTGAGATTTTGTTCCCCATTGGATCTTCTCAGTATCCTCTTCATATCAAGAGGCATCAGTTTCTTTTTCGTGGGTCGACAGAGATTATTATTACCGTTAGCTGGAAAAAGGGACGGTGAATCCTCAGCCACACGTTGTCGGCAAAGAAAACGAGAGGGAAGAGGGAATTGGAGAGAAGGAGCGGTGGGGTCCGCCGGCCTCAAAAAGCTCGGCTCGGGCTTCGGCGCCGTGAAAAACAAGCAAATGCCGTCGGTCAACATGAGATAAATCTTTACAATCATAATTTCAGCGATTAATATTAAAAAAAATTCAAATTAATATATATAATAAATTTATTTTAATTATTTTTTGATTATAAAATATTTTTAAATTATTACATTCGTGATAAATTTATGGTTCATTAATTTCCATTAAATTAGATAATTACATGAAAAACCAAAAATTGAATCAACTCAAGATAAAACCAAAAATTGGTATATTTGTTAATAATTCAGTAATTTGATGATAAAATTTAATGAAAATTTTTAATTGATAATAAATTTATTATAAATATATTAACTTGGATAGATTTGTAAAAATATTTAAATTTTGAAATTTTCGTGATATTAATTTAATTTTATACTATCCTGATTTGATGTTTTTGGGAAATGGCTTCCATCTCCTTAATTATTGGTTTCTTTTTCTTTCGCGAAAAATAAAATGTTCCATCTCTCAAGTCCTTTTTCTTTTCTGCGCACCAATATCGTAGATTTGACGGTCAAAGATTTTCGGCATCGAGCGCAACGATCTTTCCTTAATAAAGAGCCATTTGTCTGTTACCTTCCAGCCTTTACGGTCGAGCATCTTTCGGCGAGGTGCTGATTGAATAGAGATTTGAAGTTTTTCTTCTTCTTCTTCTTTCACAGAGTCATCTGTGGACGTGGCGGTGCCCAAAATAACAGAGAAGACAATGGGGATTTCCAACAGTAAATTGTTGGATTGTTCCCCAGGTTTTAAAACCGGCAAATGCCCAACCCATTGTAAACATGATGATCGGATTTATGATAAATTTGTCCTTAATAACGACATAGCATCGTAAAACTTTGTTAATTTGTTGTTTCATAAACGTGCTGTAAATAGTTTCCATCTAAGTGAAAAGTGACATATTTATTGAATGTGATATATGATTGAACACATTAAACATGTTTAAATTAAATATTGTTATGTATGAAAATTCTGCAGTAAGTTATTATGTATATTTACCTATATGTGTCACGTGCACTAACATTTGCTTGCATGATTAATTAACATACGTAGGTTCGTGCCATAAATTTGTGAAAATGGTTAAGCTGGATAAGTCGCAAATGTCGCGTAAGAAAGGTCCGAACTATTTATTGGAAAATCCTGAGTTCTATCATTTCATTCATCTATGAAGTGTACTTATGAACAGCTTGCAGTAGTACATAAGGAGATCATTAGCTTGCGAGTTGCTTGGGCTCAACTTGATGACTATTTGAGATCAATTCACTTAGTTCTGAGTCGAGGTGGAGTGCAAGCTACTCAAGTTTTTGTAGAGACGAGCTCGAGCTTATCAATTTTCAGCTCGATAGGCTCGTGAGCCTAATTGAGCTTTCATTATCTTTTAAAAAATATTTAATAATGAGAAATATAGATAGAAAAATATTCGAACTTATAAAAAATGAGATTGAGTCTTATTTATATGTTGATTGTGATCAAGTGAAGTCGAGTTGAATTCGAGTATCTCGATTTTCTACTCAAGTCAAACTCAAGTAGAAAATTTGATATTTGATTGAGCACGAGTCAAGTTTCAAGCACCAAGTATTCGAGTGGAGTCGAGTCAAGCTAGAGCTTAGTAGTGCTTCAACCTATCTCTACTTAATTAGACCTCTAGATACTCATAAAAAATCATAAATTATACGACATTTCACCGTTTTGAAATTTACGACAGTTTACTGTAACTAATAACCAAATATTGTAAAATTTGAAATACTTTTAATTGCAATAATTTACAACAGGTTGGTACACACAGTTGTAACAAAGAACATGAATTATGAATATGGAAAATTTTGAATAATGACGATTTATGAAGAGTTATAAAGTTCCGTCGTAATCAAGACCAAAGCGTCATACATTTGCATTTAAAAAAAAATTATGCTTTTTCAAAATGTTTACGACATCACATTGGAACAAAGAATAGAATGTCCTAAAAGTCCATTTTTTTTTAAATGGCAATGGTTTTATGGTTACAATGGTTAATAATAATAATAATAATAATAATAATAATAAAAAATTAATGATTGAGTGACAATTTTTAATCTATTGTGAGAATAGCGATCTGTTTAGGACTATAAAAAATCAAATAATAAATAATTATAAATTATTTTGGAGTTTACTCCTCTAAGAATTTGTGACTCATAATAAAGTGTTATTCACAATAACTCAAAAATCGTTATATTAATAAAGCCCTTATTCTAATAAAACAAGGCAACTTGCTCTGGAAATAAAAATGATCCAGGAGACTTTTATGTGCAAGTGGCCCCCACTACAGTGTTCCTACTTTTGGAACAAAACGCGCTCATATCTAGAGCAAATCCCGGGCGACGCTCTCAGCCCATTCTCATCAGTCGTCCATGCTACGACACTGCGGAAGACCACAAAGTAGATGTTGTTAGCGGCCGGTCGGGGTGCGACGAAACTATGAGGATTGCGCCTCGAATCTTCAGTAAATAAGAGTTGATTTTTCGCCACGTTTCATATTCTCTTCCACAAAATCAATGGATTTATTAGAGAATTATTGCACTTTGATAATCGTAAATATTTACCTCCTTAAATCCAAAAAATCAAGGGAATTTCTTGGTGGAAATATACTTGAATATATTGCAATTCGTGTTAAAAGTTATTCCATTAAGTCTATAGCGTACGCATCAATGGGACAACAGATTTTAAAGGGTGGTTACATAGTACTATTTTGATAGCTAAAATTCGCATGACTATGCCTTCACGCAGAAACTTGGTGCTTTCATTTTATATAATTGTTTGCTAAATTAGTTTCTCATGAGTGAAGATATCCAAATTTAGAGTGTGGCTTATTGGGTAACTCGAGAGGATAGCTTTGACATGTAAATCATTTGTAATATCCTACACAAGATGTATTAGTTATTGAAAGTAAGGAGATACTTGTGCCGATTTGAGAAAAGGGTTATGATTTGAGTATGTCTTCACCAATACTCAGTACTTCACATTTTCTATGCATTAGGCATTCTAGCTATAAATTGCATATGGATTACCTTTTCCTTTCATTACTCGGGCATGAAAATAGATCAAGCTTTTTGTTTTGTTGAACGTAATGCAATTGATTCTAATGTATAAATTCAAAAAACAAGGAATTTTCTAGAACAACATCTTTAAATGATTAACTGGTATGCCAATAATTTATTTTCTATTACTTTGGAACGAAGGATTTTCTAATACTTTGGAGCGAAGGATATTCCGCTCAAGTTGGACCTTTTTCATTAGATGCTTTTTGGGAATAAATTTCACACTCTCCCCCTCGAGAATCCCCTTCCCGTGTGTGGAAATCTGTTTTTCTGCACTGCTCCACTCTTCTGTTTAAAGCTTTGGGGACGCCAAATTTGATGTTTCAAAGAAGAAGGTGGTTAACGTTGGATATTTCATACGAAACTTCATAAGAAAGACTTTGTCTGAGTGAGAAATGACTCATTTTCAGATTATTTAGTCCAAAAGAGGATTTTTGCATTTGGACTTTCATAAAGATTGGCATTTCGAAAGTGTAAAAATCCATTAATGTTGGATGTTGTGGGGATTGTATCTAGAGTTTCAGCTTATTTTGTTGCTATTTAAATAAATGTTGCATATGAGCATCACTAATGTTAATAGAGTGCACTAATTACGCCTATCATTATGGACTTTGTGTGATTTAAAAATTTCCTTCTTTTTTATTTTTCTTTTTTGCTTAGTCAAAAGCTCAGGGAAATATTTGCTCATCACTTTCTTGCTAGCTTCTCTCCACACGACTTCACTTTGGAAAGAAAAATGATCAATTTGATTTTGATGGCCAGTGGCTCATTTTCATTACATTTTTTATCCTTTCTTTTTTTTTTTTGGATAAGTGTATTAAAAATCTTAAAATTTATTACAAAAATGTAATTGAGTTCAAAAATCTTCAAAAGTACAATCAAATTCTAAAACATATTATGAAAGTACAATTGAATCATAAAACTTTCAAAAAATGTAATCAAGTTTTCAAATTTGTCGTTTGTTTAATTAAGTCCTTTATTGGTTGCACATTTGAAAGTTTTAGGACTCGATTGTACTTTCATAATAAGTTTTAGAACAAATTTTAGAACTTTTGTAATATCCTATGCAAGATGTATTAGTTATGCAAGTACATAAATACTTGTACTGACTTGAGAGAAGGGTTTCGTTAGTATGTCTTCGCCAATAATTGATACGTCACATTTTCTATACATTGTTGGGCATTCTTAGTTACGAATTGGATAAGGATTACCTTTTCCTTTCATAGCTTGAGCACAAAAACAGATCAAGCTTTTTGCCTAGTTGAAAGTAATGTGGTTGTTTCAAATGTCTAAATTCAAATAAATGAGTCTATAATGCACAAGTTTTCTTTCATAGCTCACCATAAATTGTGAATAAGTGGAAGAGAAAGAGGGTATATAGTCCCTTGTGTAACTAGTTTTCTTTCATAGCTCGGGAATGAAAATAGGTCAAGCTTTTTGCTCAGTTGAACGTAATGCGGTTGTTTCTGATGTACAAATTTAAAGAAATGAGAAATTTCTCTAGAAGAACACCTTTTTGTGATTAATTAGAATGCCAATAACTTATTTTCTATTACTTTAGAGCGAAGGATCCTTCGCTTGAATAGGGCCTTTTTCATTGGATGCTTTTTGGAATTTTTTTTTTTTTTTTTTGGTCGAATTTTGGAATTCATTTGCTTAGTTATGTTAAAAGAATTGGATACTTCATACAAGATATCATAAGAAAGACCTCATCTAGTTGTGAAAGAGCACGTTGCATTCAAATTATTTAGTCCAAAAAGAGAATTTCCGTGGTTGGACTTTAATGAAGAATGACACTTCGAAAGTATAACCATCCACTAAAATTGGATGATGTGATAAACATTGCATTTAGAGTTTAGCTTATTTTGTTACTATTTAAATCGATGTTAAAAATGAACATCACTAATATTAATCGAGCGCACTAACTACACCTATCATTGTGAACTCCATGTGATTTGACAATATCTCTCCTTTTTTCTGTCTTTTTTGCTTAGTCAAAAGTGCTAGGAATAGCTCATCACTTTCGTGCCAAGTTCCCTCCACGCAACTTCGCCTCATGCCTCGATGCAACTTCTCTGTGGAAAGAAAAAAGATAAAGTTGATTTTGATGGGCAGGTGGGCCCACCACCTTGTTCCTTCTACATGCTCATATCTTGAGTGAATCCAGGGCTTGAGTCCCCTAGCTCGTTTCCATTGCATTTCCATTACAAAAATGCCCCTATTCCAATTGTTGGAAATATCTTATGCTTGTCAGCCAATGAACATTTGGACAATGAGCTCAGGTCTTTATTTGACATTGATTTAGCCGCTTAAGGCCCTCATTGAAATAATTTCCACTTTAGGCCTTCTTTAAAAAAAAAATGGTCTCATTTTAAGCCTTTATTTGGAGATTTTCTTTAATTTTTTTTAAAGATGCTCCATGATTTTAACTAAGACCACTTAAAAAGCTGCAATAAGCTGTGAATTTGATTGAATACCTTTGGTGAGCTTTCTGAAAACCAGCCCCAATGCCAGTGTCATCTTCATTATTCCACATTGCATGGTCATAACATGATTGAACGGACAAGCTTAAACTACTATTGGAAAAAAAAAAACATGTGTAAGTAGAATAATAACACAAGTATATTCGATCATTCTTTCAACATAGCATTCTTGATATAGGAAATGTAAGAAATTTAAAAGAAATAATTCCAAGGTTTTAAATCCATTATTAGAAGTCTCAAAGAATTTTATCTGTCTTTCCCAATAATCATAGATGTCACTAGAGTTTCCACTAAATCGTCACGCAAATTCAGTAGATATAAACCGGGAATTCCAGCTTCAGTATTTTGCAGCCCCATCATGCATTCCTCTGCACTGTTGGGCCACTTTCCTCGTGATCCATTTGACTTGGGCCATTTTCCAAAGTGCAATATCCTCCTCCATAGCTCTGGATGCAAGTCCCTTTTTCATGGACTAAAGCTGGTATTGGTGGGTTCTCCTGCAAATCTGCTTCTCTTGAGCTCTCTTCTTATGAATTTGTTTGATACCTCAGCATGACAAACCTCGAAGAGTGTAAGTGACCAACCACATAGAGGAAAGCTGGATCAAGCTGAGTCACTGATTGTCTGGAATCACGGCCTTCAAGTTGTCCTTTAATTGCCCAGACATTATTCGGAATCCCCACTTTTGGAAGATTTCTCCCATTACTCTTAAGGCTAAATTGGAAATGATTCAAATCATCTTGATTAAAATCGACTTTTCTGCTTGGTTGGGAATACGCAAGCCACGTCATTGGAAATGACTTGATAGTATGTTGCATATAGAGTACTCCCTCTCCCCTTCTTGGCATTAATGTGTGGAAGGATCTGGACCGGGGCAACCACTTTTCCTCCTCTTGGTCCAAATACAAAACAAAAAACTTATCCTAGGAACTTGTCACCCAAGCAATGTGAAGCCATAAGCAACCACTTCAGCATCTCTCCTCCAAGAAAAAAAGATGGAGCCTTTGCCCAGCAACGATCTTCTCGCAACGTCGTGATCAATGCCTTGAAATACCCATCTAACGGAGACAAAAAATCCGAACGTAAACTACTTATATGCTTAAAATATATTTGCTTGTGCAATGTTCTGGCAAACAAAACATAAAAGAACCTCCTCGGAGCCAAAGTCATCTTGTTGAGGTGTCAGGTTGCAATTATGGGTGATCCCATGGTGTCGTGAGATTAAAAGCGGAGAAAATTCATACCGTTTTTACTGGCCATTGCTGGATCATTGAAGAAATTATTGCACTAGTGTAGTTGCTGACTACATAAATATATTTGGTTATCTAATATTTCAGAATAGCTACTACTTGTGAATGTTGCCAACTCTTGATATACTAGTAGGTATTTTATTATATTAAAATTATAAGCCATACCAACTAATTACTAATTAAATTAAAGTTCTGACTTTTTAAATCAAGACTTTTAAAATCTGCGAGCTCTCGATGGATTGAAAATTATCTTTTCCTAAAGAAAAATTGATAATCAAACCAAGAAATTTGAAAGGTACATACTTCCTTTTTTCTGTATAAAAGTTTCTAATGAAATGAAAAGTCACTTTGACTAATTACATATTTGCCAATTGAATTAGGTGGAAATGTACCACTTAGTAATATTTTGAAGGGAAAAAACCACCAAAAACCCCAAACTTTGCCCAAAATGACAAATTTACCCCAAACTTTTTTTTGTGACATGAAAAACCCCAAAGTTTGCTAACCATGACACATGTACCTCAAACTTTTTTTTTTGTGACACAAAAAACCCTGAACTTTCATTTGTGTGACATATTTACCTTAAATCATAAGGGCATTTTGGTCTTTTTACTTTTATTTATTTTTTCTTTTTTTTTCTTCTTTTCTTTCTTCTTGTGGCGGCCATGGCGGAGCCGACGGAGGAAGCCAGCGTAAATGTGTCACAGTTTGTAAAATTTGGGGTTTTTCACTTCACAAAAAAAAAATTTGGGGTAAATTTGTCACTTTGGGCAAAGTTTGGAGTTTTTGGTGGTTTTTTCCCTATTTTGAAAGCCACTTATTCAGGTGAAAAGTTAGTAACTTATAGAAAAATCACTTTTTTCTTTGAACATTAAAAGGGAGCTACCCTCAATGGGCCTGGGTATGATAAATTCTCTATATACTTTGGGCATTGGTTGAATCTAAGAAGGTCATTTTTGGCACCTCTAGCTAATTGTCTTTCGGCTAAGTACCCAATTGAAAAGCGATTGTTGCTGACCATTGCCAGCCCCTACTGTTTTCATCAGCAACATCTTCCTCCACTTGCATATCTGTCTGTTCATTCTCTTCCTCTTCAAATAACCCATTTTTGTTATTGTAGCACCCCGTCTTCGCCGCTAGTCTCTAACGGAGAGAGCATCTTGATCTTTCTCTATTCGGCACTAGCAAAAACATGTGCACTCTCTTTTCTTATATAACGAGTTACCCTTATTGTGTATATGGTATTGAGTGCAATTACTTTGCATATTGATAGTTACTATTTCGATGTTACGAGTAAGTTAGGAGATGAGACAATTCTAATTACTGAGTTTTTAAGAGTTACTCGACATCTTGAAAAATTAATAATAAAATGGAAATGTAACTCATTGGCAAGAGAACTACATATGCTTTTTCTGTATAAAAAGTAACTAATAAGGATGAGAAAGTTGCTATAACTACTTTGATATTTCGTTAATACTAAGTACTAAATTAGATGAAACTTACTCATCAAGTGATAAGTTAGGTGACAATAATAGCAGACAATTATGCACTTCAATCTTTCACGATCATAGTTATACAACCATACATTTATCATTTCATATGAATAACAATTTAATATAAAAAACTTTACTCAGTGCAATTGTATCACTTATGCCTCTCAAACTGGCCATTGGGCCAATCGGGCCTTGATTTGCGTCAAGTTTCGATCAGATCTGGGCTCTCAAATTGGGTTGTTGCTTCACCTTTTCAACAAATTGAACTCAATTCGGGTCAAACTTTGGACCCATTGGGTCAAATGTATAACGATGTAACTTTTTTGATGAACCCCAATTCCATTATATCATATATGCCTCTCAAGCCAACCATTGGGTCAATCGGGCCTTGATCTGTTTCTAGTTTCAATTAGATTTAGGCACTTTGGGCGTTGCATAGTTTGTCAATGAATTTTTTTATCAAAAAAACAAAAAGGTGGTTGTTTGCTTCGCTTCAACAAATTGAATTCAGTAGGCGTCGAGTTATGGACTGATCGGGTCAAATGTCTGACGATGCGAGTCACCTTTGTTATCGAAATTGATGCTTACATAGCGTTCTCTCTTGTTGGGTAGCAATGTAAATAGTGCAAAGACAGTACCCCGGAATTAAAATATACACGCACATGCACGATTATTTTACTCCTCATGCAAGTCGTATTAAATAAATAATAAAATTTAATAATTATAATTGGATGACGACATATAATACTTGATATTTTTTTCTTATCTTACCCTATACAAATTCTTTTTAAGAAAACGAACCCTAAACGAACGTTTTGGCTATGTTTTTAATAACTTGCCAAAAATTTACTCAACAATTCTATAAAATAGAAAATGGTACTGACGTTGGTTGTTCACTGTCCAGACAATTGAGGAATTTCATCCGAGTGCACCGAGTAGTGGAAAGTAGGTGGTTAACTTCTTCTTTGGCCGACTTTACACTTTTTTTTTCCTTTAAATTGCATTGCAAATTTAGAGATAGAGCGCTTCATGTAGATGAGGGCAAATTTTAGCGTGAGACGAAAGGGCACGTTGGTTTAAATACATAGATAAGAAATTTATCATGTACCATTGTTCCATAACGTGTCATTCACACACAAAGGACATAAAAACAAAATTGTTTACTTTTCATCAATGATAAATAATATGATTGTACGATAAATGCCTAATTTTTAAGAAATATATATATATATATATATATATATATATTTATATTGGTTTGAGTTCTTTTTTATTTTATGTACTTTTTGTTTGTTTGATGGACAACTAGTCTTTTCATGCAGGCGATACGCATGTACGAGATATTTGTATTTTGCATGACTGATTGTATATGAAAATAATCAATTTCCCCCATCTGCTGCTTTTTCTCAATTTTGTTTACTCTCCACTCATATTCTCATTTCTCTCTCTCAATCCACAAATTTTCTCACTCACTTAGATTTTGCTTCAACTTTCTTCAAATGAAAGCCACTAATCGCTTTCTCTTACTTATCTTCCTCGAATCTAGCCTGTTTCTTCCAAACCCATTCACTTTCATCCCAAACACCCAAAAACTCCTTAGAAATCCTCCCTCTCCTGCAAGAATGCCGATCAAACACGCAGCTGGAAAAGAAGGGAAGCAGTTCTTCATCACACCTGAGGGCGTAACAAAGCGAATAGGAGGTTTCAACTCCTTTGCAAGTTGGGTTCCCCAAACGGAACCAAGCTTGCTTCGATAGATATCTCACATTTGCTGCTAGAAGTGTGTTGGAAGAGACGGCATAAAGACTTTTGAGTTTTTCACACAGGAGGGATTTCCGTTCAGGCAAATGGTTTTAGCCAGTTGGGTTGGATTTGGTTTTCTGTCGGTGTCCGAGGAGATTTATTTTGAAGCTGTGAAATAGTTTTATACTCATTTGATCAAAGGTGAGAATGATAAGAAGGAAATATAATTCACGAGCCTTTCTATTTGGAACGTTGATTATTCTTGAATATTAATCCTGAGGGTGATTTTGAAGCGTTTAGCTTTTAGTGATACTTACATGACTATGAGAAAATGATGGTTTTTCTGAACAAGTGAGACGATTAGTCCATGATCCTAAGGCGCTGCATTTATATGTCAGCATGCGTAGTCTCCATATGATTTTGATGTACTGCCTGCTTTCCATATCTGGCCATGGAGCTGATTTGGTCGAGGAACAAATCAAGCTGACGTTCAAGGTCAAGAATGGTTTTAAGGTCTCCCGAAACGACCTCCAAAAGGAAGGAGAAGTTTGGGTGAGACGCTAGAGTCCTAAACAACTGCCAATTTATTGGAGAGTCCACGCTAAAAGGTATGGACATCACAAGAAGGAAGGAGAAGTTTGGGTGAGGAAGAATGCTTGGGATGCCCAAACCAAATGCAAGGGGTATCGTCACCACATTTTGCGAGGCTAGCTGTTGGAGTTGATATTAGGACGGAAATGAAGGTGATCCGTTGGTAGAGGCTCTCTCTGCCAAGCTTACCTAGCTTTGAGGGGAGATCCACATGGTCTGCAATGAGATGCAATCAGGACTTGCGGGAAATTCGGGAGTAACTTCAATTGTTCGGTCAGTTTGCTCCACTTTCCTCTGAAATTTTCATTTCTTTCCATAGTATCCTCCTCCTCCACTAACTTTATTGGAGTTTTCACGTGTTGACCATATTTTTCAAGCACTGGCTTGGCGACCTAATCAAGGTCTATGTTTCAATCCATTTTTCAATGTTTTTGGTTTTTTTATATTTTTATATCTTTAGATTTATTCATTTATTATTATTATTCTTATTATATATTTCGAAAAAAGGGGTCTAGGCTGGGCCTTCAGACCCGGCACGGACACGGGCTGACACATATCAAATCTATGGGCACGATTCACCGGGCTTATTGCCTTAAGAGGGTTCAATCAAAAACTCAAACTGGGCTCAAATCATAGGATTGAACCCAATTCCCTCTTGAAACTAGTCAAACCCAAATTCACTATAGAAAAACGAGGTCTATAGCCCAATCAACAGTAAAACCGATATTGAACATAACGGCACTAACCCAACTCTCTCATGCTAAGCCCAAAATGAATTCATTGTCCATTAAGAGGCCCATTTTCCTGTTTATTCTCTTCTCTCCTCCTTATTCTTCTTTTTTGCCCTGTCGTCTACTTCCTATAATCTTCCTCGCGCACATCCTGGGAGCTCTGCTCTGCTAAAGAAACCAACTCAACCTCATCAACGATCGACGTATTCGAGCATTGAATGTAACGTTGCTGTTTTCTGGCTTCAGTCGCCTGGAGCACGGCCATTGTCCGTTAATCGTCATGCATAAACCCAGATTAGCGGAAGGACACCCAGGATATGAGCGTAAAGAACTGGACCTCTAATCAACGTATGGGTCAAAGATTTCGAGCCACGTTTCTCGCCAAGAAAAACGACCACACCATGTGGCCATGGAAATGCAAAAAATAGCAAAAATAGATAGCCGGTGACATATTGGGAGACCATAAAGTGTACTGGAAAGCAGAACCGTAGTGAATGGGGAAAAAAATTTAATCCACAATGCTTAGACTAGCAACCACATCCCATAATCAGTATCTTTCAACAAAATCAATCCGAATGTGTCAGTTTTGCTTCCTAATCGAGGCAAGGGTCACAGATTTAACTCATGCATTCCATCAAACAGTTGGTGAGCATCTCAGGAAGAAAAGACATAATGAGTGTATCAACACCACAACACAATCCGAATACTCATTTCTTTGCAGAAAGGGTTTGATTCATCGAGGCAAAAAAATGATTTCAAACCTGGTCTCTTCCCAGACATACACCAACGTCGACTACAAACTAAATCTTCATTTAAGAAATGACCATAAAAATGTTGCGAAACCAACCTTGAGATGGATTCGTGGAGATCGAGTGGGACTTGACAGCTTCAGAGTTTTCGCCTCGGAAATGGTGCAAGGCAACGGTCCTCCCGATACTTCACAGAAGCAAGAGATCCAAAGCGACGAGCAATGATCGAAAGCCAGACTGGGGACTCCAAGTACGCCGGCTACACTGATCGGCGTAAAAACATAGGATGGATTGAATGTTAAAACAGAGGATAACAGAGAGTTTTTGGGCCGTGGTAAGGGAATGGCCGCGAGTGATGACGGAAGACGTCTGACCGCGAAGGAAGGAGTCTGAAAATCTCCCGGAGTGCTCTCAAAATTTATTTTCATCCCCACTCTGTTTTTTCTTCCTGAGTAATTTCTATCTCCCTTTCTTACCTCACTCTCTCTGTGACATTCCCCCAAAACATGATCCTCAGTCCCCTCCTACTCAGAAAAAAACCGACGATCCCACCTTTGCATTGCGTCCTCTGTGCGAGCGGTTATGGAGAGAGAAAGGTCTGAGAGAGAATTACCAATGATGATGAACATGACTATGAATATTATCTGGTCTCCCCCTCAGATTTGGAGGGAGGAGACTGTTTATGGAAGAAGATCTTCTTTTTTTTTTTTCCCCTTTTTTTTTTTCATGTGTTTTCCCCCAATCCCCCTTAAAAATGCTGAAAAAATGCTGAAATGGGCAGGTTTTATAGATAGGCCAAAGTTGCGCGAATAGGGCCACATGAAATTATGGATAGGGCTTTTTTTCTTTTCTTTTTCTCTTTCTCATTTTTTATATTTTTTATTACTTAAATGCATATTTGATTTATCAAGTAAAACTCAAGTGTTAACACCCGTGTCTGGTTAAGTTTATTGTAGTGACGTGTAAAATTGCGAAAATTGCTAATCAAATGTATTTGTCTACGTTTGCTGCTAGAGGTCTGTTGGAAGAGACGGGATATAGACTTTGAATTTTTTTCACACGGGAGAGATTTCCGTTTAGGCAAATGGTTTAGTTAGTTGGGTTAGATTTTTGGTTTTCTGTCGATGTCCAAGGAGATTTATTTTGAAGTTGTGAAAGGGTTTTATACTCATTCGATCAAAGGTGAGCATGATAAGAAGGAAATAATTTACGAGTCTTTTTGTGAATGGAACGTTGATTATTTTTTAACATTAATCCCAAGGATGATTTGCGGCATTTAGCTGTCCGTGATACTTACATGACTATGAGTAAAAATGAAGCTTTTTTCAGAACAAGTGAAGCGATTAGTTCATGATCCTAACACGCTGCATTTGAATGTCAATATGTGCAGTGTAGTCTCCATATGATTGTGATATACTGCCTGCTTCCTGTTTCTGGTCTCAGAGCTTATTTGTTCGAGGAAAAAATCAAGCTAACGTTCAAGGTCCAAGAACGGTTTTCAGGTCTCCCGAAGTGACCTCCAAAAGGACCGAATTTTCCCGCAAGGGGATGGCCTTAACTCGCATTTTTGGAACTTTTGATGTCGACCTCAGAGGTGAGATGCTTGGAGTCCGAAACGACCGCCAATTTAATGGAGAGTCCACACTAAAAGGTATGGACATCGAAAGAAAGGAGAAATTTGGATATGGAAGAATGCTTGGGATGGCCAAACCAAACTTGAGGGTTATAGCCAACTATATAACATGAGTTGCCGAAGTTGATACTATGACGGAAATGAAGGTGATCCATCGGTAGAGGCCCTCTTTACCCAGCTTACTTCGCTTTGAGGGAGATCCCACATGGTCTGCAATGAGATGCGACAAGGATTTGTGGGAAATTCAGGAGTAACTTTGTTCAGTTGATTTGCTCCAATTTTCCTCCAAAATCCTCATTTCTTTCCACAATATCCTCATCCTCCACCAACTTATTAGAGTTTTTATGCGTTGTCTTTATTTTTCATGAAAAATGTGGCCTGTTTCTTACTTGAAGAAGTGTTTTAAGATTCTTCTGATCATGTTGCTTTGTGAGCTTATGTATACACTTGAGCTGGAGCACGTGAAATTGTTGAAAGCACTTGATCTGCTTATTTGCCCCTGAAGCCCTTTTTGATGCTATGACAAAAAGAGGGAGGATGCGTGTGACACTTGATTGGATTAATGAGCATTCTCGTAGGGGAGCTTGTGAATTGAAGTTGCATCATGAGATTCGAAGCTTTCATGAGATTTAGAAAGAATTTCAGTTCCATTGCTGCAACAGTTACAGAATGCTTAAAAGGAGAGAAGTTTCGGGAGTTTTGAACCCTTAAAGAGGAAATTAACTTAAGCTCCTGTGTTAGCACCACCGAACGTTGATTTGGTTTTCGAGGTTTATTGCAATGTGTCCAATGTTGGCATTGGTGTTGTTCTCAATCAAGAAGGTCGTCCATTTGTCCCTGTCAATTAAAATTTGAATGATGCCGAGCTGAAGTATTCGACCTATGATGAGTTTTATGCTACAGTCCGTGCACTTAAGCAGTGGAGGCACCATTTGCTAACAAAAGAGTTTGTTTTGTACTCTGATCATTAACCACTTAACAGATACAACTCTCAACAAAAGCTTAATTGCCCACTTGCAACTTGGAGTGAATTTCTGTAGCCCTTTCCATTCCTTTCTCAAACATAAATCTGGCACTTAAAATCCAGTCGAGGACACTTTACACTGCTGATATGCGCTCCTCCCTTCTACTATATAAATCAATGTTGGTGGATTTGAAGTTGTGATAAATTTGTATTAAGAGGATCCAAGTTTTGGAAAAAAATGGGAGTTGACTCTGGAGAGTTCATATGGAAGGTTTCACCATCTAGATGGTCTTCTGTATATTGAAGGGCGGTCAATTAATTGTGCATTCTGCAATGTTCATGCCGTTGAAGTTCTTGATGGTGAACTAGCTGGTCAGTTTAGTCGTGACAAAACATTGGCACTCATTAGAGAGATTTTCATTTTCCAAAGACGTAAAAAGACCAGGCAGCTAATGACCTATAAATTGAGTAGTGGAGAGTTCTTTTTTTCTTATGGTTTGACCTTGTTTTCATCTGGCCCTTTGCTTGATGATTCCCCAATAAGGATTGTCTATGGTTCAAGTCTATCTCTTGATTTTAGTCAGCAGTTGTTTGGGAAGCATGGATTCAAGATATGATGATTTGCTGCTAGTGTAGGCTGCTTATGTGAGGCCTTTTTTCCTCATCCTACTGTTGCTGCCCTGACGGAAGGTGTAGTTCTACATGGAATGCAATTAGAGAGAAGGGGGCAGTTTGTTAGTTGGCATACATGTGTTTGGTATAATCCATGTATTCTTAAGCATTGTATTATAGCCTGGCTGCTAATCTTGAACAAGTCATCTGATGGAGAGTTCTTCTTTTTTGTTTTTTTTTTTTTAATGGTTTGACCTTGGCTTCATTTGGCCCTTTGCTTGATGATTCCCCAACAAAGATTGTCTATGGTTCAGGTCTATCTCTTGATTTTAGTCAACAGTTCTTTGGGAAACATGTATTCAAGATCTGATGATTTGCTGCTAGTGCAGGCTGCTTTATGTAAGAACTTTTTTCCTCATCCTACTGTTGCTGCCCTTATGGATGGTGTAGTTCTGCTAGTACATGGAATGCAATTAGAGAGAAGCGGGCAGCTTGTTAGTTGGCATGTATGTGTTTGGTATAATCCATGTATTCTTAAGCATCATTTTATAGCTTGGCTGCTAATCTTGAACAAGTCGTCTGATGGAGAGTTCTTTTTTATTTTTCTTTTTTTAATGGTTTGACCTTGGCTTCATCTGGCCCTTTGCTTGATGATTCCCCAACAAGGATTGTCTATGGTTCAGATCTATCTCTTGATTTTAGTTAGCAGTTTTTTGGGAAGCATGGATTCAAGATCTGATGATTTGCTGCTAGTGCAGGCTGCTTTATATGAGACCTTTTTTCCTCATCCTACTGTTGCTGCCTTGATGGAAGGTGTAGTTCTGCTAGTACATGGAATGCTATTAGAGAGAAGGGAGCAGTTTGTCAGTTGGCAAGTCATCTCCTGGCTGCTAATCTTGAACAAGTCATCTCCTCGAGCTCTCTTGATATTGCTTATCTTCTATCCCTTCCTTTTTTCTTGCCCATGTATTCCACGTCCTTATATAATTGAAGACAGGCCATGTCATTCAAACGGAGAAGCCGGCTTACTCCTTTTGCATACGTATCATTGCTCTATTTATATGTACCCAAACAAGTGTATGCCAAACAATTAAATCTCCCAAATAGTTCTCTCAGTTATGGAACCGACCAGGTTCTCAATATAATTTCAACACAATTTAGTTTATCTCTACAGTAACCATAGAAGTGGGGGAACTTTTGCAGCAGCTGCTCACAATTAGACCAATCAAGAATATCCAACTAGTCAAACTTACTGATGCTTGCAGGCAAAGTAGTAATAGCATTTCCTGCTAGGGACGAGGAGAACAAGGTAGAAAAATAGGTAACATCCATGAGAAAATCCACTTCTGATAGACTGTGATTGCTTAGATCTAGATGAATTAGATTCGGCAATCCGATAGCACAATCCGAATCGACTGAATCATTCTCCATCTGGCGCAGAAACTTACGAAGCTTTGAGCAACCATATGCATAAATATACCTAAGAGCTCACAACCTGTGAATGCTGCTAGGAAGAACTAAAAAGTTCCTTGTAGTCATTCATAAACAGAATTATAAGAAAAATAAGACTCCTAATTGAATCCGGCAATTCTTGAATTTTGATGATGGCAGGCTAACGTTTAACTGAATTTGGGATGTATTCTGCACAAATTATCTTTTCTGGCGAAAATCAGGTAATCAAACAATTACCTTTATTTAGGAAACGAGAAGACATCATTATTAAGAGTGAAATGAAGTAGCAACATTTGTTGCAAATGTAGAACCAACAAATACAGATTTGAGCACGCCCCCCATTAACTACTCATCCAGAGATAGAGAAACAGACCCTGCACAGGCTCAACCAACCACTTACTACAAAACACATCTACTTCGAGAACATCAGAATGCACCCTTTTTTCCAGTCATAGCCCTTAACCTTTCTCGATTTAAGTTGCACGTGCCAACACTAGGATGGCATGCTGACTAAGATAATCAGACAAATTAGAATAAGTATGCAAGATGCTCGAACTTCATGATGGGTTTCTTCTACCCACGAATGAAACCTACCAATGCAATTGAAGGAATCGACTTTGTTATAGATGCCTTTTTACTTTAAAGCTCTTTCTTCCTATCCTTCATAGAATATCCTCTTACACAAGTAATCCCACACTCTTGTCTCGAAAACAGAAACAAGACGAGAGCGGCAAATAGAAGGGCAGTGATTTGGATGCACCACGGAATACCATTTTGAAACAATAGAAAGGTACTTCAATGTGATATAGCGTGTTCGAAGCTATACACATCATGAATTTATGGAAAAGAAGAGAGATTTCACACAATTGATAATTCTGGGATAAAATATATGGAACTCGTCAAGCTCATATTTGCTTAAACTTCCATAAAGACAGAACATCCAAAAGCTCTGCAAAAGAGTAAAATTAACGCGTGCTGCATTAATTTGGTTAAAAAAAGACTCAAGGATACATATGACAAACTTGGAAAAGCTCACCTGCACATTAAATTGGATTACTCCTATGATCTTGCATTATAAACACTCCAACTAGCATAATATGGGGAAACTGAAAGAGATGGTAGACACATAAATAAGAAAGAGAGAGGAAAGAGCTAGAATGTTCAGTCTGCTTGTGTTTTGACGTTGATACTCCGCTTTGTGACGCAATAAGCAATCTGGAAGAAATTATAGGATCCCCAAGAGTGAAGCGCAAAAAGCAATAAAAATGAAGCAAGTTCTAAAGCACAAGATCATAGTGACTTGAACAATACTTCCAATGAGGCCAAAAAACAAGACCTACATGACTTTCTTTAATATCCTGTTATATCTAAGCATTTGAATAATTCCCAACTACCTAAAGCTAAATTCAGCTGCAAAAAGTTTCAAATTTGTGACTGCTAAATAACATACATGGTATATGTATACTTTTGGACATTTGCAAAGTAATCCTTCACAATTAAATTTCCAAATTTAGCATTAGCACCAGCCAAATCAACAAATGTCCCATCCATCCATCTTTCGTGACAAACCCAGATGAAGTTGCTTGATGTGACAGCCACTGTGGTCATCACGTAGGAGAATTCCATTAAAAACCCATCAGAAGATGGACAAAAGGGTCACTCTCACCAGGAAACGGCACAAGTGCAGATATTGTTGGAATTGAAGTGCAATGAAACATTTAGCAAATGCAACAAATTACAATAAAGATTGTTGGACACCCAAATTTTGGCGGCCGTTTAGTCATTTATGCATTAAAAATTAGGGGTTAATTTTATCCCCGAAAAAATAATTAATTGCATAACATATAATTTTAGGCGCATTTATTTTTAATTTGCATTTTATTGCATTTGCATGGGAACGGCGTCGGATGGAGTTAAAGGGATGGTTTTGAACTTAATGAAATTGGACTAAACCCGCAATAATGAAAATTCTTAGGCAAAGCTCATGGACATTATAAGAACTGAAGTTTTCATTGGAAAGTGCTTAGTTAGGGGATTAGTTTATGCTGGATTTGGATAGACCGTGGTCGACTGATTAAAAGGAATCCGGTATATAATCTTGGGCACGTCAAAAGTGTATATTGAGAAATCAAAAGAAGATCGGGATTTAGTCAGTCAAGGAAGAAATTTGCCTAGAAAAGGAAGTCAATATAGCCGAATGAATTGTTTGCATGGTCAATCAAAAAGAAATCGGCGGAAAAACCAAGTATAAAAAGCTGTCGAGGGGTCTTTGGTCTGGGGGGCTCTCTCGCTAGGGTTTTTAAAAAAACAAAGAAGAAGAAAAGTCAAAGAGAAAAGTGAGAGAGAAGAGAGTGAACGTGAAAAAAAAAAATAGGTCTTTTCTTCTCTATCAAGTGCACAGAGGTAAAAGAAAGGAGGAAAAGGGGGGTCTTCTTCGACTCCCCGATGGGTGCCTCCAGTTGCTCGACCTTGAAGCCGACGCCCGCAGCCCACCATCCTCAGCCGTTGTTCCTCCGTTGATCGCTACTGCTTCACGTCCAAATCGGCGCCTGCACACAGCTCGATACCACGAACCAGCACATCCTAGGGACGCTTGAACCATTGCTACCTAGTTCAGATTTTGGCCGCTTCGTTTGTACTCATTCTTCACAGGTTTCGCCAAGGTCCAACAAGGCCACCATCTCTTGTCCAGCATGAATACCACGTCATGGTTTTGCGGCCACCGCTTGCGAGCTTGAAGTCCACGGTCAAAAAGAGTTATTATAATCTCGCTTGGATACTTCTGAGTGGTGGATTTGTCTTCCTTTTAAGTTTTGTCCAGATTTTACTATAATATTGTGGGCTTTGTGAATTTGTTTCATGCAAGCAAACGAATGTTTTTTTTTTTTGGCAATGAGATCCCGAAGAATTCGGAACGCCAAGCTCGAGCTAGCGTTGATTTTCTCTTCAAGTCGATTCGTCGAAGTTTCTATTTTTTCGCAAGTTCATTGGCTGTGACCCACCCGCATCGAGCTTGCCGCAGCCTTATCGAGCCATGCCGAGTCACCACTGCAGCCACCGTCTTTGAGCCGTGCCGCACCGAGCGCCCATCAATTTGGTACCAAGTCAAGTGAATTTCGCTCCCCCCATCGGGCTTCTATTCTGTTCAAATTGCTAGCACTTGGTCTCCGTCGCATACGGCAATATCCTTAGTCTTGGTTTTCTTGCTCAGTGGGTCCAATGAAGTCAACGAAATTTGTTGGATCCAATTTGAATTGTTTGCAGATTTGTTTGAGTCTCGACGGAAGTGCAACATATTCCCTTGCAACACTGTGAGCCATCCCATGATCTGTTGTTCGCCTAAACTCTGAAACGTCATCCACGCTATACTAAGAATAAGGTAAGAATATTGATTAATTCGATATTGTTGCCTAATTCGTAAAATTATGATGTTGTTTGAGCATTTAATCGATATTGCCATATCCAAAAGATCTCTTGATTCTTCATGAAATAGGAAATTTTCCTGATTTCACAACGTGCATACAATTGACAAAGTCCGATTTCACGCTCGAAATACGACTCGTAATTGCGCGGAAAAATTGCCAATCGATCTCATGCTCGAGATTCGATTCGCGGTTTTATTTAAAATTGACCAGTCCGATCCCATGCGCGGGATATGATCCGTCAATTTATGGATATCGGTTTTATCTTGTTGGATGTGATGTCGTATCGTTTGAGTTGATTTTGTTTTCGTAAAAAAAAAATCCAAAAAATTTGTAAAAAGAGTTTGAATTAGGGTTAGGTTTTTTTTTTTATTATTATCTTGCATGATTAGATTAGGGATTTTATTTTGAATCATGAAAAAGAAAAAGAAAAAGTGCATTCATTTAGGATGTTATTATTTTTTTTTATTATTCTATTATTATCTGAATTGTATGTTTAATTTTAATTTCGAATTTCATAAAAAATTAGAATTAGGGCATTCTCTCGCGTCATTGCATATTAGATAGAATTGCATGTTTAATTTTAAGTTTAGATAGATTTTTTTAGATAGATTGCATTCTAGGATTATTTGGGTTAAGATAAGATTTTAGTTTAAATTAGGATTTAGTTTAACCTAATTCCTAATATAAATTGAATAGGATCTTAATCTAGCTAGATAATTCTCACATTTTTTAATTCCGAATTTCATATAAAAATACAAAAATGCCTTAGGCTAAATTAGTTTCAATCTTTAGGATAGGTTGCATTCTTTCGAGGAAAAAGAAAAGAAAAATGTCATATGCACATCATTAGGGTTAGATTCATTGAGATGCATGCCATTTAGTATTTTTTGCTAGGCCCATTTAATTAGAAATTACATGTCATTAAAATTAGGTCATTTAGTTAATATTGCATTGTATATTGCATGATTTTCATTAATTAAGTGAAAACAAAAAAATGAAATTGCGTGTTAATTAGAAAACATATCTAGGGTTGTTGATGTGGATTTTAATTTAACATTGCAGATGCTTTCGTTGCTTTGAGGTAAGTTTGCAATTTATTCATTACTTTCTTGGGTGTTAAATTGATGGATTGCGCACCCGCATGATTGCCTCATATGTTAGGGAAATAAATTTAAAATCAATCCAAGCTGCTTGCCAAACATTTTGTTTAAATAAAGAATGGTATCGAAAGGGCATTAGAGAAGTCTAGTGTAACCAAGTCCCCGTACCCATAGTCTCTGGTTCGTAGGAGTAAAGTAAAACTCCCGTTACTTTACTTGGGTTTCTAATCGACCCACCAAAAATAGATTAGTGGCGACTCCTAATTGAAAATCATTTGCATGTTAAGAACTTAAACTTAAGTCGCGAATTGGTATGGGCTTGGGAGAGCCCGAGTTAAGTCTAGACTTAACAATCCATTAGCCAAACCTTAGGTAGTTTACACCCGAAAAATTTTGGTTGCGACGAGCATTATGTCTAATATTCAAACGCGGCCGCAGTCCAGAGGTGGACATTTGTGTCATGATTCAAGAATGTCTCTGATTACTGAGATTATCCTCCTAAGGGCAATTCATGTTGGCATAGAACCCTTAGACCATCCTCTATTTGCTTGCATATCGGGTGAAAGCCAAACACCTTCTCAGCATTGCTTTTGATACTTCAAATGAAACCCGGAAGAGACTCCACTCTGTCTCTAGCATCTCATCCAGTTCATCAAATGAACGGTGTGAAAAATAGTTAAACCACAAGTGATCAAACTGTAATGAAGAGAAAGTGCTTGTATTGAAGTTACTTCAAATATAGTTCACCAATACTCGAAACTCAAATGAAATGCTAGCCTTAATTCCCTCCTCCAATTCAAAAGCAACACAAAAAGCCAATTCAAGGATATCCGCATGCAAATATTGGGGTACCTAGAAAGAGACAGAACACTCTTGACTTTGGATAAATCAACATAGAATCTCTCTTCCAAGAAGTATAGTATCCATGTAGTGACCCACTCGAACACATCCTGCTATAGCAAATCCATAAAATCATAATCACACCCGCTCATGCATGGGGTGGAAGTTTCTAGCCATGCACAGTGAGGAAAAAAAAAATATCAAAATGAACAAGATTACCTTCTCAAATGGTACATAACAGGAACTTGACAAATTTCCAAATACAAATGGAAACTTCCCCCATGATGTGTTCCTCTCTTGCGATTTGTTAGGCTCGATTAGATTCTTTCACTTAAGTATTTTTAATAGTGAACTTCAACTTTCCATCCATACTTGACACTTTTAAACCTGTGAAGAACTTAAGTCCTTACTAGACTTGTGTCCCAAACACAATAGGAACAATTCTCATCCAGGACGAGTCTGCAAGTAGTGAAAATGGAATAAACTCATCCATCTAGATTGACCAGGGCATCAACATAATAGAAAAATAACTAAAAGAAGAGAGAATAGAATTTCACAAAACTAGTAGTCAAAACATTTAAATCCGTGAATTACGCAATGGATACAATTGGGCAAATTCACAAACACTTGATGGACGTCACAGAGGTGGGGTTCCTTAAAACGAAAGAGAGAAGGGATAAGCACTGGAGGTGGGGAATAATCTCGTTCACGCGGATGCCAATGGCTTTGGCAACTCTAAGTTCTCACTCCACGACTAAGCCATTATCCAAATTCAAGGATGATTTCCTTCATTCTTTTATCCTTGGGGATGCCTAGTCCTCTACAAGAGTTTCGAGCTTTCATAGAACAGAAACAATGGAAGGTTTAAAAGGTGCATGAACGCGAAAAGCAATCAACTCACAGGACAATCCATATGCCTCCAACCAAAGGTATTGAACCCCACAGCAATTCGCACATAAGCGCCATGACCTGCCGGATCCAATGCAGCGCATCTCTCGATTGATCCTGCAACAACCACGGACGCATGCGATCATTAATAACTCGATTATGCCAATGAAAAGCTAACTTCAGGACCCGATCAAATCGTTCAAAATCAAATCGGTTCCACTTAAAATTGCATTTCAGCTAATGAATCTATAGCACTTTAATAATCTACAATGGCAAAAGAAGCAAACGCTAGGGCGGTCGCCTCGAGCGATTAAATGGAAGATTATCCATTCTTTAGCGGAAACTAAAGCTACATTAACTAAAATCTAACATGCCCCTCTGAGCAGAAGATAGCTCCGAGCGTAACGCCTAATCAAAACATAAAAGTGCAGACACGCTTTAGTATTTTGTGGTTTAGAACAAATTATCATTTTCAAAATAGATTAAAAACTGTCAATTAATCATTTCTCATTTTGGATTGAGCAAAGCAGTCCAAGGGATTCTATCAATCATCAATCACTAAAGAGATTGGTGTGTGACACGGCTGTGAGTGTTTGTTTTTCCTTATTTACGAACACTTATAAGGGATCGCAACTAGACTCGCCTAAAAACCAAACTATAAAATCAGTAAATGATATGTAAGTAATCATGTTGAGTAGAATATGACGTTTATCAATGAAATCACGATTCGATTGACAAGGAAACATGAAAAACAAACAGTTTGCTATGAATTTACTATTTGAGAACTGCAATAGTAATTCATAGCCGTAAGAGTGCCTTATGATTGAGATATCGCAAAGGATATTTGGTCGGCAATCTTATGCAATAAAGAAGCATACGTCCCAGCTTGAGTTTAGTAAATATACTCATAAAATCACCAAAAAAAAGGGAAAAAAAAGTTTGGAACATCACTTTCACTTTTAAATCAAATGAAGAAGGCATAAAGCAAATACTTACCGTTACAGTTCTAGTAAAGTAAAGTGCTTACGTCGAACAATCCATGACAATTAGAAGGAAGTAGTTGCCATCCTTTAGAATTCGTGATCAAATTATCCAACAAAATCGGTGCGAATTCATTCCAAGTTGCTCAATGATGGTGATCGTGCCTTTGCTGAGGAACAAGATGATCTTCCCTTGCGTCTATTTTAGATTAACCATGCATTCCTGTGTATCCTCAATGGATGTCTGACTTGGACCCTACAGCTTTCATGTGAATCAGACGGTGAAGACAAGAAGAAACCATTGATCCGAGTTTCTTATCCCTTTCTTCTTATCTGCTATTCACTCTACTTTCAGAGAAAGAATATTATGCGACTGTTTGCATCATGTGCCTCCGTCTTAGTTCCTTTCTTGATTCTTCATTTAACTGAGAACCTTTGGCCGTCGCCCTTCCTCTATTACCTCCTCTATTTTGTTTTCTTCATGCATTGTGCTCTCCTCTGTACTAGTCTCACCACTTCCCTCCAGATTCATTTGCTTAGACCATGTTCCCAGTGTAGCGCACTATTCTTTAAACCTCTTGATCCAAGGCTGCTTTCATGGCCTAGAGCTGGGTCTACTGGCAAAGTCTACGGGATCACAATCCTCAAATTAGTGTCTTATTGCTTGCGTATCAGATGGATTCCCCAATTCTTCATAATTCCATGGGATGGCCTGAGGCTAACATGGAAATGATTTGAATCTTATCGCACCTCATGCAGCGCACCATGCCGGATATACTTACGCTAGAAATGATGCCCTGTTTCGATGAATTCAAGCGTCTTATCTGCCAAGTCACCCTCTCTCCATTCCCATATCTTTGAATCTCATGAGAGTTTGATTTGAAAGCCATCTGTCACTCCAGCAACAACACAGTTCTAATAATAGGAATTTCCCATACATGTCCCGCGATATAAGGAAACATACACCACCCTTAATTTGTTTCGCTAGCTTAATGATTGCTTCATTAAGGTCTGCAAGCCAAAACTACTACACTCGCCTCTTCCCACTTAATCTTCTTCCCTTTCACTTTCACTTTCACTTTCACTATATCCTAGTTTCTCTATAGGGAGGTGACATTTCCTTAAGAATTCTCTTAAGCTTGTTGATACATCAAAATCCTTATAGAGTGCGGCTGAATCCACAAATTGATTGTCTTCAAGCACAACCTTCAAACCATCTTCTAGTTGCCTGCACCGTAGCACATAGCCCAACTTTTTCACGGTTCCACCCGATACTCTAACGCTAAGGCTAAATTGTAAATAACTCTCATCAAATTGATCAAAATCAATTCCTCCCTCCAATAGTCCCCACAACACATTTGATTTGAGATACTGGATCCACATGTGATCCGAATCAAATGAACCGAGAGTTCCTGATAGTACATTCCGCCTTTCCCCATTAACATGTGGCACAAGCTCGAAAGATATTTCCTTTTCTCTATCTTCTACATTGAAAACAACACAAAGAGCCAATCCTAGACACTTGTCGTACAAGTCTTGTGAAGCCATGAAAGATATGGTATCATCTTCAACAAGGACAAATTGCTCTGGCATCTCTCCTCCAAGGAGAATATTTTGGTAAGCAGGAGAAATTAGGGAATAACGATATTTCTGTTATATGAGTAAATTGTTAGAAGCACCCAAGTTTGTAATTAGTCAAGGAGAAGAGTTCTGAGCATTTTCTTTGTAATTCAACCAAAGCTAGATTTCTATAATAATTAGGCATTCTTGCTGACGTCAAATACTATACTCATGAGAGAGAGAGAGAGAGAGAGAGAGAGAGAGAGAGAGAGAGAGACCTCAATGGAGAAGTCAGTCATGTTCAATCCTTTGTGGATGAACTTCCCTGGACTTTCTTCCTCTATCCTCGTTTGATTTTCATCCAAACCTTTGTGGACGAACTCGCTTGGACTATCTTTCTCTGTGCTTGTTTGATTTTCATCCAAAACCTCATAAAATAAAGCTGGATCAAGTAATTGATCATCTTGAAGCAAAACCTCTAGCTCGTTCTCTAGTGATTTACATATCAATCGAAATCCACACTTTTTCACAATCATGCCACCCGAAGCCTTAATGCTAAACTGGAAATGATTCCAATAATCATTTGGACCAAAAGAGACTTTTGCCCACACGTCTTCTAGTTCGAGAACCACACAAATCACATGATACGAATCCAATGAGATGATCACCTCAGATTTACCTTTCATCCCTTCCCCATTAACATATCCTCGATACTTAAATTTGGCATTCTTCTTTCCTTCTTTTACTTGGAATACAAAACCCAAAGCTAATCCTCCAATCTTCTCATACAAGTCCTTTGAAGCCAAGAAAGATATATAACCCTCTTTATTGGGAAGCAACCACTTTGGCATCTCTTCTCCAGGTAGTACAACTTCCTTTCCCCGCTGAGTTTTGTTAAAAAGTAGCTGTCATAGATGTAGAATGTCAGATAGTTTTTCGAAATTGGCACCTAAAAAGAGAAGTTTCAATGAGATCAAGTGGGTAAAGGGATTATATATCGCTACAATGACCAATCAAAATTCTATGGAGTCTACAATCTAAGAACTAAGAAGCTAATGATTAGTCGATACATTGAGATCGACAAGGATGTCACTCACAACTAGCAAGAAGAGAAGATAAAGCACGAGCATGCGAGGACTCTACAGTACAAGGAGATGCTGAAGCATCAGACTCCAAGCTTGACACAAGAATATCTACTTTCAAATCTCCTATACTAAGGGTAAAATCTCTTAGAAGGGAAACATGCATCTTCAATGCCTTTGAAATCGAATGCTATGAAGATGCTTCTAAAGAAGAAATTTGGACAAAATTCATAGAAAAAGAAATCAAGATGATTGGGAAAAAAAAGGTCGGGATATCGCCAACCACACCTAAGACAAATCCACGATCAGAGTCAAGTGTATTTACAAGACTAGATTCAATGTAAACAGATTGATTTGGAAGCACAAGGCAAGGCTCATGGTGAAAGAATATTGCAACAACTAGATATTGACTATACTAAGACTTTTGCTGCTATCACCCCCCTTGACACTATTTATGCTCTCATAGCCTTAGCAACACAAAAAATGTGTAAAATTTATTAGCTTGATGTAAAATAAGCAATTTCTAAATGGTTATTTTCAAGAAAAAATCTATATGGTACAACCATCGGGCTCCTTCGCTAGAGAAAAAAAGGTCCTAAGGTCAAGAAGGCTGTATACAGATTAAAACAAGCATTGCAAGCATTGTCCAGTGTAATCAACGAATACTTTAGATAACAATCATATGGGAAGAGCACGAGCGAGCCAACACTCTATGTCAAGACTCAAGGTAAGTGTAACTTCAATATATGTAACTTTCTTTTCATTTCAGTATCAGTCTATACCATCTTCATGATTTGTTTTATATTTTTCTTTATCTTACTTATCATTTTATATATTTCATTTGCAATTCAATCATTTTAAATTATTGATTTACTTAGCTTTCTTGGTACCACTTATATCTGCATTTACATCTTAGAATACGTAGCATTTCTTTTAGAACTAAATTTTAACTTCCTATAGTAGACTTTAATCTTCTTTATTTTCTAAGGAATCGTCATTGACATAGACGTTTAGATTAATCACATTCCCAAATCTTAGGTCTGTTAATCACTTCTAGGTTTAAATATTTTATCTGTATAGATTTTCAGATCCTCAGGCTCCTTACGGTGTATGTATATATATAGGGAACAATAAAAAATGATTTTAGAATTCAAAGAAGAAATGAAGAATACATCTGAGATGACATTTGAGATGATGGACTTAGGCTTGATGTATTACTTCCTCCATATCGAGATCAATCAAAATGAAGGTGTTTTACTTTTCACGGAAGAAATATGTGGAGAACCTCTTGAAGAAATTTAAGATGAACTATTGCAAAATGGTGGCAACACCGCTTATAACAACCGATAAACTACAAAAGGAAGATGGAGCAAAAATGCCCGATGCTTCTTTCTACATAAGCCTTATTAAAGTCTACTTTATCTCACGACTGAATGACCATAAATCAGGTACGTGACAAGTCCATTATCATGCTTCATGCAGAATCCAAGCCACATTTACTCTAGAGCTGCTAAAAGAAATCTAAGATACTTAGTAGTAACAGATTATGGCATTTGTTATTGGTCAAGTGCAACCACAAAGTTGCTTGATTACTCCGATAATGACTAGATGGGCTCAGCTGATAATAGGGGTAGTACTACTAGCTACGCATTCACACTAGGTTCCAAAATGTTTTCATAGGCATCCAATAAGCAAGACTCCCAAGCATAGTCTACTACAAAATGGCTACGTCGCAATCTCTACTACCACTAGTCAAGCATTATTTCTTCAAAGAATACTAGACGACATTGGAGAAGCACAAATAGAACCTACTTTCAATATCTTGAGCCAACAAGTTCAGACAACTAGTTCGCTACTGCTATTTCTTAAAATCCTGTTTTTCATGGAAAAGTCAAACATATTGCTATCAAATGTCACTCATATGAGAAGTGCAAAGTATAGAGAGATTGAGTTCAAGTATTGCAAAACCGAGGATGAAGTCGTGAACATATTTACTAAAGCACTACAACAAGTCAACTTTGAGACATTGTGAAGCATGCTTGGAGCATCACAAAAATTGATCAAGGAGGAGTATTAGTGTTAAATCATTTTTCTAGAAAAGGCTAGATTTCTCTATACTCATGTCTATAAGTCTCCGGTGGGTAGTCAAAGTCTGTGGTGTCTGCAAATCTCTAGCTTAATTTGTGTTAGTTAGAAGTGGCTAATAGAATGTCTAGCAAGCAAATTGAAGAGCAAGAAGAGATAATGTTGAGAAATATTTGCTGAAGAATGGCGGTGGAATGAGCCCATAAATAGGCAAGACTGTTCAGTCTTGGTGTACACAAGAGACCTACACCCATCCAACTATAACAACTAAACCCAATCTTAAAGCCTTGTAAACATTTCGAGTCCAATAAAACTTATATATTTCCTTGTCCCATTGCCTTGACTTCCACTCACATTCTTGTTACATAAATCAAATATCAATGTTTTAGCTATAGTCAACAATAGCATTACAATTTTTTTTTTTTTTTTTATAATTGGCGGAAACAAGATTTTGTTATTGGCTCAACATGTACTGTTGAAATGTTTCATTTGGTGATCCTTGCAATTCTACAGAGAACTAGAGTTCTATAAATAGAAGTGAACATCCTTCCCGTTTACTTATAGCCACTTCCACAAACACTCAGTGCAGCCAACATCTATATAGCTCCATATTAGTCGAGAGGGAGAGGGAGGGAGGGAGAAAAAAAGGGGGGGGGTCGCTAACCTCGGGCTTGACGAAATCATTTACGGTGAAACCATGACGGACCAGTTCATAACATGAAGATAGATCCATAGCCATTAGGGGACACATGTCGGTGGAAATTTTACGCAGAGATTCGCACCTTACTGCTTTCAGTTTACTTAAATGCCCTGGAATCTCAAGGACCTCTTGAAGTTGTTGGCAGTACGAAACATCCAAGTTGAGCAAATTATGTAGTTGCTCAGATATAGAAAGATTAGTAAAACTGTTTCCCGACAAATTCAAATCTCTTAAAAAGGAAAAACATGAATGTTTCTCTAAGAAATCTACTTCTAATAGACTGCATTTATGAAGATTTAACGTATGTAACCTGGGAAATCCTATCTTCATATGGGGATCACTTGATTCATCCTTCTTTGGAAAGTTGATTAGCTTTGAGCAACCATCAAGTATCAGCCTTTTAAGATTTTGCAACTTGTAAATGCTAGATGGAAGGATTGCCAAATTCTTGCAATTACTTAAAGTCATATCTTCTAAAGAAATAAGATTTTCTATGGATGCAAAAAGTTCCTTAATTGGTGTCCCATCTAAATGAAGATTTAGCAAGCCTTTGTTTTCATCTGGAATATCAGGGAATCTTTGCAATTTTGAGCAATCACGAAGATTGATAGATTGAAGATTGTTGGCTTGAAGCACATCACAAAGATGATGAAGTTCAGAGCACCCACTTAAATTCAGCAACCGTAACTTGCCATGATATGCAATTGATTCGTGGCCACGCTCCAAGTTTTTGCACCCATGGAGATTCAATTCCTCAAGATTTGGAGTATAATTGAGGAGGTCTGGCATACAAACTAGTGACTGGCATTCACTGAAATTAAGGAACTTCAAGTTTTTAAAATCCTGCAAGAACGATAAAATCAACTTGGATCGACATTCCAAACAAAATATGAGATAAGTATTCTTAAAAATCTGGCACTGTAATTTTCAATTAAAATCACTTGATAAAAATCTCCCTTTTTGAATATGAGATGAGCAAGTAATCCTCGTAAATTGGACAAAAGACAGGGTAAAAAAAAAGAAACACGCTTGTAATTCCACCTCAAACTTGAGTTCTACCTAGAGACATGGAAGAGAAATCATGCTAATGCTAAGTGGCGTAGCCACTTCCAGTAAATAAAAGTGCATAAAAATACTCGTAATTTAAAGGAGGAGAGTGTGCGCGTAATCCCAAGTGGGAGGACCCTTGTTACGGTCAATCCTTTGCCAACTAATTCATTGCATGAATTTAAGCTACCATAGGTAGCACTCGACAGATCTAGAATGTTACGCAGAGATTTACAAACAACTGCCTGTAGATCCGAGAATCTCTCATAATCATCACTTTTGAATTCATGGAGATTGATTGATCGATTTTCAAAAATGTCAGATTTTGTACCATATAACAAACCCCTTGATGCATTATATATTGTTGAGCTTTATTTTCGCGAAATTGTCTACCTGCCTAGCATTCCGAAGACAGCCCTTTCTGATAGTGATGTCAAGTTTTGCTAGCCATACTCAAACCGCTAGACAAGCTAATGCTGCTAATAGAATTTTGGGCAATTTATTAAGGAGTTTTATTGGAATAAATGTTAAACATGGGATTTGTTATTGGTTAAAGCTGAATTTGCGTATTATAATTCGATGAGTCAAACTACTGGATAATGCCGATTTGTTGGGTACCAAAAGCATCTTTCGATCTCCCACCATCACCCACTAAGCGTCAATTCAAGGGAGATGCTGAAGAAAGAGCTAAGGAAAACAGGCAGTTACATGAGGAAGTGAGGAAGAGTTTTAAAGAAAGAGGCAAGGAAATCAAGTAATTACAAAAGTGAATTTCATGGAGACTATGTACTTTCAATGTGGTTGATCTATCACCATATCATGAAGATCAAGAACTTCATGAAGTTGGCCTCTGAGGACGACTCTTTTTAAACAGAGGGAGAGTATATCAAATACGTATTGGAAGATTTCAAGATCCTTTTTGGATTTGAATAGTTGGGATATAATATATATCTTCTTAATCTGTAAGTTTGTTTATAATAATTTTTTAAGATTACTTCAATCTCAATCATAAATTTGATAATATTGTTGCTTATTCGAATTTTTTATATTAGGTAGGTTATCTTTCCTTTACTTGGGGGTTACACAGAGGTGTCCTAGGCTCTTAGCTATAGATGCCCTCTGGGTGGTGTCCCCCTTGTTAATTTTCTTTGTCTATCTCTCTGTGCATTCGGTGGATTTCTAGAGTTCGCGAGTGATCAAGAGAGGACTATATCCCGTGAGTGGCTAAGGGAGACCTTAGATTATCTAGTCTCATCCTTTCTATCCCCCGTAGTGGGTTCTTCCCCCGCACCGAAGTCCGTGGGACCAACGAGCATGACAGGAAAATTGGAAGACCACAAAGTATGCCTCATATGAGGCGTAGGTAGGGAAAAATGTAAGAGACTTTTTATACATATAGTGCTATATGCACACAGGTTACGTGTACGCACAAAATTGGTGTTTGGAAAATTGAGCAAAACTACCAAAATAAGGAAAGAAATTGTGATAAACTACACTATAAACAGAAGCATATAAATGTATGAGGAAAGATAAACATATTTCAAGATTTCAATAAAAAAAAAAATTGCATTCGGATACAATATTTGCAGAATAAGTAATTAACGACATTTTGGAGAAAGAAAAAAAATCAAGATCCCATGGAAGGTCCTTTTTGCTTCAAATAGAGAATAGATGATATGAATATGAATATAAGGGATATTAAATGAATGGAATTGTGATATGAATGTAATATAATGAAATATAGCCTCTTTGAGGTTCCCTATGAAATGGGTCATGTAACGAATCTACTACGAAGAAGTTCTGGGAGTTACAAAAGAAACTTCGAGCTCATATTGGTTATGATTGAGAACAGGAATTAGACATGCATATGTATATATATAACCTTAGATATGATTTAGATTTGAATTAGTGAAGCTAACCCCTTGCTCATTTTTTTAAGAAAGCTCTGGTTGTCAAAGCTTGAAAACCGTTGCAGACTACTAGCGTGCATCCTTCTTCTAGCTTCAAAGTGCTAGATGTAGCGTACTATCGCTTCTATAGGATAAGGCCCTTGTAAGAAGTCATACTTCACAAGCCTTGTTTTGGAAAAACAGAAGGCATTTGGATGATCAATCTACTACTAGGCGAGAGAACACCCGACAAGACATGTGCAGGGTCGCTTTCCGTCCCGTGATTTCTTACCTCTAAAAGAAATAAAGTAAGGGCACTAATGGACAGCTCGATTGAAAGAAAAATAGGGGAACAAGTTACATGGACCCAGGAGAGATTCGTCGGATAAAGTCCCCCAACTTTACTCGAAAATGAATTTATAACTATGTCAATTGCTTCTTCTGCCTCTAATAATAAAGAAGTACTTGTCAAAAATCACTGGTGAGGTTGTTCCAACCAGAAAGGACATAGGACGTTTCGGCCATTATTTTAGTGTTATCAAGGCCATACCAACTTAAGTAAAGACTAGCGTCTGATGAAGATCCTTCACTATACACTTTCTGTAAATCTTTCATTATCGGCCGAATGCAATCGGAGAGAGAACATTGGGAAGTTCAGTCAAAAGCATTTATCGTGCACTCACTTCAATTGTCAAGCAAATAAGCAGAAAAATCTCTCTTTCCATATGCAATTTCAAAAATAGTTTAGTCACCTTGTCTCTGTTATACAGCATAGGATCTTTAATAACATTTTTAGTGTCTATCATTTCCAAAGACATACAAATCAAATCCTCAATTCATGTATATTAAAAATTCAAGCAGTCATTGTAATGACCCGAATATTACACAGTGGGGCCCAGGTCGTTGCAGTCATTACCTGATCTTTAAATAATATCATCGAGTTTTTGCTCCAATTTTCAGTATCAAAAGTCCCCGATGCTTTCAATTCATTGTTCTTATAAATTTCCGTACTTGTAGTATTTGGAAATGAGATTGGACTTTTTTCTTGAATTTTTTTTTTTGTTCGAATCAGCATCAAGATTCACATCAGAAAGTGTTTAATAGTCCACTAAAACGGGAAAACTCCACTTATGTGGGTTCATGTAGTACACCGGTGTCCTATTTGATACTTTAATCAAATTTAAACAATTTATTAGATGTAGAGTTTCTTAAGAATATTAACGAGCATCATCAGAGTTAGTTATTGTTGCATTCGAAGTTTTGAATAATCCATGTACACATATATAGTCATAGGATAGAGATATGGATACATAAAAGATAAAGAAATAAACACTATTCATTTAAATGCGCACCTTAAATTGCTCCCTCACTACTTGGATGTTGCTTCTACACAGATCAAGTCCAACTAAGTTCTTCGGACTAGAGCACAATTCTGGAATCGAATAAGGACATTCATGCCATTCTAACCATTTTAGCTCATCAGGAAGACAGATAGGACCCTGGAAAGAGGTATGCACATTAATCATGATTAGTACCCTCAACCTTCTCATGTTTGTGAAAGCGTCGGGACCAATGTATATCTCTTTTGGCTCAGGTAAATCCAAAACTATGGCTTTTACTGCACTTGTTCCCTGTATTTGACGAATTTGCATTTCAGTTAATATATGAATTCACATAATAAGAGAGCAAAATCACCATCTAAACTAACATATCTTACCAGATCCCCTGACATAACATAATGAACATCATCATAAAGCCATAACCTCCTTCGTTTTCCAGGATTATCAGGGCATTCTTGTTTAACAATATCCATGCCCATCGACTGGATCAAGTCATGCATCTGTAGGGTCCCTCTATCATTAAATATCAAGGACTTCTCAACAAGAACTTGTATTCCAATAGTTGTGTCAAAGTCGCAACTGTCAAGAACTTTCGTAATGTACTCTATAGTTCGCCCCTTGAAGAAACATGCAATATCAAGGAAGATGTCCTTTTCATTGTGCTCTAATCCATCATAACTTAACTTAAGAACACCATTGATTTTTTTATTAGGACTTTTGGCAAGTTTACTCAATGTACTTTCCCATTCACATTCTCTTCTACCACCTAGGAAACGGCCCAATACCTCAAGTGCCAAAGGAAGTCCATTTGCATATTGCAAAGCACTATCCACAAGATCCCTCCTTATAACTATTTTTTTGTTTCTTACAAAGGCATGCTTGTTGAAAAGTTCAAGAGCTTCGCAATTCTCTAGAGTTTTAACTTCATATATATTATCTTCATCTATTCCATGGGAAGCTAGCAGATGTCTATCTCTTGAAGTAATAATGACTATGCTTCCTTCACCAAACCACTCACGCTCTCCAGCTAAAGCATCTAATTGTTTTATTTCATCAACATCATCAAGAATAAGGAGAACTTTTTTGTGGCAAAGTCTCTCTTGAATTAAGTTAATACCTCCATCAACACTAAACACTGCTAACTCTTGTCCTAGTAATGTCTCGGACAACAATTTTTGTTGCAAAGGAACTAAATCCTTGGAATCTTTTGAAGCTTCTCGAACATTTGCCAAAAAACATGAACCCTCAAATTGTCTAAAGATAGCATTATGAAGGGCTTTGACTAAAGTTGTCTTTCCTATGCCTCCCTTTCCCCATAATCCTATAAAGAAAACTTCCTCATTAGACTTCATGTTTATCATTGATTCCAGCTTTACCACTTGGGGATGTATCCCAACCGGATGCTTAGCAACATGTAAGGGAATTCGGTCTAGCAGCATCGATATCTCCTTGACTATTCTTTTTACAAGCTCCGCTTCATCTCTGATGAAATCCAGAAAAAAAAAATTGACACGTTGATTCACTGGTTCAAATATATGATTAAGTTCATAATTAAAAAACAAAACAAGAGAGGAGTTGTGATTTAACATATAAAAGCAATGACAAAGCGGTGTGTCACATATTATTACTTACCCATCATTCAAGTCCCATCCGGACAAGTTACCGGCGTCAAAAAGAGCCTTCTTCCATCTCTCAACTCCCTCTGAATCCTTCCCAAATTTGGACTCATGTTTAGCGATAGCTTCTTTGTAACTCTCTCTTGGTGTTCTCACTTCCCTAGGTTCCATTTTGTAAAACACCGGAAAGACCATTAGTTCTCCTTGTTCCTTGCACTCCATGATTTTCACCACCTCTTCCAAACACCATGGCGAGGAAGCGTAGCCCTCGGAGAAAACAACAATCGCAATTTGTGATTTCTCAATCGCCTTCATAAGTGAAGGTGATATATGCTCTCCCTTCCTCAGTTCTTCATTGTCGATGTAAGTGTATATTCCTGTTTGCTTTAGAGCAGTGTAGAGATGACCGAGGAAGCTGTTGCGGACGTCCGGGCCTCTAAAACTCAGGAAGACGTGATAACTCTTTCTAAGCTTGGAAGAAGAAGAAGCCATTAGAATCAAGAAAGGGAGTAGGTTAACAATGAGCAAAAAGTTGCCTAAGACAAGGTACTTCGTTTGAGGTAATTTTTTCGCCTTGTGATCTTATCTATATTCATTAGACCCAGATGCAGACTCCCTTTTTCGTGGGCCAATGGAGAATATTTTAATAAAGGTGCTTAAGCATGTGCCGATATGTTAGCGTGAGATTTTTATCACGCTCTTAGGCGCTTGAAGTGTTGATGATTTGCACGTGAATTTTGTCTTCATTGAAGATCTTATTTCCGGGTTAGTTAGAATGTGATCGATACAAATATTTGTTTAGTGTGGAATTTATTGTTAATTGAATTGTCAATGACTTTGACCAGTCAGCATAAGATAAATTTTAATGGTCATAATAGCATATATTTTATTGGAGGCCAGTTTCCTAACTTATTGATCGATTGGCTTCGGGGAAATGGCTTCCATCTCTTTACTCCCTTGTCTTTCCCTTTCTGACATGGAAAATAAAGTATCTCATCTCATTATTGAAAAATAAAAAAAATACTTGGCTGTGGCTATATGGCAAATTGCTGAGTAATGATCGATGTACCTATAGATTGGCGGGCCAGACTAATCAATTAATTAAATTAATTAATTTCATCTCATTATAAAACGAAAGGTGGTATAAGATCTATGGGGTCACCATGTGCACCAATATCGACGATTTGACGGTCAAAGATTTTGGGTATCGAGTGCAACAATCTTTCTTCAATTTGAAGTGAAATTGGTCCATAATGGTACTGAAGTATCTGTTAGACTCTGGAGATGATTGCAGAAGCAATTTGGATTTTTAATATGGACTGAACTTTACAACCAACTTTATATAATAAAAAAACGTTATACCCCGTGATTGTCTAACTATAATATAGGCCATATATTACTTAATTCTCAATAAATATATCAAGTTTAACAAAAAAATGTGGACACATGTTGGAAGTTACATTTCTTAAAAAAGGTTATTTCCAAAATTAGTGAGGACACAAAATTTAAAGTTCGGGTGCAAATAAAATCTTCAGTTGCTACAGTATTAAAGAAATTCTATCATTACACAGGGAAGTAATATTAGAGACAACGTGGGTTAATTCTCAATCAACAAAATGATGAAAAGATATCGGAACAAACAATCTCAATTGAATCAAGTAAGCAAACATGGCAATGAATCAAACATGGGCAGTTCCTTATTAACAGCACGGATGTCAATGAATGTCCCCATCAATGATGATTTGTTTTTTTATTGTTTTCTCGAAAATGCTCGTCGCTGGAAATTCATAGGGATTTCCCAAAAACAATTAGCGATCGCACTTACGAATCGATTTGTTGGCCCCTTCAGATGCTATTCTCCTCTATACTCTATAGCATGAGAGATGAGTATGTTATTGTACTCGATTGTCCTCATGCTATTGTTTTCCTAAATACATTGGCTTTACATTCTCTGATTTCCTGAAAATTGCATTCCTCCTTCCCGACCCAAAAAGTAATATGAATCCATCCCTAGTAGCTATGTTGGTGTGGAACTTTCTTCGATAAAGCACCATCAAAATTAACCGGTTCGTGATTTCTTTGCTCAATGCTTTGGCCAAAAAAAAAAAATTATTTGGTCAAAGCTGGTCTATTTGACCGGTCAATGGTCGTGGGACCAACCACTTATATATATATATATATATATATATTTGCATTTCTTTCCCTTCTAATGTATTGTAAATCATGGATATCAACTCAGTTAACATATAATCCATTGGTTCTGTGACATCCTGAATTTTTCAGTTCTGCTTTCAATTAAATTAATCAGGCTTTTCATCGACGCGCCTATAGTGTTATTCTTAGAACCGATCACTCGTGAGATAACTAGACTATCTGGGGAAGTCATTAAGAGATTTTAATGCAATAGACTTGAGGATTCGACCAGGAATCGACTACTCAACCGTGCTTATCTGTACAGATCATTTCGGCACGATAAGATCGATTAAAAATCAGAGATAGGTCGGTTTGACTGAGATATGTGGCTAAATGTGGGTGATTCCACTAAATTACAAAATTCTCATCGACTGGCACTAAATTGATTTTTCTATTGTTTTGGTACCTTGTGTCCGTATTTGAATTCTCGAGATTTTCACGACAACCGAGAGTCGCCAATGTATCGAATAGGTTCATTGTGGCTCGAAAAAAATCAACCATGGGTCATTTGCACTAAAAATTTTTGAAAGCTACTCAGTCGCTTAAGTCACACTAAAAACGCACCATAGTGAAATTAACCATGAATTTAAATCCGATTTCAGAAATTGAAAGTTCTGTCATGTCACAAATCATTTTAGGAATGTCGATTTAGCCTCAGAAGATTTTTCTGCAAACCGAGGCTTTTTAGGAATAAGTCGAGGTAGGGTCATTTTTGTCCAGAAAATTCAGAGGACCGGTTTTGATCGCGCAATTGGGAAGCAAGTAGGATAAATTGGTGAGGAAAATACCAATTTAATCATTGACTCGATAATGGGATTTGTAGGAGCCGATTTGAATTGATTCAAGAAGGATTAAAGTCCAATTTGAGGGAAATTAATGTGAAATTCGTATGCCCCCACCACCCATGACTATTGGACCATCTCAAATGCTTCTAGAAGGGATTTGGAGGCTGAAAATCAAAGGTGGAGGACAACTGTGCAAGGTGGAGCCCTCCAAGGAGACCAAAGAGGTGAGGATGAGGCTTGGTGGCCCCCTTCAACCCAATCTTGTCCCCCACACCCTCTCCATCAGCCATCTTCTTCTTCTATCCCCCTCCTTTCTCCATTACTAAGGTCTTTGGAAAGCTCAAGAGAACCAGAAAAACCGAACCAGCCCATCCCCCTTGCCTGTCGACCTCTTTTTCCCTCTGTTTTGTCCTCGTTCCAGTTTCTGCCCCAACTGACCTTTCGTCAAAAACTCGAGTTAAAAGTTATCTTCCCGTGAGAATCAGCCCACGCTCCACCCACCATTGTCTTTAGCACGTCCAGACCGTACTAGAGCACCCCGCCGCTCACCGGAATGATCCGCCGATCGTCCCCTCTGCCGGCGAGAAGGAACCGGCCGTCGGACCGCCTGGTTCCGCCTAGGTCCACCTATTTCGAGTTTTCTTCAATTTTTCTCTCATTCTAGCCCTTGCTTTGCTAGTACCAACCACCAAGAAGACCCCCTTGACCCCCGGGAGCCAGCGGTTGCCGACCACTTGCTCGCCGGAGCTTCGATCGGCTTGTTTCCTCGCCGTTCAGCCGCTGGTTCTCTCTCTACAGTTCAGCCCAGAACAGAAGCAGAAACCAGCAAGCCGTGAGGTCTTCGTGGCCTATTTCCGAGCCCTTCCCGGCCTCACTTGGTGTCGCCGCTAAGAGGATTATCGCTCGCCTCCGCGTCACCGTCGCCGTGGACTCGCCGGAACACTAAACAAGTGAGTTTAACTCACTAATCCTTGCTTAGTAGGTTAATGATGCTTAAAGGTTGTTTAGTTTAGACTAAGCTAGATTAGGTGGATAGTTAAATTAGATTAGCAATTTAATTAATTGTTTTTGGATATTAGGTGGTTAGTTTAGTGCAATTAGCGAGTAGATACGCTATAGTATTTATTTAACGAGTCTCGGAATTTTATCGGGCCCGTTCCGGCATATAATTAGGCTTTACGGGCCTAAGTATGCATTTTTTGCTATTTATTGGCATTTATTTATTATTTTCCGTAATTATTTATTTATTTATTTTCCGAAAATTAGACCGGGATAGTCGGTGACCGGAATCTTATGTTGATTGCAGTGGTGTGATCTATTTATTTAATTGATTGTTATTTTGTGCAAATTGAATGTGTTTGGTGATGGTGGGTATTTATCTTAGAAATTGATAATTTTGGTAATTAATGGGAAAATTACCAAGCGTCGATCTATAGCACCAAAAATCTATTTTGGGACTGCTGGAAATGGTGGGATGTTCAAAAGTGAAAATATTGTATCTTGGTTAAGACCGACCGTGTACCTACACACAAGTATTTTTAATCAAGTATGATAAAAGTGATGAATTGAATAGATGATCGGGATAGTATACTATATCAGCCTGCGAGCGATATGTCAACTTAGATTGCGAGCAGTATACTAGTATGCTATATCAACCTACAGGCTCTGATATGTCAGCTTAGATTGCGAGCAGTATACCTTATCAGCTTAGTTTACGAGCTATATTATTATAAGCTTAGAGTGAGCATTATTAGTATACTATATCAACCTACAGGCTCTGACATATCAGCTTAGATTACGAGCAGTATACTATTTATCAGCTTAGTTTGCAAGCTATACTATCTATTTATCAGCTTAGAGGGAGCAATCCTGATTTGATCGGACGTATTAGATAGTATTGATTTGGTCGACCGAAGGGAGGTCATCATAACATGTAATCGACTGAGTCGATTGATCGATAGTTCGATCCGATTGATTGAAGTGATTCATTGATGTGATTTGTGAATCTATGAGATAAACTGACTTGTAGGAAGAAACTAAGGCCAAGGTAAGTCCTCCGACCTGTGTTTGTGCTTAGGCAGCCCTTATGGCGTATTTTCTTCTTAATCGGGTCTTAGGGGGTTGAACTTGCTGAGACATTGTCTCACTGGTTATTGTATAACCATTTTCAGGTCCTTAGATGGTGGTCGTGGAGGACCGAAGCCTTGGAGTCTGTGTAGGTGGAGTCTGAAGGATCAGCGTATGTGTCCTACTAATATGCTATAGGATGGCTTCTTTTGAGAGTCGATCATTTTGTAGTGTCACGCCCCGATCCACGGGCACACGCCATCCCTCACTAGTCGATTAAATAGCGACATCCCAAGACGCATCGCCGACCCATTTGTTTTAATATGCATGCAGAAGTATATACATAATCCCTAGAAAATAAATCAATGAGATAGAAAAGTAGGGCCATATTTTTCGAACCTGAAAACAACCACGTTTATATACATTACAAACCATAGTGCATATATATACAATGCAAACTACCAAGTCAGGTTCTACTCAAACAAACTCAAAAAACAAAGTCTACAGATAGGGGTGGAGGTTTCCAATCTACTTCGGGTCATCCTCCTCCACGATCTCTCCTTCTTCCATGCTCCAGCTAGAGCCCACGACTGAGTACACTAGAGAGTCAGGATCATCAAGCTTGGGATCCTTCGCATCCACCACCAAACCATCCTTAGGGTCGGCAGTAGCCTTCCCGAACGCAGCCTCCAACGCATACAAAGGCACCTCCAATTCCAGCATAGGGCCCTCTCTTCGTCCATCACTATAATGGCGATACCATGCATGGTATTGATGGGGTACCTTTTTGGGTAAACCCGCATCAACCCAAACTATGGATTTCACCAGTACGTACTCTAACCCATCCGGGTGCCAATGCATCGGAATATGGAAACTCTGTTCTATAATTTCCTCTGGTATGCCAAAATACTCAGGATGAGCTGGAGGAGCGGCCATCTATGGACTTGAAATGTTGTCCCACAATGGGGTGAGACTACGTCTTAGCGAGTTCTACTCCCTAAGACTTGATTAGGAAGAAAATATGCCCTAAGGGCTGCCTAAGCACAATCACGAGTCAGAGGACTTACCTTAGCTTCAGTTTTCTTCCTGCAAGTCGATACAATTCAAATAACTAATCAATCACTTCAACCAATCAAATCGAATCATCAATCAATCGACTCAGTCGATTCCATGTCAACGAGACAATTCCTTGGTCATTTTAATCAATACTATCTATAAAGTCCGACTACCTTACGGACAGCTTACTCTAAGCTGAAAAATAGATAGTATAGCTCACCAGAAGCTGCTAGACCCACTGATCTGATATTTTAAACATGCTCGCCAGAAGCTGCCAGATCCATCGATCTGATTATTAATCATGCTCATCAAAAGCTGCCAGATCCATCGATCTGGTTATTAATCATGCTCACCAGAAGCTGCCAGCCATACTTTCATAATATGCTGAAAATTATTATTTAATCAAATCACCATTTTTATCCTTCTCGATAAAATATTCGTGTGTGGGTACACGGTCGATCTTAGTCAAAATATAATATTTTCACACTTGAAAATCCCACTAATTTCACCGATCCATAAACTCATTTTTGGCGCTGTAAATCGACGTCCGGTGATTTTCCATTTAATTACTGCAATTAAATAAATTTAGGAATAATTTCCTAAAATACAATTCACACCAAATCGTTAACACATAATAAAACCCAAAAATCGGCGTAGACTCGAGTTTAGAAAGAGCCAATAAATTCTGAGGACATGTTAATAACAATAATAGAGAGGGATGGAATTGGATGGACAAAGAGATGAGGACAATCAAATGGCACAAAGATACACTGCCAAAAAATTGGCTTAACCCTCACTGCCCTCTCAGCCTTTTTGTCTTTACTTCTTTCCAATAGCCATCTCAGCCTTTTGTTAACATAAGATAATTTATTTTTTCTTCTTAGTATGTCAACAAAATATTATTATCGATCTTTGCCTTCATTATTTTATTCTTTTTTATTTTTGCAAATTATAAATAAATATTCGTGACTACCCAAAATATATTTCATTTCTAGGTTTCTCTCTCTCTCTTTTTTTACCTATGTGCACATTATAGTATACTAGCCCTCTCGCATTTTTGCTTCAAAAGTTGGACAATTATATTTAGTAACCAAAATATGAAATTCTTTGACGCATGTCGAACAATTGAATTCTTGTCTCACCCAAATTTATCACTAACTAAGCAAATGAAATTACATTTTGTCGTACCACATTTGAGTTGAAACCATAGTCACTATGGAAAATGGGATAAAAAAGCATCTAAGAAAATAAAATAGGATTAATTAAGGAGATGAAGTCAAACTAATTTTTTGCTTTTTGGGCAAAGCTGAAGAGAGAGATGAGGGAAATGAAGGGAAGGAGTCGGTGGGGCCCGCGGGGCTCAACATGCTGAGCTTGAGCTCCGCCGCCAAGGAGCCGGGGTACTGCAGCGTCGAGAACAACAAGCAGATGCCGCCGGTGAGCATCATGACAAGCCTGATCTTGATCATGGTGTGAAGGAAGTTGATCGGGAACCCCAACAGCTCCTCGAGCTTGAGTTCGTGCTAATCGAGTTGTGCTCGAACTTCTCAACTAGCTCGATAGGCTGAAGAGCTTAATATGAATTTTCTTTATCATTATAAAATCTTTTTATAGTTACAGATTACTAAAAATTACATAATATTCAAGCTTATACAATCTAAGATCAAGTTTAATTTGTATGTTGGTTGTGATCAAGTCGAGTCGAGTTGAGTTTGAGTATCTCGATTTTCTACTCGAATTGAGTTTCGAGTACCAAGTCTACAGGTGGAGTTGAGCTCGAGCTCAGAAGATTATTGACATGGGTCGCCTTAATTACACTTCCAAATATTGCTAACAAGTTGAAAATTACACAACAATTCGCTATTTGGAAACTTACGATGGTTTATTAAATTAAGAACAAAACATCATAAAACTTGGATATTTTCATTTGCAACAATTTATAAAGGGTTGGGACGCATGGTTGTAACAAAGAATAGTAAGGCCTAAATATGTATATTAATTATGAGGATTTACAAAGAGTTATGAGGTTCTGTTGTAACCAAGATTAAAGTGCCATAAATTTGAAAACTTTGAAATTATGACAGTTTATAAATGTTTACGACATTACGTTATAATGAAGAATAGAACGTTGTAAGTTTCAGATTTCTTTTTTTTTTTGTCTCATCCATCATGACATCCAACTATATACATGTAATCCACACACGCGCTCAAAAATGATAAGAACTGACTTTGTATGGATGCAGAAAAATAGTCGCCAAAAATAATATGAAAAAGAAATTGATTGGCGTGAAGAAGGCGAAATTTGCAAAGTTGGATCTGAAGAAGACGTCCCACTCCCGTGTCCTTACCCTTTCCCGCTTTCGTCATCATCACCTCCTCTTCTGCACTTTCTTTTATTGCTTGCTTCCTTTCTTCTAAGTCCTGAGGTCACGGGAGATTAGCGTGTTAGCTAGGGAAGGCTGTAACTAAGGCACCATTTAACTGCCATTATTCAAGTCATAGTTATTCTTTTTTTATGGGTAAGTACGAATGAATATGACTGAAAAAAGCAAGCTCAAAAATAAATCAAAGAGTGAATTCATATTGACTTGAGAAGGACAATAAAGAGCATAAGATAGCCTGTCGTTTGATCTGCCCATCAAAAGAGTTATGTTGATGAAGCTTCATATCATGGAATGCTTTCCCCTTAAGATGTTTCATGAAGAATTAAACCTAACCAACAAGCGAAAACAGTGGGACATCCAAAGAAAAGGTGCTAAACTTCATCTGCCCTGCTATTAGTTATGCTTAATTCTGTCTCTGCGATTTTGTTTAATTTAATTAGAAAATAATTTTAAAAAGTGCATGGTACAACGAGACTATGATGAAATATTTACTCATGGCTAGGACAAGCTTTCCTATCTTGGTGCATGATTTCTCTTAATCTTGATCAATCTATCTGTCTATTCTCGCCCCAAATTTCAAGTTATTGTACGCATGCAAAGCACAAAATGTAATTCAGTCAATCAAAGATGCACTTCTTGAGGGAAGCAAGAATCCCTAGATGAGTTACAGAAAAGCAAAAGGATTAATTAGTCTATGAAGAAATCTGCATGATTTGATTTTTCTTTGGTAAGGTCAAACACTCAGGTCAATTTACATCCAATCACTATGCTCTAATTTTCTATAGACAAAACATGTTAGACAATAATGTAGAATGTCATTTGTTCTAAAAATTTAAATTGTTATATTAGATGAAGGCTTGAATTAATATTTAAGTATACTAATACCATCTTTCACCAAGCTAAACTTTGGCTTAAGCTTAAAGTGTGGAAATACGAAATTGAGGAAGTAAATAGGATTTGGAAAGATTTGTACTTATAATCTCTAATACCATGTCAAATTCTATGGGATTTAAGCTATTGATGAAGGTATAATTTATATGTTTTAATATCATATTGTAAAGTTCCGCCCAAAAATTTAAATTATTATGTGTAATTTATTATAAATAGAGCAAAGTGCTTGGTCTTACTCTGATCGAAGTGATTCTTCGATCGAGATCAATCATCACATATATTACGTTGAAGTTAGATTGGCTGACCTCCAAGTTAGTGTTTCAATTAATTTGATCTCAATTCCAGCGACTTACCTTTTCCTCGACCTATGCTTTGAATCTTTCAATCTCATCTTAATATTTGGGCCATAATTTTACACCATCAACGCAACTCACCATTTCCTTTTTCTTTCCGCAAGAAACAATAACATCATTTGGATCCCCATTTTCTGTCTCTTCTACACAACAATAATTGTTAAAAAGCATGGTAATAACGATTTATGAAATTCCGAGAAGATGATGAGCTGGAAATAGATATCTAGGTCAGAATATATCCGTTGACCGAGCTTGTATCAAACAAAAGTTTTTGACTCATTCCATGGACCATATCGCAAAATTTTTTGCGCGATAGATTGTTTAATATATGCAATCAGTATCGAAGCCAGGCCTGCTTGGGAGAATCAAATCGATATTGGTTATGAACTCCAATTGCAATGGGACCCCTTGCTTATTTGCTCATTTATTATAACATCAATTATAATATAAACCACACTCAAGTACACAAGATGAGAAGAACTGACTTGTAGGGACATAGAAAATATCCGCCAATATAATAAAAAGATTAACCTGATTGGTGCGGAGAAAGCGTGATTTGCAAAGTCGGGTATGAATAGAAACAAAGTAATGTGGAAGAGGGATAAGGACGGGCCACATCAGTAGGCTTACCTGCTCCCCTTTCATTGTCGTCCCCTCCTTCTCTGCACTTTCATTTTTCTTGAGGTCCGGACGTCGCGGGAGATTAGCGTGTTAGCTAGGGAAGCCTCTAACTTAGGCACCATTTAACTGCAAATTATTCAAGTCATCATTATTCTTTTTTTTTATGGATAAGTACAAATGAATTCGACTGGAAAAAGCAGGGGAGTTGGCCCAAAGGCCTTTAGGGTGCGTTTGGGAAGGCCTTTGGAAAAAGCCTTTAAGAAAATGCAAACACCTTTGAGTTAAAGGGGTTTTCCAAAATGCAAACGGTGTTTGGTAAATTGTACTTTGAAAGTCCATTTTGAAGTAACTTTGGGAAAAATAGTGTTTGGAAATACTACATTTACAAAGGACTTGGTGATTATTAAAAAAATAAAAAACTATCAAAAAATAATAAAAGAGTTCGCCGGCGAGGGCGGGAGGCTGCCGGCGAGGCGGCGCCGCCGGCGAGACCCGGAGACGACCGGTGAGGGCCGCCTAGGGTCGGGCGACCCTGCGTCGCGCCTGAGGTCGCGGCGACGCGACTCGCGGGCGGTCGCCGCGACTCGCCGGGGTCGCGTGACTCGCCGGTGATGGTCGCCGCGACCTCGCCGACCTCAGCCGAGTCCATCGCCGGCCTCTCGAGCTCGTCCGTGCGGCTGGAGAAGAAGATGAACAGTGCACATGTGAACAGTGACGAGGCATTCCGAGAATGCTGAAAGCCCAAGGCAGCCCCTAGGCTGCCTTGGGCTTTCAGCCTTGCAAATGCCAACATTTCTCCAAAGCCCCTTCCAAAGTAGTTGCCAAACACTCTCTTAGCCCCTCAAAGTCCCTTCCAAAGCAGTTTCCAAATGCACCCTAAGTAACCTACTACATTTTCAAAGTTAAATCAAAGAATGAATTCATATTAACTGCAAAAGGGACAATAAACAGCATAAAGATAATATGTCGTTTGATCTATTCAACATCAAAAGACTTATGTTGATGAAGCTTCGAATCATGGAATGCTTTCCACTTCAGATGTTTCATGGGCCCAGTGGAACTCTGAACATCAACCTTGTAATTGCCTGTCAATATGGAAGTCATGGAGAATAGTAACACCTAGCCAACAAGCAGGAGCAGCGGACATCCAAAGAAAAGGTATTTAAGCTTTCATCTGCTCCTACCATTAGTTATATTTATATCTGTTTCTGTTCGATTTTATATAATTTAATTATGAAATGAATTCAAAATGTGCACTGATCAACGAGGTTACTAGGAAATATTTCCTCATGAGTGTGATGAGCTCTTCTAATCCCGTTCAATGATTCTCTTGATCACGATCAAGCTATTTGTCTGCTCTTGCCCAAAACTTCATGTCATCACACGCGTGCAGAGAATAATGCGTAAGTCAATCAAAGATGCACGTCAGTGTTAGAAAACAGAACTTGTAGATAATTTGATCAAAAGAGTTTCCATCAAGTTCTGATAGTCAACTTCTTTGTCTCTAAAACTTTCTACACTTTACTTAACGGTTTCCCAAATTCGTAAGAAGTGGTTACAAGTTTTTTTTTTTTTTTTTTTTTTTTTGGTCGAAAGGATAAAATTCATTCATGAAAGTTAAGAGCACAACCGGCAGCCAAAGCATCCGAATACAGTATGTCTAACAAAGCAGAAGGAGGTGAAACGGGCTAGTTAAGGAGAAGTGTGCCATTTTTGTGGGCCTTTGCAGCCTAGTCGGCCACAAAATTAGCCCCCCTTCGACAAAACCTAATTTGCAGATTGGAGAAGCCGTGAAGGAGAGCCGCCGCTTCAGCGAAGATGGCTCTGACCTCCCATGGTGTAGATCTTAAACCTTGGATTGTTTCCACCAGAATTTTTGAGTCAGATTTGAGCACCATCCGATCGTGCGCCTTGCTCTGCTCCAGCAGGTAGTGAAGAGTGATTGTTAATGCTTACAAGTTAATGGGCGTAATTCTCAACAAGAAGCATTCTTTGAGATTAAAATGTAAATAAGTGCAATCGTGGTAGTATTTTGTAGTTGAGAGTGGACAAGGTTCTTCCCAAAAATTGGACAGCATTAATAAGGTCGCAGAGATGTTCTCGCAATGCGAAGTAGCTTCCAATTCATTTATTATAAAAATAAAAATAAAAATAAAAATAAATAAATAAATAAAAATCTGCTTTCCTCAACCAAGGGGATTGCGAAGAGGAAGAAAAATTTTCCTTCAATACCTTCCCGCGGATGCGGACTTCATGAGGGAAGCAGGAATCCATAGATGAGTTACCGAAAAGCAGAAGGATCGATAAGTTCATGAAGAAGTCCACATGAATTAATTCTTCTTCAGTAAGTTCAAGCACTTAGTCAATTTATATTCTATCCAATCAAGATGGACCACCTCTATAGTCCAGATTCTAGCTCTTCCTAGAAAAAAAACAAGTTCGACGACGATGTGCCCGTTTTAATAGTTTTGTGGAATTTAAATAATTTCTATTACTTACGACCGTTATAATATGATCGTGCCTTCCTATGATAGAAAAGCCCATATATATGCCAGATTTTTCGAAGAAAGATGCATTCCACTTATCTATTTGAAGACCATGAAGGCATGGGATATATTTTTTTTCTTGAAATGGATGCCTTCGTAAAAATTTAAAAAAGGCTCATATTGGTTTTTGTGGTTAGGCGATTAAGGCATATACGGGTCATTCTTTGCACATCTAAACCGGTCCATCTCCCAAATTATCTAAGCATGCACTCCTCCACATAAATGTGGCGCTTTCCAAAAAATATGTTTATTAAACCGTGAGTTTCTTTTAATTATTTGAAGCACCCTTTTACATGGGAAGATTTTGTTATGCTCTTTCTGTTACAAATGGATCTTAGGAACATGAATACACAAAGGCTACTTGCATGAGCAATCCATTTTCTGTTGATGCTGATTGAATAGATGACAATTTGAACAAGTTTTTACATGGCATTATTCTAAATTTTAGTTCGAACATTTTGAAATTGCCCCACTTGCTTTTGGAATTTTCTCATGATTCATGCATCAAATATACATGAACGTGAATTAATAATATGTTAATGTGATAGCTGGATCTTTAAGAGTCATATGAGGGACATATGTCTACCATGCAGAGGAAAGATTTAATATTAAGGACTCAAAAAACTTTTGAACAGGAAAAAATTGATATATGATACTCTGAAAAAAATTCGTAAATAGCGTGGATTGAAAAATTAATAATTCCAAGGAAATGATTTATGAAGTTCTATAATTTGACCTTTTAGCAGAGCATCTATCTATCTATCTATGCAATATATGTTGAAAATTAACCAACTATATTTGACCCAGAAGAAAAAGAAAATTAACCGATTATCTGTCACATATGGATGAGATGGATTGCCTTCATACATAAAGTTTTATGACTCTTGACCTTTTTGCATAGCATCTAGCTGTCGGTACTATCTATGGCAAAAATTAAATATAGATATACCTAAAGAGACTTCTCCTTCAAGTATCAATATGACATTGTCCGACATCACGGCAGCCCTAATTATTGTCACCCAAACAAAAAATAAAATTTGGTTGATGAAAAGTCACTCTTGAAATATGCCAAGGACATTTTAGATAGAACGCATGTTTATCACAGCCAAACAATTGTCTATTGAACTTCACAAAAAAAAGTAGAATTTCGATGCACTCCATTAGATCGGGTGAATCATAACGCTGGGAAGTTTCTTCCTTGGACGTTGTCCATTAAATCGGGTGAATCATAACAGCCGATTATGTGCATCTTAGAACGTCTCAGGTGAGTTTCAGAAGATACACACTTGTCACGCGTTTAATTTATTGAACATGAATCCACATAAGTATTTCCCATTGTGTTGAGAAGGCCGGCAGCAAGCCCGGCGAGATCTCAGTATAAACATTATATGTATCACAATGCCCAATCAGCTACTCCAAATGTTCGCCTGCACAATCAAAATTAAAAGTTTTATCAAGAAATTCAAACTGCAGAGGTCGAGCAGTAAAAGTAACTCCTAGTCCTAGCAATGTGGGTAAATCTGACCGCCGGAGGACGGAGGACCGACACTTCTATTGCTATTTTTCCATTAATTTATCTTTTTCTATTTTCCAGGCTCCTGCTAACCTGACCCAGCCAGGGTTTTTCGGGGACTGGTCAATGCGTGTCCGGCTCGAACCAACTTATTGACACCCCTGCCTTACGTAATATTGATATCTTGTGTCAATAACCCAAGAAAAAGAAAAATAAATTTCAAGAAATCTCGAAGTAAAGGAGAAGGCACGAATGGACCAGCGCGCCATTGGGCCAGGCGTCTCGATCTGTCTATCAATTTTTATAGGTGATTAGATATTAGAATTACCTGCTTTCCTGATGCCACCCCGACGAATTAGAAGCTCCAACAAGAGCTTCCTCCCATTTCTCCACTTGACTCCATGCTTTGCTGCCCATGATTTCCCGTGCCTTCCTCCTACTTTCCTGGATTCCACTTTGTAGAATGCATCACAACCTGTTCATTCATCTTCTTGCACTCTAATGTCTTCACCAGCTCTTCCAAACACCACGACGACGAAGCGTAGCTCTCCGAGAAGATGATGATCGCAATGAGCGATTCTTTGATCCCCCTCATGATCGAGGGCCGTATTCCCTCTCGCTTCCTTTGTTCCTTGCTATCCCGTGAACGTCATTAAGCCGGCCTGATCCAAGGCCTTGCATAGATGACCCACGAAGTTGTTGCCAATGTCTTTGCCTCTGAAATTAAGGAAGACATCGTAATATCGTCTGGGCTGTGAAGAAGAGGCCGTTAGAGTTGAGAGTCTTGAGACCTGGAAATTCATTTTGTCTCAACCATGAAGTCTAAATGCCACAACTAAATGGAAATTCATACCTAGACCATCACAACAGCAACACTTCAGGTTCTGATCATTCATAGAACTTCAATCGCAGTTGAATCTGTCACAAATAGAAGCTAGGATTTTCGGCCTCTGTTTTTGCTCATAAAAGAATCGAAACAGAGCATGTATTCTTACCTTGGCGAGACCGGATTTCTAGCCTCGGCGGATGAGAAAATCAGAGACTGGAGGTCCCAGACACTTCGGAGATGAAGATCAGCATTGACGGAGGAGTCTCGAGAAAGACCTGAACTCTTCGGACTCCTTGGCTCGGAAACAGGGGCAAACAAAGCTGGTTCGACTTCAGCTAGGAAACGTCAAACGGCGACGGCGATGATTGTCAGTGACCTGAGAACGTTGGAAAAGGTGAATTAGGCTAAGGAAATTCTTAGAGAGAGAGAGAGAGAGAACTCACCGAGCTTCGTCTGTCAAAAATCCTGCTCTGCTTCGGTGTTTTCTCATCTATGGTGGCCAGCAACTGGATAATATGGAAGTCTTCAGCGATTGGAGCTGGTGAGGCGCGAATGCTAGCGTCAATTCGTGGTCCAGAAGTTAAGGAATCCTCTGGATCAGAGATGATGAAATTGTTCGTGTCCTCCTCTTTGCTCTGGTATTCTCGGTTCTCCGTCGGCCAGCGATCGGAGGGATTGCGGTAGGCAATGGGGAACGGCGGACACTGGCGTCGATTGGTGGCCGGCGAAGGAGAGGGTACCGAATAGAGGATTCCACCGTTTCACGTGTCATGGGCATTTTTTATGGGCTGTGGTGGGCTTTTAAATGATCTGGTGGGCTTGTGCTTGTGAAGAATTGGATTGAATATCTGGGCCGCACAAATTGATTGGCCGGGCTTGGGTAACTTTGATCAGGCCTTTTCCATTTTTACCAGATTGGAGCCCTTTTCTCTTTTTTTTTTTTTTTTTTTTGTTATTTTCTTTCTTCTTTTTATTTATTTATTTATATTTTTAAGAAAAATTTATGCTTGATGTGTCTACTAAAATTCAGATGTTAACATATAGTAACATAAATACATTATCTCCACGAAACCAGATTTTCTATGGATCTTTGGAAATTCCTCGGTTGAAATCCCCATTAAATAAAGTCTTCACAAGCCTTTGATTTTATATGGAATATGAGGAATCTTTACAATTTTAAGCTACCAAGTTGAAGATTCTTGGAATGAAGCACATCAAGGAGATGGGTAAATGGTTGCCTTTAAGTTGTTGAATAACCACAAGTAAATTGAGAAGAGAGTAATTTTGTGGTGTACCAAAAATAATTCTCATATGCCCAGCGGCTTTCTCAAAATAAGAAAACAGAAGTTATACTTGCAAATAGTTAATAAAAATATGGAACTTGTTGAACAATAAGAAATAGACTCATAAAGTAAACATAGTAGATAATATAGACAAAGTACATATAAAAAAAACTTATGCAATACTTGTATCATACAAATGAAAGATCTTACTTCACTGATGAATTTAAAATTTTTCATTTGTTTTATGATATTCACTGATCTATATTGGTCAAAACAAAAAAAAAAAATGATTAAATTTCCAACATTTTACATCTCAAACGGTACAGAACCAAGGTTAAAAATTAAATTTGACATTTTAAAGAGATGCCAATATAAGCATTTTTTTTTCAAAATATATAAGAATTAGATAGCTACAAAATAAGAAAAAATTGTGATAGTATGATGGGTTTGACAAATCGGGCATTATTATTCTCATACTTTGATAAACAAATTCTGCACTCTATGCTTATGCCTTTAGTGTGCCATATATATGTTCATCTACTTAGAGTGTGGGTTAAGCCTCCATCAATCATCCTTTGTTCATCAGTCCAAACCTCTCTACAAATTGAAATCCTAAAGAGAAAATATTCATCATTAATGAGTCTCTTCAGAGACATTAGATTGGGGCAAAGGAAAAGCCTCGCCGTCACTATTTAAAAGATGAATAAACCAAAAGAAAGTACGTCTAAGAATTGAAGTACTGATCTTACCAGAAGGGATAGGAATGCACTACTGTTTACCGGAATCAAACTGTGTTTGCTTTCCGTCCATCCATGGCAACTTAGAATCCATCAACAGCCACACTTAATTAGAAAACATATTTGCAAGCTAAAATCCTAAAATCTGGCATTTATGAATCAATTGATAATTTGTTGGGAAAGAAATCAGAAAATGGGAGAACTTCTCGCATCTGCTTAGAATCGCTTTTTTTTTTTTGGACAAAAGGAGATACTGCATTCATTCATGAGAAAAACGAGTCTTACAAGACATCGATGGATAGAATTCCGAATAGAGAATTTCCGAAAGAGGAAGAGGGGGAGAGCTCACCCAATTTACGGGAAGTTTTCTAGCTCGGTGTGTCACGCCCCGGTCCTTGGGCACGCGCCCATCCCTTGCCTTGGTCGATTTTAAAGTGCGATATCCCAGGACTATGTATCGCCGACCCTTTCTTTTATTTATGCGCATGCGGAACGATTATAAATCCCAGACAAATAAAACAATGGGATAGAAAAGCGGGCCATATTTTTCGTATTGAAATTCACAACCACACTTTTGTTTACAGCATAAAAGTCTCACACCTATCTATACTAAGACGGGGTTCACAAAAAGGAATGGGATCTCAATCCACATCAGAAGTCGTATACAAGATTCCTCTCACGGATCATCTTCTTCATCCAAGATCTTTTATCTCCTAAGGTTCCTCCTCTTCAGCTCCTCCTTAGGGCCACGAAATGGTTATTCAATAACCAATGAGACCACGTCTCGCCGAGTTCTACCCCTAAGACTCGATTAGTAAGCCAATACACTATGGGCTGCCTAAACACGCACGAGTCGAGAGGACTTACCTTGGCCTTAGATTCCACTGCAAATCGGTACAATTTATAATAGGCACCCAACTACTCATAACAAATCGACCAGGTCGATTACATGTCATAAGCACACACGTGCATTCTCTAAGGCACTAGTTAAAGTGATGCGTCAAATCACCAGGGTGCGTGTCTCCAAGATGCCTCACTTAATTCCATGGGCCCACGTGCATTCTCTAAGGCACTAGTTCACCAAAGTGATGCATCAAGTCACCGAGCCCACGTGCCCTTTTTACAATGCTTGGGCGTGCATTCTACAAGCGGCTCGTTCGCAAAGTGATGCGTCAAGTGCGGCACGTGCGCTTTTTACGATGCTTGGGCGCGTGCGTCTAAGGCACTCGTTCGCCAAAGTGATGCATCAAGTCGCTGGCCCGCGTCTTGCTTTTAGATGCCCACGATTCACCACTCCACCGTCAATACTAACCATCGGTACCCAAACATTTTCCATCACATAATTGAAATCAACCAATTAGGAGCATGTCCTAAAATTCACAATTTAAATCAATTCCATATAAATTGAAGCTCAATTAAATAAATGGACTACACCATGACAATCAGCACGAAATTCCGGTCGCGGCCGAAAATCCAGGTTGAATTTCCGGAAAAAAAATAAATAATTAAATAATTAATTTCGAAAATTAAATAAATAATTTAAAAAAATCCAATTTAGGCCCGTAATGCGATTGGAAGCCGAGACGAGCCCGGAAAATTACCGAGACCCGTTCAATAAATAACATGGCATGTCTACTTGCTAATGTCTATTTTTAACCACCTAACATGCATCATTAAGTCTCTAATTTAATTTATCTAAATTAATCTAACCACCTAATTGCATTTAATTAAATCTAACCAACCCTAAGTATAATTAACAAACTAAGAAAGCATTAGTGAGTAAAACTCACTTGGCAAAAGCGGAGACCGAATCCGCAACGGCGACGCGACGGCGGCCGAAATCGGATTTTCGGCGACACCGGCGAGCACAGGCCGGGCCTTAGATTCCGGCCCAACAAATCTCAGCCCAACTGAGATTTGTTCTTGCTGGACTGGACCCAAATTGAGTTGGGCTTGCTGAAATTCTGGCCTGAACTAACTTGGGCTTCAAATTGTGGGCTAAAATTGGGCCTCGAAAATGATCAATTGCTGCGCTTCAAGAAGGATTGAACTGCTGACTTGTGGGCTGAAGACACCTTCAACTAATTGGCCAAAGATGGGCCCGAATGCTGCTGGAAGATGGGCCGAAAACACGTAGCTGGAGATGATCGAAACTGCTAGAGGTTACTGGGCTTCTCGCGGACGATGGGCTTCGGTCTTCGTGGGTTGCTGGAGTTGACCGAGACAAGCCGGGCCGTGGATGCGTGGAAGGACAACAGGCGGTGGAGTCTTCGTTTGGTGTTGGACTCGCTGGCCAAATGAAGAAAATGAAGCTGCGGGTCTTCGATGCAGCTGGCGAGAGATGGGAAGACCGAGAAGTGGGCTGGCGTAGTGGAAGATTGGCGTGGCAACGGCAGCAACTTCGGTGGATCTCGTGGCTTCCTTCGGCGGTTTCAAGGAATTTCGGTGGCCTTCGCATAGTCAGAAGAAGGCCGCGGGTTGGACTTGACTTCGTGCGGTGATTCCCGCTCGTGAACGCGAACAACAGCCGCAGGGATTTCGTTTTTGCTGACCTCCGCTTGTTGAACCGAAGACGCGTGGATACGAAGTCAACAAATCAAGATCTGTTGGACTCTTTCGTTGAGTGGGCATGGGGATTCGGCCATTGGTGGGTAGAGAACGTGGCTGAAGGTGGTGTTGTGCTTTGGAGGAACCAAGAAGAAGAAAAATTGAAGAAGTCCCAGTGAGAAAGAGGAGGGCGGACGTGCGAAGATGGAGGGGAAGCCAGCTAAGAGGGGGACAAAAACTCAATGATCTTAGCCAATGCATTGAATGCTTGTCCCCTCAAATACTTTCCAACCTTATCACTTAAGTCTCCAATACTTTCTTGCATCAAAATTCACCAAATATACTTCATTTGAAACCCCAAATTTCTGCCCCCTTTCCAATTTCGAAATTCACCTAAATTAAATCAATTTTCTTACTCAATTTCCCAAATTGAGGTCCGATTCGTCGAAGGAAAATCCCATACCATTTTCTGCTAGTCCCTAACACTCAAAGGGTCAGCTCGGAAGTCGAAATTTCCTTTAATTTGGCCTATCAAATTTCCGTTGATTTTCGCGGCGTCGAAACGGTTTCGTAAAAATCCCGAATCTTGGAAAAATCTTGAGGCGAGTCGACACTCCTAATTTATTGTGACATGGCCAAAATTTCAATTTCTGAAATCGGACTCGGGTGACGGTTAATTTCTATTCGACGCGTTTTTAGCGTGACCTAGATTACCAGGTAACTTTGAGATATTTTTAAGTGCAATTGATTCGTGGTCGATTTTCTTTGAACCACTATGACCCACTCGACTCATTGGCGACTCTCGATTGTCGTGAAAATCCCGAGGATCCAAATACGAACACAGGGTACCAAAACAACAAGAAAATCGGTCTAGAGCCGGTCGACGAGAATCTTCTAATTTAGTGGTGTCACCCACGATTAGCCACACATCTCGGTCGATCCAGTCTATCTCTGATTTCAAATCGATTTTTAACTGTGCCGAGATGGCCTCTAAAGATGGACACGGTCGGGAAGCCGGTTACAGTCGAATTCTCAAGTCTATTGCCTTAAAATTCTTAATAATTTCCCCAGATAGTCTAGTTATCTCAAGAATGATCAGTTCTGAGAATAGCCCTATAAACACGTCAATGAAACGCCCGATTCAATCAGAAGGAAACAGAACCGAAAATTCGGGATGTCACAACTCTTCCCCTCTTATAAAAATTTCGTCCTCGAAATTTAAACCTTATAACTTAAGCAAATAGGTGGGGGTACAATTCTCTCATCGACTCTTCAGTCTCCCAAGTTGCTCCTTCTGTACCGTGGTGTTGCCCGACCACTCTGACAAACGGGATGGTCTTTGTACGCAGCACTTGCTCCTTTCTGTCTACAATCTGGACCGGTCTCTCCACGTATGACACTCTGTCATCCACGTCCAATTCCTCAAAATTGAGCACGTGTGTCGGGTCAGGCTCGTACTTCCTCAACATCGACACGTGGAAGACGTCATGCACTTGTGCCAACCTCGGCGGCAATGCAAGACGATACGCTAAGGTCCCGATTCTCTCAAGAATCTCAAATGGACCCACGTACCTCGGACTCAGTTTGCCTTTCTTGCCAAAGCGCGAAGTTCCTCTCATTGGTGACACCTTTAGGAAAACGTGATCACCAACTTGGAATTCCAAAGATCTCCGGCGCTTGTCTGCGTAACTTTTCTGTCTACTCTGCGCGGTCTTTAATCTGTTTCTGATCACTGCCACGGCATCCACTGACTGCTGAACTAACTTTGGACCTATGATCTTCCTTTCGCCGACTTCATCCCAACACTGGTGTTCTGCATGCTCTGCCATACAACGCTTCGAATGGAGCCATCTGAATGCTCTGCTGATAACTGTTGTTGTAGGCGAATTCTACCAAGTGCAACTGATCTTCCCAACTTCCCTTGAAGTCCATTACACAAGCTCTCAACATGTCCTCGAGGGTCTGAATTGTCCTCTCAGACTGGCCATCCGTCTGAGGATGATATGCCGTACTGTATTGAAGCTTTGTACCAAGAGCACTCTGCAAGCTTTTTTCAAAAGGCTACAGTAAACCTCGGGTCTCTATCTGAGGTTATCGTAACTGGCACTCCATGCATTCGAACTACCTAACGTACGTACAGGTCTGCGTGCCTATCAAGACTGAGGTCTTTTCGAACTGCAATGAAGTGAGCCGACTTCGTCAGTCTGTCGACTACCACACAAATTGAATCACTTCCTCTCTGACTTCTTGGTAGTCCAGTCACGAAGTCCATTGTGATATGCTCCCATTTCCATTCTGGGATCGGAAGAGGTTGCAGAAGTCCTCTCGGCTTACAATGTTGGGCCTTTACTTGCTGACACGTTAGACACTTGGCGACATGCTTGGCGACATCTGCCTTCATACCTAACCACTAATAATGTTGACGCAGATTCTAATACATCTTGGTGCTTCCAGGGTGAACGCTATAACTGCTATGATGTGCTTCAGATAAAATATCTTCTCTAAGCTCTACATCGTTAGGTACAACCAAACGTCCTTGGAACCTTAAAATTCCGTCATCAGAAATCTGAAAATCAGCCCTTCTTTTCTCAGTGTCCTCTTGAAGAATTTTCTGCACATCTGGATCTGTCGGTTGAAGTTGTTTGATTCTAACCTGGACATCCGGTTCAATTCTGAGGGCAGCCATAAAATTTGAAAGGTGGCCCACCTCAAATTTGAATTCCGAATCCCGAGCTCTCTCGATTAGGTTCCATTCTTTAATCAAGATCTGCGCTATTGAAGACTTCCGACTCAAAGCATCGGCGACCTTGTTCGCCTTTCCCGGGTGATATAGGATATCATAATCGTAGTTTTTCAATAATTCCATCCATCGACGCTGTCTCACGTTTAACTCCTTCTGAGAGAACAAGTACTTGAGACTGTGATGGTCTGTGAAGATTTGAAATTTCTCACCACATAAATAATGTCTCCAAATCTTTAGGGCAAAGATAATAGCTGCGAGCTCTAAGTCATGCGTCGGATAATTCACTTCATGCGGTCTCAACTGACGGGAGGCGTATGCAACAACCCTACCATGTTGCATCAACACGCAACCCAACCCTCTAAAAGACGCATCACTATAGATCTCGAATCCTCCAGGACTAGATGGAATTGTCAACACAGGTGCGGTAGTCAGCTTTTCCTTCAGCTCTTGAAAACTACGCTCGCACTTGTCTGACCATACAAATTTCTCTTCTTTCTTCGTGAGCTTAGTTAGAGGCGACACTAACGCTGAGAAGCCTTCCACAAACCGTCTATAATAACCTGCCAAACCCAGAAAACTTCTGATCTCTGTCACCGTAGTCGGTCTCTGCTAATTGATCACGGCTTCTATCTTGCTCGGGTCGACGGAGATTCCTTCTCCGGAAATCACATGACCTAAGAACGCAACACGAGTCAACCAAAACTCGCATTTGCTAAACTTAGCATACAACTGGTGCGTCCTTAAAGTCTGGAGCACTAATCTTAGGTGATTCTCATGTTCTTCTTCATTCTTTGAATAGACCAAGATATCATCTATGAACACGATAACAAACTGATCTAAATATTCCTTGGATATTCGGTTCATCATATCCATGAAGGTAGTTGGAGTGTTCGCCAGGCCAAACAACCTTACAGTATTCTCGTGAAGACCATATCAAGTACGAATAGCTGTCTTCAGTATAACCTCCTTTCCGGTTCTCAACCGATGACTTCATAATCTCAAGTCGACGTTTAAAGCATTGATACTCTTTATAACTAGTCACACCATTCATTGATCTTCGGCAATGAACACTTGTCCTTGATCTTCACCTAATTGAGTTGACAATGGTTGATGCATGATTGCAACGAACCGTCTTTCTTTCTCTCTCCACAAAACTGAGGTTCCCTAAGGTGATGCACTGACATGCATGAATTCCTCATTTCTCAATCTTCACATCCGCTTCTTCGATTCTATCAGTTCAAACAACAACAATTGGTAAGAAGCCTTCGAGAGTGGCTCTGTCCTGGTGCTAGCTCGATCGCACTTTCTATCTCTCTCTCCAACAACGGTCTGACAGTTCTTACAATAACACATCTAGAAATTCTTAGACCACTGAGATGTCTTTCCATCTCCAATTCTCCAATCTATCTTAACTATGACCATCACCAAGTAACCCTGGCAACCTTCGTCCAACAAGCGGGTTGCCTTCACCCGACGAGATTAATGAAATCGAAGATTCTTTTTTACTTTCAATAAATTCGACACTTTCATGTGCTAAAAGACTAAGCTGGATTACTCCATAACCATGATTCAATACCCCATGATGTTCCTTGAGCCCACTCTACTCATGTAGCGCCAAAGCACACCTCAGCAGCTAGTCAAGCACAACTATAGTTAGTGATTCTCCTTTCTTCCGCTTTATTTCAACAAGCTGAAAATCCCCGAACTTTAACCAAAACCCTGCTGTGCTACCCTGATAACATTTTCCCAAGAACATTATTCCTCTGATTGGTGTAGGGTTGATTCCATTCCTATCCTTTTCGCCATACCCAAGCACTGAATTCATCCATGTTTCCTCCCACAATTTCAACACCTAACTGGTGAGTCTTCTTCCTCCTGTCAAGTGCCAGCATGCACTATTTCTTGTATCGAAGACCTATCCCACAAATTCCACGATGCGTTCTATGGCGCACTTCTTCTAACCTGTCATATTGACGGTGACAGCAGTAACCCTTGTCGAGATTTCATCTACTTATGCAGACAACCTATAAATCACTGTCCGTGCTGACGACACTTACCACTAATTCTTGTCCTCAGAATACATGAGACTGATCCATACCATGTTCCATTTGTCTCAATGCCGACCTGACTATTCCACCTTGCCCACTGGGTGGAATAAAATACTCTTCCCTCAACATCAGTCTTTTCCCTGACCGAATTTCAAGTCTGCCTACATTGAATCTTGACTCAGATATCGAAATATATTCTCTGATCATCCTTCCAGGTTGGACCTTGACAAAGGTAGCAACAACAACAACTTGATCATGATCTTACTGGTTCAAACAGATCCCAAGGAACACTAGCATCAGAACCATCCTATCGAACTTAGGATCATTCGACGCTGCTACCCTAGTACCAACCTGCGGTGGTACTCTTACGCTCAAACTGGCCAGAGTCAACACTCTGCCAGAACCACCTCGGGTACTGACCTTTCTCAGCAATTTACCCCGAGTTACAAAGGATACTACCCTCTTACTAGGAGTTCTCTACTCCTACTCGCTCATGGTTCAGTCTTTTATTGACACCTACCTTCCGAATCCACACTGGATTAGAAGATGAGCGATTCACACAACAAACAAATTTAGCACTCAGCTAACACAGACATGCACCAGCATGAATTTAAAGGCCTTTCCTACCAACTATCCCATGAACCATCGCTCCTTATCACTCCAATCTTGAACTTCGCTCTGACACCACAAAAAGGGGATGTCACGCCCCGGTCCTTGGGCACGCGCCCATCCCTTGCCTTGGTCGATTTTAAAGTGCGATATCCCAGGACTATGTATCGCCGACCCTTTCTTTTATTTATGCGCATGCGGAAAGCGATTATAAATCCCAGGACAAATAAAACAATGGGATAGAAAAACAGGCCATATTTTCATATTGAAATTCACAACCACACTTTTGTTTACAATAAAAGTCTCACACCTATCTATACTAAGACAGGGTTCACAAAAGGAATGGGATCTCAATCCACATCCGAGTCGTATACAAGATTCCTCTCTGGATCATCTTCTTCATCCAAGATCTTTTATCTCCTAAGGTTCCTCCTCTTCAGCTCCTCCTTAGGGCCCTGAAATGGTTATTCAATAACCAATGAGACCACGTCTCGGCGAGTTCTACCTCCTAAGACTCGATTAGTAAGCCAATACACTATGGGCTGCTAAACACGCACAGTCGGAGGACTTACCTTGGCCTCGAGATTCCACTGCAAATCGGTACAATTTATAATAGGCACCCAACTACTCATAACAAATCGAACCAGTAGTCGATTACGTGTCATAGAGCACACGTGCATTCTCAGGCACTAGTTCGCAAAGTGATGCGTCAAATCACCGAGCCCACGTGTCTTTAAAGATGCCTCACATAATTCCATGGGCCCACGTGCGTTCTTTAAGCGCGTTCAGTTCGCAAAGTGATGCGTGATTACCGAGCCCACGTGCCCTTTTACGATCTTGGGCCACGTGCATTCACAAGGCACTCGTTCACCAAAGTGATGCATCAAGTCATGAGCCCACGTGCCTTTTTTACGATGCTTGGGCACGTGCGTCTAAGGCGCTCGTTCGCAAAGTGATCGTCAGTCACCTCCCCACGTGCCCTTTTAGATGCCACACGCGATTCACCACTCCACCGTCAATACTAACCATCGGTACCCAAACATTTTCCATCACATAATTGAAATCAACCAATTAGGAGCATGTCCTAAAATTCACAATTTAAATCAATTCCATATAAATTGAAGCTCAATTAAATAAACGGACTGCACCATGACAATCAACACGAAATTCCGGTCACCGGCCATCCCGGTTGAATTTCCGGAAAAAAAATAAATAATTAAATAATTAATTTCGAAAATTAAATAAATAATTTAAAAAATCCAATTTAGGCCATGTAATGCGATTGGAAGCCGAGACGAGCCCGGAAAATTACCGAGACCCGTTCAATAAATAACATGGCATGTCTACTTGCTAATGTCTATTTTTAACCACCTAACATGCATCATTAAGTCTCTAATTTAATTTATCTAAATTAATCTAACCACCTAATTGCATTTAATTAAATCTAACCAACCCTAAGTATAATTAACAAACTAAGAAAGCATTAGTGAGTAAAACTCACTTGGCAAAGCGAAGACCGAATCACCGCAACGGCGAAGCGCGACGGCGGCCGAAATCGGATTTTCGGCGACACCGGCGGGCTTGGGCAGGCCTTGGGTCGGGCCCAAAGGCCCGGCGGCGAGATTTGTTCTTGCTTTTGGGCTGGACCCAAATTGAGTTGGGCTTGCTGAAGTTCTGGACTGAACTAACTTGGGCTTCAAATTGTGGGCTGAAATTGGGCCTCCGAAAATGATCAATTGCTGCGCTTCAAGAAGGATTGAACTGCTGACTTGTGGGCTGAAGACACCTTCAACTAATTGGCCAAAGATGGGCCCGAATGCTGCTGGAAGATGGGCCGAAAACACGTAGCTGGAGATGACCGAAACTGCTAGAGGTTACTGGGCTTCTCGCGGACGGTGGGCTTCGGTCTTCGTGGGTTGCTGGAGTTGACCGAGACAAGCCGGGCCGTGGATGCGTGGAAGGACAACAGGCGGTGGAGTCTTCGTTTGGTGTTGGACTCGCTGGCCAAATGAAGAAAATGAAGCTGCGGGTCTTCGATGCAGCTGGCGAGAGATGGGAAGACCGAGAAGTGGGCTGGCGTAGTGGAAGATGGGCGTGGCAACGGCAGCAACTTCGGTGGATCTCGTGGCTTCCTTCGGCGGTTTCAAGGAATTTCGGTGGCCTTCGCATAGTCAGAAGAAGGCCGCGGGTTGGACTTGACTTCGTGCGGTGATTCCCGCTCGTGAACGCGAACAACAGCCGCAGGGATTTCGTTTTTGCTGACCTCCGCTTGTTGAACCGAAGACGCGTGGATACGAAGTCAACAAATCAAGATCTGTTGGACTCTTTCGTTGAGTGGGCATGGGGATTCGGCCATTGGTGGGTAGAGAACGTGGCTGAAGGTGGTGTTGTGCTTTGGAGGAACCAAGAAGAAGAAAAATTGAAGAAGTCCCAGTGAGAAAGAGGAGGGCGGACGTGCGAAGATGGAGGGAAGCCAACTAAAGGGGGACAAAAAACTCAATGATCTTAGCCAATGCATTGAATGCTTGTCCCCTCAAATACTTTCCAACCTTATCACTTAAGTCTCCAATACTTTCTTCCATCAAAATTCACCAAATATACTTAATTTGAAACCCCAAATTTCTGCCCCCTTTCCAATTTCGAAATTCACCTAAATTAAATCAATTTTCTTACTCAATTTCCCAAATTGAGGTCCGATTTCGTCGAAAGAAAATCCCATACCATTTTCTGCTAGTCCCTAACACTCAAAGGGTCAGCTCGGAAGTCGAAATTTCCTTTAATTTGGCCTATCCGAATTTCCGTTGATTTTCCGCGGCGTCCGAAACGGTTTTCCGTAAAAATCCCTGAATCTTGGAAAAATCTTCTGAGACTGAGTCGACACTCCTAGAATTTATTGTGACATGGCCAAAATTTCAATTTCTGAAATCGGACTCGAATTGACGATTAATTTCTATTCGACGCGTTTTTAGCGTGGCACTAGAAGCTAGGGTAACTTTCGGATATTTTTAAGTGCAATTGACTCGTGGTCGATTTTCTCGAACCACTATGACCCACTCGACTCATTGGCGACTCTCGATTGTCGTGAAAATCCCGAGGATCCAAATACGAACACGGGGTACCAAAACAACAAGAAAATCGATCCCCAGGCGGGTCGACGAGAATCTTCTAATTTAGTGGTGTCACCACGATTAGCCACACATCTCGGTCGATCAGGTCATCTCGATTTCAAATCGATTTTTAAGCGTGCCGAGATGGCTCTAAAGATGGACGCGGTCGGGAAGCGGGTCGACGGTCGGGTTCTCAAGTCTATCATTGCCTTAAAATTCTTAATAATTTTTAGGATAGTACTAGTTATATCGAGAATGATCGGTTACGAGAATAGCGCATAAACACGTCGATGAAACGCCCGATTGATCGAAGGAAACGAAGCAGAAAATTCGGGATGTCACACGGTGTGTCAGCCGCCCGATTTGCTTCACATGGACAATAGAGGACCTGGACTAAATTGCAAAGGATCAGCATTTCTCTGCATCTTCCCGTAATTTCCTTCATATTCCATGGGGGTTTGGCCCGGCCCGTTACCAAACTAAAACTATCACTCTCACACACCCATCGAACCGGTTGACCAGAGAAGCTCCCCACGTGCGAAGTTACTTTTTCCCTCAAGTACAGCAGCCCGTGCAGGAGAGAGAGGGCTTCGGCTTGTTGAGATGAAGAAGCCCTAGCTTCGAAAGCAAAACCCTTGACAACCATCCCCGTAGAATCACGGATGATTCTAGCGATTAAGCAGAGAAATTCGCCTGGAAACCACGAAGCATCGACGTTGATTTTCAACTCATCCCCTTCCGGCGGCTTCCACCGACCAGGTTCGACACCGGTTTTGGGTATTTCCTTTTTTTGATTTTGCCATTGACTGAAGCTTCGTTGCTGTTCTTGTGCAAGATCCATGAGATCTGCTGTTTGCGGGGGCTTGGCTCTGAAAATGAAGTTATTACGGGACTTCCAGATATTCCACAACACAGCCGCGATGAGTGCTTAGAATCGCTTGGAGGAAGCCCAATTTGAACTTCTTGCGTTTGCTTACAATTTTGGGCTATCACTAAATACCTTCGTCTCTAACCGAGAGAAAATATCTTCCATCGCTACCGGAGAGAAAATATCTTCCTCCAATTTTGGGCTATCATTAAATATCTCTGACAGAGCGGACATAGCCACAAACTCTTCGTACGAACAGGAAATATTTGAAAGATTTTCCTCCATCAAGATCTAATGGCAGATACCCAGAAGTCTAATTTAGTTGAAAATGGCCATCATCGTCGTTTGGGTTCGTGTCGAGCGTCAAGATGAGTGATGCTTTTATCGCGGAGTTGGTCAAGAAATCGAAACGTCGAACGTCGCAACGTGTCAGGAAAAGCGCCTTTTTCATTTTTGTTTTTTCTTTTCATTTGTCGCAAATGGACGAGAAGTTTTCTCTCGTTCATTTTTATTTTAAAATTGTTTGTTTCGTAGCTTGCAAAAAACCAGAAAGTGACTTTATTTTAGGGGTGTTGAGAACGAAACGAATCGCCTACTCTCGGGAGTATTCATTAATTCCTGACTCTTGAGAGTGGAAATCGGACCAGACTAGATTGACTATATATATTTTATATTCTTTGAAAAAAATTTATTAGATGTGAACTAAATAATATCTTATCTAGTGACATCACAAGTTATAACAAGATGACTTTTTACTCATTGTTGCTTTCCCCAATACCTTAAAATTTGTCACTCTCGTTGTTCATGAACACTCTTTAGTAATAAAAAAAAAGAGACCAATTCCATTAGACTGAATTAGAAACCAATCACTCCTACTTTATTTTATTTGCCAAAGTTCAGTATTATTCAGAGCATATAAAAAAAATTAGCTATGAAATTTATGTATCACAATAAAAAAATTATCATTCTCAACCCAAATCCGGTATATTCACGAAGTTCCTAGAGATCCCTCTCCTATCCCCCTTCCCCACATTCTGGAATCCCAGCATGAACAGCACGTGCTCTTCCTCCGTCCATGGAACTCCTATAAATCAAACCACCGTGAGTAAAATTAAATCACGCAAAATTTACCAAGACCCCACCGCTTCGCCTGACCTGAAAAAGTTCATGAAATCGGGCCGACGCGGATACAGTTCTGCAGTTCTGCAGTTCTGCAGCCCGCCGAATACGGAGATTCTAAGTTGGGAAAAGAGGAAAGATCCTCCAGAGATTCTAATTTACCTCGCAACCTTCGACGCTCGGGGAGATCTAATGGCACGCGATTTGGAGTCCAGTCGAAGATCGGCACGTGCACTAATGAGGGGGACATTGGCTGAACTTGACATTTAAGTCAGCTCAACTGCAGCAGAGTTACTCCTGTCACCATATGGTCTTGGGTAGCCTCTCAATTGAATGAGGTTAGTATTCAAATCACCGCCTGTTTCCAGACCCAGTGGTACCTCACTGGCTACGGTGTCCCTTGTTCCCCTTCGTTATTTTATCAGCCGGAGAGGAAGCTGGGGAGCAAGTACGGGGTCACTCACCCCAGAGCGGTTTTCCCGCCTTTACTTCCTGAGCAGTTTAAGGATATGCTCACGTCCGGCACTCAAGATGGGCACGCGATTTGGAGTCCAATCGAAGATCGGCACATACACCAACGATGGGCATTCACTGAAGTTATTGGACTCCAATTTTTTAGGCCCCTGCGAGAACAATGAAACCAATAAGGATAGACATTCTGGACAAAAAGGAAAATCTGAGATAAATATTCAATTCAAAACTCTCTAATTTTTAATAAAAAAAACACTAGTGGTATGTCCGATTACTGGGAACCTATATACAAAAATTTTTACTCATCATAACTCAAAAGTATTATTGGAATACTTTGATGAACAACAAACAACTTCTGTTGGTCCCCAAGCAAAGAGATTGTCCTTGTACTTTTTCTAAACAAATTACAGAAGGACGATTCTGCTGTCCCACAATACAAAAATCGGATCACTGTTACGTGCTGGTAAAAGGTGAAAGACGTTTGTAACTATCAAATTCCGTGGCTAACAAAACTTCGACCGGAAGTAACGCATTGGTAAGTTAACAACACATTCAAGACGGTATCTACAGTTACTAGATAGTTTTAAATTGCCAACTAATATAATAATTTACCCATATGTTTAAGTAACTTACCTATAAGTTAAAGGAACTAATGTTTTATGGAAAACTAGTAAGATGCCTGCGTATTTATGTTGTTTAAGTGAATTTTCGCAAGAGAAATATGATATATGCAGAAATCAAAAGCAAAATAAATACCCATATTAATCAAATTCTCTATTGGAGATTACGTGAAACTTTATTTATAGTTAATCCAAGCCTCATCATGTACATTTATCTTCTGATTGAAAGTAATCATAAGACATAAAATTGCAATGTTTATTTAATAATAAAAATATAAGTATATGCAATATTTAATAATAAGAACAAAAACAAAAAGAAAGCATCCAGTGATAATGGAAACCCCTCTCTCTTAATAGCTTTCCTTGATTTTGTCGAAGTCTTCACCTTTGTGCCCTAGATTTGCAGTGGAAAAGGCGAGCAAGCTATTTGTGCGAAAGTTTTCGTGAGAAGAAGGGTCGAGTGCTGGACGTAGCGCCCCAGCGCGTCTGCAGAGTAAGGCTCTTCTAAGAAGTCGCACTCCACAAGCCTTGTTTTCAAAAGCGAGACATAGAATTGGATGATCAATCTATATCCCCAGCTGCTCTACCGCTAGGCAAGACTACGCCCCAACAAGGGGACGATAAGAGTCGCTTGCTGTCCGTGATTTCTTACTTCAGGATAAAAGAGATTAAAGGCATTGACCGATGTCTCAATTGAAAGGAAATCAGGGGAACGAGTTACGTATTGAAAACTAGAAGGAGAGATTCCTGGGATGAAGTGTCCCAACTATTATTGAAATTGAACTTGTCATCCATTAAAATTCTCGCAGTTTTGCTTCTTTCTTCCCTCTAAATATAAAGAAATAGTTGTCGGAAAATGTCGATTAGGTTAGCCCAACTGAAAGAGACATGGGACCTTTCAGTCATTGCTTGAGAGTTGTCAAGCTTGGACCAATTTAAGTAAGACTAGCTTCCTATAGAATTCTTCACTACACACTTTCTACACATCATTTCATTTTCGGCCTCATACTATTGGAGAGAACAATGGGAGGTTCAATCAAAAGCATTTAATGCAAACTCACTTCAATGATCAGGCAAATAAGCAAGAGAATTCTTTTTCTCTTTCCATACACAATTTTGAAAAGAATCTAGTCAGCCCATCTTTACCATACAATACAGAATCTTGAATAACATTTTCAGAGTCTACCATTTCAAAAAAAATTAAATTAAATTAAATCTCCATTTATGTTTATTAAAATGTAAGCACATTCATCATTCAATGGTCAAATTATATCACCGATAAGTCTTTTCTTCTAAATTTCGGTACACGAGTTACCGATGCTTTCAGTTCATTGTTCTTTTAAGTTTCAATACTCGTAATATATTGAAAACGAGATTGGACTTTTTTCTTGAATACATTCTGTTCGAATCAATATCAAGATTCTCATGAGAAAGTGCTTATAACTCCCCTAAAACGGGAGGATTCAACTTATGTTGGTTCATGTAGTAGATCGACATCTTGTAATTAATGCTTTAATCAAATGTAAACATTAACGAGCATCATCAGAGTTAGTAATTGTTGCATTCAAAGTTCTAAGTAATACACATGCATATTCATATTCATAAGCAAATAGATATGGATATGTAGAAGACAAGGAAATAAAGACTATCCATTTAAATGCGCACCTCAAATTGATTATTCAGTGCCTGGATGTTGCTTTCGTGCAAAGCAAGTTGAGCCGACTCCTTAGGACTTGAGAAAGATACTGTGATGCAAGGATGACATTCAGGCCATTCAAACCATTTTAGTTCATTAGGAAGATAGATGGGATCTCGGAAAGAGTTATACACATTCTTCATGATGAGCTTCTTCAACCTTCTCAAATTTGTAAGAGCATTAGGACCTATGTTTATCTTCTCTGGCTTAGGTAAAATTAAAACCATCGACTGTAATGCATCCGTTACCTGTATTTATAGAATTTGCAGTGCAATTAATATACAAAATTAAATAATGAGAAAAATCAATATCAACACCAGCAAATCTTACCAATTGCCTTGATAGAACATTACGAAAATCATCAAAAAGCCATAACACCTACGTCTTCCGGGATCATTGGGATATTCTTGTCTAATGATATCCATGGCCATCAATTGAATCATGTTACACATCTGTAGGGTCTCTCTCTCTTCAGTTACCAAGGACTTCTCAACAAGAACTTTTACTCCAATAGTAGGTTCAAAGTCGCAGGAGTCAAGAACTTTCATAATATACTCTTTAGAGTACCCTGTGAAGAAACAAGCAATATCAAGGCAGATTTCCTTTGCATTGTCATCTAGTCCATCGTAGCTCCACTTAAAAGTATCATTGCTGGTTTTTTTAAGAAATTCGGTGAGAATACGCAGTAAACTTTCCCACTCACCTTCACTTCTACAATACAGGGAACAACCCAATTCCTTAAGTGTTAAAGGATGTCCATTAGCATAATGCAAAACCTTATCCACAAGATCCCTCCTTATACTGTTGTTACTTAGAAAAGCATGTCCACGGAGAAGTTCAAAAGCATCGCAATTCTCTAGAGGTTTAACTTCATAGATATTATCTTCATCTATCCTACGAGAAATTAGCAAATGCTTATCTCTCGTTATAAAGATGATCCTGCTTCCTGCACCAAACCACTCCAAATTTCCAGCTAAAGCATCTAACTGATTTCTGTCAGTGACATTGTCGAGAATAAGGAGAACTTTCTTGCCATAAAGGTTATTTTGCATTAAACTAATACCTTTACGAACATTAGACACCACTAATCTTCGTCCCTGGTAATATGTCAAGACAACAATTGTTCTTGCAAAGCAGCTAAATCCTTGGGACCTTCCAAAGCTTTGTGAACATCCTCCAAAAAACATGAACCCTCAAATTGCCTAGAAATATTATTGTACAGGGCTAAACCTAAAGTTGTCTTTCCTATGCCTCCCGGTCCCCATAATCCTATCATGCGAACATCCTCATCAGACCCAAGTTTTAACATTGAATTCAGCTCTATTAGTCGAGGATGTATCCCAATCAGATGCTCAGCAACATGTACGGGTCTTTGGTCAATCTGCATAGAGATCTTGCTCACAATTTCCTTTATAAGCTCCGCTTCAATTCTGAAAAAAACCGGAATAGTACTTGACATATTGATTCAGCAATTCAAAGAAATGATTAAGTTTCATGAAAACAAAGTGAGGATGTGATTAAGTAGATATAAAACAGGTGAATGCTATTTCATCAAAAGAGTCTCGATCAGTCCTTCACTGTGCCATTTCATCAAATTGAGTGTATTGAATGAACCGAAGCGAGACAAAGGCGAATGCTAAGACGATGATTCATTTTGAGCAGATAGCAAGATCGTAAGACCAGCGACAAGGCCGGAGAGAAAAAGCATCGGCGGCAGAGATATCTTGATGATGAAATCACAAGGACGGGTATGAAACTACTGGTTGATGGATTTCCATCATCGTCGCGTTCGTTCCGTTTGTTGCTTTAGCCGACCGCCATTGATCGGTTCTTTAGGCCCTGCAATCGCTCGCTCCACCATCTTTGGAGTAAGCGTATCGAAATTGGAGAGATGAAGCTCCGTGAGGTTGATTCCGACGAGCGGCTACCGAATCTATCGATCGAAATCGCCGGTCGCCGCTCCTCGAGGTCGCCGACGGCAAGTGGTGAGCTGACGTACGGTCACCGAGAAAACGGGATGGCGTCGTCGATTGGTGAGAAAAAGAAGTATTGGGCCTAAAAGAAAGAAAGAAAATTGAGCCTAGAAAGACACAAGAAGGTGGGCTGAAAATTCTGCTAAGTGGGCTGGACACACCGGTCCGCTCCATATTATCCCTCTTTTTTACATATTCCTTACCCCAAAAAGGTTTGTAATGAGAACCAACTCTGAATATGTCGAAAGATTCTTGTATCTGAATCTGAAAGAAGCTCAGCAAACTAGGCTTCTCATTATACAAGAATGGTATAGTTATTACAACTTTGACATAGAATATATTCCTCCAGATAAAAAATCTTAGCTGCTTCTCTCTCTCTCGTAAATTGTCTTGCTGTGCAGATAAATCCTCCAGCAGAAATAAAAAAAATTTCGGGTATGCAAGCAAGAGGGGCATCCAAGGAAGAAGTGCTCAAAGAGACAGAAGGAGAATGAGAGCAAAAGCTATGCTTCCATTAGAACGAAATCAAATAGTAGTTGGCCATGCAAAAGACAGTTATTTTTTCTCATTTTAGAATCATAGAGGATTGGAAAAAAGCCTTAATATCATCCGTTCAATGAATGTGGTGAATGAATACTGTGAGAGACTTGCCAAGAGAATGAACTGGTTGGTTGAAAAGACAGTCGAGGTTCACAAGCCTCTTTTGATTAAGTCCCAAAAGAATTAAAGGAGATATCCTTGAAGATTAAAATCAGGTAGAAGATGATACGTTTGGCAAACAAACGCACACACCAAGTATAATCTGATTCAGAAATGGTTATGTGTTTTTTAGGTGAACTATCTGGCATATATGGCTTCAATAAAGTTATGGGAGCAAGGTCTTGACAATGAAGCTCTTGGAAAGTTTGTACCAGATGGCTATAAAATAATCACGAGGAAAATATTCCTGAGAATCATAGTCCTATTCCTCAAGATTTTGACATTGAATCTGGTAATAAAAACCTCGAAAATAAAAAATTTGAATATGTTAAGTTTGACATCTACATATTGATTCCATCAATCACGGCCTTCATGGGAAGGGTACAAAAATCTATGCAGAGTTGCTAGTTAGACTTGAGAAAGAGATTTCCAGCAACTTCAATGGTTCATAAAAGATCCTGCTTTACACATAAAGATTGTAGAAGTTGAGTTAAAATTTTGCTAAAAAATCGGAGAAGAGTTCCTTGAATAATGGAAAGTTAAGGTGCGTATTCTCTAAAGCTCTACTACCTGGAGATTTGACGTTAATGAAGAATTATAATAGGCTCAAAAAGACACTTTTCTTTAGAGGAACTCTCTGCTCTAAATCCTTATCTCCACTGGGAAGGACAAGGATGACTTAAGCTAGAAACTTCACACAAGCGTAGCAGAACTGGACTCCCGCTTGTAGAAGCAGGGTTTGCAGACTCGATCAACATTGACAGAGGCTATCTACACCTTGTTAGTAAAGTTTAACCGTTGGTACTACATGCTTGAAGCTGCTTAGGATATGGTCCTAGATTTTCTATAGTGATTGTTACCAGCACGATGAATGGAACTGGCTGATGAAAGGAAATAGATCATGTCTAACAGATCTGGGAAATTCAACAACTTGCAGAACCAAACAAAACCAGGAGAAACGTAAAAATGGAGTGAGACATATTATTTTTATCACTAAAGCCACTGAAATCGAATTAAAGCCGTCCTAGAGCATGCAATAGGCAACAAACAATAGTATTATCTGCGAGGTGATGGAAGAATTTTCATCATCACTCTCAAGGGTTATATGAGCTTTAAATAAAAAGAAGTTCGAGAGAGAAAATGACAGAGCTTATATTTCAGGGCTGATGTTTTTGAAGTCTGGACGATCTCCCAAACCCAAGATCAGCGACTTGAAGAGAAAAGGGAACGAAATAATCACGCCCAATTTAGAAGAAAAGACCCAGGGCCAGCCCTCAGATGAGTGATTACTACGTCAGCACTCAGTAGTACAAGACGTCAAAAACTAATTTTCTCAGAAGAAGAGAAAATGCATGGATTAGAAAGGATAATCCCCATGGGTTAGACGGGGTATAATGTCTTATATGTACAGGCGTAGGCAGCTCACTTTTGTTATTGTCCGCTTGCAAATGTTGAAGTGAGCTGGCAACATCCCACAGGCACCAGCTTTTGTATGTATATAGCTAATCCCTCTTCAGTTGAAAGGGGAGGCGAAATCAGTAGAGAAAGCTTTCTCTAGAATTCTTACTCTCCAAGTGATTTTAGTCTGGTTCTGCGTCCGTGAGAGACCGATAGCTCAAAACCCCAACAAGAAGCAGAGGCATGCCAGCAGTACAAAAGACCCTCCAACTAACAGTAACTGGGGTGGAACATGGGAGCCCAAACTTCCCGCCCGAATTGGAAAGGCGAAGTCCACGAAAATATACTTCTATAGATTTTTAAGTTGATCTTTTTCTTAAGAGGATATAGTCTGTTATCTAGAACTACAGAATCCTTAAAATTGGTCTAAACATGAGGGTGCCACTCGCATGAGTCTTTCATGAGTGATAGCCTAGTCCCGATTGCCAAGTGTAAGCTAATACCATATGAAGTTAGATCACGTTATGAAATGATCTATATTTTCAATTAGGAGTAGCTTATCTATGGTTTAGACGTATTATTTACATAATTATATACGGACTAATACCATGGTTTATAATGACAATAACTTGCATTATCTGTGTCATTGATTTAATGACTTATAATTCTCATACTTTAAACCAAATGGATATTTGCTTGATCATGAATTACATTTGATAATACATGCTAGTTAAAATGTTTATTTCAAGATATTTTATTTTTGTGTTATTTTTTCGAATTTCAAATTATTAGAAATTTAAACTTTCAAATTAAGTTGATAACTTTACTATCATGATTTTTTGTAAACAAACATATATTTCTTAAAAATGTATTTCAAGATAAAGGACAAATCTCTAAAATGAAAATTTACCGAATACGGGTCGTATGACTCAACTATGCCATGTGACAATGACAGAGCAATGTTACCTCCCACATTGGTGAGCATAGAAGGAAATTCTCTCTTATACCCGGCTTGAACTATATCCAATAGACATAGGATATAGATTAGTACACATGATTTTAATGTATTATGACAGTTTTTGATATCAAAGAAACTTATTATATTTGAATATTGTGCACCTTTTCTTCTAACCAATATCTCAATTTGTGAATTCAAAGTTTCAAGTTTTTTGAATTTTCTTTTATAGTTTCTAGAATTTTTTGTTAAATTTTACTTGAAAAATAAGAAAATGCCTAGGCTCAAAGCTCAAACCCAAATTTCCCCCACCCCTCTCTCCACTCCCCTCCGCATTTGCCACTGCCCTGTGGCCGCCCTCATCTGTTCCCCCCGCTGCCATGTCCCTGCCACCGTGATGTACCCATCACCATCGCTGTCCTAGCGCAGTTGGTGCGCCCTCTTTCCGTGTTCTTGTCCCTCTGTCACGGAAGACAGGAGAGTCTCAGGCGACCACTGCCCGAGGCTAGTGACCGCTGATCCGGGCTTGAAGCCCCAGATCCGGGGTCGCGAGCCTAGATTCGTAGCCTTAAAGCCCCTAGACCCAGAGACACAGAGACGGGCTGAGGTGATGCGGCTGGGGTGTCGTTGGGACGTGAGCAATCGGACGGCGGCGTGTCGAGAATCGGCAGAGGGTCGGAGAGGACGAACGGCTCGCCCATTCTACTCTGTTTCGTGTTCTGTGCAAGTGTTTTCTGTGCTGTGTCTAATGCGAGAGAGAGAGAGAGAGAGACGAGGCAAATTAGAGAGAGAGTCAGGATAGATTACGCCGAACTTTAGAGGATCCCAAACCTTAAAAAGATCAAATATCAAAAGAATTACACTAATTGAAGCAGAAGTGTTTTCACGTACCCGTCCATAAAATGCCATCCAGACAAGCTCCCAGCATCAAGAAGAGCTTTCTTCCATCGCTTTACTTTCTCTGAATTCTTCCCAAACTTGACCTCATGTTTGGCCATAGCTTCTGCATAAGCATAACCCTGTCTCTGCCATATCATTCCTCTAGGTTTTTTTTTTTGGTGAAATCTCACTTCTCTAGGTTCCACTTTGTAAAACACCGGAAAGACCATGAGGCCTCTTTGCTCCTTGCACTCCATGATTTTCGCCACCTCCTCCAAACACCACGGTGATGAGGCATAGTCCTTGGAGAAAACAACGATCGCAATTCGCGATTCCTCGATTGCCTCCATGAGTGCAGGTGATATTTGCTCTCCCTTCTTTAGATCTTCACTGTCCATGTAAGTGTTTATTCCACTTTGAACAAGAGCTGTGTAGAGATGACTAAGGAAATAGTTGCGGACATCCGTGCCTCTAAAACTTAGAAAGACATCATAGCTCCTTCTGCGCTTGGAGGAAGGAGAAGAAGCCATTATAATTAGGAAACAGAGGTTAACAAAAAGCAATAAGTTGCCTAAGATTTGGTACTTTCTGAGTGGTGGTTTGTTCGCCATTTGATATTCTCCTTATATGTTGACTCCCAGGTGCATGACTTCCTTTTGACGTGGGTCAACAAATAATATTTTAATAAAAGTGCTCAAGGATGAGCCGACACTTTAGCATAGGAGTGCTCTTCATGCACATGAAGTGTTGACAATATGTACATTAAACTTGTCTTCATGGAAGATCACATTTGTCACATTAGTTAGATTTGTCTTCGACACATACCTTTGGTTAATGTTGAATTTATTGCTAAATTGAATTGTTAATAAATTTAACTATTCAACATAGGATCAATTTCTATGACCATAGTATCATTTTTCTGATTGATTTAAAGGCCAATTTTCTGATTGATTTATTTGGCTTCAGGGGAAATGGTTTCTAATTTTTCAGCCCTTTATTTTTCTTTTTCTTATATGGATAATGAAGTGTTGATCACATTAAAAAAGGTACTTCGCTGCGGTATATGGTAAATTTGTGAGTGACAATTGATGCACTTCTAGATTTGTTGATCGGATACTAATCAATTAATTTCTTGTTATTATAAAATGAAAAAGGTGCTATGAGATCTGTGGTGGCAACATGTGTACCAATCTTTGTTGAATGTGAAGTGAAAGTGCTCCAAGAATGGTATTGATCTATGTGTTACACTCTAGAGATGATTGGAAAGGCAACTTGGATTTAAATCTGGACTGAGTTTTACACCCCAACTATGTATAATAAAACCCTTACACCCCGTGTCTTGAAGTCTAAGTACAAGATAGGCCATACATTACTTATTCCCAACAAATATATTAAATTGAACAAAAAATGCATAATCGGATACATGTTGGAAGTTATGAATTTGAAAAAAAAAAAAAAAAAATATCCGGTTCAAGCTCCAAAATTAGTGAGGACATAAAATTTAAAGTTTAGGTTGCAAATAGAAACTTAAATTGCTAAAGCATGGGAGTCGTTTCATCATTAGACAAGAAAGTAAAATTAGAGACAATGTGAATGTGGGGCTTAACTTTTTACACTGTCATAACCAAGAACATGACGTCGTAATATGTCACTATATATGACTTTTACTGCGTCGAACGTCCATTTGCTAGTGTTTAAAGAATTGTAAATTTCACTTCCTTTTTCTAGCGGGTGGAACGACGGATCTCGGCCAAAATCTTCTCATCTCAATATAACAACTGTCGATTATATGTTATGGTACAGCATTGTTCCTTAAAAGTATCCTATTTTTCCCCCGCGCCGGGGTGTTACATCTCTTTCCTTTCTTTTATACCTATTCTTCTCTATTTGATATCTTCATCAACATTCTTGTTTAGCAATTTTTCTTGGTCTTATTTACAGATAACTTCAGCAAATTGAGTAACGTCTGAGCCAATCGTCAACCGACATTCATTGAAGCAAACTCTACTCCCATTTTTATTAACCAGGCTTTTAGATCCCACAAAAAGGGTATTTTGTTTCATTAATTTGACCGCGTGTGGACAAATAATTCTCAACCATTTCTTTTAAGCTCCACATAGGCCAATTTCACCGCAGCATTAGCACGTGAATAGACAGTGTACTGCAATCAACAAATTCATGTAGGATGAGCCTAAGAAGACAGTGACGATCCGATCCATAACCCAGGACTGCCACAGGGAACAATCAGAATCGCGCGATGAGCATAACAATTTTATCCGATACTACGAAGAAGGTCGCAGCAAACCTGCTCTGAGAGACATCGTAGATCTGCCCTTTGTTGGCCATCAAGAGAGACTTCTCGGGGTCGCTGCCGTCGTACTGCTTGAGCTCGTCCTCGGAGGTCTCGACAAGCTGAACAGGAGGAGGGAGAGGCTGCATCTGCTCCTGGTAGTCCCTCGGCCCCTGGTGGCGGTCGGGTAACGACCCGAAGAGGCCAGACACGACAAAGTAGACGGCAAGCCCGAGGGCAAGGACGGTGAAGAAAGTCGCCGGGGACAGGCCCGTGAAGGCGACGATGGATTCTTTGAGGGTCTCCCACAGTTGCAGAGCCATCGCCAATGTGCTTTGGAAGAGAGAGAGAGAGAGAGAAGAAGAAGAAGAAGAATTCTAGTGTCGTCGATTCGGAGGCCACGGGTTTGGTCCGAAATTTGGTGCGCACGCAAAGACAGGCAAATGTTTTTATTTATGCAAATGGAATAACGCTTTGAAACTCTTTATTCCATTTTCCATAGTGATCCTACTGATGTAAAATTACCCTTTTCAACAGCTATTGACCTATTCAAAGTCTCTAACGCGTGGAGGAAGCTTCAAGGGCTATATGTACGTGTCGAAGTGAGACTTGAAGGCGGCCAAGGGATCAAAACGCTATAAAACTAAAACTTGTCCTTACTTTTTATACTTACTTTTTAATAAAAAATAAAAAAAAAAAATCTGAAATCCGAGTGTATTCTCTAAGAAGTGCTGGTGTAATCATTTTAAAAGAGTTATTTTGGGTATAGAGTGAAGTAACGTGTACTTATAGAGTGAGCTACAATCCTTTAGTGTAGAGGCAACTTCATTTGTAAATGTTGTTGAGACTTCAAAGTTCGCTGGAGTGCTCATCATTTTGAAGTAAGAAGTGAAATACCAAGGAAGATAATTTGCTGGAGAGCTCACACGCAAAGACAAGTTCATGCACTCTAAGATAATTTGCCAGAGAGCATTGGAAATTGTGAAGATTGCTAATTAAATGTAATTGTCTCGTTCTCAATCCAATTCCGATATATTTCATTCCAATATTTCATCTTCTATGGATGGCAACATATCTTGCACATCGTTGACGGCACAGTCACTGAATCGGGAGTACGGTCCTAGCCAGTCAATTCAAGAACTTTGCCGTAAGGCATGCCAGGCCTGTAGTGGGCTTTTTATCCATCATCACTCACCCAAGGTGTGAGAGGCTACTATACCTGTCTACCCGGTGGAAGTCAAAACTAAAGTCCTAACGTGATGCCTATCTTCACCACCGTGAGATCTCATAATTCCCTATCTATCTTTGTCTTCCCGACAGAGAGGGAATACAAGAACGACATTGTGAGGTCTCTCACCCCACGGCAATTCTCTCACCTTTCTTCCCCTCGAGCCTTTTAAGGACTTGCCCAGGTCCGATTCTTAGGAATTTGTCTAATAGCTAAGAAATTGTTCAAATTTCGTACTTATTCAAAAAAGACTCATTGTGTCTTCAAAAGATGAGTGATAAAATAGATCTTCAAAACACGTACCACATACTGTTTTTTTTTTTTTTTCCCATTAACTGGTTTTGATATTTTTAAGTAACCATCTTTTGTTTAAGAATGGTATGGGGGAGTCATTTGCATTTTCACATTAATTTGTCTACTTATGTTTTCCTTGCTTGCTTTATTGTAAGTTGCAATTTTTCAAGTGAATTTACTCGTCAGATTTAAAAATTTTCTTTTTTTGTCTATATAATTATTTTTTCTAAAAAAAAAAAATATGTAGAGAGGTTAACGGTCTATACTTTGCCTTGTAATACACATGAAAATGCGCGCGTATATATATATATATATATATATATATATATATATATATATAATGTTGTTCGACATTCACACAAACTTTTCCGAGGAAGTAACAGTCGCATAACTCCTTTTACCCGCCATTTCGACTGAGGAAACTCTGAAAGCCAACAAGCCCGTGATTTTGACCGAATATTTTTGGGCGAGCTTTCCGAAAACGAGAGCCAGTGCAGTGCAGGTGTCACTTCTTTGGCCGCAAAATAATCAACCCGGTGTATTTCTTTTGCAGGACTTAAATAAAAATTTACCATTTCATTAAAGAAATATTCTTCATGAAAATCGAGCAGAACTTGCCCCCTCGCGCCAAACCAAGCCACTTGGCACAGTGACGGTCCCTGCACTTCAAAACATTCATCATCACCGTTCACATTTTCATATCCCCTTGAGGCTCCAATAATGGATTAATGTAAATCAAACCATGCAAATATTTGCACTAAAAGTCTACTGCACGTTATACTCACCTGAACCAAACATTCACAACCATCCTTGAGAATTATAAAACTAGGTTTATGTGGACCTAATTTGTCTATAACAACATGAGTGTGGAGATGCAACTCTTCAGCCAATGATTGTCAAATTACGCCAGTTTCTCATGGTTCTGCATTTCTCTATCGCTACTCCTCTTTGTTTATATGCATAAAACATATTTAATAAATCGCTTAACTTATATTGGTGCGTAAAAACTTAATACTATGGAGCATATTCTATATTTGGGCCAAAAATTCTCATGTTTATTTGAATATTTAGAGCTAAATATCATGGCAGCATGGCATCACATGGCGATACATTTTCATCGCAATACATAATTAAACAATAATATGATCAACAAGTGTCAGAGGAATATGATACATTCACGTGCCAAATGTAGAGAGGCACATGCATCCTTTTTCCCCTTTCCCCACATTTCATAAAGCAATAGTTGTCAAGCAATTTTATAAGCTTTTGTAATGGGAAAGGATTACCCTTTCCTTTCATATCTCAGGCATGATATATCAAGTTTTTTGTTTAGTTGAAAATAATACAGTTGGTTCTAATGTATAAATTCAAAGAAATGAGAAATTTTGTAGAAGAACGCCTTTAAATGATTAATTGGTACGTTGATAGCTTTTTTTCTATTACTTTGGAGCAAAGGATCTTTTCCTCAGGTAGGGCCTTTTCAATAGATGCTTTTTTGGAATTCACTTGCTTAAGGGTGTTATTCCCAATCATATCGAAGTACAAGTCATTTTCAAAAGAATTGGATATTTCATGCAAAAGTTTATAAGAAAGACTTCATTTACGTGTGAAAGAATACATTTCATTCAGATCATTTAGTCTAAAAGAGGATTTCCGCGTTTGGACTTTAAAGGAAGGATGGCACTTCAAAAGTGTAAAGCTTCCACCAACGTTGAATGCTCCATGTGTTTTGACGATGTCTCTCCTTTTTTTCTGAGTCTCTTTTTGCCTAGTCAAAAGTGTCAGGGAGTATTTGCTCATCACTTTCGTGCTAGTTTCACTCCACGCAACTTCGCTCTAGAAAGAAAAATTATGAAAGTTAATTTGGATGGGCAGATGGCCCCACCACCTTGTTCCTTCTTCATGCTCATATCTAGAGCGAATCCAAGGCTTGAGTCCAGTGGTTCATTTCCATTACATTTTCTATCCTTTTTTTTTTTTTTTGGCTATTAATAGAAATGGCTTGATAGTTATTATTTGCAAAAATTATAAATAAGGACATCAAATAAGGCTATTTAATAAAAAATGGGCCAAAAATGGATATTATTTCAAATAATAACCTAAAGTGGCTAAATCAAACTCATATAAAAACCTAAACTCACCGATCGGCTAAATGTTTGTCAGTCAATGAGCATGCAATTTTTCCATTGGCCAGAATATGGGTACTTTTGTCCAAGGAAAATTTAATTAAAAAATTAAAAGCCCTAAAAAAATACTCAAAACACTTCTTCCTTTGTTTCTTCACGTGTTCTTTCTCTCTTTCCAGTCTTCGTTTCTATTGAGAGAAAAAGACTAAGCTCAGGAAAGACCCACCTCTTGTTAGTCAATACTCACGTATAACACAAGGGCCTTGATTCTCCATCATCTCTTCCCAAGTTTGCAATTTACTTTGATCTCCACTTATGTTTAACTGAGGTCAGTTTTATTCAAATTGGTGCAGCTAATCCTTCAATCATCCATGAGAAAGCAATTGCATTTTGTTGAAGTGTTGACAAGGTGTGGACATGTAGTGGAATATCACATCAATAGGAGCGACAACAATGGCAGGATAATTTTTTTTGTTTTTTTAAGAATTGCTTTTGCTTGTTCTGTTATGTTTGTTGATGCATTATGTCTCCTTTCGTCCAAATTAATGCATATTAGTTGCATCTATTGCATATTTTTAAATTGGATTGGCTACCGTCATGGTCCTACATGTTGGTAGTGGCTCTTATTTTGCAACTTTGTTAATGCTTTCATTTTTTTTCTAGCGTGTTTTGTCATTAATGACCAAAACTCGTGAGCATGGCATGGAATTTAAGTGTTGTTTGTTTGTTTTTTTTTTTAATGGTTTTTGAGTTATAGCACATTGACGATGCCAAGGGTAAGATCCCTCACCTTAGCAGCAAAAATAGTTGGTTTTTGATGATGTTCTTGCACCGGAGGCCTCGTAAACATAATGATTGAGCTTATTGACCACATAAATGATGAGGTCCCTCACAATAGCAAGGGCACTTTTGTGTCCACACAGGAGTCTGAATGCAAATTACCAAACAGCTAGCACATAAAACATTTTAAGTCCATTGTGCTCACTTTTTATGACAGATAGTAAGAGGAAGAGGGTATATTGTCGCTTGTGTGAAAGTTTTCGTTCATAGTGTTAGGACTAGAATTAACACCTAGAGGGGGGTGAATAGGTGATTAAGACAATTTCAAACTATTTAAACAGAACGAGGGATTAATGAATTAAAACTCGACAATCACAGCAAATGAAAGCAATGAAAGATAAAAGGATTAGGGATAGAGAATCAAGACTCCAGATTTATAGTGGTTCGGCTTAATCCAAGCCTACGTCCACTCTCCCGCACGGACAGCCCTTCTGGCTGGATTTCACTATGAATCAAATGAGCGACATAGTCTCACGCTCTTGAGTTCACAAGTGTAGAAACTTTACTACACTTCCTCAAGGTCTCACCACAGTATGATCTCTCTTTTGATTACATATAACACTCGAAGAATAAGATCACAAAAATACAAACGGAGATTCAGACTTTGGAATTCTTCTATCTGGCACCCTTCAACAACTGGAGCATCTCTCTTATATACTTCTTTATACTTTCATGACCGTTGGCACATTCCAAAGAAGTTCTTCCAATCAACCCGTTGGACAGAATCAATTAGAGAGATCTCGAGCTCTTTAAGGTAAGTGTTGATAGCCCATCAATCCTGTTCGCCCATACAATCAGGATCTCGGTTTCCATAAGTAAATCCTTCCAAATATAAGTTGTGAATCTTTAGAGAATCTATATATATTCGAATATGAAAATAAGATCTTCTAGTGTTGAATCCAGTAGAAAAATATTCCCTAGCCGTTGGAATAAAGATTATATTAGATCAGAATAGAAGTTTTGATCTTGTCGATCTGGAAACTGTCCATGAGGATAGACTTTGAAACTTGAGTCTTGCTAACGTTAGACTTTGCCAGTAGAGTCTGTAAGTCTTCAGACTTTGATCTTCAGACTTTGATCATCCGACTTGGCCGATAGAGTCTGTAAGTCATCAGACTAGACTGAAGAAAATGTTTTGTCAACTTCAAAATACCTGAAGAGAATTTATCCAACACATAGCTCAGGCATAAAAATAGATCAAGCTTTTTGCTCAGTTGAAAGTAATGTGGTTTTTTCTAATGTATAAAATTAAAGAAATGAGAAATTTTTCTAGAAGAACACCTTTAAATGATTAATTGGTATGCGAATAGCTTATTTTCTTTTACTTGAGAATGAAGGATCTTTCGCTCGAGCAGGCCTTTTTCATGGATGCTTTTTGTAATTCATTTGCTTAGTGATGTTATTCCCCCATCAAGGAAAGCATTGGATACTTCATGGAAGAGTTCGTGAGAAAGAGTTCACCTAGGTGTAAAAGAACACTCAAATTATTTAGTCCAAAAGAGGATTTCCGCATTTGGACTTTAACGAAGAATGGCACTTCAAAAACGTAAACCGTAAAGTTTAGGATGTGATAGACATTGTGTTTGGAGTTTAGCTTATTTTAATACTATCTAAATTGATGATGCAAATAAACATTATTAATATTAATCAAGCGCACTAACTACACCGACCATTATGAATCCCATTTGATTTGACGATATCTCTCCTTTTTTTCATCGTCTTTTTTGCTTAGTCAAAAGCGCAAAGTAATATTAGCTCATCACTTTCTTGCCAGCTTCCCTCCACGCAACTTCGCGTTAGAAACAGAAAAATGATAAAGTTGATTTTGATGGGCAGGTGGCCCCCAACCTTGTTCCTTCTACATGCTTATATCTAGAGTGAATCCAAGACTTGAGTCCACTGGCTCATTTCCACTGCATTTCGTTACAAAAATATCCCTATTCTAATTGTCGGAAATATCACATGCTCGTCAACCAACGAATATTTGGCCGCCGATGAGCTCAAGTCTTTATTTGACACATTTAATTACTTCAACCTTTTATTGAAATAATTTTCACTCTAGGCCCTCTTTTAAAAAAGTGACCTCATTTTAGGTCCTTATTTGGAGATTTTCCTCATTATTTTTTAAAAATGCTCCGTGATTTAAACAAGACTACTTAAAAAGCTGCAATAAGTTGTGATTTCAATCGAATACCTTTGGCAAGCTTTCTAAAAACGAGCCCCAATGCCAGGGTCGCCTCTTCAGCCACAAAATAATCAACTCATCCTATTTCATTTTCAGAATTTAAATAAAAATTTGCCATAGCGTTAAAGAAATATTCCTCACAAGAGTCAAGTGGCACTTGCCTCTCAACGTTAAACCAAACCATTTTGGGACGGTGATGGTCCTTGCACTTCTTACCATTTTTTCATAACTATCCTCAAAGTTATGAACTAGATCTATGTTGAGCCTAATTTAATTTTGATTATTATGAAACTCACTCAATTATGGTATTTGTTATTTGGAATTATATTTGTTGTACTCAAGTATATTTTGCAGGATTTTGGAAACTGTAAAAAAAAAAATTGTCCCTACCAAAAAACACAAGGCCGGGGACCCGATAAAGTAATGGCCTGACATCCGGCCGGCTAGATATATCACGGTTAACCTCTGGATAGCTCCTGTAGTTTTAAATTTTGGGTTTTCCACCAAATCCAGCAGGTGTCCGGGTCATTTTTAGCCGGACTTAACGGTCGAATTTTTAGCTGTTCGAAGTGTTAGTAACGTCTATTTTGAGTGTTTTTCTTTTTCCTGTAAATAGGATAACTCATTGTTTTGGGTAATTATGTGAACTTTTACCATTACTTTAAGGACTACAATGAACAAATAAAAAGTCTAGGGATGGCATTGCACATTAGTCCAAAGTTCAAGGACCACATAGCACAAATTAAAAATTTAGGGACGACATTGCATATTGAATCAAAGTTGAAGGATCATTTGTGCTATTAGTCCAAATGAAAATGAGAGTGCAAATAATATTAAACTAGTTCGATTAAATGCTGGGGCAATGAACATGTTGTATTATGCTTTGGATGCTAATTCATTGAATCGTGTTCTAGCCCAAAGAGATGTGAGAAAAACTGGAAGTCCCTTTTGAAGTGACCGATCAAGTTAAAAAGTTTAAAATTAGCATGCTTACTCAATTGGATGAGCTATCTACTATGAATATGAGGGAGTCCATCGTTTGATATGTTTACTCGATTTACCGACATTATTATTTTATACAAATCTCTTGGCAAGGTTTGTCCTCAAAGGGAGCTAAACCAAAAGATCTGAATAGCTTTGCCGGAAGTTTGGGAGCCTAAAGTGTCAGCCATTAATGAAGTTCATGATCTTTCCATGGTGTCTCTTGATGAGCTTCTCGAAAGCTCATTACACACAAAATCAAGTTAAGGCTCGATTTGAGGAAGATTCAAAGTGGAACAAGTCAATTGCTATTGGATCCGCTAACTCGGATGCAGAGCCGAAAGAACGCAGTGACGAGGATGTGATTATGATCGCGCGGAAGTCCAGCATTTTCTCAAGAACAAAAGCTTCAAAAATGATGAAAGGCGCACATAGGGAAATCTAAATTGGAGAAAGAACGTCAAATGCCACGAGTGCAACATGTCAGGCCATCTACGCTACAAATGACCAAGACTTGCCACCTCCAAGGACAAGAGGGACAAGAAGGAGCGATTTGAGAAAATGGATAGAAGGAATAAGAATGTAAAGAAAATTTGTAGAAAGTTGGTGAAATGAAAGAAGAAGGCATTGACATCGACAAGGAGCGAAAGCGTGGTCGATGATACCTCTAGTGATCAAGAGGTTGCCAATCTATGTCTCTAGCTTACAGCGATTGAGAAAATGAGGTAACTTATCCTACTTTTGTCTATACTTTTGAAGAGCTTCAAGGTGCCTTGGATGATCTTGTGGTAAATTTTGAAAAATTAGTAAGAAAATTCTCTGTTAAAGAAATCAAATGATTCTCTTATTGATATAAACAAGAGATTGATGGGTGAATTTGAATCTTTGAAGAAAAAGAGTGATGGTCTTGGAAAGGAAATGATTTTGAAGCACGGCAAATATGAGATCAAAGAAAATGTCAAGAAGCTGCAAAAGAAATTGGAGGATCTGAAAAAGAAAAAATGATGAATTGAATGCCAAATGTTTGAGACATAAGTTGCTTAGAATTGGTCATTTATTCGATAAAGGCTTTCGAGTTAATTTTTAATCTTTTTCTTCCTCTATTATTGATACTACTTATGGTATTGCTCAGGTTATTGCAAAACAGCAGGAAAATGCGTATGTGATTAAGCCAGAATTCTTAAACTCAAATGATGTAACTTGTTTGTTGTTTCAAATGAAAACGATCCTTGATTAATGGCATAAAAGCGAGGACATATTAATATGGGCTCCATCTCAAAGCTTTCTATGCTTAGTTTGGTTCGTGGCTTACCTAGTTTTAAATTTAATAGAGATCAAGTTTCTGATGCCTGGGTTAAAGAAAAATAAACAAAAGTGTCTTTTAAATCTAAGAAGCACGTTAGCACCTCTTAACATTCAGAATCGCTTCATATGAATTTTTCCATCCTTCAAAATCTTTAAACCGTTGGCCTTAACTCATAACTTTTGAAACTTTTTATGTCGATCTTGAGGGTGGGACTCCTGGAGTTCTAACCAATTGCCAATTTATTGGAGAATCCACATTAAAAAGTTTGGTTATTAAGGATATGAATGATAACCATTTTGTTCTAGAAGTCAATTTCTGGTCAGAAATAAATTTTTTCTATTTCTATCACCTAGACAAGTTTATAAGCAAAAATACATGTTTGGTAATGACACAAAATCTTTTCCTCCCGAGTGACAAACGACGATAGGTAGAAACCAGCGAGCAACGACGATAGGTAGAAACCAGCGAGCAGCGAGCTGTAGTTGGGCGGCTAGCTAGTAGTAAGAGTGAGTGATAAGAAAATTTTTACTTCTAATTTTTATTTCAAATCTATTTATGGACTAAAAATTTATTCCATAAGTAGAAAAATTAAATTAAATTACTTAAGGGATTTTTATTCTAAACCTATTTCAAAGAATAGAAAATTAGAAAATTAGAGAAATAAAATAATTATCATATACACCCTAAGAAGAGAGGAGAAGTTTGAACAAGGAAGAGTTGCTTGGGATGGCCATCCAGAACCCAAAATGTATTGCCATCATCGTCGTATTAGGCTAGGAGTCGATGTTGATACGAGGACAAAATGAAGATACGGGTCCCGCCACCGAGCTTACTTTGCTTTTGGAGGGGAGGTACACTTGGTCCGCAATGAAATGCAGCAAGGAATTCCAGGAAATTCGAGAGGAGCTTCAATTGTTCATCCAGTTTGCTCAAATTTTCCTCCATAATCCTCCTTTTTTTTCCGTAATATCCTCCTCCTCCGCCACCACCTTACAAGATTTTTCATGTGTTATCATATTTTTCAAGAACATTTGGGCTTGTTTCTTCCTTGAATATGTGTTCAAGATTCTTTTTATCATGTTACGGTGTGAGTTTATTTAAACACTTCGCCTTGAGCACATTGAATTGTTATAATCATTTGATCTACTTATTTGCCTTTGAAGTCTATCTTGATGTTATGTGAAAAAGGGGATATTTAATTTGATTAATGAGCATTCTTGCAGAAGGAGCTTATGATTTAAATTGCATCAAGGACTTAAATTTCATAGAGAAAGTTGTTCACTATTTTTTTTCCTCGTTAAAATTTTTAAGGGGACTTTCTCCATTGGGAGATTCTGTTGATCAATTTGGTGTGGTTTCGATATCATAAAAAAAGAGAAGATTGTTGACTCTTATGCAATTTTGATGATATCAACACTCACTCGAATATGATGTGAGTATTTGGATTTATATCCGCTATATTTAAGTACTTTTTGCAGAATTTCAAAAGGGTAAAAAATATTGTCTCTGCCTTGAAAAACAAGGCCGGGTACTCTGCTAGCCGGATACCCGGCCAGTTTGCCTCCAAACTCTGGGCTCCCATAACTCTGTAACTTGGACTTGTCTGCTCCATCCAACAAGTGTCCAGGCCATTTTTAGTCAAACAACCGGAACTCTCGATTGAAGAATTTTGAACCATTTGATGTGTTAGTAGCGACTGGTTGAGTCAGTTTTCTTTTTCCCTAAAAATAGGGTAGCTCATTGTTTTGAGTAATTATGTAAACAACCAATAGTTGCAAAATCCCTCTAGTATACACTTGGCAGCCAAATTCTTAGGAGATGAATCTTGTGAGTGTCTCTTTATAAAAGAGGCACCCTATTTGTAAAGGGGTATCGGCTCCATTGTCCAGTGACTTCTGTATAAGACTTCAAGAGTGGTGGATGAAGCATAACTCTCGAGCGGTCTTAAGGAGTATAGTTGGCATCGGTTTGAGTCGAACCATTGTATATTGGCTAAGTATTCCTCTATCCCTACTCCTTTTATTTACATGCATATTATGTGTTTCGCAATTTGCAATTGGGAAACTTATATGTGTGTGTAAATATTGGATATTGTTTTGCATATTCTACATATTTGGGCCAAAAGTTGATACATCCCATCACTGAAATTCTCGTTTTTAACAACAATTTTTTTTTCTAAGTCATGAGCCTCATTAGAAAATTCATGAAATGAATCATGCGACTTACCTATTGAGCCATTTTAAGGTGTTGAGCGAGCAAGTGGATACACATATTTTCCATTTAGCTTTCACATACTCAATCATGATATGCTCACCACCAAGATCAAAGTGAAAAAATAATGTTGAGGAAAAATTATGTGGGGGTGTGTCAAAAAGATGTTGACCCAAATAGATGTGTGCCAAGACGGTCGAAATTCAAATAATTGGAGAGCCATCAAGAGCTCCGGTCTCTTTAATATTCTTTAAAAGAAAATGTACCATGTCTGTTCACTTTGCTTGAAGTTTTCCTATTTTGTGGGCAACCACTTGATCCATGCTGTTTTGCCTCAATGCCCTCCGGAGTAATTCAACTGCTCACCAACTTACTTGCATTGCATGTCTTCCACCAGCCATCATGAGAAACCATCTTGCTTTTAATAGTTTTTTTTTTTTTTTTTTTTGGTTTTTTTTTTTAATTTTGAGAAAAATGAATTATTTAAATAATATTTTCTTAAAAATAATCGTCTTTTTTGTTTATAAAAATAGATGAGTGAAATGTATTTTTATTGTCTATAGAAATATTTAGATATAAATAGTTGTTGATAGTAACAACTTTAAGCGACATGATCATTTTTAGAAAAAAATTTTCCAAATCAATCATTTTTTTGCGAAACAAACAGAGCATTCATCATTGTTTATCTACTAAGTTGAACTTTCTCTTAAGGGCTATAACTCATCTTCATTATTCCACATTACAAGGTCATAACATGATCAAATGGACAAGCTCAAAATACTTGAAGAAAAAATAAAAACAACGTGTAAGTTGGGTGCTAACACAAGTTTATTTAATCATTTTCTCAACATACTATTCTCGATATAGGAAATTTGAGAAATATAAAAGCGATAATTCTAAGGTTGTAAATCCATTATTAGAAGTCTCAAAAATTTTTATCTATCTTTCCCAATAATTATTTATGTCACTAGAGTTTCCGCTAAATCATCATGCATATTCAGTAGATATAAATCATCAATTTTATTTTTTTGGACCAAATATAAATCGTCAATTCCAGCTTCAACATTTTGCAGCCCCATCATGCTCTCTTCTGCACTGGTTGGGCCACTTTCCTCTTGATCCGTTTGACTTGGGCCACTTTCCTCTTGATCCGTTCGATTTGGGCCATTTTCGCAAAGTGCAATATCCTACATAGCTCTTGATGCAAGATTGTATTTCATTGAGTAAAAGTTGGTTCTGATGGCTTCTCCCGTAAATCTGCTTCTCTTGAACTCTCGTCCTTTGAATTTGGTTGATACCTGAACATGATAAACCTCAGAGAAAGTAGGTTACTGACCAACCACACAGAGAAAGCAGGATCGAGTTGAGTCGCTGGTTGTTTGGAATCACGGCCTTTAAATCGTCCTTTAATTGCTCGCACATCATTTGGAATCCCTGCTTTGTCAAGACTTCTCCAATTACTCTATGGCTATAAGTTGAAAATGATTCAAATCATCTTGACCAAAATCGACTTTTTCACGGCAATCTTGATTTGGAATATGCAAGCCACATATGATTAGAATTCGCTTCATCATATGGTGTCTATGGAGCAATCCCTCTCCCCTCTTGCCATTAATGTGTGGTAGGATCTGGACTGTGGCAACCCCTTTTCCTCCTTGTGTTGGAATACAGAAAGCTTATCCTAGGATTTTGTCATCCGACCACGTGAAGTCATAAGCAACCCCTCCGACATCTCTCTTTCAAGAAAAAAGATGGAGCCTTCTCCTCAACAACAATCTTCCCACAACATTGTGATAAGTGCCAATGAAGTACACATCTAACAAAGGAACAAAAATACGAGCCTATTCGAACCTTAATAGAACTACTTATGTGCACAAAATATATTTTCTCGTACTATGTTCTGGCAAACAAAACAGTAAAGAACAACCTCGGATTTAGAGTGATGTTCTTCGTGAGGTGTTAGATTCCCATTATGGGTGATGCTATGATGCCATTAGCTTAGAACCGATGGAATTAATGCCCTTTTTACGGCTATTGCTAGATCATTGAAGTTATTGCAGTTGTATAGTTACTGACTAAATAAATTTATTTGGTTATCCAACGTTTGAGAATAATTACTACTTGTGAATGTTACCAACTCTTGCTATACTAGTTGGTATTTTATATTATTACAATAATTAGCCATACGCACTAATTACTAATTCAATCAAAGTTACGACTTTTGTATATTAATAATTACTAACTACTTGGAGGAATTAATTAGTTACTAAAAGGTGTAAGGTGTTGTAAAATATTGCGTTGTGGTGAATATATAATAGAGAAGAATAGAGAGATTGAGTAGAGAAAATGGGACACCAGAGATAGTAGAGAAAGTTAGAGAAGAGGGTGTGACTATTTATTCTGATGGTTGTTCACCGTTGTTGTTATTGTACATCAAAACTAAACTCCTATTTATAGGAGAACAAGAATGTACTTATCATTAATATCAATGTATCGAATGATACATGTACTAGATAAGGGAGATGAACGTTCATTGTACGGGGGAGATGTACTTAGAAAGTATGATACAAATGTACCATAATAAGTACATTAGATAAGATGAATATGATGAATATTCATTCATGTATTTCATCCATTCATGTATTTCATAACACTCCCCATTGAATATTCATTGTATTCATTATGATTGTGCATCAAATGATACTGCCTCATTAAAAACCTTAAGCCGGAAAAACCCAGTGGGACAAAAACCGGACAAAAGGGAAAAAGAGTGCAGAGCACAAATGTTATGATCTCTCCCTTTTATGGATGCATTAATTGCCTCGTTAAAAACTTTTAGCCGGAAAAACCCTGTGGGAAAAAACCGGACAAAAAGAAAAAAGAGTGCAATGTATATATAGCCACTGCTGGGGCTAATCAATTTTGCATCTTGTGAACTCGCCGCATATCAATGCTGTAATGCATAGTTCATAATATCTCCCCCTCAATTGAGCCATATAGCCACTTCTGGGGCTAATTAGTCTTGCATATTAGTTATATAGTCGAATAAAATTTCAAAAAGAAATATTATATAAGGCTCATAAGCATTTCATAAAGAACAATAAAAAGTAATACATTTAAAGTGAAACAACATAAACCACCAATCGATTATCAAAGTAATCGAGAGGTCCTCAAAGAAATCGAGACATCCAATGATGCATTTGCTGTTTCAGGAGCAAGAGGAGTCCCACCAACGGAGATATTGTTGGCCTCAACAGTGGTTATGGCAGTAGGATTGATTTCAATGGCATGAGATTCACCACGCTTGCCCGTATTCTTTAAAGATGCCTGGTATAGGTCAACAAAATATTTTGGCGTACGACAGGTACGTGACCAGTGCCCAGTCATGCCACAGCGATGACAAAGACTTTCATTAATCACCTTCTTTGGCTTCTTTTCTTTGCCATGATTCAGGCCAAAGTTTGATTTCCTAGGGCGGTTAAATTTCTTGCCATCCCTTCTAGGATTATATTCTTGCCTGCGCTTATAGCCCTTAAAATGGCCAGTATTTTTCTCAAAGATAGCATGTGCTTCAAGCAATGCTTTTGAGCCAGCAGGTCTAAGATCATGATTTTTGAGCAGCAATTCATTAGTTTGCTCGGCAGTAAGAAGCACAGAAATTAATTCGAGTATGTGGCAACCGACGCTGCCGGTATTCTTTGTTGCAATACAATATTTGAAGCATGGAAGGTGGAGAAAGTTTTCTCTAACAATTCTGCATCAGCGAGTTTGATACCGCATAACTCAAGCCGAGAAACGATATCAAATAAAGCAGAATTATAGTCGAGACACGATTTAAAATCTTGCAGTCGAGATTTTGCCAATCATATTGTGCTTGAGGGAGGATAACAGTTTTGGTATGATCATACCTATCCTTCAACCTCCTCCACAAGATATGAGGGTCTCGCACGATAAATATTGAGTCCGAGGCTCTCATGCAAATGACGGCGGATAAATATCAGCGCATTTGCTTTATCCTTTTCATTTGAGGTTCCATCCTCCATGATTGTATTAGCGAGACCTTGCCCTTGGAGATGCATTTCCAGGTCAAGGCACCAGGATAGATAATTCTTTCCACTCACTTCCAGGATGTGGAATTTGGGCTTTTCAATATTTGCCATAATCCTAACAAAAGTAAATCCTTAAATTAATTAGAAGGATTTCTCAATATCCACCGCTACTTCAGGAGCAGAAGGATATTTTTAGATTTGAAATTTGGCTTCGGGCCAAGAAAAACAAAAATGAAGAATTGGTAGAAGAAGATGGAGTATAAGTTGATTAATAAAATGAATACCCACCTTACAAAAATTACTTACTCTCGGTAGATCTTTGTGCTGACAAAAATTACTTACTCAGTCGGTAGATCCTCGTGCTGATAACGTGTTGTAAAATATTGCGTTGTGGTGAATATATAATAGAGAAGAATAGAGAGATTGAGTAGAGAAAATTAGACAACAGAGATAGTAGAGAAAGCCAGAGAAGATGGTGTGACTGTTTATTCTGATCGTTGTAATTGTACATCAAAACTAAACTCCTATTTATAGGAGAACAAGAATGTACTTATCATTAATATCAATGTATCGAATGATACATGTACTAGATAAGGGAGATGAACGTTCATTGTATAGGGAGATGTACTTAGAAAGTATGATACAAATGTACCATAATAAGTACATTAGATAAGATGGATATGATGAATATTCATTCATGTATTTCATCCATTCATGTATTTCATAACATAAGGTTACTTTTAAACGTGGAAAGTAAATATTGACTTTTCAAATTTACTAGATCTCAATGGCTTGAAAGTTTATCTTTCCCTAAGATAAATTAAAAATCAAACCAGGAAATTACTAGCTATTGTGAAAGGTACATACTTCCTCTTTTTTTTTTTTCTATATAAACGTTATCAATTGAATAAAAAGTCACTTTTTCGTATTATTATACATTTTCCCGCAGAAGGTTACTAATTACCTATTATATGGAAATATACCACTTATTAATATTTTGGTAACTACTTATCCAGCTAAAAAAGTTACCATGCTTGTAGTAAAATCACTATTTTTGAAGATAAAAGAGGGGAGCTAACCTCTATGGGCCTGTGTATGGTAATCTTCCCGTGTTGTTTGAATCTTAAAAGGGCCATTTTGCCGCATCTAACTAATCTTCTTTCATTCCAAGTAGCCAAAAAGGATATTGTTGCTGACCACCGCTAATCCTACCATTTTTTTCATTAGCAATAACCTTCCTCCGCTTGCGTATATCTCTGTTTATTCTCCTCTTCCTCTTTAGATACTCTTTTTTCATATTGTCGCACCCCATCTCCGCGACTAGATTTCGACCAAGGAGAGAGCGATCCAATCTTTCTCTGACCGGCACTAGCAAAAAGCATGCTCACTTACTTTTCTGATATAGAGATTTACTCTTATTGCGCAAAGAAGTCACTGAGTGTAATTACATTGTATATTGACACTTACTATTTCAATATCATAAGTTACTAGCGGAATGAGGAGTTTATGATTATTGGGTTGTCAAAAGTTGCTCAATGTCTTGAAAAATTACTGATAAAATGATATGTTACTTATTATTAATAGAAGCACACATGCTTTTTTAGTATAAGAAGTAACTAATAAGGATAAGAAAAGTCGCTATAAGTACTTTTGGTATTTTGGTACCAACTAAATTAGATGAAAGCTTATTCACCAAGTAGAGAAGTTAGGTGATAATAATAGCAAATAATTGTGCACTTCAACTTTTCATGATCACGATTATACAACCTTATATTTATCATTTTACATGAATCATAATTCGATGTTAAAAAAGCTATTGCTCAATGCAATTGTGTCATGCATGTGTCACGGGTTGAAAGAAGGCCAACCCAAGAGGTTCCCAGAGGACGACCGTGACGCAGCCTTGGAGGATCTCCTGCTTTCACTCGAGTTCTCGCCAAGTCTTCTCCCTGAAGTATCCAAGTGTGGGCGAAACCGTAATTAGAATCTATCTCTATTTATGTCAGTAGTTGATAGCTTTCATTTATGTCTGTGGTTAGTAGCCACCATTAGTGTCAGTAGTTGAGGCGGTGCGATCTCGTCCGCCGACTAAGATCTAGATCAACGGATGTAATCAAAGGGCCTCGAGTATAAGAAGGGATGCCCTCCCCCTCATTTTGGATCCATCCAATCCTTTTCAGTAATACAAGTTCCCTTTCTCTCCAGAGCTCCTCTCTCTAGAAGTTTTCTCTCTCTACGATCCGGGTGTGCAAGCGAGTGTGCGAGCGTTAATCGAGCAAGGCTTGGCTTAGGTAATCCAAAAATAATCTGAGTCGCCGCGCGGTCACGATCCCAATCGATCGGCCCGTGACACATGTGTCACGGGTCGGCCAATTACGATCGATCAAACACTCATGCGGCCTTATGATTTTACTCCCAAGTTAGCCTCACATGCACACGAACGAACACGAGGGTCGTATGAACAAAGGGGCGAGTGTATTTGCTATGAACAAGCTGAATACAATGAAGGAGAGAGACTCCTATTTATACAAGTTCGGATCTCATCTCATCCGTTGATCTTCCCTTCGATTCTCATCTCATCCGTTGATCTTCCCTTCGATCCAACGGCTGTGTTTGAACGAAAGCCATCATTACAAGTCTGTACATTAGGCCACTCGATTGCTAGGCCTTGCGAAAGCCTACAGCATATGTCAAAAGCAAGGGCAGAGCCAGCAAGGCCGCCTCACATGGAATAGGTGAATGGTCACGGACTTTTGTCCGTGTTGTGCATGGGCTAATTATGTGTTAGTCATGGGCCGTTCATGGATCGATCATGGGCTGCTCGTGGATAAGCCCTCGTGTGTGACACGGCCCCATCACAGACGGTCTTGGATTATGCTTCATCTATGGGTCGTGTCACATGCCTCTTGAACCAACCATTGAGTTGATTGGGCATTGATTTGCTGCAGGTTTCACTCAAAATCGGGCCCTCATATTCGGTTGTTGCTTCGCTTCTTCCACAAATCGAACTCAATTTGCATCGAATTTTGGATAGATCAGGTCAAATGTTCAATGATATGACTTGCTTTTTCACGATCTCGATGTCATCAAATCACATATACCACTCAAACCAACCATTGGGCCGAACAGGCCTAGATTTGATTCGATTTTTAGTCAGATTCGGGCTCTAAAATCAGGTGGTTGCATCACTTCTTTGACAAAAATTGAATTCATTAGCGTCGAGTTGTGGACCGATGGGGTCAAATGTCCGGCAATGCCGAGCTACTGTTGCAATGTCAAAACTCTTGCTGGGAAGCAATGTCAATAGTACAAAGATAGTAGTAGCCCGAAAAAGGAGTGCAGTTGCGCTGTTGTCTGCAAACCTTTTCCCTTTCTTTTTTCTGTCTTCTCTTTCTTTAAATAGAAATGCATTCAGCTCGTTATACGTACACTGTCTATATTTCTTGTACGTAACATTTACGGAAAAGTTGAGTATATAGACTTATGAGATACACTTTTCATGTGCACATTTTCATATTAATTACTAAATTTCATGCACGTTCTACATAGGTGAGCGATTATTTTATTCCTTGCACAACATCATAATATGTTAATAATTTTAAATTGGACGATGGAATAATTACTAGAATTTTTTTCTCATTATTACCACTATATGAATTCTTTTCAAGAAAGCAAACACTAAACGAACACTCTTGGTATTTTTAGTAAAAGCAAACCACATTTTTTAATAACGTTTTTAAAAAATTAAGGTACTTTATTTAATAAAAGTCCATGTGCTTAGATTGAAAATCAAGTAAATGATTGATGCCGTATATTTCAAAAAAAAAAGAAATGTATTAATATCGTGAAAAATCATAAATCTCAAATTCATCTAAAAAAATATTTGTGACAAATTTATCTTTTATTAGTTTTTATTAAATTGGATTAATATTATGAAAAATCACAAATTAGTACCAAAAAGGCTTTCTGGGTATAGTTGAAGCTCGAGAAAGCACTTAATAAGGGAACTAACCGCGTGAAATGGAGACTAAAACCTGAATGCATACATCGTGTGTATGTAATTCAACTTAGCAATTGATAGTTATATCTAACGAAATTGATGGGGTTAAATTTGTCATAAGTCTAATAGTTTGAGATTTTATTTTATTTTCTGGTGGCAAAAAGTAAGAAATAGTCTCAAACACTAGCAAAAAATAATCCATACTACTGTCTTCCCAGCAGTGACGTTCGAATTCAAAAAAAGGCACTCACATTTTCAACCATATTCCCCACCTTCACGTGACCTTTTTCTCAGTCCCCCATGACCCCAAACTCCCACTCCACTCCAACCAAGCAATGACGCTCAGCACCGCCGCCCCTCTCCCTCCTCCTCCTCCTCCCCTCCTGCCGCCCCCCGCCGCCACCGCCGACCCGCCCCTCGACTCCCTCCTCCCCTCCAACGCCGTGGCGCTCCTCTCCTTCAAGTCCAGCGCCGACCTCGACAACCGCCTCCTCTTCGCCCTCAACGAGCGCTTCGACTTCTGCCAGTGGCGGGGCGTGAAGTGCACCCCAGGGCCGCGTCGTCCACCTCGCCCTCCCATCCTCCGGCCTCCGCGGCTTCCTCGCCGCCGCCACCCCTCTCCCGCCTCGACCAGCTCCGCGTCCTCTCCCTCCGCAACAACTCCCTCTCCAGCCCCCTCCCCGACCTCTCCTCCCTCCCCAACCTCCGCTCCCTCTCCCTCGGCCTCAACTCCTTCTCCGGCCGCTTCCCCTCCTCCCTCCTCTCCCTCCGCCGCCTCCACGTCCTCGACCTCGGCCACAACTCCTTCGCCGGTCCGATCCCCGCCTAGATCACCGCCCTCGACCAGCTCGACACCCTCCTCCTCGACGGGAACCGGTTCAGCGGGTCGCTGCCGCCCCTCAACCAGACCCTGCTCAAAGCTTTCAACTTCTCCGGCAACAACCTCACCGGCCCGATCCCCGCCACGCTGACCCTGTCCCGGTTCGACCCGTCGGCGTTCGCCGGGAACCCGGGGCTCTGCGGCGAGGTGATCAACAAGGCGTGCGCCTCGGGCGCCCCTTTCTTCGGGCCCACCTCCTCCGGCGGCAACGGGAGCAGCTCCGTGCCGGCTCCGCTGGCGCAGAGCGCGCAGTCTCAGAACAGCGTCGTCGTGTCGCCTGCGTCTTCATCGCGGAGGAAGCCCAAGAGAACCGGCGCGATCCTGGGCTTCGTGCTCGGGGTCATACTACTGGTTTCGGCATTGTTGATCGTCTTCATCCTGTGCAAGACCCGGAAACGCCAGACCCACGCAAGCCCGAAAGGGCCCGCGGAGCCCGACGAGCCTGTTGTTCAAGCGAGAGCCGTGAATTCTGCGGCTCCGAACTTGAGGACGGAGCTGCGAGAGAAGTACAACAGCAAGATTCAAGAGGCTCAGCAGAGAGTTCAGAGGAGCGAGTGCCTGGTGTTCTGCGCAGGAGAGTCGCAGCTGTACGCGCTGGAGCAGCTCATGAGAGCGTCCGCCGAGTTGCTCGGCAGAGGCACGATCGGGACGACGTACAAGGCCGTGCTCGACAACCAGCTGATCGTGGCGGTGAAGCGGCTCGATGCCGGCAAGACGGCGGGGACGAGCGAGGAGGTGTTCGAGGGGCACATGGACTCCGTGGGCTGGTTGAGGCACCCGAATTTGGTGCCCATGAGGGCTTTCTTTCAGGCCAAAGGGGAGAGGCTTGTGGTCTTCGATTATCAACCCAACGGCAGCCTCTACAATCTCATTCATGGTATGTACATTTTACTTATTTTGCGAATACCATTTTTGATCATTGACGAGACAGTTTTGTTTTGTTCATTGAACAATTTGGCTTCTTTCTTTTGAGAAAATATTAGGTGCATATGATATTCCACGTCATCAGCAAAACACTCAATTAATTGATTAACACGTGGCAGATGGATCCCACTTGTCAATCGGTGCCTCCCTTCTCTCATTGTTACTCTCTTCCCCTCCGTTACTGACCCATGACTCTCTCTCTCTTCCTCTCTACTTTTCTTTTCTTTCCTCTGCGTCCGCCATGGCTCGAGTTCGAGCTCAAGACTCATGGCCGCTTTGGCCATGGAGCTCGACCACGAACACAGGGCTTGGGGCAGCTTTGGCAGCTCGAGTTTCGAGGTCGGCCTCAAGCTCGTAGCAATGGCCACTTGAGCTTTGAGCTCGTGGCCATGGTAGCTCGAGCTTTAAACTCCCGTCCATAGCCGCTAGATTAGAGACAGAGGAATGGAGGAACTTGTTGCTGAAGCCTTATTGAGCGGGGACGGTGGAGCACAAATTCAGGTGCTATCGAGCTTGGCAAAGTCAACAGTAAACGCACAAGGTGACCAACCATGGCGTGATGTCTCCTGCAAAATCGCTGCGAATCCCTGAGATTGCCATCTCACTGCAAACGAAGCTCGACCAAGTCTCCACGCTCTTAAACCTCGGGACCTTGCGCCGAATCGCGCGCCGCGCGCGCGCCCCCCCCCTCCCAAATCGTCACCCCTCCTCGACCTGAAGTGGGCATGAGCCTTGCACTCGAGCTCGAGCCATGGCGGACGGAAGAGGAAGGGAAAAAAGAGAAGTATGGAGAGGAAGACAGAGAGCGGGCCGCGGTCAGTAACAACGAAGGGGAGGAGAGAGAGTGAGAGGGAAGGGCCACGTGTCAATTAAATAGTTGAGTGTTTTGTTGATGACGTGGAATATGACATGCCCCCAATATGATGCAATTTTTGTTTCTCTGCTGTAAAGAAGGGGAGGGACATTTCTTGTTGACTTATTGAGAAACGCTGGATTTACGGAGTAGATTATCAAATTCAGTCTAGTAACGAGGTGCGCTCACCATTGTTGTCGCCTTCAAAAACTCAAGCTCGAGGTTTGGTTTGGTAAGATCAGCAACTCAACCACGATCGCTAAATGGAAAATATCTTACGAGTTTTCATCCAACAATGTGCAAAATGCAAGAGGGAAAAAGATTTAAAACACCTAGAAAGGTGATTGAAGGTCCCTACATTAATAAAGAAAAGCACATTCATTTGGAATGTTTCTATGAGCGGTTGTATACTTGCTCTTGCATGCTCAGAGCCACAATGATGAGAACAATAATTTATCGACACCTAAATTTTGATTATCATATTTAGTAAAAATTAGGGGTTGGTCTGACCTTTAAATAATAATACCATCAGCATAGTTCATATTGCATTTTAATTTATATTTGCATCACATGGAATCGCATGGGCACAACCGCAACGCTATCACGTACCATCGTATATGCAATCGAAGGAATTTCTCAAAGATATAGTCGGAGTGACAAGTTTAAAATTTGCACTCATCTCATGATTGATGAAATTGATTCGCAATTATCGGCAATTATCAATTCAAGTTTATTATTTAATCTTCAAGAGATAAATTGGGATTAAATAATTTTGAAATCAAATAAAAGTAGCAAAATCTGGAGGATGAAGAAGGCTTTTAGACATAAGAAATATCAGCACTTAAGTCGTCTTTTGAGCTTCAAATGGAAAATCTGATGGTGCGATGGGAGCGACCTCTATAAATAGAGGGCCTAGGGACTTCGTGGAGGGTGGTCGCTTTCTACGAGAGAATTGAGAAAAGGAGTTCGGCCGCATTAAAAGAGAGAGGAAGAGTGTTCACAGAAAAGTGGAGAGCTTGTACTCTCTCTCTCTCTCTCTCTCTCTCTCTGAAATATTGATAAAAAAAGTCAAGGGAGGGGAACAACATCTTGCACAAAAAGACAAAAAGGGGTCTAAAAGGGAAGCGTTGTGATGCGGTTAGGACGAATGGGAGAAAACTCTGGTGCACTAGAAGACAAAATGAGGGGCTCCCATTTTTTATTATTATATTTTTATTGTGGGGGTAAAATGGTCATTGTGAAAGGTTTTGTTTCTTTCCCCTCTCTAGTCCACTGTAGCCAGCCGAGAGAGCCGCGTCGTGAAGACAGGAAATCGAGCAGCCGTGCGAAGAGAGCTCCTATCCGTGGGGGGCAGAGCTAGAACCATTTACATCCAATTGAGTAGTTTTATTTATAAACACTTTATATGAAAATATTTAAATGTATGAACGATTATAAATTCTAAATCTCTAGTTATAGTGAATTATTCATTATTGACTCTTCCCATAGATGTAAGTATTAATATTAGGATCAAGCTAGATAATTTTTTTTATGTCCTTTATTATTCTTTGTCTATTTCTTTGGTAATTTTGCATTAACTTAAATTATAAGATCTTTTATCAGTTTCGCGTTGATATTACAACAACTTTCTTACTCAATTGAGACCATAGGCTCCTATTTTTAAGAAAAAAAAAAGGTACAAGTTATTTTTAATAGATTGGGTATGGTGCTTGTTTATGGTTAGACGTGTCATTTTCTTAGTTAGAAAAATCACCGGTCATAATCTTCATTATATCAATATCACTAATTAATTGTCATAATAAAAGTTTTGCTTTTAGTTATTTCAGCAAACACAAGAAGAACTCATGTCAACACCAGAAGTGCAAAATGGTGTCATGCTATCCGACGACGAAGAATGTGAAAGAGAAGCTGCCGTAGATGAGCCGAAAGGAAATCAAATTGACGAAGATATTGTAATAAAACCGAGGCAAGGAATGGTACTCGATTCCGTAGAGGAACTCTCAAGGGTACTACAAAAGATAGGCTAAACAAGTGGGATTTGGTGTCCCAAGGAGCTCGCAAAATGGAGATGACGGTAAGATCTAATACTTGACTTTTGCATGTTCTCGTCGTGGAAAGAGTATGTGTAGATCGGTTAACGTTGTCAAGCCAAGGCCTGTGTCAGGAACAATGTGATAGCAAAGACTAGTGCTTGTTTTATGTCCAGATGGAAAGTACAGAATATCATCTTCCCAACTTGACCACAATCGTTTAGTTCCAAAAAAAAAAAAAAAAAACTTGACCACAATCGTAACTTGAATCCTGGGAAAGGTCGTGATCAAAGATGCTCCAAGAAGTTATATGCTCATGTGAAAAGAAGGCTTGAATTGAAATGATAGAGCTAGTATAAGAATCGACAAGAATTTCTTTTATCGCCTGTTGTTGAGACAGGAGGTTTTGCAAATCTTAAATTTGGTGAAAAAGAAGGTCAAAATTTCATTGAAAATGCAAGAAAGTTAAGACTTGGAACTGGAGATGGCGAAGCCATTCTAACTATTTTGTTGGGATGCAAAGTAGAAATGACAGTTTTTTCTAGGGACAGGTTTGGATGACAGTTCCAGGACATTCAGCATCACACCGAGCGTCAGCACCAATCCTCCCAAAAATTTATACACAGAATTGTGTAAACATGGAATTTCCTTATACATCTACTCAGGCAATACAGAACAAATTAAAGGTCAATCTACTTTCGAATAACTACTATATATTAGAAAGAAAAAAAAAGAGAACTAATTTCAAACTCAAATATGGGACGGACTTGGAGGCGTTCAAGAAATGGAGGGAGGCTCTCTCTGAATCCGCCAATCTGATGGGAACGCATCCGTATGATGGTTAATCCCCGATTTCAAACTCATTTACCTTCTCATATCAAAAATAATTTTAACTGTCTGGGAGAGGAAGTGTCGAGACTTGACTAGCTTAACACCAAGACCTAACTTGAAATGAGAAAGTTGCGCTCTAAAGTCGAGTCCAACGCAGCCTTTCAGAAATTTTTGCATTCCGTCCATAAGATATATTGATCGAATAAAATCATCTATATTCAATGGCACCAATATGTAAAATTATCCAGCAATAGTAAAGTTGGATGGTAAAGTCTAATATGAATTGAAGAGTATATATCGAAACTTGGCATTCTTCGCTCTACTCAATAGGAGCATATGCTTTGTGCGTGTTTCTACCATAAATTTCATTGCTACCAAAGCCATTATTAACTAGAAAAGACTGAACTTAATCAGAAATTTCTGGCCCGTTTAAAACTCTTCTTCCTAGATTATGCCGTTGACTTCATGCTAGATAATGGCTATACTTTGTAATTATCCATAACTCTCTCCCTCTTCTGTTTCGACAGGAATGAATATGATTGGATCCATGGCATTGCTGAAGAGAGAGAAAATTATAGGAGAGATCAGCTGTAAACTAGAATGAAGATCCTCGCAGTTACAGATAGATCAGACGGAATAGCTATTTCACTAGAGAAATTGGTGTGTGACATTGCTGCTTCAGCTAAAGGTCAAGAACAGAAGTTTTCAATGTAGAATATTTTAGCTGCTTAAAACTATTTAGAAACTTGAGAATTAGCACAGACAAGGGAGGACACTTCATAGCAAAAACTAAGAAAAGTAAATTGTTGGTTAAAGTAAGTGGCAGTGAATGGAGTTTTGTGATAATGTGACTCAACCATAGAATATCCTCTTACATAAGTATGGCCATACTCTGTCACAGAAACAGACACAACGGCAAGAAAATGGCATATAGAAGGGTAATTGTTTGGATGCACAGCGAAATACCATTCTGAAAAATAGGAAGGAATTTGAATTTATTTCTGAGCATTTGAAGGTATATACACCATGAATTTGCTAAAAACCAGAGAGATTTCAACCAATTGATGCCTGTAGCATAAAACATATGGAGCTACTTGCTTGTTCAAACTTCCACAGAGACGGAACATCCAAAAGCTTTGCAGAAAAGTAAAATTAACACCAGCCAGCTTAATTTGGTTAAAGGTAGAAACGGAGCTACATCTGAGAAACTTCAAAAAGCTAACCTTCACATCAAATTGTATTGCTACTACAATCTTGCATGATAAGCATTCCGACTAGCATAAAAGGGGGAAACTTAAAGAGATTAATAGACACATAAACATGAAAGAGAGAGCAAAAAGCAGAACTTCAGTCTCCTTGTGCATTGACACTGATACTTCGTATTGTGATGCAATAAGCAATATGGAAAATAAAATATAGGATCCACAGGAGTGAAGCGCAAAAAAGCAATACAACTCTAGCAGATTTTAGAGCACAAGATCATAGTGACTCAAAAAATACTTACATTGAGGCCAAAAAACAAGATCTACATAACTTCTTTCAATATCCATTTACATTTCAGCATTTGGATAACTCCCAATTGCCTAAAGCTAAATTTGGCTGCAAAATTTCGAATTTGCGGCTTCTAACTAACAGAAATGGTACATGTATAATTTTGGACATCTGCAAATTAGTCATCACTTACAATTCAATTTCACAATTTAGAATTAACACTAGCCAAATCAACAAATATCATCCATCTTTTGTCACAAACCTAGATGAAGTTGCTTTATCGCCACATATCCATAGAAGCACATCAGAAAATGGACAAGAGGGTCATAATAACCTCACCAGGAAATAGCACAACTACTAAAGTTGCTGAAAGTGAAGTACAAAAAAATCATTTATCAAATGCGACAGGTTACATTAAGCATTATATCAAATATTCCAAACTAAATGCAATCCATAGGTGGATCTTTCTACCATGAATCAGGAATATCTCCAATAACTGAGATTATCTGTAACAACTTGAGGCACTTCCTAAGGGCAATTCATGTTCGTATAGAACCCTTACATCATTCTCTGCTTGCATGTATATAAGGCGAAACCTACACTTTCTTAGTGTTGCTTTTGATACCTCGAATGAAACCTCAAAGAGACTCTACTCAACCTTTGGCATCTCATCGAGCTCATCAAGTGAACGGCGGGTAATATAGTTAAACCATAAGTGATGAAACTGTAATGAAGAGAATTTTCTTGTATCATAATTACTATGAACATGATTCACCAATACCCGAACCTCACAGGAAACGCTAGCCTCAATTCCTTCCTCCAATCCAAAAGCAATACAGAAAGCTAATCCAAGGATACTCCCATGCAAATCTCGGGATACCAAGAAAGAGACAAAACGTTCTTAGACTATGGATAAACCAACATGCTATCTCTCTTCCAGGAAGTATAGTATCCGTGTAGTGACCCATCTCACGAACATCTTGCTATAGCAAATCTATTAAATCAGAATCCCACCAGCTAATGCATACAAGTAATATTAGCCAGGTTAATACCCTCACGAACCAATCCATGACATGAATCTAAGTGAACATACACTAACATGGAGTACTGAATGCACTGAATAGGCAACTTTGGAAATCTGGACAATTCATTGCAGCCATTTGCTTCTAGGCTGCAAATGTTTTGGTGGGAGCTCTAGGATATCCTGTAGCTGCTTGCAATCATCTAGTTTTTCGAGAACCATCAACTCCTTAAACTTGCAAATGCATGTAGGAAGTCTAACAAAGTTATTTCCTGAGAGATGCCAAATATTTACGGAAGAGAAGCAGGTGCGACTCTGAAGGAATTCTGCCTATGATAGATTGCACCCACAAGTAGACCAGATTTGGAAATCTACGTCTACCATTAGGGAGATTGGATTTCTCACTGCTCTTTGGAAACAAGCCAAATAATGAAAACCATCAAGAGAAAGGTGCTCTAGACTTTGCATCTCGTAAATGCTACTAGGAGGACTGATAAGACTTTTGCACGAATTCAACAGCAAAAACTTAACAGAGATTAGGTTTTCAATTGATGCAGGAAGTTATTTTATAGAGGTCTGAGATAAATAAAGTTTTGTTAAGCTCTCCATATGCTTAATATCAGGAAACTAATCAGCTAAGAGCAGCCAATTGCATCGACTGTTTGTTCGGCTTCAGTTTGCTTGAAAGCTCCTTGAGTTTCAAAAACCTACTTAAGTTCAACGTCTCCAAATTTGGCACCTCTGAGAAGTTCGGAAAACTAAACAACAACTTACAGCAGCTGAAATTCAGGAACTTCAAATTTCTATAAAGCAGCAATAAATTAAAAATAACATGCTTTTATCAAATTAAACAAAGAGAATGCTCGTGTCATAATTACTATGAGCATGTAAGACATACCTTTAAGTTGTCTCCTAATTATTTAATCCAGCTGTTATGCACATCAAACCAAACAACTTTCTTTGGACCAGCACTAAACTTCAAAGCAAAGTTGATAAAGGATATTCCATTCAAGCCACCTTAAGTCGTTAGGAAGACATATGGGACCTCCGCTGAACTGTGCATACAGAACTAGGAGCAATCTGAGTCTCCTTATACGTGTGAAAGCACTGGGATTTATGTCTAGCTCTTCCTGTGTTGGCAAGTCCAGCACTATGCCTTTAACAGCATTGGTTATTAACTAAGGAAAAGAAAATAATCATCATTACCCAACCCAAATTAGGTAAAAGTGTGTATTTAAAGAAGATAAGATTATCAATGGTTTCATGAGAAGCTCTCCCTATATCCTTCGATAACACTTTAGAAACATCATCGTAGCACCATAATCTACTCTTTTTCCCAGGTTCATCTGGACACCCTTGTCTGACAATATCCTACATCAGCTGAATCAAGTCATGCTTTTGCATTGTTCTCTGACTCTCAACAGTTAGTAAAGATCTATCTATTAAACTTTGAATCCGAATTAATGTCTTTGAACCACAGCTATCAAGAACTCTGGTTACATAATCACTATCCCTCCCCTTAAAGAAGATGCAATCTCAAGAAAAATGTCTTCATCATTGTCCTCCAATGCATCAAAACTTATCTTCAAAACATTGTTTGTATCTTTATTAGGAGTTTCAGCAAGTTAACCCAACATAGTGTCCCATTCCCTTTTGCTACTACCACATAAAAATGGACCCAACAACACAATTGCTAAAGGAAGGCAATTAGCATAGCCCAGAATATTATCTATGGTATCTCCTTGCTTATTCTTTTTTCTTTTATCTTGGAAGAGCATCTGAACTAAAACTTTCAAAAGCTTCACCTTGATCAATGCTTTAACTTCATATACCTGATCTATCCCGTGAGAAGTCAAGACATGTTTATCTCTTGTCATGATAATGATCGTGATCCCTTTCCCAAACCATTCATATTCTCTAGCTAACACATTCAACTGGTCCCCATGATCCACATCATCAAGCACAAGCAGAATCTTCCTACAGCAAACTCTATCTCGTATCAGGTTAAAGCCTCCATCCACACTGAAGACCACCAACTTTTCTTTCCACAATATCTCAGATAAGAGTGCTTTGTACAAATGAACCGGGTCATCAGGTTTACTGCAAGTTCCTCTAACATTTGCTAGAAAGCCACACCCACCAAACTGATGACTAGTGATATTGTTAATAGGCTCTTCCCTATACCTCCCGCTCCCCATTTTCCTATCATCCGAACCTCCTATCATCCGAACCTCATCCAAGCCTGTACTTAACAAGGATCTTACATTCTCTACCCAGCAACCTACACCATAAGAAAGTAGCAAAGAGAGTCGGAATAAATGGCAATATACGATCCATTGAACTAAATAAAAAATGGCACGAAGAAAACAATCACTCTATTGACATTCCAAAACATGACTCTTAACGCACTAATCGATCTCATCAAGTATCAACAGATTAGTGAATTCAATATTCTTTTATAAGGTCGAACAGGAATACCGTGATCAGCCATGGTCATAATAATGCCAATCGGACAAATCAGTGACTGGCCAATGCCTTGCCATAACCCCCTCTCTCTCTGCCATCAAATCTCCCCCGGCTCCACTCCGTAGAACAGGGGCAACACCAGCTGTCCCCTTGAGCCTCTTCCACTCCATCACCTTCCTTCACCGAGCTCACTCAATCACCACCGAGACGAAGCGTGGTCCTCAGACAAGATGAGCACGGCGATCCGCGACTCCTCGACAGCCTTCGTGACCGCCCGGCGGGACCTCGCGCCTCGAGCCCTCATCGCTGCAGGCGTCAATGCCACCGTGAAGGGAGGAAGCCGGTGCGGACATCCTCGCCTCTGAAGCGGAGGAAGACGTCGAACCGCCATCTTGCTTTGGAAGAGGAAGGAGAACGACGAGGACGACGTTGGAAGATAGAATGTGATGCTTTTTCCTCTTCAATATTTTTCCAGAAACGACGACGAGTTAAATTTTGAGTTGAATTGTTCGTTTTATGATTTACGAAAGACGGAAAACTGACTTCGTTTTTTTATATTTGCCCAAAATTATAAATTATTCAATTCGCATAGCAAAATCGATCATGGGCCTTCACTAGAATTTCACAGACACGCATCTCTCATAAGCCTATCTCGTCAGCATTGTTTCTTATATGTAAATGCTAGTTTGAAAATGAATTTAGTTACGGTTGCATTATGTGGGAGGTTATGGCAATTGTGACAAAAGCTATAGTTGATAATACAGAGCCTTCAAACTTCTCATCTCTTTGACAGATCTGCAATTGACTTAGAATCTTGGAGATTTCATATAATCTTTTAGAACGGATACACTCAATTAATATCTAGTGATATTATCTTTTGAATTTTATTTCGTTTTTTTTTTTTAATATTTCCAGAGTGGAACACAATCCATCATATATATATCGGCTAAGAGCAGATTATTTATTCAACAGATGACCTAGTGCTGCAGAGAAAAACTGCTCCGGTCAATTGAGTTCAAACCTGATCATTATCAAGTAAGTAGTTTTACAATTCTTTAGTGTGATCCTTTCATATATTGCCTGAGAGTTTAGTGAGGTCGCTCACCACTGATGACTCGAACTATTGCATAGAGGTCTCCGTGTTGATTTAGATGGCGAGTGATAAGGTCTTCCATCAGTTTCTATGTTTGAGCAGCCGCTCATGCACTCATTTTCATTGCTTAAACATACGTGCATACATACGTTTGGCCGCATCTATAGGATGGTGTGGCAACAGTAAAGGAAAGCAGGAAACATTCGTTTCTTGTACCCTTGCTCTATAGCTAGGGAGACAGAACTTAGGGACGTGACTGAGTTCCCTATAAGGCAAGTAAGCCCTCACAGACTGGTATAGACTCCACTGTGATTGATCCGTTCCTGTGTCTCTCATGCATTAATAAAGTTAATTAGTTCTCTAGTAGCTTGCTATGCAGAAAAGTGACCGCCTCTTTTAGTTGCAGTCCAATTTCTTGAGTTTAGATGCCGATGTTTGAGGAGGGACCCGCCAGAACAACAAAAGTCTTGGCTTTGACGAATATTTGGAATCTTGTCGTCACTTTCCTTTCAAATTTTTTTCGATTGAATTGTTTACATCAGCGTATAACTTTTTGTTTCGTTAATTTTTCCAAGCTATTAGCTGATCGTTTTCAAGCATAATAAAGGAAGTTATAAGTCCATCGTGAAGAAAGGGATATGGGAAAATTCATCACCCCATCATCTTTGATTGTTTGTCTACTCCTCTCTTACTCTGGTCATCGCACCAAAATTTAAGAGACCTGTGAATGATAGTGGTTCGATCTTACTGCCCTCAAGAAGTGCTTCGTGGTCAAAATTTTCACCCGGGATAGCCCTAAAGTGGCATAAAATGAGAAATCGGCCTATTATTATTTTTTTTTTCCAAATAATCTTTCACTGGAAGGAGCATCGGTACCATCTACGAGGGTCATAAAAGGTGAACTTGGCCTACTCTACAAGTCGCCAAAGATGGGAAATTCAGAGAGGGGGTTTTGTCCAAAAAAAGAGTAAACGGTGTAATGATTTAAAAACCTCGAGGAAGGTTTATGGAATTTTATTGGTTTGCAGCTGGAAATCTGTAATGGAGATGTTGAAAGGGAGAACAATCAAAGTCACTTTTTGCGATTCTTTACATGGTAGAGAACTGAGAGTTGTTATTTGAAAGATGGTTTTATAGTTGACTGTCTGGAAATATGTTATCCTGCATTTAGAGATCGTGCTCTATTAATATTCCGTACGGATTTCTAGCAAGACGACATGATACCCGAGGACCCTTTCTTAAATCAATGTTTGATGGTTGCATGATTTTCCCCTCGGCTAAACCAAAATCATTCCAACGCTTCACTCGAAGGATCGGAGTCCCCAACTTCCAAGGGTAACGTTGGTGATCTAGACTCATCGATACACGCAGTTAATAGTCAGATCTCACTTTGTTCACTAGCGAAGGTCGCTGGATGCGCCGCCCCACAGCCCAACTCAAACCTTCTCTCTCTAGGGTCCCGAGCCCTCATTTTCCATCAATGGGGTCTTTTCTTCTTTCTTTTTTGTTTGGCTTGTTTCTTTTCTTTTATATTAATATTTATTTATTTTGAATTAATGATGAGTTGATGTGGCTTTCCGTATATCAATATTTCCGTCCATATACACAACATGGACTGCATTGAAAAGAAAAAATGGGTAATATTAGAGTTAGTGGTATGTGGATACACAAATTTTTGAAGCCTAGGAACTTTATACGAATAGCCCTATTTTTTGTTTTCTTTTCTCTTTATGTTTCATTTTGTTATTGAATTGTGATATTTGGCATTTAAGATTCCAGAATGTGATTATCGACGTGTTAGGTTTGTCATCTTTTGTTGTTTCTTATGATTTCTATACGTTCTATGTATCCGATTTGTGCTTGCCTGAGATGGGTTGTACCTATTTTGTCTCCATCCACCCACCAATCAATAACAGTTTGATTATCTAGAAGACATGGTTGAAGGACTTTGATTTGCAGATAGCACAAGCTGTCATTAATAGATTGCTACCGCGTTGGTTTACGATTATACCAAAAAACTACTATAGCATCATATTCTTATTTAGAAAAATCACCTGTTATAATCTTCAACATATCGACATTTCTAATTAATTGTCGTACAAACAATTTTGTTTTCCATAATTTTAATAAAAGATGGCACACTATCTAATGACGAAGAACGTGAAACAGAGGCTACTAGTGATGAGCCCTACTAGTGATGAGCCAAAAGGAAATCAAATTGACGAAGAAAATGTGATAGAACTAGAGAAGAATTGGTATTTTAACTCGTATGTTGTTGAGGCAGGAGGGTATGAAAATCTTTGGTGAGAAAGATTGGAAAGGAAAGAAGTCGAGGCCTGGCTTTCTTTGATGGGAGGAACTATCATCACCAACCAGGACAAGGCAATTCAAAATGCAGTTGAGCGTGTGTCCCGCAATTCTAAGCATCGATGGTGGTTATGGCACATCATGAAACGAGATCGTAGAAAATTAGGTTGATATACTGACTTTTCAACTTGTCGAGATGACTTTACATACTATTGCCTATGATCCCAACCGTTGAAGAATCCAAAATAGCTTGGGGATGTATGTTTGAGCAATTGATCTTCGTGAAAATGAATGGTGTGCCTACTTATTTAATGAGCGACATTGTTGGGTTCCTATTTATGTGAAAGACGGTTTTTGGACGCGAATGTCTACCATGCAAATAAGTGAAAGTATGAACTCTTTCTTTGATGGGTACGTGACCGCCAATTGGGATAAGGTGGAAATGTAAAACTTAGAGGAATATAACTCTTTTAACCCTAGAACCCTCCTCTGAACACAACATGGCATTAATAAGCAATTTCAATATGTTTGCACGAACAACAAGTTCAGATAATTTGTTGAAAAGGAATACATGTTAGTTATTCAACTCTGACAAAAAAATTGAGGGTTCCATTTCCATTGATGACGTTCCTGATGAAATTGAACTTGGTGATGGAAAAAGGTTATGTTGATTACGAAGTTTACTTTAATGACGAGGAATAAGAAATGGACCGCAAGTGCTACTTTTTTGAATCCTGAATTCAACAATGGGCTTGCTTCTTTTTGGGGAGGAGGGGATGGTTTAAAGCTGGATTCAGTTAGGCAGAATCATTACAGACGAAAGAGAGATGGGACAAGCACCGGCTGCGGGATATAATCTCGTTCACTCGGATGTCAATGGCTTTGTAAGCTCTAAACTCTCATTCTATGACTAAGCCATCATTCAAATTTATGCATGATCTTGTCCATTCTTACCTCAGTGGAATTTTGGACCGAACAAAGCAGTCCAAGGGACTCTTTATCACCCTCCCTCTCTGCCTATCAATCATCAATGACTACATTGACCAGATAGATCGGTGCACGACATCGCTGTTTCAGCTGTAGGAAGTTGTCTTTCCATGTACAAGATTTTAGTTGCTTAAAACTGTTTGTTGTAAATTGAGACACTTCGCAGCGAAAACCATGTAAAGTACTGTGTCTAAATAATGTTAAAGCAAAGCAGGACGCTATAGAGCTTTAAGATAACGTGGTACAAAAACAGGCGAGCAACCTGCTATAAGCTCCTAGTCCAAAAAAAAAAAAACCTGCTATAAGCTCAAAACCTTTCATCACAAAGAAGCCTCCAGTTACGACACAAGACTACTGCACCTATCCCATGCAATCTCTTTAGTAACAACAGAGGAATCGACTAGATCGCAATATAAAAACTAACAACTTTATTGGTTCGAGAAGAAAAACGAACAGATGCTAATGAATACCTACCAATAGGGTGAGATTATAAATAAACTTGCCTCCCAAACAAAATATGAACGGTTCTCATCCATAACAATCAACAAGACCCAACGACAGCACGTCGGTTTTGTTGCAGCATTACACTGATGAACAGCAGCGATCCTCTCAGAAAATTTTACACGAAATGGTGTCACAATGGAATAAAATTATCCATCTAAATTGACCAGGACATCTCATATAATAGAAAAACACTAAAACTAATTTCAGAAAACTAGAAGTCAAACAATTAAGTCTGCGAATTATACAATGGATTCAGTTAACAAAATCAGAAACACCCAATCGACGTTACAGAGGGGTTTTTCTTCAGATGAAAGAGAGAAGGGACAAGCATTGGCGGCAGGAGATAATCTTGTTCCCACAGTTGAACTGGCTTTGGAAGCTCTAAACTCTCGCTCTACGGCTAAGCCATCAGTCGAAGTCATGGATGATTTTGCTCATTCTTAACTAGTGGAATTTTGGACTGAAAAAGTAGTCCAAGGGACTCTGTCAGCCCTGCCCTCTGCCTCGTGAATCATCAATCACTGGAGAGATTCATGTATAATATCCCCGATTCAGCTAAAGTTTATGGATCTGTGGGAAGTTGTCTTTCTGCTTCAAACTGTTGTTGAAACTTGAGAATTAACATGGACATGATAAGACACTCGAGAATTAAAATGGGATAGCAACCAGACTAGTCCAAAAATGAAAGCTTGCTGTGAAATCAGCAAATGATATGTAAATGACATGTAACTAAGTCTTTTGCACAGAACATGACATTTATCAAGGAGATCATGATCCGCTTGACAAGGAAGCATGAAAAAAAAGAAACACTTGCCATGAAGTCGCACTTGAGTTTAAATCAAATGAAGCTGGCATAATAATAAAAGTTCATACGTCAAACACCCCATAATGATCATAAGAAAGAAGTAGTTCCTTTCTAAAGACATGGCAATAATAATAAAAAGGAAGCAGTTCCCTCAGAAGTCGTGACCAAGCTATCTAAAAAAACTAGCCATCCTATTAAGATTTATCCGCCTAAAGAAGCTGTATTCCCTTGATCTTGATAAATTTGATTTATCAGAATCCTCCTCATAGAGTGAAGCTGGATTCACTGATTTCTTGTCTTCAAGCACAGCCTTCAAATCATCCTCCAGTTGCCCACATCTTATCATATATCCCAACTTTTGTAGGGTTCCACCAAATACTCTAACATTAAGGCGAAATCGTAAATATATCTCGTCAAATTGAGCAAAATCAACTCCTCCCTCCAACAATCCCCACAGCACATTTGGGGGGAGATATTGAATCCACATGTGATTCGAATCAAATGAACCGAGAGTTCCCGATAGCACATTCCGCCTTTCGCCATTAATGTGTGGCACAATGTCAAAAGATATTTCCTTTTTTCCATCTTCTACACCGAAAACAACACAAAGAGCCAATCCTATGAACTTGTCATACAAATCTTGTGAAGCCATGAAAGATATGGTACCGTCTTCAACAGGCACAAACTCCTTTAGCATCTCTCCTCCAGGGACAACATTTTGGTAATCCTTACGTCCAATTTGGGAATAGCGATAGTTCTGTTAAATGAGTAAATAGTTAGAAGAACCCAAGTTTGTAATTAAGTTTGAGTAGAAGAGCTTGATTTGAGCATATTCCTTGTAACTCAACCTAAGCTAGTGTTCTATAATAATTAGATGCATTGATCCTTGCTTACGTTATCTTACATATAGGGTGCATAATCACCCTAGATTAATTTGTTTATCTAACATTTTCAGTTTTTGCATTATAAAAACACACAAAGCACTAAACATAGACTCTGTGTTTCTCTGCCCCACACATAGACGCAACCGCACATAGAGAGAGCAGCCCTCCCCCGGGGGAGGGGGGAGGGGGGTGGGGGAAGGAGGGAGGGGGAAGGGTTGGCAAGAGAGAGGGGGAGAGAGATACCTGGATTGGGAAGCCAGTCACGTTGGATCCTTCGAGTATTAAACCACTTGAACTATTTTCCTCTCTACTTGTTTTATTATCTAGTAAATCTTCCATTTCACTTGAACTTTCTTCCACCGTGCTCTCTGATTATCTTCATGTCGAACCTCATACAGTAAAGCTGGATCCAGGGACTGATTATGTTGAAGAAAAATCTCCAAATCATTCTCTAATGGCTTGCATATTAATCGGAATCCACATTTTTCCACAATTACATTACCGGATGCTCTAATGGTTAACATGAAACAATTCCAACCATTTAGACCAATAGAGATATGGTTCCATAGTAGCCTTGGATCGTAACACTTAAACCACACATGATTGAAATAATGTAGGATAGACCTTCCCCCACCCCAGCTCCATCGACCATTAATGGCTGGGTACATCATCAACTTGCTAGCCTCTTTTCCACATTTTGGCCGGGATACGACACAAAAAGCTAATCCTAAGAATTTTTCAAACAAGTCCTTTGAAGCCATGAAAGAAATATGACCCTCATTATTAGGGAGCAACCATTCTGGCATCTCTTCTCCAGGCATATGAAGTTCTTGGTAACCATGAACTCGATGAAACATCTGTCATAATGCACACGGTTAGATAGTTTTTTTTTCAAAATTGGCACCTAAAAAGAGGAGTTTCAATAAGTTAAGTGGGTAGTCTTATAGTTTAGCCATAGTTAGCAATATCATTACAAAGATTTTTTGTACTTAATTGGTGGACACGAGATATGTATTGTTTAAGATTTTGTAACTAGATGAACATACATTGTTGAAGTTTTTCATTGGGCGTTCCTTGTAATGACACAGGGAGCTAGAGTTTTATAGATAGAGAGAATATCATTTACATTGCCTTATAGCCACCTCCACTACATATACACGCAGAATCACTTTCAAAATGTTTGCTTTTATTAATTAGCCCAGATTTTCGGCCTTTCACAGTATGCAAAACACAATGCAGCCAACATGTACGCGGTCTCATAACAATCAAAGAGAGAGGGAGAGTCTAACCTTAGCAGTCAACAAATTTGAATAGAAGCGTCGATGGAAGTCAATATGGTCAAAGTCATGTAGGTATGAGGGATTTTCACTTAGAGATTCGCAGCCAAGTGCCCATTGACGTTGAAATTGCCCTGGAATATCGAGGATCTCTTGTATTCTTTGACAATACGAAACAGGTAAATGGGGCAACTTATATTGTTGCTTGCATGTAGGAAGGTTATTAAAATTGTTTCTTTCCAAAGACAAATAATTTAATGAGGGAAAACAGGAAGGATTCTCCAAGAATTCTACTTCCGATAAATTGCATTCGCTAAGGTATAGCAACCGCAACTTAGGAAATCCCATTTTCATATGGGGATCACTCAAATCCTCCTCCCTCTTTGGAAACTTGACTAGTTTTGAGCAGCGACTAAGCATCAGGAATTCAAGATTTGGCAACCTGTAAATGCTAGACGGAAGGATTGCCAATTTCTTGCAATCACATAAATCCATTTCCACCAAAGAGATAAGATTTTCTATGGATGCAGGAAGTCCCTCAATTGAAGTCCCTTGTAAATTAAGTCCTTGCAAGCCTTTCATTTTATCCGAAAAATCAGGGAGTCTTTGCAAATTTGAGCAATTATTAAGATTGAGAAGTCGAAGATTCTTGGCCTGGAGCATATCAGGGAGATGATGGAGTTTTGAGCACTCACCTAAATTCAAAAATTGTAACTTGTTGTGATATGAAACTGATTCATGGGCACGCTCCAAATTTTTGCAACTATGGAAATCCAGTAGCTCGAGATTTGGAGTACAATCGAGGTCCGGCATACAAACCAGCGATTGGCATCCACTGAAGTTAATGAACTTCAGTTTTATGAAGTCCTGCAAGAACAAAGAAACCAATTTGGGTAGACATTCTGGATGGAAAAAAAAAAAAAAAACCTGAGATAAGTATTTAATACAAAATTTGGCTCTAATGAACAAGTAATTATCTCATTTGTCCGGAGGCAAATAAATGGTTCTTGTAGTTTTCCTAAACAAATTACATAGGGACGATTCCATTGTCCCATTGTGTAAAATTGGAACACCGTTCGGTGGTGGTAAAAGTTGACAAACATTGTCAATTGTCAAATTCCATTGCCAACAAAATTTTGATTGAAAACTTAATTAACAGTAATGCTTTGGTAAGTAATCAATACTTTTAAGTTACTACATAGTTTTAAATTACAAACTATTTCATTACGTAGCTTAACAATAAGTTAATGGTACTAACTTTTATAGAAAACTAGTGTGATGCCTGTACATTGCCTGGATACAACTATATTTATGATTCTAAATGTTGATATCAACGTGACTCTTTCGCAAGAGAGATAAAACATGTGTAGAAAATTATAACAAAATAAATATATACATCAATGAAATTCTTTCTACAGCTTAAATGGAATTAGCAGGTTTATCCTTTGATTAATAGAGAGGGTCAATATCATTAAAGACCCAAAACTAGTCCCTCATGACACATTTACGACTAATTTCCACCTCACAAAGATCTCAAACTGGTACCCCAGCCCAAATTGACCCTCCATTATTACAATGCATGTATGTCAACACATGTGGTCGATGGTTGCAAAATGGATTTGATGTAGATAATAACAAATTGGACGCAAAAAATTTATGTGTGATGATATTAAATCCAAACATAAAATAGTAAAACATTCTGGAAAAATTGAGTAAGACTTTGGTTTTTGACATATAATATCAATGAGTGCTACTCCTAATTCTTCGTGCCCCAAAGGACTCGTCCATCACTTGGATGCACTTGGGCGATAGCCTTTGCCCACCGTGCATGGCCTGAAAAAATGAGTAACACGTTGGTTTGGGTCTCCCTTAATGGAATCTGACCAAAGCCCAAAACATGTATCTTCTTCAATAGATTTTATGTGCAAAAGCCCCCATTAAAATGAAAAGCACTAATTGAGGAATTACAATGAATAATTTTCACCATTAGAAACTTTAGTATCTGTAAGTATTGTCTTCCTCATGCGTTCTAACCGGACAGACCGGTTGTCCATTTCTTTTGGTTTAGTATGACCCGCCTATGAATAAATCCGACGAGCCAAGATTCTCGGATGGATTTTCGTTTTTAAAGGGCACTTTTCTTTCTTAGGTCCAACAACATGTAATAGGCCGTGGGCTGTAGTTAGGATTAACTAACAGAAACGAGATGGACCGAAAGTGGGCCTCGGGATCATTGACTGGAAGGCCATGGAATGGCCGAAGTGATTGGGCCAAGAAAGTGGTCATGGTAGACTCATCCCCGGGATCAATAAAATTGGGCAATCAGTTTTTACCCAACATAAACCCCACAAGGAGTTTGGATGGATGATCCACTAAACATCCGGGGCCTTGCGATTATTTCTCAATTATGAATTCAATGATTTATTTGTAAAATATGAGCCAAATATGAATTTGATCTTTTCATTTATTAATGTTTGTTAAATGTAAGTCAAATATGAGATGGGTCAGATTCTTTTCAGACCTCATCATAAACAATCAAATTTAAGCCTATAATAATATACATATTTTTAAGTAGAATCTATATATACATAAAAATTATTTTTAAACATTTATTACCAAAATTTGCATTATTCGATTAGAGAATTATGCAATAGAATATAAAGTAATATCAATTATTACCAAAATATGTGTAACAATTAGACATGCAGAATAGAGATTTGCTCGTGAATGCCTTCTTGTACTTTAAATTAAAATTTTCAATTACTCTAACAATTACCAACATTTATTTTTAACGTTGTTAACTTGTTAAAGGTACTAACTCAAATAGGAAACTACCAACTTTGATTTTGGTGGTTTACCAACTTTTCACGAGTTAAATTACCATCATTAATTGGTTAAAGTTTTTTTTATTAACTCTTATAGGAAATTACCGACTTTTATTTGAGTTGCTACCTTTAATAATCTATCAATGTTTATTTGCCAGCTTACCAACTTGTTTAAGTTACAATCTCTTTAAGAAAATTACCAAATGTTAGATGAGTCCACTTGTTTTTGGAGTTAAAGTCGTTCCTATATTTCATGGACATTTATTTGTTGCAATTACCAAAGTATTAAAGTTAGTAACTCTTATACTAAATTTCCAACGGCTTCCAAAATTACCAACTAAACCAGTAATTTACCAATATTTATTTGCATAGCTAATTATAATTTCTTATATGAAACCGCCAACTGATATTTGAGTTATTTAATGACGTATATTTGATTATTTTGGAAGTTTCAATAATATAACAACGTCTGTGGCAACTTACCAACTAGCAAAGGTACTAATACCCGAGATTATCAACTCTTATTTCCGTTAGTTACCGGTGTCTATTTCATAACCATCCACTATTTTAATAGTTTACTTATTTTTGAGAGCTTACTAACATATTAACGTTGTTATTCTTACAGAATTACAAATTCTTTTGAAATTGGCTAACACCATTACACTAATTTACTATCATTTATTTGCAAAATTTAAGTTAGACACTCTTATTTGAGTCACTTACCAACTTTTATTTGATAGTTTCAAAGTATCAACTATTCTGTTAATATGCCCACATTAAAAATTAGTAAATGGACTCAAAAACATCGGCATTTTTTTTTTTTGTAAGAGTTCGTAATTTTAACATGATGAAAACATCGACAAATAAATATTGGTAATTTTTTTTTAAAAAAAAAGTGATTTCTAAACAATTAGATAAACGTTAGCAACTTAATCAAATAAGAGTTAATAACTAAAACAAAATGGTAACTTAACTTATGAAGAGTCGGTATATCACTCAAATTAATATTGGTAACTTGCTATAAGAGTTAGTAACTTTAATATGATGCTAATTTTAGCGGTTGAATATTGGTAAGTTCTTGAACCAATCGGTAATATTTATAAAGTCAAATAATAGTTGATATATAGACTCAATTACAAGTTGGCAATTTTCTTTAAAATTAGTAACTTTAATACGTTGGAAGCTACGCAAGTAATATTGATTATTTACAAAAATATTTGGTAATTGAAAATAATCAAATAATTGTCGGTACTTTCACAAAACTTTGGTAACTTCTAGCACGTTTATAAACTAGATATTTCTTGATTCTGCCATAAAACTATCGGCAACTTACTAATTACCCACCAAATAAGTTGCTGATCAAAATTTAGTTATCGATGATTTTGAAATTTACCTATGCTCTTAAGAAATTACTAGCCCCAAACAGTGTTGAGTTTTTTACGCACGAAACTCTAGAAATCTATGGTACATAGCGATGCAACTACTTCTTAAGAATTGGGAGTAAGTAATCAAAACTGAATGATGACTTTTCTCTGGAGGTTCTTTTTTGTACTTAATTATGAATAAAGCATTTTTATTTTTTGTAATTGTCGAACACGAGATGGATAACAACCTCTTGGGTTTAGCATGAAATAAAAGCCTTAGTCAAGCTCAGTCACATTGATAAAATCGTTAATTCTCTATGAATTAGTTAAATTATTTTGACATTCTAATATTTTATCTTGTACACCACTTGAAACTTAACAAGTAAATTAGATTTATCTATTACCATCCATAGAGTAATGAGTACGTGGCTTCTCAATTCTCTCATGGAAGGGGCCTTTAAAGATATTGGGACTATTACATATACGAAAATCCTACAAATCAAATAAAAAGTCTTCTCGTATAGCTTAAGCACATTCCACGTTCAAACATTAAATTGCATACGAAGAAGTATTTGTTTCAATTTTCAGCTCAAAGTCATGATGGTTTGAGCTCACTGTTGTTTTTTTAGTATATGTACGGAAAACTTCTGCTTTTCATTCCTGCACTTTCACTACCTATTTAATCAAGTACTTAGACTTTTATTTTTTCTAGTCAATTCCTTTTACTTACATAAATTTTCCAATCAAAACTCTCCCGTACCAAATCTAGCCAAACCTAGCTGATGTGGCCATTAGACTGATTCCACAATATAACATAGATTAAATATCGCACATACGTTAGCAGTCATAACATTAGCTTTGACAGAAGCTACACCAAAAAAATAAAAAAAGCAGGTTGTGGCAACTATCACCATTCACTATTTACAAGGGTGACCATATGGACAGTATTCAATTCACATCATACTCCGACATCCCCGACGACAACGTCAGTTGAATTTGACCAAATTTGATGCTAATGAAACTTGATTAAACAATTTGTGTAAATAAAATGACTCGATTAGAAAAATTAAAGCCACATGGACGTGATTAGGAAAGCAGTTAAAGTACAAGAATAAAAAATGAAATCTTTGCTATATATGTATTTCAAGTTGTTGGTTATAAGGTAGACTATTTACAAACGAAAGATTCTAGTCGCATTGGTTCTATGTACTAGATTGCTAGCCTACATTTGATGCTCTAATATGTATATGGAGTGTAGTAATTGTAGATGTTTTCCTAGGAAAATAACAAACATCATTTGATTTAAGACATACAGGAATAAGTCATGAAAAAAGGAATGCGCACCTTAAATTTCGGCAGTTCCTTGATCTTGCTATTCGGCATATCAAGTCTAACTAATCTCTTTCGACCATAGCCAAATTCTGGAATCAAGGCACAATTATGCAATTCCAAACACCTTAATTGACTAGGGAGACGGACAGGACCTTGGAAAGAATTACCCACATTATGCAGGATGAGCAACCTCAACTGTCTCATGTTTGTGAAAGCATTAGGACAAATGTATGTCTCTTCAAATTTTGGTAGCTTCAAAACTATGGCTTTTATTGCATCCGTTCCCTGTATATTTATTCGAATACACTTAGGTTACTTTGTAACTATAGTACAAAGTCAATGATAAGAATAGAATTTGAATTCTTATACACTAAAAGTCTTACCGCATCTCCTGATAGAACATCAAGAACATCATCATAAAGCCATAACCTACTGCGTTTGCCGGCATCATCACGACATTCTTCTTTAACAATTTCCATACCCATCCATTTTATCAGGTCATGCATTTGTAAGGTCCCGTTCTCTTCACTAATCAGGGAGAGCTCAATGAGATTGTGAACCCCAAAAGTCGTTTTAAAATCACAACTATCAAGAACTTCCCTAATGTACTTCGTCTTCTGTCCCTTGAAGTAACAGGCAATGTCGAGAAAAATCTCCTTTACATCATCCTCCAATCCATCATAACTTACCTTTAGCACATTGTTGATTTTTTTGTGAGGACTTTGGGCTAGTTTTTCCAAGGTACTTTCCCAATGATGTTCTCCTTTACCGCACAAGAAAGAACCCAACACCTCAAGTGCCAAAGGAAGGCCTTTGGCGTAATGTAAAACACTATTGACAAGATTGCTCCTTATTTTTATTTTTTGACTTCTTAGAAAAGCATGCTTTCTAAAAAGTTCAAGAGCTTCACCACATTTGAGGGTTGTAACTTTATACAACTTATCCGAATATACTCCATGAGAAGTTAGCAGACACTTGTTTCTTGTTGTGATAATTATCCTACTTCCTTTACCGAACCACTTGCAATCTCCAGCTAAAGCATTTAACTGGTCTTCATCATCCACACCATCAAGAATAATGAGAACTTTCTTATTGGAAAGTCTATCTTGAATCAATTGACTTCCTTCATCAACACTGAAGAATATTAATTCTTTTCGCAGTACTTCCGATAGCAATTTTTTCTGCAAATGAACCAAATCAGTGAAACTTTTGGAATTTTCACTAACACGGTCCAAGAAACTAGAACCTTGAAACTCTCTAAAAATAGCATTATAAATGGCTTTAGCAAGGGTTGTCTTGCCTATGCCTCCTTGTCCCCATAATCCTACCATAAGAATATCATCCTTGGACTGTAGATTTAGGATTGTTTGAAGCTCTTGTACTCGGGAATCTATCCCAACCGGATACTTGGCTACATTTAATGGCGTTCGATCTAGTTGAGTTGAGATGATCTGAACAATTTTTTGTATAAGCCCCGCTTCATATCTAAAAAGGTAAAATCATAGAAAGCTTTTAGAGTAATCCAAAGAAAGGAATAAGTATTCAAAGAGAATCGCCAAATAAGAAGTTAGTCCTCAATATATATGGAGATGAATGTCCGAATATGTTCAATTAGCATCTCACCTGAGTTTAAGCAGAACTAAAAGAATATTCTTCATGTTATTTTGAATGTCGTATGTTAATCTGTTTTGCATTTATCAATAATTCAATTTAATTATTGGATACATTAAATCATTGATAGGCATTGTTTTCATCTCTTTACAAAGTTCATTGAAATTGTCTAGTCTTTCTTTAATTGTCCAAATGCCAACCCATTTATCTGGTATATTCCTTTGCGAAGCAATATCTGTGATAAAAATAGCCGACGTGAAGTCTAAATTAGCATTTCTAATAAGGTAAATCCTAATTAAAATCAAGTACTTTATCCTTTGAGACAATTGTAGGCTCACTTCTGAAAGTGGAAAAATAAAGAGCCGTCTTTGGCTGTTTGGACAAACACGGCCTACTGTTGGTTCTAGTAGAAATCTGTCATATTATTACATTTTTGCTCTTTACTGCTTCAAGTATTTACAAAAATGCCATTAGGCCTGTATTTTCTTTAAAGAAAAAAATCCTAGCTTTTCATTCTTTCTAAGAAAATTAAATAAACATTTCTAATAAACAAAACAGGTTGATAGAATACCAGATTTATCTTCTCCTATGTATAATGGCTTACACAATGTAAACGACTATGTAGATACAAGGGAGAAAATCTCTTGCAAGAAAGGTATTTTTATTGGTCAATGAAAGGCATGATGTAATGGAAACAGAGACTAATTAAAAGAAGCCTGAGGCACGAGATTTAAATCAAGTCCTTCAAGTCCAAAAAATGTAGCAAGGAAAGGTAACACCATTCATTTTAGGTCCCGTAAAAAGAGCAGCTAACCTTAATGGTAATGATACTAGTAAGTTAGCCCAACATCTTTCGGCAATCTTTAGGGTTGGCTGAAAAATCTCCGATACTATTGATGATGGAATATTTATTGAAATTTTAACAGCGAAATGGACTTTATATAAGCCCGATTATCCACATAGAACAAACCGTAGTTTGTTTAATGAATAATCCATTAAGGCCTGTTATTAGTTCTTGGTGCTCTTCTTAATCTTGATACCGGAAAACATGTGTTTGAAAGGATAGATAAATGGGTCACAGCCATTGGTATGATGACAAATGCAGAAGGATATAGTGCAACACTATGTATGAAGTATGTGAAGCCACTCTTGTCGGTAACGCTCAGAAGTCTAGGAAATTCTTATTATCTCAAACAGATTTAAGGTATAAACTAGACAAGAGTTTATTGTAAGGGACTATAAGCCATCGTAACAGATGTCTTGCATAGATAATTCTGTGGTTTATTGCTTTCTATGGAAATAATGGAGATAGTAGCCTTTAAATGCTCTAATGAAATTATAGACTTTTGATATGTGCTATTTTGACGCTGTGAATTTCAACAATCTCAAAGACTTTCTTTGACAAACTTCCGGAGCCATGGCCAGAGGTCACAAAGAAGGCTTACGACTTGCTCCTTTGAGAAAAAAGAGGTAGTAGAAGGTCCGGGTGGGTGAATCCAAGCAAAAAAGTATACGATGAGGAGAGTGAGTACTGACCCCTAAACGAAGGAAGCAACTAAATAGTTTCCTTATTTACACAAGAGTTGTTGCTCTCACATTGAATATGTGCTGGGTAGAATGGCTGTAACATCCATCGAGAAGCCAAAAGTGCAAGACACTTTCCTAAGGGATGAAAAGAAGAAAGTAAATTTGATATGAAAAAAGTGTACCAGGGGAAAACTAAGGCCTTATAAATCTGAAAGGTCATCCAGACTTACAAAGAATTGAGGCCTTTAATAGGAAACACAAAGGTTCTAACCTCGTTGTCCTCGGGGTAAACCCTGTTAAGTAGTTGTAACTTTTGTCCGATTTTGTGGATTGAAAGCCCACAAGCCTCATGATTGTCAATAAATATATCAACAGAAAGATAATATTTGTGTAGTATTTATCGAAGATGTCACTCTTCATGACGAACCTGCTTATAAACCTATAGATGAGCAGGAACTAGAAAATTTAGACTTTGAGGTTTAATGTCTCTATAAAGTTTTCTCAGAATATGAGACCGACGAAGAACATTCAACGTAGTGTAGTGAACAGTTATCAGCGACGAACGCATGTGATGATATAGTGCCCTTAAAGTCAACATCTTAGTTATTAGAAGAAACTTTCCGATAAGATTATCCGTCGGGATAAACTTTGGAGCAAAAATAGCTCGAAGTAGATGTTAGTGCTGTTTATTGATTATTAAGATTTAACTTTAAATAGGCCATAGATTTCTCACCATCGACGTCAATGGCATAGGTGTCGTATAGGGAACTTCAAACCTTAGATGTACCTATGCTTAGGGGTGTCAACAGTTCGGTTTGGTTCAGTCTTTTTGAAAAACCGAACTGAACCGAACCGAACCATTAGGAAAAACTTCCGAACTAATCGGAATGAGACCCGAACCAAATACGAACCAAATCGAAATTTGGGTTTGGTTTTTCGATTTTTGGTTTCCAGCTTTCAGTTTTCAGTTTTTGCATTTTTTTTTTCATTTTTTTATCTATTGTATTTTTTTTTTCCTTTTCAAGAAATAAACTCTTATTGGTTTGTTGGTTCGGTTCGGTTCGATTAATTGATAAAAAAAAATTTGGTTTTAAATGAAAACCGAACCGAAAAAGCTGAATTTTTTGGTTATGTTCGGTTCGGTTTTTGGTTTGATTTTTGACACCCCTACCTATGCTAAATCTCCAAAAAATTAGAGAGACAAGAGAAAGAACAAGAGGCATATGTCGTTATATACATATATAGGGTTGATCAGAATAGGATAAGTCCCGTCATTTCATCTTCCTGTCACCAATTTTGTGATTGCAACTGTATTGGATCAAAGATGTGCGGGTTTTAGAGATTAATTGATATCATGAATTCTAGCCAAGCTCGCACATGGGCTAGTCTACTTCCAAGCCCATCCAAATTATTTGATGGCTCTAAATGATATTTGTTTGGGGAATTCATGAACATTGAGGATTGATTCTTTAAACATGGATAGGATGAACCCGCAGGTCAAATGTTTGGTGTATCACACTGGGATGATTTATAGATTCATTAATACCACAAATCCTAGAGGAAAGAAATTATATAGCAAATTTGTTTGAAGAAGTTCACACGATTATAGACAATTTTGTAGGTAAAAAATTAATCCCCTAGAATTATAGGGAAAAGTGTTAAAAAAGTCATAAACATTTTACATTTGTGCCAATTTAATCCTAAACTTTTTTTTGTGCCAACTTAATCCTAAACATTTTTATTAGGTGCCAATTCAATCCTTTTCGGCTAATTGTAGCTAGATTTTGCTAATTGGGTGCCGGGCGGCTGATGTGGCATAATCGGCGACGTAGATAATTTTTTAATAATATTTTAATATTTTTGAATATTTTAATTTTCTTTTTTTTTTTTTCCTTCTCCCTCTCCTTCCTCTTGCCGGTCGCGGACCTCGGTGACCATCCAAAGGTGACGGTCGGCAAGGGCGGCCTCATGATGGGCGGCAAGGCTCGCCTATGGTTGGTGAGGCTCAACCCTTGCCAGCCCAACGTGAGGCCACCCTCACGGCCCAAGCGGCCTCGAGTTGGCCTCACATCGGGCTGGCGAGGTCAAGCCTCACTGAGCGCCGAGCTCAAACCTTGCCAAATCCAACGAGGGCAAGCCTTCTCGCCCAAGCCACGAGGGCAGCCTCACGCCAGGCTAGCGAGGTTCAACCTTCGCCAATGAGGCGAGGGATGGAGGAAGGAGGAGGAGAAAGAAAAATAAAAAAATTCAGAAATATTAAAATATTATTAAAAATTATCTATGTCAGCACCGATCGTGCCACATCAAATGACCAGTGCCTAATAAACAAAATCGGGCTACAATTAGCCGAAAAGGATTGAATTTGCACTTAGTAAAAAGGTTTAGGACTAAATTGGCACTAAAAAAGGTTTATGACTAAATTGGCACAAATGAAAAAGGTTTGGGACTTTTTTTAACACTTTTCCCTAGAATTACGCGGCCTAGGAGTTCGACTATGGTGGAACCTATTGGAGCATCTAGAGAGATTAATGCGTCTCAGGTCCAATAGAGGGGAGCAAAAATAACCTTATGTTTGGAACACTGTCGACACCCTCTTCGCTAGGAAATTAAGGACTATTGAACCTCTTACTATAACACAGGATACAGTACAACAAATCAATCGGGAAGAGGTTGCATCTCAAAGATCTGTAAACTTAAGAACTTTAGAAGAAGGAGCATAGGATACAGACAAATTAATATGCCTATATATGAAGAAGAGGATGCATAATCAAGAGAGAACAATGTTGTAATGGTAATGCACTCCGAAGGAGAAAAGATCCTCATCCCAAGACATACATGAAGTTTTCCGAGCTTTAGGAATACAGCGGGGCAATGGTCCATAGCCATGGACAAATTTTGGGATATGATCGAACCCTCCCAAATGGCACATCAAGGAAGCTGGGTTAAGCACTTACGTGGTTGTGATGTTTAAATTTCCTGGGTGTTATCCATATTCATTAGAGACACTGGAGCTTGTACTAATTGTGCAAGACCTAATGCATCACCAGATGAATGGTGGAGACCATTAACAAAGCCTATTGCATTGAGAATGGCAGGTGGGAATCAATGTTTTTTTCAAACGGATCTTTCCTTTCCCGACGCTGGATGAGGATGTCATTCTTGGTAATGCATTCTTAATGGGACAAAACGAAAATTGGTCTTTTGTGCAAGACAGCACCACGATTACTATAGCAGGTGTGACTACAACATCCTTGGTTAAAACACAAATTTGAGGTTTATCCTGTGAAACAATTAGAGTTTTGTGGAGACTGTCCATGTGACCAAGCATTTAGAGTGTGAGCTCAGCGTGGCAAATAATGGGAGCATAAGCTATTTGGATGCGAAAAATCTTCATCTCTAAATGATTCCTCCTAGTATCAAAATTTGTTCTGCCTAGAACAAGGAAAAATTTGGAGTATCTAACTACCAGGAACGAAATGGAATAAGTTCCTGCTAAAACTGAAAAGTAACTTTCGTGACGATCGACAATGAGTCTTTTTTCCTTTTATCTTTTTTGGTGTGTGTAAAATGTAAGTCAAACTGTGGAGTCTTAATGGTGTAAAAGCCAGATTAGAGCTAAAAGATCCAATTACCATCATTCGAGCAAAACCTGTGAGATGGTAGAGGTATTTGAAAAACAAATTCCTGATCTGTTCTCGAAAGGTTTTATTAGAGATGGTTTAAGTCCGCATTCTACCCTAACCTTCATGGTCATTAACCATGCAGAGCAGGTACCAATTTCAACGTGACTTGTTACAGACTATCTTCAGCTTAGCAAACCAATAAAGATAATGACTATAAGATAGCTGCAGCAGGAGATCTCATAGACAGAATGCCCTAGGCAATTTTCAGCGGGAAATGGATGATGCCTTCAATTATCTACACAAGTTTTGTGTTGTGTATATACACGATGTAGTGGTCTTTAGCAAAAGCGAAGAGATGCAAATGAATCACTTATAACCACTGACAAATATCTTTAAGAAAGAAGACATGATCGTATGTAAAAGAAGGTAAAATGGATAAAGGAAAAAATTAATTGCTTGCGTATGGGGCTAGTATTGCAAACCTAAATTTGCGAGATACAATAAACTTTCCTGACAAAGTAGAAGGTAAAAAGTCCAGAGGTACTGTAGATCTGCTAACTAGGCCAGACAATTTTAAAATATCTTAGTAGGCTACCCAAGAAAGCTCCAAGTAATACATCTCCATTTTGGGATGATGAAGACACTCAAGCAGTAGGTTAAAGAAAAGGTAAAGCATCTGCCACCATATTATCACCTTCTGATGCATCAAATGAATACTAAGGAGAAGTACAAAAAACTAAATGAAGAAAATCGGTAATACTTCTATCAATGTTGGTCTGCCACATTTAATTGGTCTAAACTCGATTGTTTGACACATAAAAAGGATGTACTTGCCACGAAAAATTGTATATTTCTTTTTTACATATTCCTTACCCCAAAAAGGTTTGTAATGAGAACCAACTCTGAATATGTCGAAAGATTCTTGTATCTGAATCTGAAAGAAGCTCAGGAAACTAGGCTTCTCATTATACAAGAATGGTATAGTTATTACAACTTTGACATAGAATATATTCCTCCAGATAAAAAAGTTAGCTGCTTCTCTCTCTCTCTCTCTCTCTCTCTCGTAAATTGTCTTGCTGTGCAAAAAAATCCTACAGTAGCAAGAAAAAATTTTCGGGTATGCAAGCAAGAGGGGCATCCAAGGAAGAAGTGCTCAAAGAGACAGAAGGAGAATGAGAGTAACAGCTATGCTTCTATTAGAACGAACGCAAATATTAGTTGGCCATGCAAAAGACAGAGTTATTTTTTCTCATTTTAGAATTATAGAGGAATGGAAAAAAGCCTTAATATCATCCGTTCAATGAATGTGGGGAATGAATACTGTGAGAGACTTGCCAAGAGAATGAACTGGTTGGTTGAAAAGACAGTCGAAGTTCACAAGCCTTTTTTGATCAAGTCTCAAAATAATTAAAGGAGATATCCTTGAAGATTAAAATCAGGTAGAAGATGATATGTTTGGCAAACAAACGCACACACCAAGAATAATCTGATTCAGAAATGGTTATGTGTTTTTAGGTGAACTATCTGGCATATATGGCTTCAATAAAGTTATGGGAGCAAGATCTTGACAATGAAGCTCTTGGAAAGTTTGTACCGGATGGCTATAAAATAATCACGAGGAAAATATTCCTGAGAATCATAATCCTATTCCTGAAGATTTTGACATTGAATCTGGTGATAAAAACCTCGAAAATAAAAAATTTGAATATGTCAAGTTTGATATCTACATATTGATTCCATCAATCACGGCCTTCATGGGAAGGGTACTAAAATCTATGCAGAGTTGCTAGTTAGACTTGAGAAAGAGATTTCCAGCAACTTCAATGGTTCATAAAAGATCCTGCTTCACACATAAAGATTCTAGAAGTTGAGTTAAAATTTTACAAAAAAATTAGAGAAGAGTTCCTTGAATAATGGAAAGTTGCGTATTCTCTAAAGCTCTACTACCTGGAGATTTGACGTTAATAAATAAATATAATAGGCTCAAAAAGACAATTTTCTTTAGAGGAACTCTCTGCTCTAAATCCTTATCTCCACTGGGAAGGACAAGGATGACTAAGCTAGAAACTTCACACAAGCGTCGCAGAAACTCGACTCCTGCTTGTAGAAGCAGGGTTTGCAGACTCGATCAACATTGACAGAGGCTATCTACACCTTGTTAGTAAAGTTAAACCATTGGTGCTACATGCTTGAAGCTGCTTAGGATATGATCCTAGATTTTCTACAGTGATTGTTACCAGCACGATGAATGGAACCGGCTGATGAAAGGAAATAGATCATGTCTAACAGATCTGGGAAATTCAACAACTTGCAGAACCAAACAAAACCAAGAGAAACATAAAAATGCGGTGAGACATTAATTTTATCACTAAAGCCACTGAAATCGAATTCTTTAAAGCCATCCTAGAGCATGCAATAGGCAACAAACAAAAGTATTATCTGCGAGGTGATGGAAGAATTTTCATCATCATCCTCAAGGGCTATATGAGCTTTAAATAAAAAGAAGTCCGAGAGAGAAAATGAGAGAAAGTAATCGATCTGCCCCCTAAGTTTATGGCTTAGAGGACAGCTTATCTTTCAGGGCTGATGTTTTTGAAGTCTGGACGATCTCCCAAACCCAAGATCAGCGACTTGAAGAGAAAAGGGAACGAAATAATCACGCCCAATTTAGAAGAAAAGACCCAGTGCCAGCCTTCAGATGAGTGATTACTATGTCAGCACTCAGCAGTACAAGACGTCAAAAACTAATTTTCTCAGAAGAAGAGAAAATGCATGGATTTGAAAGGATAATCCCCATGGGTTAGACGGGGTATAATGTCTTATATGTACAGGCGTAGGCAGCTCACTTTTGTTATTGTCCGCTTGTAAATGTTGACGTGAGCTGGCAACATCCCACAGGCACCAGCTTTTGTATGTATATAGCTGATCCCTCTTCAGTTGAAAGGGAAGGCGAAATCAGTAGAGAAAGCTTTCTCTACGATTCTTACTCTCTAAGGGCGCAAATGATAACCATTCCAGCTAGAAATTGATTCATGGAAGAGAAATAGATTTTTCTATTTCTATTTTTATATGAGTTTCTGAGTAAAAATACCCACTTAATAACGACACAAAATTTCTACTCCAAAAATAGAAATTCGTTTGATAATGACATAAAATTTATTTCTTTCGGACAGTGGTGGACCGGCGGCCAACGGCCGGCGGCGGAAACACAAGTTTGTCATGCACCCCCTAAGTGATTTTAGTCTGGGTTTTTGTCCGTGAGAGAGTGATAGCTCAAAACCTCTATAAGAAGCCGAGGCATGCCAGCAGTACAAAAGACCGTCCAACTAAGAGTAACGGGGGTGGAACACGGGAGCCCAAACTTCCCGCCCGAATTGGAAAGCCGAAGTCCACGAAAATATACTTCTATAGATTTTTACGTTAATCTTTTCCTTAAGAGGATATAGTCTGTGATCTAGAACTACAGAATCCTTAAAATTAATCTAAACATGAAGGTGCCACTCGCATGAGTCTCTCATGAGTGATAGCCTAATCTAGATTGCTAAGTGTAACCTAATACCATATGAAGTTAGATCATGAAATGATCAGTATTTCCAATTAGGAGTAGCTTATCTATGGTTTAGACGTATTATTCATGTAATTATATATAGACTAATACCATGGTTTATAATGACAATAACTTGCATTATCTATGTCATTGATTTAATGACTTATAATTCTCATACTTTAAACCAAATGGATATATGTTTGATCATGAATCGCATTTGATAATATATGCTAGTTAAAATGTTTATTTCAAGATATTTTATTTTTGTGTTATTTTTTCGAATTTCAAATTATTAGAATTTAAACTTTCAAATTAAATCGATAACTTTACCATCATGATTTTTTGTAAACAAACATATATTTGTTAAAAATGTATTTCAAGATAAAGGACAAATCACTAAAATGAAATTGACCAAATACGGGTTGTATGACACAACTATGCCATGTGGCAATGATAGAGCAATGTTACCTCCATGTTGCTTAGCATAGAAGGAAACTTTCTAATAAGGTAAAAATAACCGATGTGAAGTATAAATCAGCATTTCTAATAAGGTAAATCCTAATTAAAATCAAGTACTCTGTCCTTTGAGACAATTTTAGGCCCACTTCTGAAAGTGGAAAAATAAAGATCCGTTCTTCGGCTGTATGGACAAGCACGGCCTACCGTTGGTTCCTGTAGAGATCTGCTATGTTATTACCTTTTTGCTCTTTACTACTTCAAGTATTTACAAAAATGCCATTAGGCCTGTATTTTCTTTAAAGAAAAGAAATCATACCTTTTCATTCTTTCTTCTTAAAAAATATAAATAAACATTTCTAATAAATAAAACAGACTGATAGAATACTAAATTTATGTTCTCCTATGCATACTGGCTTACATAATGAAAATGACTACGTAAATACAAGGGAGAAATGCTATTGCAAGAGAGGTGTCTTTATTGGTCAATGAAAGGCTTGATGTAATTGAAACAGAGACTAATTAAAAGAAGCCTGAGGGACAAGATTCAAATCAAGTCCTTCAAGTCCAAAAAATGTAGCAAGAAAAGGTAACACCATTCATTTTAGGTCCCGTAAAAAGAGAAGCTAACCTTAATGGTAATGATACTAGTAAGTTAGCCCAACATCTTCGGCAATCTTTAGGATTGGCTGAAGAAGGTCCAATACTATTGATTAAAGAATATTTGATGAGCATTTAACAGCGAAAAAGTACTTTATATAAGCCCAATTATCCACATATAGCAATATCATAGTTTGTTCAATGGATTATCCATTAAGGCCTGTTGTTAGTTGTAGATGCTTTTCTTAATCTTGATATTGAAAACATGCGTTTGAAAGGATGGATGAATAACCACTGGGGATTTGCCCGAGTGGCCATCCTTCCATCTTGGAAGGGGGAGATTGGGGGTTCAAATCCTCACTTTCTCAGGGGGGATTGGGGTGGGGACGATTTCATTTCAGAGTGGGTTTCGACCCCACGCCCGGAAGGAGTAAGAGGCAAAAGTCGAGAGTGGGTGTTAGAGTAGGATTAATGTAGGACCGACCAAAAAAAAAAAAAAAAAGATGGATGAATGGAACACAATCATTCGTATGATTACAAATGCAAGAGGATATAGTCCAAATACTACATATGAAGTTTGGGAAGCCACGCTTGTCGGTAACGCTTAGAAATTTGGGAATTTCTTATTATCTCAAACAGACTTAAGGTATAAAATAGACAAGCTTACTGTAGATGGAATATAAGCCATCGTAACAGATGTCTTAAAAAGAGAATTCTCTGATTTATCGCTTTCTACAGAAATAGTAGAGAGAGTAGCCTTTAAATGCTCTAATGAAATTACAGACTTTTGATACGTACTATTTTGACGCTGTGAATTTCATTAATCTCAAAGACTTTCTTTGACAAACTTCTGAAGCCATGGCCAGAGGTCACAAAGAAGGCTTACGACTTGCTCCTTCAAGAAAAAGAGGTAGTAGAAGGTCCGGGTGGGTGAATCCAGGCAAAAATGTATACGATGAGGAGACTGAGTACTGAACTCTAAACAAAGGAAGCAAAAATAAGAGTTGTTGCTCTCAGATTGAATATGTGCTGGGTAGATATGTCTGTAACATCCATCGAGAAACCAAAAGTGCAAGACACTTTCCTAAAGGATCAAAAAGAAGAAAGTTAATTTGATTGAAAAGAATAACTTGTATTATATGTGTCATTCAATGACTGATATTTCTCGTACTTTAACTTTACACCAAATGGATATTTGTTTGGTCATGAATTACATTTAATAATATATGCTAGTTAAAAAGTTTATTTCAAGATATTTTATTTTTATGTTAATTTTTTGAATTACAAATTATTGGAATCTAAACTTTCAAATTAAGTTGATTACTTTATTATCATGATTTTTTGTAAACAAGTGTATATTTGTTATAATGTATTTTAAGATAAAGGACAAAGCACTAAAATGAAAAAATTGGCTAAATATGGGTCATATGGCAAAACTATGTCATGTGGTAATGACAGAGCAAAGTTACCTCTCACGTTGGCGAGCATAGAAGAATCTCTTAAGCCCAGCTTAAATTATATATAGTAGAAATAGGATATAGAGACCTGTATACGTGGGTTTGATGTATTATGATAGTTTTTGATATTGAAGAAACTTATTATATTTGAATGTTGTGCAGCTTTTCTTCTAACAAATATCTCAATTTGTGAATTCAAAGTTTTAGGATTTTTGAATTTTCTAATATATTTTCTAGAATTTTATTTTGTTAAATTTACTTAAAAAATTAAAAAATGCCTAGGCTCAAAACTCTAACCCAAATTTCCCCGGGGGCCCCGGCGGGGGGGCATTTGCTACTGCCCCGTGGCCGCCGTCATCGCGTTGCCCCCGCTGTCATGTCCCCTGCCACCGTATGTGCTCGTCACCATCGCCTGTCCTAGCGCAGTTGCTGCGCCCTCTTTCTGCGTTCTTATTCCTCTGTCACGGAAGACAGGAAAGTCTCAGGCGACCACTGGGACCGCTAATCTGGGCTCGGTCGCTAGCCTAACGCCGCTAGACACACAGAGACGGGGACGGGCTGAGGTGATGCGGCTGGGGTGGCGTTGGGACGTGACCAATCGGACGACGGCGCGTCGAGAATCCGCAGAGGCTCGGAGAGGACGAGCGGCTCGCCCATGGTACTCTGTTTCGTGTTCTGTGCAAGTGCTTTCTGTGCTGTGCGTGTCTAATGCGAGAGAGAGAGAGAGAGAGAGAGAGAGAGAGGAGGAGGCAAATGAGAGAGAGAGACGGGGTAGGTTTCTCCGGATTTTATAGGATCCCGCACCTTAAAGTAGATCAAGTATCAAAAGAATTACAATAATTGAAGCAGTAGAAGTATTTTCACGTACCCGTCGGCAAAAGGCAATCCAGACAAGCTACCAGCGTCAAGAAGAGCTTTCTTCCATCGTTTTACTTTCTCTGAATTCTTCCCAAACTTGACTTCATGCTTGGCCATAGCTTCTCCATAACCCTGTTTCTGTCCTCTCACTTCTTTAGGTTCCACTTTGTAAAACACCGGAAAAACCCTGAGGCCTATTTGCTCCTTGCACTCCATGATTTTTGCCACCTCCTCCAAGCACCACCGCGATGAGGCATAGTCCTTTGAGAAAACAACAATCGCAATTTGCGATTCCTCAATCGCCTCCATAAGTGAGGATGATATTTGCTCGCCTCTTTCCAGATCTTCACTGTCCATATAAGTCTTTATTCCAATTTGAACAAGAGCCGTGTAAAGATGACCAAGGAAATTGTTGCGGACGTCTGTGCCTCTGAAACTTAAAAAGACATCGTACCTCCTTCTGCGCTTGGAAGAAAAAGAAGAAGCTATTATAATAAGGAAACGGAAACGGTTAACAATAAGCATTGAGTTGCCTAAAATTGAGTACTTTGTGAGCGGTGATTTGTTCACCATTTGATCTTCTCTATATATGTTGATTCCCGGGTGTATGACTTCCTTTTTGTGTGGGTCAATAAGAATATTTTAATAAAAGTGTTCAAGGATGAGCCGACGCATTAGCATGGGAGTGCTTTTTATGCACATTAAAGTTTTCTTCATGGAAGGTCACATTTGTCACATTAGTTAGAAGTGCCTTCACCACATATCTTTGGTTAATGTTGAATTTATTGCTAAAACTGAATTGTTATTGACTATTCAACATAAGATAAATTTCTATGACCATAGTATCATACTATCCTAATTAAAGGCCAATTTTCTGATTGAATTATTTGACTTCGGAGGAAATGGCTTCTATTTTTTCAGTCCTTCAGTTTTCTCTGTCTTAAATGGATAATGAAGTGTTGATCACATTAAAAAGATACTTCGGTGTGGTATATGGTAAATTTGTGAGTGACGATTGATGCACTTCTAGATTAGTCGACCGGATTCTAATCAATGAATTTCTTGTCATTATAAAATGAAAAAGGTGCCATGAGATCTGTGGTGCACCATTTGTACCGATCTTTTTTGAATGTGAAGTGAAAGTGGTCCAAGAATGGTATTAAACTATGTGTTATACTCCAGAGATGATTGCCAAAGCAACTTGGACTTTTAATTTGGACCGAATTGTACACCCCAACTCTATATAATAAAGCCCTTATGCCCCGTGTCTTGAAGTCTAACTACAAGATAGGCAATACATTACTTACAAGTTATGATTTTTCTTTTAAAAAAAAAAAAAATTATCGGGATCAAGCTCCAAAATTAGTGAGACATAAAATTTATAGTTCAGGTTGCAAATAGAAACTTCAATTGCTAGAGCACGGAAGTCATTCCATCATTACACAAAGAAGTAAAATTAGAGACAACATGAAGGTGGGGGCGTAACTCTTCACACAGTCATAACCAAGAACATGATGTCGTAAAATGTCATTTTATATGACTTTTACCGAGTCGAACGTCCATTTGCTAGTGTTTAAAGAATTGTAAATTTCACTGCCATTTTCTAGTGGGTGGAACGGCGGATCTTGGCCGAAATCTTCTCATCTCAATATAACAACCGTCGTTTATATGGTATGGTAAAACATTGTACCTTAAAAGTCTCTTTTTTTTTTTTTTTTTTTTTTTTTTTTTTGGAGGGGGCGTTACATCTCTTTCCTTTCTTTTATATGTATATTATATGTATTATTCTCTATTTGATATCTTCACCAACATTCTTGTTTAGCAATTTTTCTTGGTGGATCCTCGGTCACTAAAAAAAAAAAACTTCAGCAAATTGAGTAACGTCTGAGCCAATCGTCAACCGACAATCATTGAAGCAAACTATACTCCCATTTTATTAACCAGGCTTTTAGATCCCACAAAAAAGGGTAATTTGTTTCATAAATTTGACCGTGTGTGGACGGATAAATCTCAACCTTTTTTAAGCTCCACATAGGCCAATTTCATCGTAGCGTTAACTTCGCAAATGAATAGACAGAATATTGCAATCAGCAAATTCATGTAGAATTAGCCTAAGAAGACATTGACGATCCGATCCATAACCCGCGAGTGCCACAGGAAACAATCGAAATTGCGCGATGAGCTATAACAATTTCATCCGATACTAAGAAGAAGGTCGCAGCATACCTGCTCTGAGAGACATCGTAGATCTGCCCCTTGTTGGCCATCAAGAGGGACTTCTCGGGGTCGGTGCCGTCGTACTGCTTGAGCTCGTCCTCGGAGGTCTCAACAAGCTGAACAGGAGGAGGGAGAGACTGCATCTGTTCCTGGTAGTTCCTCGGCCTCTGGTGGCGGTCGGATAATGACCCGAAGAGGCCGGACACGACATAGTAGACGGCGAGCCCAAGGGCAAGGATGGTGAAGAAAGTCGCCGGGGACAGGCCCGTGGAGGCGACGATGGATTCTTTGAGGGTCTCCCACAGTTGCAGAGCCATCGCCAAAGTGGTTTGGAAGAGAGAGAGAGAGAGAGAGAGAAGAATTCTAGTGTCGTCGATTCGGAGGCCACGGGTTTGGTCCGAAATTTTGTGCGCACGCAAAGACAGGCAAATGTTTTTATTTATGCAAATGGAATAACGCTTTGAAACTCGTTATTCCATTTCCATAGTGATCCTACTGATCTAAAATTACAACAGCTATTGACCTATTCAAAGTCTCTAACGCGTGGAGGAAGCTTCAAGGGCTATATGTACGTGTCAAAGTCTCTAACCGCCAAAGAAGAGTATTCTTGAAGAAGCCACAAGCTCATCAAGAAAAAGGGGCACACATTATAATAATATTATAGGAGCCAGTGAAGTCTTCAAGTAGCAGACAAGCAAGGTTCAACTTGCTAACCTGAACGCGAAGGAAAAGTTGCGGTTGACTTTCACATGGAAGTCGGCAACTCCCACACTGAAGACGGCAAAAATCAAGAGGAAAAATTCAGCTTTACTTCTCGTATGTTGAAGTCCAGGCGGTGCTGTAAGATGCTTATAAATATGGAGAGTTACGTTAGTTTATTTTGAGAGAGAGAGTTGAGAGAGTTTTAGTAGCTCATAGAGAAAAATAAAGACATAGTTTTAAGCTTAGCAAAGCTTGGGGAAAAGTATTAAAAAAGTCATAAACCTTTTGCATCTGTGCCAATTTAGTCCTAAACCTTTTTTTGGTGTCAATTAAGTCCTAAACATTTTTACGTTGTGCCAATTCAGTCCTTTCTAGCCAATTTTGGCTGGATTTTGCTAATGGACGCCTGGGTCGGCTAACGTGGCCTGATCGGCACTAACGTGGACAACTTTCAATAATATATATTTTCTTTTTTTTTTTTTTTCTTCTCCTCTTCTTCATCTAGCCGGTCGCCAGACCTTGGCAACTGGCCAAAGGCGATGGCTGACAAGATGGCGACGGCCAAGCGGGCGAGGCTCACCCTCGTTGGATCCGGCGAGGGTCAAGCCTCGCCTATGGCCGACGAGGGCGAGCCTCGCCAGCTCGGCGCAAGGAGATGGCCTTCAGCTAGCGCCGCACCGAGCTGGCGAGGCTCGCCCTCGTCCATCATGAGCAAGGCTCAACCCTCACCAGATCCGGCGAGGGCAAGCCTCATCGCCCAGCGCGAGGCCGCCCTCGCGGCCATTGGCGAGGTGGCCGGCGAGGTCGAGGTCGACCTCGCTGGCCGTCGCCTCTGGCTGGTCACCGAGGTCCCACAACCAGCTGGAGGAAGAAGAGGAGAAGAAAAAAATAAATTCAAAATATTAAAATATTATTAAAAATTGTCCACGTCAACGACGATCAGTCCACGTTAGCCGGCCAAGTATCCAGTCAGCAAAATCCGGCCAAAATTAATCGAAAATGACTAAATTGGCACAACGTAAAAATGTTTAGGACTTAACTAGCACCAAAAAAAGGTTTAAGACTAAATTGGCACAAATGCAAAAGATTTAGGACTTTTTAAACACTTTTCCTGCAAAGCTTGTGCGTACTCCATATTAAGCCTTTGCAAGACATTTTGAGTATTATATTCTCTTGGTGTGTTTGCACTCTCTCCTTATCAAATTCTTCAAAGCTCGTTTGTTCTTTTGGTTCCAACATATATATAAACTTGTGAAATAAGAGAGTGCTGGTATAGTCATTTTAAGAGGCGTATTTTCAGCGTAGAGTGAAGTAAGCTCTACTTGTAGAGTGAGCTATAATCCTTCAGTGTAGAGGCAACTTCCTTTGTAAATATAAATGTTGTTAAAGAATTCGAGGATTACCAAAGAGCTCATCACTTGAAGTAAGAAGTGAAAACCAAAGGAAGATAATTTGCTGGAGAGCTCTCATGTGAAGACAATTTCGTGCTAACTTCACTCTAAGGTAATTTGCCAGAGAGCATGGGAAATTGTAAAAATTGCTAATTAAATGTATTTGTCTCATTCTCAACCCAATTATGATGTATTTCATTCCAATATTTCATCTTCTATGGATGGCAACATATCTTGCGCATCGTTGATCTTAGCTTCTCGAGAATTTGTATAGTAGCAAAGAAATTGTTTAGATTTTGTGCTTTAAAAAAAAAAAAAAAAAACCTTATCGTGTCTTCAAAAGATGAGTCAAGAAATAGATTTTCAAAATGCATACCATATACAGTTTTGTTATTTTCTCATTAACTGATTTTGATATTTTTAAGTAGCCGTCTTTTGTTTAAGAATGGTATGAGGAAGTCATATGCATTTTTGCATTATTTTGTCGAGATGTGAATATGCCTGGCTAACTTAAGTTGCATTTATTTAAGTGCATTTACTTGTCAGATTTGAATTTTTATTTTTTTTATTCTATATGATTATCTTTCTTAAAAAAGATATGCAGAGAGGTTAATGGTCTGTGCTTTGCTTTGTAATACACATGATGCTGATATATATGGAAGATTCCGGCCAACGAGCTTGGTAAATACTAGTGTCGTTCGACATTCACACTAAAAACTTTTCCGAGGAAGCAACAGTTGCATAACTCTTTTTACCAGCCATTTCGACGAAGACAGCTTTGAAAGCCAATAAGCTGTGATTTCGACCGAATATTTTTATCCAATTCTTTGGGCGAGCTTTCCGAAAACGAGACCCAGTGCCGATGTCACTTCTTTGGCTGCGAAGAAATCAACACGGTCTATTTCCTTTGCAAGACTTAAATAAAATTTTACCATTTCATTAGAGAAATATCCTTCATGAAAATCGAGCAGAGGTTGCCCCCGAGCGCTAAACCAAGCCACTCGGGACAGTGACGGTCCTTCCATTTCAAAGCATTCATCGTCACCATTCACAATTTCATATCTTCTTGAGTTTCCAATAATGGATTAATGTAAATCAAACCATGCAAATATTTCCACTAAAAGTCTACTACACGTTATTTTCACATGAATAAAAAATTCACAACGATCCTCAAGAATTATAAAACTTGGTCTGTGTGGACCCTAATCTGATTTTGATGATTGAAAATTCATTCAAATAAGCTATTTATTCTTTGGGTATCATATTGCTGTAGCTAAGAATTTTTTTGCAGGTTGTTCGAAAAGGATAAGGCCATCCTTGCCCTAAAACAAAGGCCAACTAACCGACCAATTTAGCTCCAAACATCTAGCTCTTGCAATTTTGAATTTGGATTTGTTCACCCAATCCAGCAGGTCAGGTGTCCGGGCCATTTTTATCCAGACACCCAGAATTCTCAATAGTCGAATTTCGAGTGGTTTGATGTGTTAACAATGGTTAGTTGAGTTTGTTTTTCCTATAAAAAGAGGATAACTCACTATCCAGGGTAATAATGTACACTACCAATACCTACTATATGCTCAAAGTTAAATGAAAGAATGAATTCATATTAAATGTAAAAAGGACAATAAACAGCATGAGATAATCTGTTGTTTGATCTGTTAAACATCAAAAGACTTATGTTGATGAAGCTTCAAATCATGGGATGCCTTCCCCTTCAGATGTTTCATGGCCCACTGAAACTCCAAACACCAACTTTGTAATTGTCTCTGGATATGGAAGTCATCCCGTTCAAGAATTGAACTCTTGTCTCACTCAAATCTATACTAATTTCGCCGCTAGGGAGCCAAGATACTGCAGTGCCGAGAAAAACAACCAGATGTCACCGGCGAGCATCATGAGAAGCCCAATCTTGATCATGGAGTAAAAGAAGCTGATCAAGAACCCAACACCTACTCGCACCTCATTGCCTCACATGGTCCTTGATTACTTTTCTGCCCACTTTACTCTAATTTGGTCTTGACATCTCCGACATGCAAAATTGCTTTTCTTCAATCATTAATTTATTTTCTTTAATGTAAGATCGTGAGCTAATGAATCAATTATATGTTACTCACATTGACATTAAAAACCTCTTAAATGAGATGTGGTAAAAAATGGGAACCAAAATGTGACCCCTCATATTGTATGGGACACAAACACAAAGAACTCGATTCGTACCGGATGAAATTGAACATTGTAATACGTGCTTAGACTTTATGACATCATACTTCACGTGCATCAACTCTGTCCATTCATATATATTTATGCTTAGTTTCAGAAAAAAAGGAAGAAGTGAAAAGTAAAGAAAGATAAGGGTGCGTTTGGTAACACTTCGTTTAAAAAATTGTTCCAAAAGGAAAAAATAGAAAAAGTGTTTCTGTTCCGGAACAATTTTTGAACAAAAAACGCGTTTGGTAAACTTGTTCCGGGAATAAAAAATGAACAGAAACACGTTTGGTAAATTTGTATTCTTTTTTATTTCTTTTAATTTTTTAATATTTTTATTTTTATTTTCTTTTTTTTTCTTTTTTTTCTTTTTCTTTTTCTTTTTTTTTCTTCTTTTGGCCGGTCGCCGGCTCGACCATGGCCGGCGCCGCCGACGAGGGCCGCCGGCCTCGCCCAGCCACGGCGAGGCTCGCCGGCCCCGGCGAGGCCGAGCCTGCGTGGTTGGGCGAGGCTCGGCCTCGCCGGTGGCCGGGCGAGCTCGGGCTCGCCGGACCGGGCGAGCTCGAGCTCGCCCAGCCTTGCCCCGGGCTCGCCCAGCCACCGGCGGAGGCTCGGGCCTCGCCGGGCCATCGCCAGCGACGCCGGCTCGGGAGGTGGCCGCGAGGCCGAGCCTCGCCGGTGGCTGGCGAGCTCGGCCTCACCAGGGCCGGCGACGCCCGCGAGGTCGCCGGCCCTCGACGGCGTCGCCGGCCCTCTTTGGCGGTCGCTCGGCCATGGCCGAGGCCGGTGGACCGGCCAAAGAAAAAGAGAAGGAAAAGAAAAAAAGAGAAGAAAAAGAGAGGAGAGAGAAAATGTGTTTTTTTTTGTTCCGTAAAAACAAGAAACAAGTTTTTCTTGTTTCTTGTTTCTGTTCCAAAAGTGTTCCGGAACAAAAAATAGATTTGGAACAAAACGCAAACAAACGCGTTTCTGTTCTTTTTTTGTTCCTTGGAACAAAAAAACACAAAAATTGTTTAAAAACAAAAAAAAAGAACATTACCATGCAGGGCCTAATTCACTGGAGAGCTCAAACATAAAAACAAGTTCGTGTTAACTACACCCTGAGTTAATGATAGTTTTTGATGGCTTTTTCTTTTTCACCATGCTCGGAGACATCGTTCTTTGCTCTTACCGTTAGCTCATGAGTGTAGACCTTCTGCTGAATAACATAAATTTCTCCTACTGTCACTTGGCTCTCAATCCTATTTGTAAGGCTTTTTCATAGCACAAGATTTTTATTCGAGAAACTCAATTTGCCGATGGTGCTATGTTTGGGAAGTTTGAATTGCTATTTGTCCTAAGTCGACATTCTTTTGTGGAACAAAACTCATTTGATGGAATATAACATAACACATGGTTCGTACGGTATTTTTCTCATGCCTCGTGTGATGTGGTTCTTATGATCACTTCATTAGTCATTACCTATTGAGTCCCAGTTTGGTGGATCGTCTTCATAATAAGCATTTGAAATTGTGAAAATTGCTTATTAAAAGTGGATTTACCGTGTTTCTAATTGGTGGATCCTGTTCTAATCAGGATGTCAGTATTTATGTTTTCCACGTGTGCTCTAACTTGGGCTGCATCGATCCAAATGTGTTCACATGCCATATTTGAAAATCCTCCTCTCTCTTATACCACATGTGCTCTAACTTTGCCTGCATTGATCCATGTGCATTCATGCGCCATATTTGTCTATTACTTACAGATGACATGTATGGAAGATTCTAGCCATGAGCTTGATAATTTCCAGTAGTGTCCTTCAACATCAAGGCTTTCACTTTTTCTGGAGAAGTAAAAGTTGCATAACACTTTTGACCTGTGATTTTGATCGAAGCATCTTTGAAAGACTTACATGTTGCATTCACATGAAAGAAGTTTTCACAACTATCCAAAAAAATTATCGAACTATGTCTATGTTGACCCTAATTCAATTTTGATGATTATAAAGCTCACTCAAATATGCTACTTATAATTTAAAATTATACTTGTTGTTCTTGAGTATTTTTCTTTTAAGGATTTCGAACGGGTAAAAAAGACTGCCTTGCCCTAAAACACAATATTATAAAGTCTTTTAGTAATGGTATTGTGTTTGTGCCTAAAAGAGTTAATGATTTGTGTGTGAAACTTTACTGAAGATCGCATTTACCGCATTATTTAGACATATGATTGATACAAATATTTGTTTAATGTTGATTTATTGTTAACTGAATTATTAATGAATTTGACAAGTCAACGAAAGATAAATTCTATGACTATAATTTCGTACAATCCTGATTGGAGGCTAGATTTCTGATTGGTTAATTGATTGGCTTAGGGAAAAGAAAGCCTTTCAAAAGTGTAGGAAGCGGCGTTAGGTAAATATTTGTATCGATAACCCAATACAAACGTCGATGACAATCCGTGTTCCTCTGAGAAGCTAAAAGCCAAACAATTCAATCTAACATACGTCGTCATACATTGTTGCAATTCCACGTCACATCCCATGTGCCGTGTCAGTTGTACTTACTTTTTTAGCAAGACCCCACCGTAACTTTAGCTGTATGCTTCGGCATTTAAAGGTCTACAATGTTCAATCATAATCAACAGCTTAAGGCCGCAAGTTTGACTATATATTTTATTATTTTTATTTTTATTATTATTATTATTATTATTATTATTATTATTATTATTATTATTTATGACGATTTACAAAGGTTTGCAATACTCTCTCGTAATCGAGAACTTGGTGTCATAAATTGTCATTAAATATGACTTTTACTGTGTTGGAGGTCCATTAGCTAGTGTATAAAGTATTGTAAATTTCGCTTTCATTTTATAGCGGGCAGAATATCGAACCTTGTGCATAATCAATTGCAACTGGCTCAAATTCAACGGCGGAAATCTTCTCATCTCAACATAACAATTGACATTCACAAGGTATGGTTCGACATTGTGGGTTGGAAGTCTCCTTTCTTCCTTTTTTTTTTTTTTCTTTTTCTTCTTCTTTTGGTTTACATCTCTTTCCTTTCTTTCATTTGTATACTTCTCTGTTAGATATCTCCGTTAACATTCTTTGTTTAGCTCTTTTCCTTGGTCTTATTTATAGATAACTTCAGCAAAATTGAGTAACCTCTGCCAGTGTGCCACATTATATTCTTCCGCATCACGACAGGTAGAAGGCTATTCGATTGAGAAAGCTAATGATACATTGATGCTCCACTCTCCACTCACCAGAAAAAGGAGTGGAGTAACAATAAATCTTGAATTAATGGATAACGAACAAAAAGAAAAAAAAATTAATGGACAGCACTTCTGTTCGCATGTTGTTATATTCAATGGGTGGGTACGTGAATGTATGCTTCACAAATGTCTAATGTGTATAATTATTTTATTCATGTATTACATTCTATTTAATTAAGTAAATTATACACATCAAATTTTGAATACAAAATTTGATAAAAGTACATCATATATTTCATTAAAGTGTCTGTAATTTCTTATTGGAAAATCAGGTGATTAGTGACTCTTTTTTACCAACTGTTCTTTTTATTTTTATTTTTAGCTGTACATTACTACTACTTGCAAAATCCTTTTTGTATACACTTCGCAATCAAATTCTTGAGAGGTCAATTTTGTATGAGCACTTCTTTGTTAAAAAGTGTGCCATGTTTATAAATGAATATTGGCTCCATATGAGGCTTCAAGTATAATTGATTAGGCATAACTCTTGAACATCCTCTGAAAATGGAATGGCACCTCATTTGGCCCGGACCACTATTGCATTTCTCTTCCGCTACTTCTCTTTATTTATATGCATATAACTTGTTTAAGAAATTTTTTAGCTTAAATTTATGCATAGATAATTGATACTGTGGACCATATTTCATGTTTGGGCCAATAATTGCTCGTACTTATTTGAATTTTTAGAGCTAAATATAATGACATCACATGTTGATAAATTAAAAAAGTTGGTGCTTTAGGATGAGTCGATGTACACTTTAGGCGCCTTAAGTGTTGACGATTTGCACGTGAAATTTGTCTTCACTGAAGATCACATTTGCTGCATTAGTTAGATGTCTAATCTATAAAAAAGTATTTGTTTAATGCGGAATATATTGCTAGTTGAATCGTTAATAAATTTTATCCATGATTATAAAATAAATTTCAATAATCATAACCTCATAATCTCCTGATCAGAGGCATCATGATGGATTGGCTGATTGGCTTCGGAGAAAATGACTTCCATCTCTCCAGTCCATTTTTCCTTTTCTTATATGGAAAATAAAGTATCTCATCTCATTAAGGACATGTTTCGCTGTGACTATATGGCAGATTTAGAGGATCGATGTACCTTTAGATTGGTGGACGGACATTAATTAATTGTCATTATAAGATGAAACTGTATTCAACTCTATTTGTATTGGACCCACCTGACCTTGTTAGAACCGGTTCCTCTTTTTTGGACTCTGTATTCGACTCTGTTTGTATTGGACCTGTACCCAACCTACCTTTTTTCCGGTCTAGTTCTAGGGTCAATCCTGTTTCCACTAGAACCTATTTTGCAATCTTCCAATATCTTATACAAATTCGAATTTTATATTAATACGTGAGAAAATAACGTAATCCTCATAATTTGTATCAAAACGTTAAGCAATTGTAATAAATAAATCCATGAACTTTTTGACTGAACGAAAAATTAAGGATCCATAGAGCTAATTATAATAAATAAAATCAAAAGGCAAAGAATTAGCAACGAACATGAGTATAATATTAGCCTTATTTCTACAACTACTACATGAAACTACTCATTTATGCAAGCATAACTCCTACAAAAGAAAAATTAGGCAAGCCAATTCACGTGGTACACAAGAATTTGGCGGCGACGAACATCATCCGTTCATCGGAAGGTGCAAGAGGGAGCCGATGAGGGAGGGAAGCAAGTGAGGAAGAGGAACGACGAAGGAGGAGTGTCGTGCGTGTTTAAGAGAGCCAAGAGGAAAAATATCGTGTGATTGCGGGAATAAGAATAAAAATAAAAGGAAAAAATAGGGTTTTACACTTATACTTACAAAACTAGTCCCAAACCGGTTCGAGAACCATTCCTGGGTGGGTAGTCAATCGGACCTTGTTCCCGAACCGATTTAAACTGGTTCCGAATTTTGGGAACCGGTTCCTAGACCGATTTCAATGGGAACCAATTCCTGACCCTGTTTTCCGGGTGGGCCGGTCCAGTTCCCGAGTATACCCAGTCCAGTCTCACAACCCTAATTCTTTATACCAAGATGCCATGACTTTCGTTTTTGGGGTCAACAAAGATTATTATAAGGTCTTTTTTTTTTTGGTAGGATATTATTAGGTCTTTTAATAATATTATTTTGCACGCCTGATAGTGGTGAAAATTTGCGCATGAAACTATTCTTTGTTAATTAGATCTGATGGGCACAGATCTTTTTTTAATGTTAAAGTTATTGTTAATAAAATTGCTAATTAATTTGCTACGTCAACATAAGATAAGTTTTTATGACAATAATTTTATAATGTCCTGATTGGAGGCCCGATTGATGAAGATAAGTTTATGACAATAATTTTATGATGAAGATAAGTTTATGCGAGGACTAAGATAAGTTTTTATGACAATAATTTTATAACGTCCTGATTGGAGGCCCGATTGGTTTGATTGGTTCTGGAAAGAAAGACCTCGAAAAGGGTTGAAATGCGTATTAGGTAAAATATTGATATCTAATCCAATTTTCAATAATAACTTCCAAAAAGCTATAAGCCAAATTAGTCAATCAAACACGATGTCATCAAATGTGCGAGGACCAAGAAAAATGAGAAGATAAGTTTATGACAATAATTTTATGATGAAGATAAGTTTATGCGAGGACTAAGATAAGTTTTTATGATAATAATTTTATAACGTCCTGATTGGAGGCTCGATTGGTTTGATTGGTTATGGAAAGAAAGATCTCAAAAAGGGTTGAAATGCGTATTAGGTAAAATATTGATATCTAATCCAATTTTCAATAATAACTTCCAAAAAGCTATAAGCCAAATTAGTCAATCAAACACGATGTCATCAAATGTGCGAGGACCAAGAAAAATGAGAAGAAGCCTGCCATGCCATTACCATTCAATGCATGCGAACGTGATGAGGCTAAATAAACAAAAAAGTTAGAAACATAGCAACAAGATTAGGGACACTACAAGTCGATAGGCCTTGGCTAATGGTATCTTAACACATAATAAAACCCAAAAATCGGCGTAGACTCGAGTTTAGAAAGAGCCAATAAATTCTGAGGACATGTTAATAACAATAATAGAGAGGGATGGAATTGGATGGACAAAGAGATGAGGACAATCAAATGGCACAAAGATACACTGCCAAAAAATTGGCTTAACCCTCACTGCCCTCTCAGCCTTTTTGTCTTTACTTCTTTCCAATAGCCATCTCAGCCTTTTGTTAACATAAGATAATTTTTTTTTTCTTAGTATGTCAACAAAATATTATTATCGATCTTTGCCTTCATTATTTTATTCTTTTTTATTTTTGCAAATTATAAATAAATATTCGTGACTACCCAAAATATATTTCATTTCTAGGTTCTCTCTTCTTCTTTTTTTTTAAACCTATGTGCACATTAGAGTATACTAGCCCTCTCTCATTTTTGCTTCAAAAGTTGGACAATTATATTTAGTAACCAAAATATGAAATTCTTTGATGCATGTCGAACAATTGAATTCTTGTCTCACCCAAATTTATCACTAACTTAGCAAATGAAATTACATTTTGTTGTACCACATTTGAGTTGAAACCATAGTCACTATGATAAATGGGATAAAAAAGCATCTAAGAAAATAAAATAGGATTAATTAAGGAGATGAAGTTAAACTAATTTTTTGCTTTTTGGGCAAAGCTGAAGAGAGAGATGAGAGAAATGAAGGGAAGGAGTCGGTGGCGCCCGCGGGGCTCAATATGCTGAGCTTGAGCTCCGCCGCCAAGGAGCCGGGGTATTGCAGCGTCGAGAACAACAAGCAGATGCCGCCGGTGAGCATCATGACAAGCCTGATCTTGATCATGGTGTGAAGGAAGTTGATCGGGAACCCTGACAGCTCCTCGAGCTTGAGTTCGTGCTAATCGAGTTGTGCTCGAACTTCTCAACACTAGCTCGATAGGCTGAAGAGCTTAATATGAATTTTCTTTATCATTATAAAATCTTTTTTTTTGGTGAAAATTATAAAATCTTTTTATAGTTACAGATTACTAAAAATTACATAATATTCAAGCTTATACAATCTGAGATCAAGTTTAATTTGTATGTTGATTGTGATCAAGTCGAGTCGAGTTGAGTTTGAGTATCTCAATTTTCTACTTGAATTGAGTTTCGAGTACCAAGTCTACGGGTCGAGTTGCTCAGAAGATTATTGACATGGGTCGCCTTAATTACACTTCCAAATATTGCTAACAAGTTGAAAATTACACAACAATTCGCTATTTGGAAACTTACGATGGTTTATTGCAATTAAGAACAAAACATCATAAAACTTGGATATTTTCATTTGCAACAATTTATAAAGGGTTGGGACGCATGGTCGTAACAAAGAACAATAAGGCCTAAATATGTATATTAATTATGAGGATTTACAAAGAGTTATGAGGTTCTGTTGTAACCAAGAATAAAGTGCCATAAATTTGAAAACTTTGAAATTATGACGGTTTATAAATGTTTACGACATTATGTTATAATGAAGAATAGAACGTTGGAAATTTCAGATTTCTTTTTTTTGGCTCATCCATCATGACATCCAACTATATACATGTAATCCACACACGCGCTCAAAAATGATAAGAACTGCCTTTGTATGGATGCAGAAAAATAGTCGCCAAAAATAATATGAAAAAAATAAAATAAAATTGATCGGTGTGAAGAAGGCGAAATTTGCAAAGTTGGATCTGAAGAAGACGTCCCACTCCTGTGTCCTTACCCTTTCCCGCTTTCGTCATCATCACCTCCTCCTCTGCACTTTCTTTAATTGCTTGCTTCCTTTCTTCTAAGTCCGGAGGTCATGGGAGATTAGCGTGTTAGCTAGAGAAGGCTGTAACTAAGGCACCGTTTAACTGCCATTATTCAAGTCAGAGTTATTCTTTTTTTATGGGTAAGTACGAATGAATATGACTGAAAAAAGCAAGCTCAAAAATAAATCTAAGAGTGAATTCATATTGACTTGAGAAAGGACAATAAAAAGCATAAGATAGCCTGTCGTTTGATCTGCCCATCAAAAGAGTTATGTTGATGAAGCTTCATATTATGGAATGCTTTCCCCTTAAGATGTTTCATGAAGAATTAAACCTAACCAACAAGCGAAAACAGTGGGACATCCAAAGAAACGGTGCTAAACTTCATCTGCCCCTGCTATTAGTTATGCTTAATTCTGTCTCTGCGATTTTTTTTAATTTAATTAGAAAAATAATTTAAAAAAGTGCATGGTACAACAAGACTATGATGAAATATTCACTCATAGCGAGGACAAGCTTTCCTATCTTGGTGCACGATTTCTCTTAATCTTGATCAATCTATCTGTCTATTCTCGCCCCAAAATTCAAGTTATTGTACGCATGCAGAGCACAAAGTGTAATTCAGTCAATCAAAGATGCACTTAATGAGGGAAGCAAGAATCCCTAGATTTGTACTTATAATCTCTAATACCATGTCAAATTCTATGGGATTTAAGCTATTGATGAAGGTATAATTTATATGTTTTAATATCATATTGTAAAGTTTCGCCCAAAAATTTAAATGATTATGTGTAATTTATTATAAATAGAGCAAAGTGCTTGGTCTTACTCGATCGAAGTGATTCTTCGATCGAGATCAATCATCACATATATTACGTTGAAGTTAGATTGGCTGACCTCGAATTTGGTGTTTCAATTAATTTGATCTCGATTCCAGCGACTTACCTTTTCCTCACCTTTTCCTCGACCTATGCTTTGAATCTTTCAATCTCATCTTAATATTTGGGCCATAATTTTACCCCATCAACGCAACTCACCATTTCCTTTTTCTTTCCGCAAGAAACAATAACATCATTTGGATCCCCATTTTCTGTCTCTTCTGCACAACAATAATTGTTAAAAAGCATGGTAATAACGATTTATGAAATTCCGAGAAGATGATGAGCTTGAAATAGATATCTAGGTCAGAATATATCCTTTGACCGAGCTTGTATCAAACAAAAGTTTTTGACTCATTCCATGGACCATATCGCAAAATTTTTTGCGCGATAGATTGTTTAATATATGCAATCAGTATCGAAGCCAGGTCTGCTTGGGAGAATCAAATCGATATTGCTTATGAACTCCAATTGCAATGGGACCCCTTGCTTATTTGCTCATTTATTATAACATCAATTATAATATAAACCACACTCAAGTACACAAGATGAGAAGAACTGACTTGTAGGGACATAGAAAATATCCGCCAATATAATAAAAAGATTAACTTGATTGGTGCGGAGAAAGCGTGATTTGCAAAGTCGGATATGAATAGAAACAAGGTAATGTGGAAGAAGGATGGGGACGTGCCACATCAGTAGGCTTACCTGCTCCCCTTTCATTGTCGTCCCGTCCTTCTCCGCACTTTCATTTTTCTTGAGGTCCGGACGTCACGGGAGATTAGCGTGTTAGCTAGGGAAGTCTCTAACTTAGGCACCATCATTCTTTTTTTATGGGTAAGTACAAATGAATTCAACTGGAAAAAGCAGGGGAGTAAGTAACCTACCACATGCTCAAAGTTAAATCAAAGAATGAATTCATATTAACTGCAAAAGGGACAATAAACAGCATAAAGATAATATGTCGTTTGATCTGTTCAACATCAAAAGACTTATGTTGATGAAGCTTCAAATCATGGAATGCTTTCCACTTCAGATGTTTCATGGGCCCGATGGAACTCTGAACATCAACCTTGTAATTGCCTGTCAATATGGAAGTCATGGAGAATAGTAACACCTAGCCAACAAGCAGGAGCAGCGGACATCCAAAGAAAAGGTATTTAAGCTTTCATCTGCTCCTATCATTAGTTATATTTATATCTGTTTCTGTTCGATTTTATATAATTTAATTATAAAATGAATTCAAAATCTACTGATCAATGAGGTTACTAGGAAAGATTTCCTCATGAGTGTGATGAGCTCTTCTAATCCCGTTCAGTGATTCTCTTGATCAACGATCAAGCTATTTGTCTGCTCTTGCCCAAAACTTCATGTCATCACACGCGTGCAGAGAATAATGCGTAAGTCAATCAAAGATGCACGTCAGTGTCAGAAAACAAAACTTGTAGATAATTTGATCAAAAGAGTTTCCATCAAGTTCCGATAATCAACTTCTTTGTCTCTAAAACTTTCTACACTTTACGTAACGGTTTCCCAAATTCGTAAGAAGTGCTTACGAGTTTTTTTTTTTTTTTGGTTGAAAGGATAAAATTCATTCATGAAAGTTAAGAGCACAACCGGCAGCCAAAGCATCCGAATACAGTATGTCTAACAAAGCAGAAGGAGGTGAAACGGGCCAGTTAAGGGGAAGTGTGCCATTTTTGTGGGCCTTTGCAGCCCGGTCGGCCACAAAATTAGCCCCCCTCGACAAAACCTAATTTGCAGATTGGAGAAGCCATGAAGGAGAGCCACCGCTTCAGCGAAGATGGCTCTGACCTCCCATGGTGTAGATCTTAAACCTTGGATTGTTTCCACCAGAATTTTTGAGTCAGATTCGAGCATGGTCGTGCGCCTTGCTCTGCTCCAGCAGGTAGTGAAGAGTGATTGTTAATGCTTACAAGTTAATGGGCGTAATTCTCAACAAGAAGCATTCTTTGAGATTAAAATGTAAATAAGTGTAATCGTGGTAGTATTTTGTAGTTGAGAGTGGACAAGGTTCTTCCCACAAATTGGACATCATTAATAAGGTCGCAGAGATGGCCTCGCTATGCGAAGTAGCCTCCAATTCATTTATTATAAAAAAATAAAAATAAATAAAAATCTGCTTTCCTCAACCAAGGGGATTGCGAAGAGGAAGAAAAATTTTCCTTCAATACCTTCCCGCGGATGCGGACTTCATGGGGGAAGCAGGAATCCATAGATGAGTTACCGAAAAGCAGAAGGATCGATAAGTTCATGAAGAAGTCCACATGAATTAATTCTTCTTTAGTAAGTTCAAGCGCTTAGTCAATTTATATTCTATCCAATCAAGATGGACCACCTCTATAGTCTAGATTCTAGCTCTTCCTAGAAAAAAACAAGTTCGATGACAATGTGCCTGTTTTAATAGTTTTGTGGAATTTAAATAATTTCTACTACTTACGATCGTTATAATATGATTATGCCTTCCTATGATAGGAAAGCCCATATATATGCCATATTTTTTGAAGAAAGATGCATTCCACTTATCTATTTGAAGACCATGAAGGCATGGGATATATTTTTTTCTTGAAATTGATGCCTTCGTAAAAATTTAAAAAAGGCTCATATTGGTTTTTGTGGTTAGGCGATTAAGGCATATACGGGTCATTCTTTGCACATCTTAACTGGTCCACCTCCCAAATTATCTAAGCACGCACTTCTCCACATAAATGTGGCGCTTTCCCAAAAATATGTTCATTAAACTGTGAGTTTCTTTTAATTATTTGAAGCACCCTTTTACATGGGAAGATTTTGTTATGCTCTTTCTGTTACAAATGGATCTTAGGAACATGAATACACAAAGGCTACTTGCATGAGCAATCCATTTTCTGTTGACGCTGATTGAATAGATGACAATTTGAACAAGCTTTTACGTGGCATTATTCTAAATTTTAGTTCGAACATTTTGAAACTGCACACTTGCTTTTGGAATTTTCTCATGATTCATGCATCAAATATACATGAACGTGAATTAATAATATGTTAATGTGATAACTGGATCTTTAAAAGTCATATAAGGGACATATGTCTGCCATGCATAGGAAAAATTTAATATTAAGGACTCAAAAAACTTTTGAACGGGAAAAAGAAAATTGATACTAAGATACTTTGAAAAAAATTCGTAAACAGCGTGGATTGAAAAATTAATAATTCCAAGGAAATGATTTATGAAGTTCTATAATTTGACCTTTTAGCAGAGCATCTATCTATCTATGCAATATATTGTGAAAATTAACCAACTATATTTGACCCAGAAGAAAAAGAAAATTAACCGATTATCTGTCACATATGGATGTGATGGATTGCCTTCATACATAAAGTTTTATAACTCTTGACCTTTTTGCATAGCATCTAGTTGTACTATCTATGGCAAAAATTAAATATAGATATACCTATAGAGACTTCTCCTTCAAGTATCAATATGACACTATCCGACATCACGGCAGCCCTAATTATTGTCACCCAAACAAAAAATAAAAATTGGTTGATGAAAAGTCACTCTTGAAATATGCCAAGGACATTTTAGATAAAACGCATGTTTATCACTGCCAAACAATTGTCTATTGAAATTCACAAGAAAAGTAGAATTTCGATGCACTCCCATAAACTTCAATGTGCTGGGGAGTTTCTTCCTTGGACGCCGTCCATTAGATCGGGTGAATCATAACAGCCGATTATGTGCATCTTAGAATGTCTCAGGTGAGTTTTAGAAGATAAAACACTCGTCACGCATTTAATTTTTGAACATGAATCCATAGAAGTATTTTCCATTGTGTTGAGAAGGCCGACAGCAAGCCCGGCGAGATCTCGGTATAAACATTATGTATCACAACGCCCAATCAGCTACTCCAAATGTTTGCCTGCACAATCAAAATTAAAAGTTTTTATCAAGAAATTCAAACTGCAGAGGTCGAGCAGTAAAAGTAACTCCGAGTCCTAGCAATGTGGGTAAATCTGACCGCCGGAGGACCGACACTTCTATTGCTATTTTTCCATTAATTTATCTTTTTCTATTGTCCAGGCTCCTGCTAACCTGACCCAGCCAGGGCTTTTCGGGGACTGGTTAATGCATGTCCGGCTAGAACCAACCTGTTGACATGACACCCCTGCCTTATGTAATATTGATATCTTGTGTCAATAACCCAAGAAAAAGAAAAATCTCGAACTAAAGGAGAAGGCACGAATGGACCAGCACGCCATTGGGCCAGGCGTGTCTCGATCTGTCTATCAATTTTTATAGGTGATTATATATTAGAATTACCTGCTTTCCTGATGCCACCCCGACAAATTAGAAGCTCCAACAAGAGCTTCCTCCCATTCTTCTACTTGACTCCATGCTTTGCTGCCCATGATTTCCCGTGCCTTCCTCCTACTTTCCTGGATTCCACTTTGTAGAATGCATCACAACCTGTTCATTCATCTTCTTGCACTCTAATGTCTTCACCAGCTCTTCCAAACACCAGGACGACGGAGCGTAGCTCTCCGAGAAGATGATGATCGCAATGAGCGATTCTTTGATCCCCCTCATGATCGAGGGCCGTATTCCCTCTCGCTTCCTTTGTTCCTTGCTATCCCGTGAACGTCATTAAGCTGGCCCGATCCAAGGCCTTGCATAGATGACCCACGAAGTTGTTGCCGATGTCTTTTTCCTCTGAAATTAAGGAAGACATCGTAATTTCATCCGGGCTGTGAAGAAGAGGCCGTTAGAGTTGAGAGTCTTGAGACCTGGAAATTCATTTTGTCTCAACCATGAAGTCTAAATGCCACGACTAAATGGAAATTCATACCTAGACCCTCACAACAGCAACACCTCAGGTTCTGATCATTCATAGAACTTCAACCGCAGTTGAATCTGTCACAAATAGAAGCTAGGATTTTCGGCCTCTGTTTTTGCTCATAAAAGAATCGAAACAGAGCATGTATTCTTACCTTGGCGAGACCGGATTTCTAGCCTCGGCGGATGAGAAAATCAGAGACTGGAGGTCCCAGACACTTCGGAGATGAAGATCAGCATTGGCGGAGGAGTCTCGAGAAAGAGCTGAATACTTCGGACTCCTTGGCTCGGAAACAGGGGCAAACAGAGCTAGTTCGACTTCAGCTAGGAAAAATCGAACGGCGACGGCGATGATTGTCAGTGACCTGAGAACGTTGGAAAAGGTGAATTAGGCTAAGGAAATTCTTAGAGAGAGAGAGAGAGAGAGAGAGAGAGAGAAATCTCACTGAGCTTCGTCTGTCAAAAATCCTGCTCTGCTTCGGTGTTTTCTCATCTATGGTGGCCAGCAACTGGATAATATGGAATTCTTCAGCGATTGGAGCTGGTGAGGCGCGAATGCTAGCGTCAATTCGTGGTCCAGAAGTTAAGGAATCCTCTGGATCAGAGATGATGAAATTTTCCGTGTCCTCCTCTTTGCTCTGGTATTCTCGGTTCTCCGTCGGCCAGCGATCGGAGGGATTGCGGTAGGCAATGGGGAACGGCGGACACTGGCGTCGATTGGTGGCCGGCGAAGGAGAGGGTACCGGCTAGAGGTTCCACCGTTTCACGTGTCATGGGCATTTTTTATGGGCTGTGGTGGGCTTTTAAATGATCTGGTGGGCTTGTGCTTGTGAAGAATTGGATTGAATTTCTGGGCCGCACAAATTGATTGGCCGGGCTTGGGTAACTTTGATCAGGCCTTTTCCATTTTTACCAAATTGGAGCCCTTTTATTTATTTATTTATTTATATTTTTTTAAGAAAAATTTATGCTTGATGTGTCTACTAAAATTCAGATGTTAACATGTAGTAACATAAATACATTATCTCCACCGAAACCGGATTTTCTATGGATGCCGGAAATTCCTCGGTTGAAGTCCCCATTAAATAAAGTCTTCACAAGCCTTTGATTTTATATGGAATATGAGGAATCTTTACAATTTTAAGCTACCAAGTTGAAGATTCTTGGAATGGAGCACATCAAGGAGATGGGTAAATGGCTGCCTTTAAGTTGTTGAATAACCACAAGTAAATTGAGAAGAGAGCAATTTTGTGGTGTACCAAAAATAATTCTCATATGCCTAGCAGACTTTCTCAAAATAAGAAAACAGATTAAAATTTCCAACATTGTACATCTCAAACGGTACAGAACCAAGGTTAAAAATTAAATTTGACATTTAAAAGAGATGCCGATATAAGCATTTTTTTTTTCAAAATATATAAGAATTAGATAGCTACAAAATAAGAAAAAATTGTGATAGTATGATGGGTTTGACGAATCGGGCATTATTATTCTCATACATTGATAAACAGATTCTGCACTTTATGCTTATGCCATTAGTGTGCCATATATATGTTCATCTACTTAGAGTGTGGGTTAAGCCTCCATCAATCATCCTTTTGTTCGTCAGTATAAACCTCTCTACAAATTGAAAACCTAAAGAGAAAATATTCATCATTAACGAGTCTCTTCAGAGACATTAGATGGGGGCAAAAGAAAAGCCTCGCCGTCACTATTTAAAAGATGAATAAACTAAAAGAAAGTATGTCTAAAAATTGAAGTATTGATCTTACCAGAAGGGATAGGAATGCACTATTGTTTACCCGAATCAACCTGTGTTTGCTCTCCATCCATCTATGGCAACTTAGAATCCATCAACAGCCACACTTAATTAGAAAACATATTTGCAAGCTAAAAGCCTAAAATCTGACATTTATGAATCAATTGATAATTTGTTGGGAAAGAAATCAGAAAATAGGAGAATTTCTCGCATCTGCTTAGAATCGCTTGGAGGAAGCCCAATTTGAACTTATTGCATTTGCTTACAATTTTGGGCTATCATTAAATATCTCTGACGGAGCCGACATAGCCACAAACTCTTCGTACGAACAGGAAATATTTGAAAGATTTTCCTCCATCGAGATCTAATGGCAAATACCCAGAAGTCTAATTTAGTTGAAAATGGCCATCATCGTCGTTTGGGTTCGTGTCGAGCGATGAGTGATGCTTTTATCGCGGAGTTGGTCAAGAAATCGAAACGTCGAACGTCGCACCGTGTCAGGAAAAGCGCCTTTTTCATTTTTTTTTTCTTTTCATTTGTCGCGAATGGACGAGAAGTTTTCTCTCGTTCATTTTTATTTTAAAATTGTTTGTTTCGTAGCTTGCAAAAACCAGAAAGTGACTTTATTTTAGGGGTGTTGAGAACGCAACGAATCGCCCACTCTTGGGAGTATTCAAGTGGAAATCGGACCAGACTAGACCAACTATATATATTTTATATTCTTGAAAAAAATTTATTAGATGTGAACTAAATAATATCTTGTCTAATGACATCACAAGTTATAACAGAATGACTTTTTACTCATTGTTCTTCCCTCAATACCTTAAAATTTGTCACTCTCTCGTTGTTCATGAACACTCTTTAGTAATAAAAAAAAGAGACCAATTCTATTAGACTGAATTAGAAACCGATCACTCCTACTTTGTTTTATTTGCCAAAGTTCAGTATTATTCAGAGCATATAAAAAAATTAGCTATGAAATTTATGTATCACAATAAAAAAATTATCATTCTCAACCCAAATCCGGTATATTCACGAAGTTCCTAGAGATCCCTCTCCTATCCCCCTTCCCCACATTCTGGAATCCCAGCATGAACAGCACGTGCTCTTCCTCCGTCCATGGAACTCCTATAAATCAAACCACCGTGAGTAAAATTAAATCACGCAAAATTTACCAAGACCCCACCGCTTCGCCTGACCTGAAAAAGTTCATGAAATCGGGCCGACGCGGATACAGTTCTGCAGTTCTGCAGTTCTGCAGCCCGCCGAATACGGAGATTCTAAGTTGGGAAAAGAGGAAAGATCCTCCAGAGATTCTAATTTACCTCGCAACCTTCGATGTTCGTGGAGATCTAATGGCACGCGATTTGGAGTCCAGTCGAAGATCGGCACGTGCACTAATGAGGGGGACATTGGCAGAACTTGACATTTAAGTCAGCTCAACTACAGCAGAGTTACTCCTGTCACCATATGGTTCTTGGGTAGCCTCTCAATTGAATGAGGTTAGCATCCAAATCACCGCCTGTTTCCAGACCCAGTGGTACCTCACTGGCTACGGTGCCCCTTGTTCCCCTTCGTTATTTTATCAGCCGAAGACGAAGCTGTCCCGCCTTTTCTTCATGAGCAGTTTAAGGATATGCTTACGTCTGGCACTCAAGATGGGCACGCGATTTGGAGTCCAGTCGAAGATCGGCACATACACCAACGATGGGCATTCACTGAAGTTATTGGACTCCAATTTTTTAGGGCCCTGCGAGAACAATGAAACCAATAAGGATAGACATTCTGGACAAAAAAGAAAATCTGAGATAAATATTCAATTCAAAACTGTCTCTAATTTTTAATAAAAAAAACTAGTGGTATGTCCGATTACTGGGAACCTATATACAAAAATTTTTACTCATCATAACTCAAAAGTATTATTGGAATACTTTGATGAACAACAAACAACTTCTGTTGGTCCCCGAGCAAAGAGATTGTCCTTGTACTTTTTCTAAACAAATTACAGAAGGACGATTCTGCTGTCCCACAATACAAAAATCGGATCACTGTTACGTGCTGGTAAAAGGTGAAAGACGTTTGTAACTATCAAATTCCGTGGCTAACAAAACTTCGACCGGAAGTAACGCATTGGTAAGTTAACAACACATTCAAGACGGTATCTACAGTTACTAGATAGTTTTAAATTGCCAACTAATATAATAATTTACCCATATGTTTAAGTAACTTACCTATAAGTTAAAGGAACTAATGTTTTATGGAAAACTAGTAAGATGCCTGCGTATTTATGTTGTTTAAGTGAATTTTTCGCAAGAGAAATATGATATATGCAGAAATCAAAAGCAAAATAAATACCCATATTAATCAAATTCTCTATTGGAGATTACGTGAAACTTTATTTATAGTTAATCCAAGCCTCATCATGTACATTCATCTTCTGATTAAAAGTAATCATGAGACATAAAATTGCAATGTTTATTTAATAATAATAATATAAGTATATGCAATATTTAATAATAAGAACAAAAACAAAAATGAAAGCATCCAGTGATAATGGAAACCCCTCTCTCTTAATAGCTTTCCTTGATTTTGTCGAAGTCTTCACCTTTGTGCCCTAGATTTGCAGTGGAAAAGGCGAGCAAGCTATTTGTGCGAAAGTTTTCGTGAGAAGAAGGGTCGAGTGCTGGACGTAGCGCCCCAGCGCGTCTGCAGAGTAAGGCTCTTCTAAGAAGTCGCACTCCACAAGCCTTGTTTTCAAAAGCGAGACATAGAATTGGATGATCAATCTATATCCCCAGCTTCTCTACCGCTAGGCAAGACTACGCCCCAACAAGGGGACGATAAGAGTCGCTTGCTGTCCGTGATTTCTTACTTCAGGATAAAAGAGATTAAAGGCATTGACCGATGTCTCAATTGAAAGGAAATCAGGGGAACGAGTTACGTATTGAAAACTAGAAGGAGAGATTCCTGGGATGAAGTGTCCCAACTATTATTGAAATTGAACTTGTCATCCATTAAAATTCTCGCAGTTTTGCTTCTTTCTTCCCTCTAAATATAAAGAAATAGTTGTCGGAAAACGTCGATTAGGTTAGCCCAACTGAAAGAGACATGGGACCTTTTCGTCATTGTTTGAGAGTTGTCTGGACCAATTTAAGTAAGACAAGCTTCCTATAGAATTCTTCACTACACACTTTCTACACGTCATTTCATTTTCGGCCTCATACTATTGGAGAGAACAATGGGAGGTTCAATCAAAAGCATTTAATGCAAACTCACTTCAATGATTAGGCAAATAAGCAAGAGAATTCTTTTCTCTTTCCATACACAATTTTGAAAAGAATCTAGTCAGCCCATCTTTACCATACAATACAGAATCTTGAATAACATTTTCAGAGTCTACCATTTAAAAAAAATTAAAAATAAATTAAATCTCCATTTATGTTTATTAAAAATTAAGCACATTCATCATTCAATGGTCAAATTATATCACCGATAAGTCTTTTCTTCCAAATTTCGGTACACGAGTTACCGATGCTTTCAGATTCATTGTTCTTTTTAAGTTTCAATACTCGTAATATATTGAAAATGAGATTGGACTTTTTTCTTGAATACATTCTGTTCAAATCAAAATCAAGATTCTCATGGGAAAGTGCTTATAACTCCCCTAAAACGGGAGGATTCAACTTATGTTGGTTCATGTAGTAGATCGACATCCCTGTAATTAATGCTTTAATCAAACATAAACAATTAAATAGATGCGGATGTTTCTTAAGCACATTAACGAGCATCATCAGAGTTAGTAATTGTTGCATTGAAAGTTCTAAGTAATACGCATGCATATTCATATTCATAAGCAAATAGATATGGATATGTAGAAGACAAGGAAATAAAGACTATCCATTTAAATGCGCACCTTAAATTGCTTATTCAGTGCCCTGATGTTGCTTTTGTGCAAAGCAAGTTGAGTTGACTCCTTAGGATCTAAGGAAAATTTCATGATGCGAGGATGACATTCAGGCCATTCAAACCATTTTAGTTCATTAGGAAGATAGATAGGATCTTGGAAAGAGTTATACACATTCTTCATGATGAGCTTCTTCAACCTTCTCAAATTTGCAAGAGCATTAGGACCTATGTTTATCTTCTCGCTCGGGTAAAATTAAAACCATCGACGTAATGCATCATTTTTGTATTTATAGAATTTGCATTGCAATTAATATACAAAATTAAATAATGAGAAAAATCAATATCAACACCAACAAATCTTACCAATTGCCTTGATAGAACATTACGAAAATCATCAAAAAGCCATAACCTGCTACGTCTTCCAGGATCATTGGGATATTCTTGTCTAATGATATCCATGGCCATCAATTGAATCATGTTACACATCTGTAGGGTCTCTCTCTCTTCAGTTACCAAGGACTTCTCAACAAGAACTTTTACTCCAATAGTAGGTTCAAAGTCGCAGGAGTCAAGAACTTTCATAATATACTCTTTAGAGTACCCTGTGAAGAAACAGGCAATATCAAGGCAGATTTCCTTTGCATTGTCATCTAGTCCATCGTAACTCCACTTAAAAGTATCATTGCTGGTTTTTAAAGAATTTTGGCGAGAATACGCAGTGAACTTTCCCATTCACCTTCACTTCTATGATACAGGGAACAACCCAATTCCTTAAGTGTTAAAGGATGTCCATTAGCATAATGCAAAACCTTATCCACAAGATCCCTCCTTATACTGTTGTTACTTAGAAAAGCATGTCCACGGAGAAGTTCAAAAGCATCGCAATTCTCTAGAGGTTTAACTTCATAGATATTATCTTCATCTATCCTACGAGAAATTAGCAAATGCTTATCTCTCGTTATAAAGATGATCCCCGCTTCCGCACCAAACCACTCCAAATTTCCAGCTAAAGCATCTAACTGATTTCTGTCAGTGACATTGTCGAGAACAAGGAGAACTTTCTTGCCATAAAGGTTATTTTGCATTAAACTAATACCTTTACGAACATTAGACACCACTAATCTTCGTCCCGGTAATATAGGACCGACAACAATTGTTCTTGCAAAGCAGCTAAATCCTTGGGACCTTCCAAAGCTTTGTGAACATCCTCCAAAAAACATGAACCCTCAAATTGCCTAGAAATATTATTGTACAGGGCTAAACCTAAAGTTGTCTTTCCTATGCCTCCCGGTCCCCATAATCCTATCATGCGAACATCCTCATCAGACCCAAGTTTTAACATTGAATTCAGCTCTATTAGTCGAGGATGTATCCCAATCAGATGCTCAGCAACATGTACGGGTCTTTGGTCAATCTGCATAGAGATCTTGCTCACAATTTCCTTTATAAGCTCCGCTTCAATTCTGAAAAAAACCGGAATAGTACTTGACATATTGATTCAGCAATTCAAAGAAATGATTAAGTTTCATGAAAACAAAGTGAGGATGTGATTAAGTAGATATAAAACAGGTGAATGCTATTTCATCAAAAGAGTCTCGATCAGTCCTTCACTGTGCCATTTCATCAAATTGAGTGTATTGAATGAACCGAAGCGAGACAAAGGCGAATGCTAAGACGATGATTCATTTTGAGCAGATAGCAAGATCGTAAGACCAGCGACAAGGCCGGAGAGAAAAAGCATCGGCGGCAGAGATATCTTGATGATGAAATCACAAGGACGGGTATGAAACTACTGGTTGATGGATTTCCATCATCGTCGCGTTCGTTCCGTTTGTTGCTTTAGCCGACCGCCATTGATCGGTTCTTTAGGCCCTGCAATCGCTCGCTCCACCATCTTTGGAGTAAGCGTATCGAAATTGGAGAGATGAAGCTCCGTGAGGTTGATTCCGACGAGCGGCTACCGAATCTATCGATCGAAATCGCCGGTCGCCGCTCCTCGAGGTCGCCGACGGCAAGTGGTGAGCTGACGTACGGTCACCGAGAAAACGGGATGGCGTCGTCGATTGGTGAGAAAAAGAAGTATTGGGCCTAAAAGAAAGAAAGAAAATTGAGCCTAGAAAGACACAAGAAGGTGGGCTGAAAATTCTGCTAAGTGGGCTGGACACACCGGTCCGCTCCATATTATCCCTCTTTTTTACATATTCCTTAACCCCAAAAAGGTTTGTAATGAGAACCAACTATGAATATGTCGAAAGATTCTTGTATCTGAATCTGAAAGAAGCTCAGCAAACTAGGCTTCTCATTATACAAGAATGGTATAGTTATTACAACTTTGACATAGAATATATTCCTCCAGATAAAAAATCTTAGCTGCTTCTCTCTCTCTCGTAAATTGTCTTGCTGTGCAGATAAATCCTCCAGCAGAAATAAAAAAAATTTCGGGTATGCAAGCAAGAGGGGCATCCAAGGAAGAAGTGCTCAAAGAGACAGAAGGAGAATGAGAGCAAAAGCTATGCTTCCATTAGAACGAAATCAAATAGTAGTTGGCCATGCAAAAGACAGTTATTTTTTTCTCATTTTAGAATCATAGAGGATTGGAAAAAAGCCTTAATATCATCCGTTCAATGAATGTGGTGAATGAATACTGTGAGAGACTTGCCAAGAGAATGAACTGGTTGGTTGAAAAGACAGTCGAGGTTCACAAGCCTCTTTTGATTAAGTCCCAAAAGAATTAAAGGAGATATCCTTGAAGATTAAAATCAGGTAGAAGATGATATGTTTGGCAAACAAACGCACACACCAAGTATAATCTGATTCAGAAATGGTTATGTGTTTTTTAGGTGAACTATCTGGCATATATGGCTTCAATAAAGTTATGGGAGCAAGGTCTTGACAATGAAGCTCTTGGAAAGTTTGTACCTCCTGAGAATCATAGTCCTATTCCTCAAGATTTTGACATTGAATCTGGTAATAAAAACCTCGAAAATAAAAAATTTGAATATGTTAAGTTTGACATCTACATATTGATTCCATCAATCACGGCCTTCATGGGAAGGGTACAAAAATCTATGCAGAGTTGCTAGTTAGACTTGAGAAAGAGATTTCCAGCAACTTCAATGGTTCATAAAAGATCCTGCTTTACACATAAAGATTGTAGAAGTTGAGTTAAAATTTTGCTAAAAAATCGGAGAAGAGTTCCTTGAATAATGGATAGTTAAGGTGCGTATTCTCTAAAGCTCTACTACCTGGAGATTTGACGTTAATGAAGAATTATAATAGGCTCAAAAAGACACTTTTCTTTAGAGGAACTCTCTGCTCTAAATCCTTATCTCCACTGGGAAGGACAAGGATGACTTAAGCTAGAAACTTCACACAAGCGTAGCAGAACTGGACTCCCGCTTGTAGAAGCAGGGTTTGCAGACTCGATCAACATTGACAGAGGCTATCTACACCTTGTTAGTAAAGTTTAACCGTTGGTACTACATGCTTGAAGCTGCTTAGGATATGGTCCTAGATTTTCTATGTAATATATGGGCTTTAACTAAGAAAAGAAAAAAATAATGGGTTGAAAAGTCAAAAAAAGGAGGCTGAGGGAGAGAACTGTGGAACCTTCGTGAGTTTAAAAAGAGAGAAAGAGGGAGAGAAAGAGAAGAGATCGGCAGAAGCAGGGCAGAAACGAAAAACAGGGGAGAAGAGAGAAAGAAAAGAAAAGAAAAAGGAAAAAGGGCAAAAATTTTGGCGCGCTCGTGATCCGAACGCCTCATCAAGCCGAGTCAAGTGTGCTTTGCAACGCCGGTAAGGAATTGAAGCTTTTAATCATCTACTTCAAGCAATCGCCGCAATTAGGGCTCGAAATTCGGATTTCTTGGAGATTTGTGTGGCGAAGCCCGATTTTTGAGTCGTTAAGCTGTATATTTTTATAGAAATGGTACTTTGGGACGTTGTGAAGCTATAGCATCTTACGGATCGTGATTTGAGCTTGTGGTTTGTCCGGAACGGAATTTTGAAGTTGGGGACGCAATCTGGTACTATAGCGGCAGTAGCTTCGAACCTCTTTTTTTGTCGTTTTCGGTTCTGTTTTTGGGCAGCTGAGTTGGGGTTGTTGTTGTATGTTAAAAGAGCTTTCTAAAGACTGCAAGATGGCTTGAAACGGAAATTTGTGGAGGGAGTTATGGCGTGACAAAGTTGGCGCATGGACCGCGCCTAGCTGAAATTGTTGGGTTTCTGCTTTTTGTGTGCTTTTGTGGCGCGTAGGTGTCGTTTTATCGACTAATAGGCCTAGCTTAGGCGAGTCGTTGTAAGAATATTCCTTTTTACTCGGCCTTTTGATATTTTTTTTCCGTTAATTGTTAGGAACCGAGTGCGTGGTTCGAGTGAGCGTCGTATTTGATTTTTGGCTTTTCCGCGGTGAGTGACACTATTTCTTCTTTGTATTTTAAACTCATGTTTTGAGAAACATGGTGAATTATATACTTTATGAGTTGATAAAATGCATCTTTTGTTGCATAAAACAGGATCGAGTTATTACGCCACTTCGTTATTTGAAAGACTGAGTTATATTTCGAATTCAATTCGAATGGTTGTTGAAAATAGTTTGTGAAATTCGTTATGAAAGGATCTTGAAATGGTTTGGAGAATGTTTTGATATTTATATATATCAAATCTTGAGTTATGATATAACTTTCTTTCTGACGTTGGATTCTGGATATTGTGATTTGTGGTTGGTGCTCAATGTCTCGTGAACCCCGAGGGGTGTGTGGGTATGCGCATACTTAATCTAGGATATCCTTGTGGGCCGAGCCACCGGCTAATAATAGGTGGAGACCTTGCCAAGGGGGGAATCTTGGTCGTTTTGTCACGGGCGTTACGCGTGACCATAGTTAGACATTTGAGCATGGATTGGTCAATGGAGTAGACCATTGACGTGTGATTTGAGTTTGGTCGATGGAATGGACCATCGATGTAATTTGATGAGATTAATCAATGGAATGGACCATTGATATATGTTTTACGAGATTGACTAATGGACTCGACCATTGGTACTTTCGGTATTTGAGTTATGTTTGTGTTTTTAAAATGTGCATAGTGATTTCTCGATCCGCTTAGAAGAAATGTGTTACTCATTTGAGCCGTGGTAGCTCACTCCTCTCATCTACTTGCTTTTCAGGTTCTTCAGCGAGTCGCGAATAGGCGTGAGCGTTCGTTCGAGGAGGACTTTTGTGGTGGAAATTTTTGGGTATGTTTGTGCATAGTTATAAGGTTTATGTTTTGATCTTTTGTGGATTATAGATATACTCTGATATTGTAACCAAATACCCTCTTTTGTTATATATATATATGGATGTATATATATTGTTTTTGGGTTGAATTTTGGTTATGTTGAGGCTGCGTCCTTTTGGTAAAAGGACGGCCGTGTCATGCCCCTTTTTCTTGTGAATCGGGGTGTGACATTCTATAGTGATTGTTACCAGCACGATGAATGGAACTGGCTGATGAAAGGAAATAGATCATGTCTAACAGATCTGGGAAATTCAACAACTTGCAGAACCAAACAAAACCAGGAGAAACGTAAAAATGGAGTGAGACATATTATTTTTATCACTAAAGCCACTGAAATCGAATTAAAGCCGTCCTAGAGCATGCAATAGGCAACAAACAATAGTATTATCTGCGAGGTGATGGAAGAATTTTCATCATCACTCTCAAGGGTTATATGAGCTTTAAATAAAAAGAAGTTCGAGAGAGAAAATGACAGAGCTTATATTTCAGGGCTGATGTTTTTGAAGTCTGGACGATCTCCCAAACCCAAGATCAGCGACTTGAAGAGAAAAGGGAACGAAATAATCACGCCCAATTTAGAAGAAAAGACCCAGGGCCAGCCTTCAGATGAGTGATTACTACGTCAGCACTCAGCAGTACAAGACGTCAAAAACTAATTTTCTCAGAAGAAGAGAAAATGCATGGATTAGAAAGGATAATCCCCATGGGTTAGACGGGGTATAATGTCTTATATGTACAGGCGTAGGCAGCTCACTTTTGTTATTGTCCGCTGGTAAATGTTGAAGTGAGCTGGGCAACATCCCACAGGCACCAGCTTTTGTATGTATATAGCTGATCCCTCTTTAGTCGAAAGGGAAGGCGAAATCAGTAGAGAAAGCTTTCTCTACAATTCTTACTCTCTAAGTAATTCTAGTCTGGGTCTGCGTCCGTGAGAGACTGATAGCTCAAAACCTCAACAAGAAGCAGAGGCATGCCAGCTATACAAAAGACCCTCCAACTAACAGTAACGGGGGTGGAACATGGGAGCTCAACTTCCCGCCCGAATTGGAAAGCCGAAGTCCACGAAAATATACTTATATAGATTTTTAAGTTAATCTTTTTCTTAAGAGGATATAGTCTGTTATCTAGAACCACAGAATCCTTAAAATTGGTCTAAACATGAGGGTCCCACTCACACGAGTCTTTCATGAGTGATAGCCTAATCCATATTGCCAAGTGTAAGCTAATACCATATGAAGTTAGATCACAATATGAAATGATCTGTATTTCCACTTAGGAGTAGCTTATCTATGGTTTAAACGTATTATTTACGTAATTATATACAGACTAATACCATGATTTATAATGACAATAACTTGCATTATCTGTGTCATTGATTTAATGACTCATAATTCTCATACTTTAAACCAAATGGATATTGATTTGATCATGAATTACATTTGATAATATATGCTAGTTAAAAAGTTTATTTCAAGATATTTTATTTTTGTGCTATTTTTTCGAATTTCAAATTATTAGAATTTCAAATTTCAAATTAAGTCGATAACTTTACTATCATGATTTTTTGTAAACAAACCTACATTTGTTAAAAATGTATTTCAAGATAAAGGGCAAATCTCTAAAATGAAAATTGACCAAATACGGGTCGTATGACACAACTATGCCATGTGACAATGATAGAGCAATGTTACCTCCCACGTTGGTGAGCATAGAAGGAAACTTTCTCTTAAACCCGGCTTGAACCATATCCAATAGAAATAGGATATAGATTAGTACACGTGGTTTCAATGTATTATGACAGTTTTGATATCGAAGAAACTTATTATATTTGACTATTGTGCACCTTTTCTTCTAACCAATATGTCAATTTGTGAATTCAAAGTTTCAAGTTTTTCTAATTTTCTTTTATAGTTTCTAGAATTTTTGTTAAATTTTACTTGAAAAATAAGAAAATGCCTAGGCTCAAAGCTTAAACCCAAATTTCCCCCACCCCTCTCTCTCCACTCCCCTCCGCATTTGCCACTGCCCCGTGGCCGCCCTCATCTGTTCCCCCCGCTGCCATGTCCCTGCCACCGTGATGTACCCATCACCATCGCTGTCCTAGCGCAGTTGGTGCGCCCTCTTTCCGTGTTCTTGTCCCTCCGTCACGGAAGACAGGAGAGTCTCAGGCGACCACTGCCCGAGGCTAGCGACCGCTGTTCCGGGCTTGAAGCCCCGGATCCGGGGTCGCGAGCCTAGATTCGTAGCCTTAAAGACCCTAGACACAGAGACACAGAGACGGGCTGAGGTGATGCGGCTGGGGTGGCGTTGGGACGTGAGCAAACGGACGGCGGCGTGTCGAGAATCGGCAGAGGGTCGGAGAGGACGAACGGCTCGCCCATGGTACTCTGTTTCGTGTTTGTGCAAGTGTTTTCTATGCTGTGTGTCTAATGCGAGAGAGAGAGACGAGACAAGTTAGAGAGAGAGCCGGGATAGATTACGCCGAACTTTAGAGAATCCCAAACCTTAAAGAAGATCAAATATCAAAAGAATTACACCATTTGAAGCAGAAGTGTTTTCACGTACCCGTCCATAAAATGCCATCCAGACAAGCTACCAGCATCAAGAAGAGCTTTTTTCCATCGCTTTACTTTCTCTGAATCCTTCCTAAACTTGACCTCATGTTTGGCCATAGCTTTTCCATAACCCTGTTTCTGCCCTCTCACCTCTCTAGGTTCTACTTTGTAAAACACCGGAAAGACCATGAGGCCTCTTTGCTCCTTGCACTCCATGATTTTTGCCACCTCCTCCAAACACCAAGGTGATGAGGCATAGTTCTTGGAGAAAACAACGATCGCAATTTGCGATTCCTTGATCGCCTCCATAAGTGCGGGTGATATTTGCTCTCCCTTCTTTAGATCTTCACTGTCCATGTAAGTGTTTATTCCACTTTGAACAAGAGCTGTGTAGAGATGACCAAGGAAATAGTTGCGGACGTCCGTGCCTCTAAAACTCAGAAAGACATCATAGCTCCTTCTGCACTTGGAAGAAGAAGAAGTAGCCATTAGAATCAGGAAACAGAAATGGTTAACAATAAGCAATGAGTTGCCTAAGATTTGGTACTTTGTGAGTGGTAATTTGTTTGCCATTTGATCTTCTCCTTATATGTTGACTCCTAGGGGTGCATGACGTGCTTTTGACGGGGTCAACAAAGAATATTTTCATAAAAGTGCTCAAGGATGGGCCGACACTTAAGCATAGGAGTGCTCTTCACGCACGTGAGGCGTTGACAATATGTACATTATTTTCTTCATGGAAGATCACATTTGTCACATTAGTTAGATGTGTCTTCGCCACATACCTTTGGTTAATGTTGAATTTATTGCTGAATTGAATTGTTAATAAATTTGACTATTCAACACGGGATAAATTTCTATGACCATAGTATCATACTGTCCTAATTAAAGGCCAATTTTCTGATTGATTTATTTGGCTTCCGGGGAAATGGTTTCTATTTTTTCAGTACTTCATTTTTCTTTTTCTTATATGGATAATGAAGTGTTGATCACATTAAAAAGATACTTCGCTGTGGTATATGGAAAATTTGTGAGTCACAATTGATGCACTTCTAGATTAGTTGACCCAATACTAATCAATTAATTTCTTCTTATTATAAAATGAAAAAGGTGCTATGAGATCTGTGGTGGCAACACGTGTACCAATCTTTGTTGAATGTGAAGTGAAAGTGGTCCAAGAATGGAATCGAACTATGTGTTACACTCTAGAGATGATTGCAAAGGCAACTTGGATTTTTAATTTGGACTGAACTTTACACCCCAACTATGTATAATAAAACCCTTATACCCCGTGTCTTGAAGTCTAACTACAAGATAGGCCATACGTTACCTATTCCCAACAAATATATTAAATTGAACTAAAAATGCATATTTGGATACATGTTGGAAGTTATGAATTTGAAAAAAAAAATTATCTAGTTCAAGCTCCAAAATTAGTGAGGACATAAAATTTAAAGTTCAGGTTGCAAATAGAAACTTCAATTGGTTGAGCATGGGAGTTGTTCCATCATTAGACAAGGAAGTAAAATTAGAGGCAATGTGAATGTGGGGCGTGACTTTTCACACGATCATAACCAAGAACATGACATCATAATATGTTAATATATATGACTTTTACTGCGGCGAACATCCATTTGCTAGTATTTAAAGAATTGTAAATTTCACTTCCATTTTCTAGCGGGTGGAACGACGGATCTCGGCCGAAATCTTCTCATCTCATGGTACAACATTGTTGTACCTTAAAAGTATCCTTTTTTCCCCCGCCCTCTTTCCTTTCTTTTATACGTATTCTTCTCTATTTGATATCTTCATCAACATTCTTGTTTAGCAATTTTTCTGAGTCTTTTTTTACAGATAATTTCAGCAAATTGAGTAACGTCTGAGCCAATCGTCAACCGACATTCATTGAAGCAAACTCTACTCCCATTTTATTAACCAGGCTTTTAGATCCCACAAAAAAGGGTATTTTGTTTCATTAATTTGACCGCGTGTGGACGAAAAATTCTCAACCATTTCTTTTAAGCTTCACATAGGCCAATTTCACCGCAGCATTAACTTCGCACGTGAATAGACAGTATATTGCAATCAACAAATTCATGTAGGATAAGCCTAAGAAGACAGTGACGATCCGATCCACAACCCACGACTGCCACAGGGAACAATCAAAATCGCGCGATGAGCATAACAATTTTATCCGATGCTACGAAGAAGGTCGCAGCATACCTGCGTTGAGAGACATCGTAGATCTGCCCCCTGTTGGCCATCAGAGAGACTTCTTGGGGTCGGTGCCGTCGTGCTGCTTCGAGCTCGTCCTCGGAGGTCTCGACAAGCTGAACAGGAGGAGGGAGAGGCTGCATCTGCTCCATCCCTCGGCCTCTGGTGGCGGTCGGATAACGTCGAAGAGGCCGGCACGACTGGACGGCGAGCCCAAGGGCAAGGAATAAAGAGTCGCCGGGGACAGAGGCCGGACGATGGATAGGGTCTCCACAGTTGCAGAGCCATCGCCGAAGAGCTTTGGCAGATAGAGAGAGAGAAGAATTCTAGTGTCGTCGATTCGGAGGCCACGGGTTTGGTCCGAAATTTGGTGCGCACGCAAAGACAGGCAAATGTTTTATTTATGCAAATGGAATAACGCTTTGAAACTCGTTATTCCATTTTCCATAGTGATCCTGCTGATCTAAAATCACCCTTTTCAACAGCTATTTACCTATTCAAAGTCTCTAACGCGTGGAGGAAGCTTCAAGGGCTATATGTACGTGTCAAAGTGAGACTTGAAGGCGGCCGAGGGATCTAAACGCTCTAAAACTAAAACTTTGTTCTTACTTCTTATACTTATTTTTTAATAATTAAAAAAAGAAAATTGTGAAATAAGAGAGTGCTGGTGTAATCATTTTAAAAGATTTATTTTGAGCATAGAGTGAAGTAATGTGTACTTATAGAATGAGCTACAATCCTTTAGTGTAGAAGCAACTTCATTTGTAAATGTTGTTAAAGACTTCAAAGATCGCTGGAGTGCTCATCATTTTGAAGTAAGAAGTGAAAAACAAAGGAAGATAATTTGCTGAAGAGCTCACACGTAAAGACAAGTTCTTGCACTCTAAGATAATTTGCCGGAGAGCATGGGAAATTGTGAAAATTGCTAATTAAATGTTCTGTCTCATTCTCAATCCAATTCCGATATATTTCATTCCAATATTTCATCTTCTATGGACGGCAACATATCTTGCACATCATTGATCTTAGCTTCTCAGGAATTTGTATAATAGCTAAGAAATTGTTCAAATTTCGTACTTATTCAAAAAAGACTCATTGTGTCTTCAAAAGATGAGTCATAAAATAGATCTTCAAAACGCGTACCACATTCTAGTTTTTTTTCCATTAACTGGTTTTGATATTTTTAAGAAACCATCTTTTGTTTAAGAATGGTATGAGGGAGTCATTTGCATTTTCACATTAATTTGTCTACTTATGTTTTCCTTGCTTGCTCTATTGTAAGTTGCAATTATTCAAGTGCATTTACTCGTCAAATTTAAAAATTTTCTTTTTTTGTCTATATAATTATTTTTTCTTAAAAAAAAAATATGTAGAGAGGTTAACGGTCTATACTTTGCCTTGTAATACACATGATAATGTCTGTGTGTATATATATATAATGTTCGACATTCACACAAACTTTTCCGAGGAAGTAACAGTCGCATAACTCCTTTTACCCGCCATTTCGACTGAGAAAACTTTGAAAGCCAACGAGCCCGTGATGTTGACCGAATATTTTTGGGCAAGCTTTCCGAAAACGAGACCCAGTGCAGTGCAGGTGACACTTCTTTGGCTGCAAAATAATCAACCCGGCGTATTTCTTTTGCAGGACTTAAATAAAAATTTACCATTTCATTAAAGAAATATTCTTCATGAAAATCGAGCAGAACTTGCCCCCGCGCGCTAAATCAAGCCACTTGGGACAGTGACGGTCCCCGCACTTCAAAGCATTCATCATCACCGTTCACAGTTTCATATCCCCTTGAGGCTCCAATAATGGATTAATGTAAATAAAACCATGCAAATATTTGCACTAAAAGTGTACTACACGTTATACTCACCTGAACCAAACATTCACAACCATCCTCGAGAATTATAAAACTAGGTCTATGTGGACCTAATCTGTCTATAACAACATGAGTGTGGAGACGTAACTCTTCAACCAATGATTGTCAAATTATGCCAATTTCTCTTGGTTTTGCATTTCTCTATCGCTACTCCTTTTTGTTTATATGCATAAAACATATTTAATAAATTGCTTAACTTATATTTGTGCATAAAAACTTAATACTATGCAGCATATTCTATATTTGGGCCAAAAATTCTCATGTTTATTTGAATTTTTAGAGCTAAATATCATGGTGGCATCATGGCATCACATGGTGATACATTTTCATCGCAATACATAATTAAACAATAGTATGATCAACAAGTGTCAAAGGAATCTTATACATTCATGTGCCAAATGTAGAGAGGCACATGCATCCTTTTTCCCCTTCCCCACATTTCATAAAGCAATAGTTGTCAGGCAATTTTATAAGCTTTTGTAATGGAAAAGGATTACCCTTTCCTTTCATATCTTGGGCATGAAAATATATGAAGGTTTTTGTTTAGTTGAAAATAATACAGTTGGTTCTAATGTATAAATTCAAAGAAATGAGAAATTTTGTAGAAGAACACCTTTAAATGATTAATTGGTATGTTGATAGCTTATTTTCTATTACTTTGGAGCAAAGGATCTTTTGCTCAAGTAGGGCCATTTCAATAGATGCTTTTTTGGAATTCACTTACTTAAGGATGTTATTCCCAATCAAATGAAGTGCAAGTCATTTTCAAAAGAATTGGATACTTCATGTGAAAGTTTATAAGAAAGACTTCGTCTAGGTGTGAAAGAATACATTTCATTCAGATCATTTAGTCCAAAAGAGGATTTCCGCATTTGGACTTTAAGGAAGAATGGCACTTCAAAAGTGTAAAGCTTCCACCAACGTTGAATGCTCCATGTGTTTTGATGATGTCTCTCCTTTTTTTCTGAGTCTCTTTTTGCTTAGTCAAAAGTGCAAGGGAGTATTTGCTCATCACTTTCGTGCTAGTTTCAATCCATGCAACTTTGCTCTGGAAAGAAAAATTATGAAAGTTAATTTGGATGGGCAGATGGCCCCACCACCTTGTTCCTTCTTCATGCTCCTATCTAGAGCGAATCCAAGGCTTGAGTCCAGTGGTTCATTTCCATTACATTTTCTATCCTTTTTTTTTTTTTTTTTTTTTTTTTTGCTATTAATAGAAACGGCTTGATAGTTATTATTTGCAAAAATTCTAAATAAGGACATCAAATAAGGCTATTTTATCAAAAATGGGCCTAAAATAGACATTATTTTAAATAATAACCTAAAGTGGCTAAATCAGACTCACATAAAAACCTAAACTCACTACTTGGCTAAATGTTTGTTGATCGGTGAGCATGTGATTTTTCCATTGGCCAGAATATGGGTACTTTTGTCCAAGAAAAATTTGAGTAAAAAATTAAAAGCCCTAAAAAAAATACTCAAAACACTTCTTCCTTTGTTTCTTCACGTGTTCTTTCTCTCCTTCCGGTCTTCGTTTCTATTGAGAGAAAAAAACTAAGCTCAGGTAAGACCCACCTCTCGTTAGTCAATACTCACATATAACACAAGGGCCTTGATTCTCCATCATCTTTTCCCAAGTTTGCGATTTACTTCGATCTCCACTTATGTTTAACTGAGGTCAGTTTTATTCAAATTGGTGCAGTTGATCCTTCAATCATCCAAGAGAAAGCAATTGCATTTTGTTGAAGCGTTGACAAGGTGTGGGCATGTAGTGGAATATCACATCGATAGGAGTGATGACAATGGCAGGATAATTTTTTTTTTTTTAAAGAATTGTTTTTGCTTGTTTTGTTATATTTGTTGATGCATTATGTCTCCTTTCGTCCAAATTAATGCATATTAGTTGCATCTATTGCATATTTTTAAATTGGATTGGCTGCTGTCATGGTCCTACATGTTGGTAGTGGCTCCTATTTTGCAAATTTGTTAATGCTTTCATTTTTTTTCTAGCGTATGTTTTGTCATTAATGACCAAAACTCGTGAGCATGGCATGGAATTTAAGTGTTTTTTTTTTTTTTTTTTAATGGTTTTTGAGTTATAGCACATTGACGATGCCAAGGGTAAGATCCCTCACCTTAGCAGCAAAAATGTTGGTTTTTGATGATGTTCTTGCACCGGAGGCCTCATAAACATAATGATTGAGCTTATTGACCACACCAACGATGAGGTCCCTCACAATAGCAAGGGCACTTTTGTGTCCACACAGGGGTCTGAATGCAGATTACCAAACAACTAGCACATAAAACATTTTAAGTCCATTGTGCTCACTTTTTATGACAAATAGTAAGAGGAAGAGGGTATATAGTCACTTGCGTGGAAGTTTTCGTTCATAGCTCGGGCATGAAAATAGATCAAGCTTTTTGCTAAGTTGAAAGTAACGTGGTTGTTTCTAATGTATAAAATCAAAGAAATGAGAAATTTTTCTAGAAGAACACCTTTAAATGATTAATTGATATGCGAATAGCTTATTTTCTTTTACTTTAGAGTGAAGGATCTTTCGCTCGAGTGGGCCTTTTTCATTGAATGCTTTTTGGAATTCATTTGCTTAGTGATGTTATTCCCCATCAAAGTGCAAGTCATTTTCAAAAGCATTGGATATTTCATACAAGAGTTAGTAAGAAAGACTTCACCTAGGTGTGAAAGAACACTAAGATGATTTAGTCCAAAAGAGGATTTCTGCATTTGGATTTTAATGAAGAATGGCGCTTCAAAAACGTAAAGCGTAAAGCATCCCCTAACATTAAGGATGTGATAGAGATTGTGTTTGGAGTTTAGCTTATTTTAATACTATCTAAATCGATATTGCAAATTAACATTATTAATATTAATCAAGCGCACTAACTACACCGACCATTATGAATTCCATGTGATTTGACGATATCTCTCCTTTTTTTTCGTTGTCTTTTTTGCTTATTCAAAAGCGCAAAGGAATGTTAGCTCATCACTTTCGTGTCAGCTTCCCTCCACGCGACTTCGCGTTAGAAAAAGAAAAATGATAAAGTTGATTTTGATGGGCAGGTGGCCCCCAGCGTTGTTCCTTCCACATGCTTATATCTAGCGTGAATCCAAGACTTGAGTCCACTGGCTCATTTCCACTGCATTTCCTTACAAAAATATCCCTATTCTAATTGTCGGAAATATCACATGCTTGTCAATCAGTGAATATTTGGCTGCCGATGAGCTCAAGTCTTTATTTGACACTAATTTAGTTACTTCAAGCTTTTATTAAAATAATTTTCACTCTAGACCCTCTTTTAAAAAAGGATCTCATTTTAAGTCCTTATTCGGAGATTTTCCTCATTATTTTTTAAAAATGCTCCGTGATTTAAACTAAAACTACTTAAAAAGCTGCAACAAGTTGTGATTCGATCGAATACCTTTGGCAATCTTTCCAAAAATGAGCCCCAATTTCAGGGTCGCCTCTTCAGCCACAAATTAATCAACTCATCCTATTTCATTTTCAAGACTTAAATAAAAATTTGCCATAGCGTTAAAGAATTATTCCTCACAAGAGTCAAGTGGCACTTGCCCCTCAATGTTAAACCAAAACATTTTGGGACGGTGATGGTCCTTGAACTTCATATCATTTTTTCATAACTATCCTCAAAGTTATGAACTAGATCTATGTTGAGCCAAATTTGATTTTGATTATTATGAAACTCACTCAATTATGTTATTTGTTATTTGGAATTATATTGGTTTGTACTCAAGTATATTTTGCCGGAATTTGGGAAGTGTAAAAAAAACCGTCCCTGCCAAAAAAACACAAGGCCGAGTACCTGACAAAGTAATGGCCTGACATCCGGCCAGCTAGATATATGGCCGATTACCTCTGGATAGCTCCTCTAGTTTTAAATTTGGGGTTTTCCACCAAATCCAGCAGGTGTCCGGATCATTTTTAGCCGAATATTTAAAAGTCTTAATGGTCGAATTTTCAGCTGTTCGAAGTGTTAACGCCTATATTGAGTTTTTTTTTTAAAAATAAAAAATAAAAAATAGGATAACTCATTGTTTTGGGTAATTATGTACACTATCAGCGCTTGTAAAACGGGAAAATTACCAAAAAATTTTAAATCTATTGCAATTATGTCAATTTAATCGTAAATATTTTTTTAGCCAATTGAATCATAAACATTTTTATATTTGTGTCAATTCAGTTCATTCAACTAATTTTGGCAGGTCGATACTAGCATGGATGATGGCCATCCTACGTCAAGCCAACAATGTTAACATGGATAATTTTTAATTATATTTTAATATTTTTAATTTTTTTTTTTTATTTTTTTTGTTTATTCTTCACTTCCTTCTTCCTATAGTCAATTGCCACCCACTAGCAAGCTTGACCATGGTTGGGCGAGGCTGACCTCGCCAATTGAGCCTTGCCCAACTTGTGGCCTCTCCATAGGTTGCGATGGTGGCCTCGCCCAGGCCAATCACTAGGTTAGCTAAGCTTTGGGCTAACAAGGGTCGAGCCTCACCCAGCCATGGCCAGACTGCCCCAAGGTTGGCAAGGTCTCTCGCCAACCTTGCCTCTAGCTAGTCGCGAGCCAATGATCGGCCGGAGGAAGAATGAAGTAAAGAAAGAAAAGAAAAATAAAATAAATTATAAAAAAAAAAAAAGTTTATTCATGTTAGCGCACTGAGACACCACATAGGACAACCGGCATTGATATTAGTGTTGATCGGTCATCGGCCAACCAAAATTTGTCGGATGGACTAAATTGACAAAAATGTAAAAGGTTTAAGACTCAATTAGCAAAAATATAAAGGTTTATGGCTAAATTGGTGTAATTACAATAGGTTTAAGATGTTTTTAGTAATTTTCCCTCATAGAATCCCTCTTGTATACAATTTGCAATCAAAATTTTGAAAGATAAATCTTGTAAGAGCATTTCTTCATAAAAGAGTGCACTCTATTTGTTAGAGAATGTTGGCTATGTCAGAAACCAACCTTTATACGAGGCTTCAAGGGTATAGTGAATCGGACATACTATTGAACAGTCTCAAGGAAACTATAAATCAGCAGAGTATTTGTCTATCTTACTCCCTATATAATATAGTGATCACTTGTTTAACAAATTGCTTAACTTGTATTTGCTCCTAAATACTTGATATTGTGGCGCATATTCTACATTTGGACCGAAAATTGGTATCACAGCGGTTTCTCAATCAATTCTTCCTTAGTATTTATTGTGTTTATTTGAATTTTTTGAGCTAACTATCATGGCATCATATGCCGTTATTTTCTACCCGAAGGTCAATCAATTGTGGAGCACCTTTATTTTTTGGAACAAATTCTAATTATTTGAAGGCTCATATGAGAATTTTTGTTCAATCAATTAGACTATGAATTGTGGTGGCAATGCATTACTAATGGCCCTTTTGTGCCTAGTAGAACTGCAGGTGAAACTATCATATATTAAAATGAAAAAGGAAAATGATACAAATGGTTTTTGGATTTTGGTCCAATGTGCAATGTTGTTCCTTAACTTTTGTTTAATGTGGTCCCCAAACTTTGGTCAATATGCAATGTGGTTATTGAACTTTTAATTTGTTGAATGCAGTCCCTGAACTTTGGTTTAATGTTTGATGTGGTCCTTGAATTTTTAAACATTTTCATATAGTCTAGGGATTATATTGAACTTTTACCAATACTTTAAGGACTACATTGAACAAATTAAAAGTCTAGGGATGTCAATGCACATTAGTCCAAAGTTTAAGGACCATATTGCACAAATTAAAAATTTAGGGGCGACTTTGCATATTGGATCAAAGTTGAAGGATTATTTATGCTATCAGTCCAAATGAAAATGAAGGGAGTGCTAATAATATCAAACTAATTTGATTAAATGCTAGGGCAATGAACATGTTGTATTGTGCTTTGGATGCTAATTCATCAAATCGTTGTCGCGACCTAATTTTTCGGGTTCGCCACCTAAAACTAGGTTGAACGCTAAGTTTACCAATAGCTCGGCTTTACAAAATCGCAACTTAAGTCTAATTTTTTAAACATGCAAAATATTATTAAAGTCGCCACTAAGGGCAAAATGTCAACTAGAGACTAAGGGTACATTAGGGAACCACTAGACTATCCTAGTGCCCTTTCGGTACCATTCTTTTTAATTTTCAAAAATTGCGACTTGATTTGATTTTAATTCATTCATGCGAGTGCACAAACCACCAATTTATTAAAAAGGACTTACCTTGCTAGGTCGAATTCATATCAATAAATGATTTCTAATTAATAAGCAATCACTCAATTTTTGTTTTCACTTTATTTCATGAAAGTCGTGCAATGCATGCTACTAATTTAACATGAAATGATATGACGTGGCAATATGACCTAAACTATATAACATGAATAAGCATGCAATCCATCCTAAAGCATGAAATGAATTTATTCTAAATTTTTGTATTTTCCATGAAATTCGAAATTAAAGAAATGCAACAATTAAATATGCAATTTAATCAAATGACCTAGTTCTAATGACGAGCAATGAACTTAGCAACAATCACTAGATGACGAAAATTTCATAAACCTAATCCTACATGTCTGATTTACTAAACCTATATGCTCATGCAGAATTTTGATTTTTTTAAATAATTAATTATTAAATAAATATTAAATCTAAACTATCAACAAAATAAAGGATTAAAATAATCGAAAAAATAACATGTCGTCTCACAAGTCAAATTAACGATTATCCTAACCCTAAAACATCAAGACATGAAGTTCAAAATAATTAAAAATCTGATCCGAAGTCTTACGGATCAAATTAATAATTATAATGATTTAACAATTAAAATTCTACCAAAAAGCCCAAAAATTAATATAATTAAAAAAAATGATCTGATGTCTCTCAGATCAAATTAATAATTACAATAATTCCTGACAAAATCCTTGCGGATAATGCCTACAAAATGCATAAATATTAACATTGACAAACCATATTCTAACTTAAACAATAATAACAAAATTTAAAACACAATAAAATAACATAAAATAAACAAAAGAAAGAAATAAAAATAAAACTAAAACTAAACTACCTAAAGGAGGGGACTTGCAGCAGCGTTGGTGGGCATATGGCTAGTTCTTGATTTGACCATTCACTAGTCTCCTCCGAGAACTTTTTGAGTGGACGCCCCCTTCTCTTGTCGTCTCGTCTTGTCAATTATGGTGGAATATGGAATTGTGTGGCCTTTTGTTTGCATTGAATGCTGAAATCATGGATGGTAATCGCCGCTTAGGTACGTTGGCCACTTCGATGTCTCGCTACCTGGAATTATCGTCGGAGATGTAGGAGTTTAATCTAGGCAAGAAACAAAAATAAAATCACCTTAGTTCGAATAGCAAATTGGAATCGCACACAATCAAACTTAAAAAGGAAGCTCGACTTAGCTTTATGCTTGTCGTCAATATCCATGACGCATGATGAATGTGGGACGTCGTCAAGAGGACTGCACCATCCAATAGACCAATCGGAGAATTCTCGAGATCGTCGACTCCCCTAAAGAAAATTGAACTCAAAAGAAACGAAGGAGAAAACCTTCCTCACTTTTGCTCTAAATTTTTTCGAAAATCGCCTTCTCGGTTACGAAAAATAAAGCTCTCTTTTATACTGATTTCTAGACGGCCGCTTTCCATGGCAACTTTCGAGTTTCCATCATCTGTTGCATTCAATCAAGCCTGCAAATCGGAATGTGATTTCGCAATCAGCTCGATTTTACTTGATTCCTTCCATTTTATTGAAATTGTTGCCCTTTATTCACCTGATTTTTGAATTGTTTATGCATTTATCAAAATCTGAATACTCATCAGAATTTCAAACTTCCTTGCATAATTCAATCAAATCAATTTCCCCCATTTTCATTTTTTTTTTATTTGTTCAAAATGCAATTTTATTTTTCCAAAATTAGGTGTCAACAATCGTGTTCTAGTGCCAAAGAGATATGAGAAAAACTGGAAGTCCCTTTTGAAGTGACCGATCGAGTTAAAAAGTTTAAAATTAGCATGCTTACTCATTTGGAGGAGCTATCTACTGTGAATATGAGGGAGTCCATCGTTTGATATGTTTACTCGACTTACCGACATTATTATTTTATAGAAATCTCTCGGCAAGGTTTATCCTCAAAGGGAGCTAAACCAAAAGATCTGAATAGCTTTGCCGGAAGTTTGGGAGCCTAAAGTGTCAGGCATTAATGAAGTTCATGATCTTTCCATGGTGTCTCTTGATGAGCTTCTCGAAAGCTCATTACACATAAAATAAAGTTAAGGCTCGATTTGAGGAAGATTCAAAGAGGAACAAGTCAATTGCTATTGGATCCGCTAACTCGGATGCAGAGCCGAAAGAACGCAGTGACGAGGATGTGATTATGATCGCGCGGAAGTCCAGCATTTTCTCAAGAACAAAAGCTTCAAAAATGATGAAAGGGGCACATAGGGAAATCTAAATTGGAGAAAGAACATCAAATGCCACGAGTGCAACATGTCAGGCCATCTACGCTACAAATGACCAAGACTTGCCACCTCCAAGGACAAGAGGGACAAGAAGGGGCGATTTGAGAAAATGGATAGAAGGGATAAGAATGTAAAGAAAATTTGTAGAAAGTTGGTGAAATGAAAGAAGAAGGCATTGACATCGACAAGGAGCGAAAGCGTGGTCGATGATACCTCTAGTGATCAAGAGGTTGCCAATCTATGTCTCTGGCTTACAGCGATTGAGAAAATGAGGTAACTTATCCTACTTTTGTCTATAATTTTGAAGAGCTTCAAGGTGCCTTGGATGGTCTTGTGGTAAATTTTGAAAAATTAGTAAGAAAATTCTCTGTTAAAGAAATCAAATGATTCTCTTATTGATATAAACAAGAGATTGATGGGTGAATTTGAATCTTTGAAGAAAAAGAGTGATGGTCTTGAAAAAGAAATGATTTTGAAGCCCGGAAAAAATGAGATCAAAGAATATGTCAAGAAGCTGCAAAAGAAATTGGAGGATCTGAAAAAGAAAAATGATGAATTGAATGCCAAATGTTTGATACATAAGTTGCGTAGTATTGGTCATTTATTTGATAAAGGCTTTCAAGTTAATATTTAATCTTTTTCTTCCTCTATTATTGATACTACTTATCGTATTGCTCAGATTATTGCCAAAATGCAGGGAAATGTGTATGTGATTAAGCCAGAATTCTTAACCTCAAATGATGTAACTTGTTTGTTGTTTCAAATGAAAACGATCCTTGATTAATGGCATAAAAAACTAGGACATATTAGTATGGGCTCTATCTCAAAGCTTTCTATGCTTAGTTTGGTTTGCGGCTTACCTAATTTTAAATTTAATAGAGATCAAGTTTCTGATGCCTGGGTTAAAGAAAAATAAACAAAAGTGTCTTTTAAATCTAAGAAGCACGTTAGCACCTCTTAACATTCAGAATCGCTTCATATGAATTTTTTCATCCTTCAAAATCTTTAAATCGTTGGCCTTAACTCATAACTTTTGAAACTTTTTATGTCAATCTCGAGGGTGGGACTCCTGGAGTTCTAACCAATGGCCAATTTATTGGAGAATCCACACTAAAAAGTTTGGATATTAAGGACACGAATGATAACCATTTTGTTCTAGAAGTCAATTTCTGGTCAAAAATAGATTTTTCTATTTCTATTACCTAGACGAGTTTATAAGCAAAATACGTATTTGGCAACAACACAAAATCCCTCCCGAGTGATAGACGACGATAGGTAGACACTAGCGAGCAGCGAGCTGCAGTTGGGTGGCTAGCTAGTAATAAGGGTGAGTAATAAGAAAAGTTTTTATTTCTCATTTTTGTTCTAGAAATATAAAATTAGAAAATTTTTACTTCTAATTTCTATTTCAAATCTATTTATGGACTAAAAATTTATTCCATAAACAGAAAAATGAAATTAAATTACCAAAGGGATTTTAATTGTAAACCTATTTCAAATAATAGAAAAATAGAGAAATAGAGAAATAGAATAATTATCGTGTACACCCTAAGAAGAGAGGAGAAGTTTGAACAAGGAAGAGTTGCTTGGGATGGCCATCCAGAACCCAAAGTGTATTGCCATCGTCGTCGTATTAGGCTAGGAGTCGACGTTGATACGAGGACAAAATGAAGATAAGGGTCCCGCTACCGAGCTTACTTTGCTTTTGGAGGGGAGGTACACTTGGTCCGCAATGAAATGCAACAAGGAATTCCAGGAAATTCGAGAGGAGCTTCAATTGTTCATCCAGTTTGCTCAAATATTCCTCCATAATCCTCCTTTTTTTTCCGTAATATCCTCCTCCTCCGCCACCACCTTACAAGATTTTTCATGTGTTATCATTTTTTTCAAGAACATTTGGGCTTGTTTCTTCCTTGAATATGTGTTCAAGATTCTTTTCATCATGTTACGGTGTGAGTTTATTTAAACACTTTGCCTTAAGCACATTGAATTGTTATAATCATTTGATCTACTTATTTGCCTTTGAAGCCTATCTTGATGTTATGTGAAAAAAGGGGATATTTAATTTGATTAATGAGCATTCTTGCAGAAGGAGCTTATGATTTAAATTGCATCAAGGACTTAAATTTCATAGAGAAAGTTGTTCACTATTTTTTTTCCTCGTTAAAATTTTTAAGGGGACTTTCTCCATTGGGAGATTCTGTTGATTAATTTGATGCGGTTTCGATATCATAAAAAAAGAGAAGATTGTTGACTCTTATGTAATTTTGATGATATCAACACTCACTCGAATATGATGTGAGTATTTGGATTTATATCCGCTATATTTAAGTACTTTTTGCAGAATTTCAAAAGGGTAAAAAATATTGTCTCTGCCTTGAAAAACAAGGCCGGGTACTCTGCTAGCGGGATACCCGGCCAGTTTGCCTCCAAACTCTGGGCTCCCATACCTTTGTAACTTGGACTTGTCTGCTCCATCCAACAAGTGTCCAGGCCATTTTTAGTCAAACAACCGGAACTCTCGATTGAAGAATTTTGAACCATTTGATGTGTTAGTAGCGACTGGTTGAGTCAGTTTTCTTTTTCCCTAAAAATAGGGTAGCTCATTGTTTTGAGTAATTATGTAAACAACCAATAGTTGCAAAATCCCTCTAGTATACACTTGGCAGCCAAATTCTTAGGAGATGAATCTTGTGAGTGTCTCTTTATAAAAGAGGCACCCTATTTGTAAAGGGGTATCGGCTCCATTGTCCAGTGACTTCTGTATAAGACTTCAAGAGTGGTGGATGGAGCATAACTCTCGAGCGGTCTTAAGGAGTATAGTTGGCATCGGTTTGAGTCGAACCATTGTATATTGGCTAAGTATTCCTCTATCCCTACTCCTTTTATTTACATGCATATTATGTGTTTCGCAATTTGCAATTGGAAAACTTATATGTGTGTGTAAATATTGGATATTGTTTTGCATATTCTACATATTTGGGCCAAAAGTTGATACATCCCATCACTGAAATTCTCGTTTTTAACAACAATTTTTTTTTTCTAAGTCATGAGCCTCATTAGGAAATTCATGAAATGAATCATGCGACTTACCTATTGAGCCATTTTAAGGTGTTGAGCGAGCAAGTGGATACACATATTTTCCATTTAGCTTTCACATACTTGATCATGATATGCTCACCACCAAGATTAGAATGAAAAAATAATGTTGAGGAAAAATTATGTGGGGGTGTGTCAAAAAGATGTTGACCCAAATAGATGTGTGCCAAGACGTTCGAAATTCAAATAATTGGAGAGCCATCGAGAGCTCCAGCCTCTTTAATGTTCTTTAAAAGAAGATGTACCACGTCTGTTCACTTTGCTTGAAGTTCTCCTATTTTCTGGGCAACCACTTGATCCATGTTGTTTTGCCTCAATGCCCTTCGGAGTAATTCAACTGCTCACCAACTTACTTGCATTGCATGTCTTCCACCAGCCATCATGAGAAACCATCTTGCTTTTAATAGTTTTTTTTTTTTTTTTTTGGTTTTTTTTTTGAGAAAAATGAATTATTTAAATAATATTTTCTTAAAAATAATTGTCTTTTTGTTTATAAAAATAGATGAGTGAAATGTATTTTTATTGTCTATAGAAATATTTAGATATAAATAGTTGTTGATAGTAACAACTTTAAGCGACATGATCATTTTTAGAAAAAAATATTTTCCAAATCAATCATTTTTTTGCGAAACAAACAAAGCATTCATCATTGTTTATCTACTAAGTTGAACTTTCTCTTAAGGGCTATAACTCATCTTCATTATTCCACATTACAAGGTCATAACATGATCAAATGGACAAGCTCAAAATACTTGAAGAAAAAATAAAAACAACGTGTAAGTTGGGTGCTAACAGAAGTTTATTTAATCATTTTCTCAACATACTATTCTCGATGAGAAATATAAAAGCGATAATTCTAAGGTTGTAAATCCATTATTAGAAGTCTCAAAAAATTTTATCTATCTTTCCCAATAATTATTTATGTCACTAGAGTTTCCGCTAAATCATCACGCATATTCAGTAGATATAAATCATCAATTTTATTTTTTTGGACGAAATATAAATCGTCAATTCCAGCTTCAACATTTTGCAGCCCCATCATGCTCTCCTCTGCACTGGTTGGGCCACTTTCCTCTTGATCCATTTGACTTGGGCCACTTTCCTCTTGATCCGTTCGATTTGGGCCGTTTTCGCAAAGTGCAATATCCTACATAGCTCTTGATGCAAGATTGTATTTCATTGACTAAAGTTGGTTCTGATGGCTTCTCCCATGAATCTGCTTCCCTTGAACTCTCTTCCTTTGAATTTGGTTGATACCTGAACATGATAAACCTCGGAGAATGTAGGTTACTGACCAACCACACAGAGAAAGCAGGATCGAGTTGAGTTGCTGGTTGTTTGGAATCACGGCCTCTAAATCGTCCTTTAATTGCTCGCACATTATTTGGAATCCCTGCTTTGTCAAGACTTCTCCAATTACTCTATGGCTATAAGCTGAAAATGATTCAAATCATCTTGACCAAAATCGACTTTTTCACGGTAATCTTGATTTGGAATATGCAAGCCACATATGATTAGAATTTGCTTCATCATATGGTGTCTATGGAGCAATCCCTCTCCCCTTCTTGCCATTAATGCGTGGTAGGATCTGGACTGTGGCAACCTCTTTTCCTCCTTGTGTTGGAATACAGAAAGCTTATCCTAGGACTTTGTCATCCGACCACGTGAAGTCATAAGCAACCCCTCCGATATCTCTCTTTCAAGAAAAAAGATGGAGCCTTCTCCTCAACAACAATCTTCCCACAACATTGTGATAAGTGCCAATGAACTACACATCTAACAAAGGAACAAAAATACGAGTCTATTCGAACGTTAATAGAACTACTTATGTGCACAAAATATATTTTCTCGTACTATGTCCTGGCAAACAAAACAGTAAAGAACAACCTCGGATTCAGAGTCATGTTCTTCTTGAGGTGTCAGATTAGATTCCCATTATGGGTGATGCTATGATGTCATTAGCTTAGAACTGATGGAATTAATGCCCTTTTTACTGGCTATTGCTAGATCATTGAAGTTATTGCACTTGTATAGTTACTGACTAAATAAATATATTTGGTTATCCAACGTTTGAGAATAATTACTACTTGTGAATGTTACCAACTCTTGCTATACTAGTTGGTATTTTATAATATTACAATAATTAGCCATACCCACTAATTACTAATTCAATCAAAGTTACGACTTTTGTAAATTAATAATTACTAACTACTTGGAGAAATTAATTAGTTACTAAAAGGTTTAAGGTTACTTTTAAACGTGGAAAGTAAATATTGACTTTTCAAATTTACTAGATCTCAATGGCTTGAAAGTTTATCTTTCCCTAAGATAAATTAAAAATCAAACCAGGAAATTACTAGCTATTGTGAAAGGTACATACTTCCTTTTTTCTATATAAACGTTATCAATTGAATAAAAAGTCACTTTTCGTATTATTATACATTTTCCCGTCGAAGGTTACTAATTACCAATTAGATGGAAATATACCACTTACTAATATTTTGGAAACTACTTATCCGGCTAAAAAAGTTACCATGCTTGTAGTAAAATCACTGCTTTTGAAGATAAAAGAGGGGAGCTAACTTCTATGGGCCTGTGTATGATAATCTTCCAGTGTTGTTTGAATCTTAAAAGGGCCATTTTTGCCGCATCTAACTAATCTTCTTTCATTCCAAGTAGCCAAAAAGGATATTGTTGCTGACCACCGCTAATCCTACCATTTTTTTCATTAGCAATAATCTTCCTCCGCTTGCGTATATCTCTGTTTATTCTCCTCCTCTTTTTCTTTAGATACTCTTTTTTCATATTGTCGCACCCCATCTCCGCGACTAGATTTCGACCAAGGAGAGAGCGTTCCAATCTTTCTCTGACCGGCACTAGCAAAAAGCATGCTCACTTACTTTTCCGATATAGAGATTTACTCTTACTGCGCAAAGAAGTTATTGAGTGTAATTACATTGTCTATTGACACTTACTATTTCAATATTATAAGTTACTAGCGGAATGAGGAGTTTATGATTATTGGGTTGTCAAAAGTTGTTTAATGTCTTGAAAAATTATTGATAAAATGAGATGTTACTTATTACTAATAGAAGCAAGCATGTTTTTTCCGTATAAGAAGTAACTAATTAGGATAAGAAAAGTCGCTATAAGTACTTTTGGTATTTTGGTACCAACTAAATTAGATGAAAGCTTATTCACCGAGTAGAGAAGTTAGGTGATAATAATAGCAAATAATTGTGCACTTCAACTTTTCATGATCACGATTATACAACCTTATATTTATCATTTTACATGAATCATAATTCGATGTTAAAAAATCTATTGCTCAATGCGATTGTGTCATGCATGTGTCACGGGTCGGCCAATTATGATCGATCAAACACTCATGCGGCCCTATGATTTTACTCCCAAGTCAGCCTCACATGCACACGCACGAACACGAGGGTCGTATGAACAAAGGGGTGAGTGTATTTGCTATGAACAAGCTGAATACAATGAAGGAGAGAGACTCCTATTTATACAAGTTCGGATCTCATCTCATCCGTTGATCTTCCCTCCGATCCAACGGCTGTGTTTGAACGAAAGCCATCATTACAAGTCTGTACATTAGGCCACTTGATTGCTAGGCCTTGCGAAAGCCTAGGGCATATGTCAGAAGCAAGGGCAGAGCCAACAAGGCCGCCTCACATGGAGTAGGTGAATGGTCACGGACTTTTGTCCGTGTTGTGCATGGGCTGATTATGTGTTAGTCATGGGTCGTTCATGGATCGATCATGGGCTGCTCGTGGATAAGCCCTTGTGTGTGACATGGCCCGATCACGGACGGTCTTGGATTATGCTTCGTCTGTGGGTCGTGTCACATGCCTCTTGAACCAACCATTGAGTTGATTGGGCATTGATTTGCTACGGGTTTCACTCAGAATCGGGCCCTCATATCCGGTTGTTGCTTTGCTTCTTCCACAAATCGAACTCAATTTGCATCGAATTTTGGATAGATCAGGTCAAATGTTCAATGATATGACTTGCTTTTTCACGACCTCGATGTCATCAAATCACATGTACCACTCAAACCAACCATTGGGCTGAACGGGCCTAGATTTGATTCAATTTTTAGTCAGATTCGGGCTCTAAAATCAGGTGGTTGCATCACTTCTTTGACAAAAATTGAATTCATTAGCGTCGAGTTATGGACCGATGGGGTCAAATGTCCGGCAATGCCGAGCCACTGTTCTTAACGACCTCGATGCTCACACAGCGATCGGCAATGTCAAAACTCTTGCTGGGAAGCAATGTCAATAGCACAAAGATAGTAGTAGCCCGAAAAAGGAGTGCAGTTGCGCTGTTGTCTGCAAACCTTTTCCCTTTCTTTTTTCTGTCTTCTCTTTCTTTAAATAGAAATGCATTCAGCTCGTTATACGTACACTGTCTATATTTCTTGTACGTAACATTTACGGAAAAGTTGAGTATATACACTTATGAGATACACTTTTCATGTGCACATTTTTTTCATATTAATTACTAAATTTCATGCACGTTCTACATAGGTGAGCGATTATTTTATTCCTTGCACAACATCATAATATGTTAATAATTTTAAATTGGACGATGGAATAATTACTAGAATTTTTTTCTCATTATTACCACTATATGAATTCTTTTCAAGAAAGCAAACACTAAATGAACACTCTTGGCCACTATTTGGTAACCTTTTTTTCGATTTTTGTTTTGCATTAGTTTGGGACGAGAATCGCGTTTGGTAAAATTTTTGTTCCCATTGGAAAGATTGGAAAAAAAAAAAAAAAAAAAGTTGATTTTGTTAGGAATAAAATTGAGAATCAAAACTCTTCTTTTCTCTTTCTTCTTCTTCATCGACCGCCATCCCGCGATCGCCCGCCACCAGATCCGCCGCCGGTCGCAGGCAATTGGGCGAGCCCTCGCCAGGAGGCTCTCGTCCGGCCTAAAAAAAAAAAAATAAGAGTAGAAGAAAAAAAGAATAAAAAATTAAAAAATTAAAAAAGAAGAATAGGAGAAAAAAAAAATTAAAAAAATTTAAAAAAGGAAAAAGGAAAAAAATAAAAAAATAAAAAAAAAAAAAAAAATTAAAAGAAAAAAAGAAAAAAAGAAAAAAAGAAAAAAAAAAAAAAAAGAAAAGAAAGAAAAGAAAAGGAAAAAGAAAAAAAGAAGAATAGGAGAAAAAAAAAAAAAATTAAAAAAGGAAAAAGGAAAAAAAAAGAAAAAAAAAAAAAAAAATTAAAAGAAAAAAATTAAAAAATTAAAAAAGGAAATAAAATAAAATAAAATAAAATAAAAAGAAAAGAAAAGGAAAAAGAAAAAAAAAGAAAAGAAAAGAAAAAAAAAAAAAAAAGAAAAAAAAAAGGAAAAAAGGAAAAATTATTTAAAAATTAAAATAAATTGATTTGGAACAGAATCGATAACAGTTTTGGTCCAAACGCTTGATTCTATTCCGTAATCGAAATTTTGGAATACGATTACCAAACGCGTTTTTTTTACTCAGAATCGGTTAGGGACATAATAAAAATAATCATTTTTCTTTTCAAGAACAAAAACACTAAATGAACACTCTTGGTATTTTTAGTAAAAGCAAACCACATTTTTTAATAACGTTTTTAAAAAATTAAGGTACTTGATTTAATAAAAGTCCATGTGCTTAGATTGAAAATCAAGTAAATGATTGATGCCGTTATCTAAAAAAAAAGAATGTATTAATATCGTGAAAATTCATAAATCTCAAATTCTATCAAAAAATATTTGTGACAAATTTATCGTTTATTAATTTTATTAAATTATATTAATATTATGAAAAATCACAAACTAAGAAACATGTGACAAATGAAGAAGTAAAATCTTGATTTGTACATCCGTCAATTGTCATGTGTCATTCAACTTAGCAAATTGATAATAATATCTAACAGAAATTAATGGGGTTAAATTTGTCATAAGTCTAATAGTTTGAGATTTTATTTTATTTTTCTGGTGGAAAAAGTAAGAAATAGTCTCAAACACTAGCAAAAAATAATCCATTATACTGTCTTCCCAGCAGGGACGTTCGAATTCAAAAAAAGGCACTCACATTTTCCACCATAATCCCCACTTTCACGTGACCTTTTTCTCAGTCCCCCATGACCCCAAACTCCCACTCCACTCCAACCAAGCAATGACGCTCAGCACCGCCGCCCTCTCCCTCCTCCTCCTCCTCCTCCTCCCGCCGCCCCCCCCCGCCGCCGCCGCCGCCGCCCCGACCCGCCCCTCGACTCCCTCCTCCCCTCCGACGCCGTCGCGCTCCTCTCCTTCAAGTCCAGCGCCGACCTCGACAACCGCCTCCTCTTCGCCCTCAACGAGCGCTTCGACTTCTGCCAGTGGCGGGGCGTGAAGTGCGCCCAGGGCCGCGTCGTCCGCCTCGCCCTCCCCTCCTCCGGCCTCCGCGGCTCCCTCGCCGCCGCCACCCTCTCCCGCCTCGACCAGCTCCGCGTCCTCACCCTCCGCAACAACTCCCTCTCCGGCCCCCTCCCCGACCTCTCCCCCTCGCCAACCTCCGCTCCCTCTCCCTCGGCCTCAACTCCTTCTCCGGCCCCTTCCCCTCCTCCCTCCTCTTCCTCCGCCGCCTCCGCGTCCTCGACCTGGGCCATAACGCCTTCGCCGGCCCGATCCCGGCCCAGATCACCGCCCTGGACCGGCTCGACACCCTCCTCCTCGACGGGAACCGGTTCGGCGGGGCGCTGCCGCCCCTCAACCAGACCCTGCTCAAAGCTTTCAACGTCTCCGGCAACAACCTCACCGGCCCGATCCCCGCCACGCCGACCCTGTCCCGGTTCGACCCCTCGTCGTTCGCCGGGAACCCGGGGCTCTGCGGCGAGGTGATCAACAAGGCGTGCGCCTCGGGCGCCCCTTTCTTCGGGCCCACCTCCTCCGGCGGCAACGGGAGCAGCTCCGTGCCGGCTCCGCTGGCGCAGAGCGCGCAGTCGCAGAACGGCGTCGTCGTGTCCCCGGCGTCTTCGTCGCGGAGGAAGCCCAAGAGAACCGGCGCGATCCTGGGCTTCGCGCTCGGGGTCATACTGCTGGTTTCGGCATTGTTGATCGTCTTCATCCTGTGCAAGACCCGGAAACGCCAGACCCGCGCAAGCTCGAAAGGGTCCGCGGAGCCCGACGAGCCTGTTGTGCAAGCGAGAGCCGTGAATTCTGCGGCTCCGAACTTGATAACGGAGCTGCGAGAGAAGTACAACAGCAAGATTCAAGAGGCTCAGCAGAGAGTTCAGAGGAGCGGGTGCTTGGTGTTCTGCGCAGGAGAGTCGCAGCTGTACACGCTGGAGCAGCTCATGAGAGCGTCCGCCGAGTTGCTCGGCAGAGGCACGATCGGGACGACGTACAAGGCCGTGCTCGACAACCAGCTGATCGTGACGGTGAAGCGGCTCGACGCTGGCAAGACGGCGGGCACGAGCGAGGAGGTGTTCGAGGGGCACATGGACTCCGTGGGCTGGTTGAGGCACCCGAATTTGGTGCCCATGAGGGCTTTCTTTCAGGCCAAAGGGGAGAGGCTTGTGGTCTTCGATTATCAACCCAACGGCAGCCTCTATAATCTCATTCATGGTATGTACATTTTACTTATTTTGCGAATAACATTTTGATCATTGATTCGATTCTTTTAGCATGTATCGGACGCTTTGCTTTGTTCATTGAGCATCAATGAGTTTGGCTTTGTTTCTTTTGAGGTATCTCTTTGATGGGTTTCTCGGATGTGTTGTACTGGGGAGACTTCATGGGTATTCAGTAACATCGAAGGGCCTACTTGGGAAGATGGGTTGGTGTCTGCATGCGGTTAGAGCCAGTCGTTTGTTTGTTGGTACAGTGGGTGTTTCCCGGGTGCTATTTTTGCATTATTGGCCATGTTTTGGAGTAAATGCTGCAGAAGGTTGCAGCTTTTTCGAACTCTCATTTATGCATTTTCCTTCTCAGTTGTAAAGTAGGGACATTTCTTGTTGACTTCTTGAGAAATGCTGGAAATACGGAGTAGATTATCAAATTCAGTTAAGTAATGAGGTGCACTCACTAGTGTTGTTGCCTTTAACAACTCGAGCTCGAGCTTTGGTTTGGTAAGATCAGCAACAGCTGAAACTGATAGCTCATTGATTAAATTGATAAAGAGTGGTCTTTTGTATTGTGGTTGTATCAATTAAAAAATCTACTGATAGTATCTAATAATGTGAGGGGATGTGAACAACCAGTACAGATTGAAATCAACTTGTAATCAATGCGTCATGGTCCATGATTTTTGTTAAATTTGCTGTTATTCTTTAATGGAAGCTCAGACATCCATTTGCTATTTCCTATTCAACTGTGAAACTGAAATGGGAATACTCTTAAATTATGCAAGATAGAGCAAAAGTCAATTTGTTACGTGGTTGGTTGATGTTTTGCCTGCTTGTTCTTTGCAATCCCTGTGTTGGCCAACATGGAGACTTTGAGCTATGTCTCGTGTTAGGATTTACACTGGGATTGCTTAAGCAATCTTAAGACTGACTTCAATTGAGAACAAGCGTGTTTTAATTTCTCGTGGCCGTCTACTTTGTGAGCTTGTTATACATTTTTTTTTTTTTAATCTTAAGGAGTTCTTTTGACACTTTTGATTAACAGGAAGTTACTGGAGGCGTTTGCTCTAGATTATTTTGATTTATTACTTCTAACATCTTGTTAAGTGATAAAATACTCAATTTCCTCAAAAAATTCTTGAGACATAGAGGCGTAGACAATCTCTACTCTGTTGGGACCGTGAACTGGCTGCTCCGGTGGAGTGCTTTCCAGCATTTTTCCTCGAATTAATGTTGAATCTACCACACTTTATCTATTATCTAGCAAGTCGACATTTATCAAAGCATAGTAACTCACGTCCAGGCCCTGATACTCCTAGCCTTTGGACAAAATAGCATTTTGTAGGCTTGCCTACTCCAATTGTGTCAATTCTGGCCTAGGCATATGAATATAGCTCAAGCAGACCAGCCTGAAGAACTTATGATTACATACATGTCCATTTCTTTAATGCTTTGGAGATCTTATTTGCAATACAGGTTCAAGATCAGCAAGAGCAAAGCCTCTTCACTGGACATCATGCCTAAAAATAGCAGAAGATGTAGCCCAAGGCCTTGCGTACCTTCACCAAGAATCGAGACTTATACATGGGAACCTGAAATCCACCAACGTTCTTCTCGGCACAGACTTTGAGGCCTGTCTCACAGATAATTGCCTTGCAGCCCTCGCAGAATGCCCTCTAAATGAAGATCCTGATTCTGCTGCTTATAAAGCCCCAGAGTCACGAAAGCCCATCGCTCGAGCCACTCCAAAATCCGATGTGTATTCCTTTGGTGTCCTCTTACTGGAACTCCTGACCGGTAAACACCCGTTGCAACATCCCTTCCTTGCACCTAGTGAAATGCTGGATTGGGTCAGGGCAATGAGGGAAGAAGACAGTGAGGATAAAAGACTCGGGATGCTTGTTGAAGTAGCTACTGTCTGTAGGGTAACATCGCCCGAACAGAGGCCGGTGATGCGGCAAGTTTTGAAGATGATACAGGAGATAAAGGAGGATGTGATGATGGAGGAGAATGCTTCTGTTGGATATGTGTAGATTTTTGTCTGCTCACGAGATTTCTCAAGATGAGAAAACACGGGATGTAGGGATTGAGCGTGCATTAGCAGCTTGTTAGAAAAATTAAGCCTGAACGAGGTAAATTTTACAAAGGATATTGGATATCGTTGGCCGGTGAATTAAGGGGTATGTTTTGATTTGCAGAGATTTCTGCTGTACCCATGTGATGGTAGATAAGTAAAGTTTCATTGGTTTTGAGCCAATTTTGTTTAGATCTACATCGTAGACAACATTCTCCCTGATTTGAAGAGTTGTGCTTTGACATGAACCAGTTAATGTGCATATTCTCTTCAATAGGTTCTTCCTGCAAAGCCTATACTCAGGATATAGGCATACTTCGCTAGAAGGTGAGTTTTGACATGTAGAGAGTACTTTGCCGAGCTTGTCCCTTTACCGTTTCAGCTGGGATGGGCCCAGCAGTGCGCGGGGCTCACTATCAGACCTAGTCGATGACTATACCGCGTCTGGCGAAGTTCGTGCTGGCACATAAATCCATGTGCTCACCACTTGGAAAAAGTTAAAAACACTTTGTTGGGGTCTTGGATTTGGAACTTCAAAAACTGTTCTCGTCTTTCCTCGTTTGTCTCTTTGAATGAAAGGCATCGAAGTTTTCACTCTGCTTTAATAAAAACAGAGCCGTGTCCCGATGTTTCTCATCAACTTTCACAAAACAAAAGAGTCCTGAAACTTCCTCCCCATTCGCTGCCTTCGTCTCTTTATCTTTTCTCGGGGATTAGGAAAGGTAAAGAGCGAAAGCAACCATGCGAGGACAAAGCTAAACCGGACAAGACTGGGTTAATGATAGGGGATGCTGATGCATAGGGCATGAAAGTGTGAAAAGAGTTTAAGCAAAATGGGAGGGAGAAACTTGGGGAACGAGACTGCTTTGTCAAAAGCGAAAGGTCAAAAAAGTTCTGGTTTTTGGAAGGAAAAGGGAGAGAAATGGGAGGGGGATTTGACAGTGTGGGGTGTAGGACATGGCAATGAAAGAGGGAAGCAGCACATGATGCGGGCGTCCCCATGTTCAGGCGACGATGGTGGTGGTGAAGTGGTGGTACTGGTGGACCACTCGGGCGTCGCCTTTTTGTCCGAGTGGGGTTTTCAATCAAGGGCACTCGGCGACAAAACTTGGGGGGGCCGGTAATCGAGCGCGGTGCTGAACGGGTTGGGTTGCTGCTGTGGAGACCCGTGGCCACTTCAAGATGATGGCTTTATCACGTTATTGATGAATATCATGACAAATAGCGAGTAAATCATTGCATTCGAATCAAGCATGCTCTCAATTTTGGAGATAAAAAATTGAAGGGTATGCATGCAAGGGTCTATGGGGAACAGTTTGACAAGTTCAGTGCTCTTTCAGTTGGCCAATGTTTGATGTGTTCGACGTGTCACGGATGGCCATAGTAATTTCGTGTTCTAAATTTTCCTACTGTCGACCGTTGCTCCGAGACTGGGACCTCATGGAATTTAATCGCGTTGCATGTGAGGTCTGAGGCCATCTACAGTGACAAATATGGAATGTATGATTGTCCATGTGGTGGGCCAACCTACAGCAAGGGAGCATTGATCCGTCAGTCCATCACCAGCGTGACATCAGGAGATTCTCATGCAGCGGTGGAAATGCAAGAGAGACTCAAATTTCTTTCCAGGCAAAGCTCATCTTTGCTTCTCATGCGGGATGAGAAATGCCTTACTCAATTTGTGCTTTCGGCCGATGTCCTCGTCCATCGTCGAAGGGCATCATTTGGACGTGATGTGCATTGCTTTTGATGGTTGTGATCGGTACACGTGGGAAGGCTGCAGAAATGTTGGACGCGGTCTTGCGATATGGTTGGCAATACTTTCCGTTCTTTCTTCACTCGGAACGCTGACAGAGACCGATTGCAATACAATCAAAGTGGGATTGTGTATGCACGCTTTCCGCCACCATAGTCGCAGGCCGAAATCAAAGATAAGGTGAATTGTTGTCCAGAAGTAGCTGCTTTTGCTGTAGCCCACGTGCTCAACCCAAGCCCCCTTCATTTATCAGCCAGAAAAGTCGTTCAAAACGTTCTAAAGTCATTCAATGGCGGCTAATTCAATTATTTTAATTTAATCTTAATCATTTTAATAATTTATCAATTTAGCTATTCTAGTTAATTTAGTCGGAAATTGCTGAAGTGACAGTCTAGTCAATATCATTATCCTATTTAGTACGATTGGTGTTAACATAAATAATTTTTTTACAATTTTTAATTTTTTGAATTTGTTCTTTTTTTTTCCTTTTTTTATTTTTCTTTTCTTTTTTTTCTCCTTTTCTTCTTTTTTTTTTTTCTTTTTTTTTTTCTCTTAGCTTGTGGCCAATCTTAACGATGGCTGGTGAGGCGGGCAAGAGTTGCCCCCACCTAGCGTCATTCCCCCAAATCTGGTGAGGGCCTTGCCTATGAGTGAGGGGTGGCCGTGAGGCCATGATGCCCTCACCTAGATTTGGCAAGAGTGTTACAACCCTCACCCGATCTAATAAGGGCAACTTTGATGGTCATAAGCCATGAGAAAAGAAAAGGATAAAAAATTTAAAATAAATAAATTCAGAAAAAGAAGAAGAAGAAGATATCACTACCAGCTACGCCACATAGGACGTTAGGCAATGGCAAGACCGTTACATCAACAATTTCCGGTAAGTTGTCCAAATGTTTAGATTAAATTGAAATAATTGAAAAATTTATGATCGAATTGATAACTGTACAATGAATTTAGAACTTTTTGTACAATTCTCGATTCAAAAACTACTGGCCAGTTTCCATGTTAAGTCACACAAAGATTATAGAGTGGGCCTCTACCCACTGAAAACAAGGAAGAAGGTTTTGAATCGGCTCAACCTAAGTTGCTATGGTGAGCGCGCAACTACGGCGAGTTGCTTCTAAGCCGAGACTTCTAAGATTGTTCAGGGCCTTTCCTATCAACCTTATGGCGATCTGTAGAAGCGTGGCGCTTCTAACTTCCTCCCTTAGGCAGACGGCCTAATCAAGATGGTACCTTGACGTAGGGAAGAACACTTTGGAATTGGTCACGTTTACGTGAATGTGGTGAATGTGAGTTATGTCGTAAGGCACAGATGCTACAAATGAGAGAGGCATCAGATTTGCTACACTAATATTACAAGCTAAAGCCTATATTACAAGGAAATTACAAAGAAAATGCCCTAGTTTTGCAAGGCTAGGTGCATGTATTAGTTCGTTTGCACATGACAGTTGATCGAAACAAGAGACCTAAGAAGGCTTCAAACTTGTGATATCACCCACGAGAATCACGATACATCGCAAGTCTAGTGTCAGGCTTGCATCAGTTTATGATCGTTTGTCATTGAAGAACGGTTTGATAAATAAAGTACTCCAGGTGGTAACAAGGCTGCTGCCACATGTGCCTACAAAGTGGAAACATCGTCACGTCTGATCTTTAAATGGGAAAACTGAGTGGAGCAAAGGCATAACTACATCCGTTAAACCTTCAGTTTGCTTCCACGCACGAAGAGACGGAATTATGTAGAGCAACCTATAACAACCTATAACATTTTTGTATAAGAATCTGGAATTTGAGAGATGATTTATCTTAGTTTTTAGCCAAAGCAGCCAATTTATCATAATATTTTACATGCCACCCAACAATATGCCATCAGCATTTGGTTTCCATAATGTGCTTTTTTGAAAACCAGTTAGTGCCGACTTTTGCATCGTTATGACTACCTTTCCCGGACAGGAAAGTTCTGCAGTCCAACCACCAAATATTTTTCTAAAGCAGTGATAGTCGCACGGTATCATAGAATATGTCATTGAATCCTAGATCGAGAAGTATAATCCCCTTCACAATTGGAGGCTAGGAACCGATGGCTGGCGAAAACTAGTGCAAGTGATAACAGGGAAATCAAACTAGGCTTGCATAAGAATCCACCTAACAAATAGATGCTTCCGCTAATTACTGATTAGTTTACTCAACATTTGTAGCAGAAAATATCAGAAAAGAAACTTCACTATTCCCTTTTTTCCCCAGCCAAGGAGATTTTGGTGGTTGTAAATCTCCGAAAGAGTTACCATTAAACAAGTAGTGGCTCCCCTGGGACAAAAATAATCAATCAAGCCAAAACCATAAGTGCATAAAAACGATTGCAAAATAACAGTCCAGCCTTCTAGTACTAGGGACACGCTGCAATAGAAACAATAACTTCATTAGCATTGCAAACATTTCTATTATGAGATATGCATGTTATGTAGATCCTGAAATGCTTTCTGGAGGGTTGGCCTAATGTTGGAGGGATGACTTCTGTAGACAACAGGCAGGGAGGAAAAATCGACTGGATTTATGAACTTAGATTTCAAAGAAGAATGGAGAACTAACAGGCCGCAAAAAGAATTGCAAAGAGTGTAAGGGAGCCATGAATGTGAATGAGAGATTTTAACGAGATTGGCAGCCATGATGAAAAACGGGGGGAAAGTAGGAAGGCAGTGAGGAATGTAATAAAGTTTCAAGATCTTCAATCTGAGGTTGGTTTGGTGGACATTGGCTTTCCAGGGTAGGAATTCACTTGGCGTAATAATTAAGATGGGAGCATAAGAGAAAAGGAAAGATCGGATGGGAGCTTAGTTTCTTCGGATTGGGTGAGTCAATGGCTTTGCACACTACTTTTCCAGAACCTGTGATAGTTCAGATAATAGTCTAGTGTCAGTTCAAATTGAGCATCGAGACTTTTTTTATATTTATTTTGGGGTTTATCTTATTCTAGCTTTCAATTTACTCTTAGATTTTTGCTCAACGTTTTTACAAAGCATGAGAGTCAAACTCCACGCATGAAACTAATTATTCCCACTCCAATCGCCCTAAAAATATGAGGAATCAAACTCCCCACCCCTCCCTTCCCATACAAGAAAGGTGGCCACTAGGACAATCCTAGTGATTAGCATCAAGACTTGAAAGGGAAGAGGAAGGATGCTTTGATTTGATTAAAGGTGGACTATGGTAGGCGGAATTAAAGAGGTTATAGAGAAGGCATGGTGTGATTCAAGTTGGCTACGATGATTTGAGAAATATCATGAGAAAGTTGAACTTTTATGGGATGCTTTGAGGGAGAGTAATGAATTTTTTCCAAATAATAGAGGAAGAATCAATCAAGTCACATCGAAATTGAAACATATTTAGAAAGATGAAGAGGGGAATGATGAACTAGAGAGGGAACTAAAAAATGAATAATGATACAAGGATGAGGGAGATGTTCTGGCATCAAAGGGTTAGAATTAGTTGGATTAATTATAATGATAGAAATGCAACTTTTTTTCCAACAGAAGACTTTGCAAAGAAGGAGAAATAAAATTCTGAGGTAAAGGATATTGAAGGAAATTGGGTAGATGATGAAAGGGAGATTTCTTTGATGTTCCATGGACGTTATGAAGCCTTACCACTTCAGGAGTAAGGGACTGGAGAGAGGCTATGGAGACCATACCTATGGTAGTTACTGATAATATGAATGCTAAGTTGATTAAGGAAGATAAGGAGAGGAAGTAAGGATGGCTATGTTGGAGTTGGAAGCCTCGAAAGCACCAAAACTAGATGGCTTTTCTTGGGTCTTTTATAGAAAGTTTTGGCGTACTACTTCTCTATATCTCAAATTCCTTGTTCCTTATCCCATAGTTAGGTTGTTCTTATAGCCAAAATAGACTGACCTAAGGAAGTTTCTTACTTCCATCCTATAAGTTTGTGTAATTTCTTGTATAAAGTGATCCCAAAACGCTTCTAAATAGACCGTAGCCTTTCTTGGAAACTCTTATTTTCCCAAATTAAATCGCTTTAATTTCTAGGAAGTGGATTCAAGATAATATAATCATTGCTCATTGGGTGTTTCACCACCTTACAACTGAAGAGATGAATAGAACACTTTTGTGCCCTAAAAATTGATATTAATAAGACTAATCACAAGGGAAAAAAGAACATATAGAGTGTCAAAACTTAACATAAAAGAATGCTTAAGTATCAAAAATTAAGAAAGTGATATTTAGGATGTGTTTAATAATTATTCTATCCTCGGAAATAATTTTTTATCATAAATGATTTTTTTTTATTCTATCCTTGAGAATAATTTTTAAGCATTTTAAGGCGTTTGGTAATTGTCTAACATTTTTAATCCCGAAATAGAATTGCGTTTGGTACCCTAAAAATTTATAATCCAAATCATTTTATTTTCATTTTTTTAATAATTTTATTTCCTTTCTCTTCTTTTCTTTTATTTTCTTTTTCTTCTTCAAGCTTTGCCAATCACCGGCCTTAGGATAACCGACAATCGCCGATGAGGGTCGACAACCTCACCGACCCTTGGCGAGGCCGCACCTTGTTGGTCGAGCCTTGGCCGGGCAAGCGGTCTCGCCCAAATCTAGCGGGGCTAAGCTCGCCCCGCTGTTGGCCGGGCTTGACCTCGCTAGGCCAACGCGAGGTCGGCCTCGCCTTGGTCAAGTGACACCAATCTCGCAAATGACTCAACAAGGTTGAGCCTCATCGGCGACTGGGCAAGCTTGACCTTGCCAAATCTAGGCAAAGTCAAGCCTCACCCAGCCATGGCTCAACGATGGCAGGGGGAGGCCTAGGTGAGGCTCGCTTGGCCACTGGCGAGCTCGTTGGACGTCGCCCAATTGGACGTTAGTGATCGATGGCAACAGTGGCAGCTAATGATGGTGGCAGTTGAAGAAGAAAAGATGAGGAAGAAGAAAAGAAGAGAAAAGAGAAAAAATGGGTTGGCTTGATTTAAAATTGTTTCGAAAACAAAAAATCAACTTTTTTTTTCCTTGATTTGTTTCAAATCTATTCCCTAGAATAAATTTGTTCTTGAGAACAAAAAAATTACCAAATAGATTTATGTTCCAAATCTACTCCAGTAACAGAAAAATAGAAATTTCTACTATTTGTCAAGTTGCCAAATGCAGCTTCAAGTGCCATATTTTTTGAAAAATGAGACACCTTAGTGTTAAGTCTAGTGAAAGTGATCATAAATCCCACATGGCAATTTTTTAATAATATAATGCGACTATGTGGCATGTTAGAGAGTCGAGTTAGCAACGAACAACCAAAATGATATCGTCATTTTGTCTTTTTTAAATTTTAACATAAATATTAATTAAATTATAATATTTTTTTATTTTATATTTTTAAAAAAGGAGAAGGCAGAAGGTGAGTGCTCAACCCTCAACCTATGCCTTCCCACTGTCGTCGGCCCTCAGCCGCTTGTAATCTTCATTTTCTTCCTCTCTTTTTCTTAATGAATATATTTAGTTTTAAATTTAATTTAATTAATATTTATATTAATTATCTAGCCATGTTAGCAAAACGGCGTTGTTTTTGCACTTATCTAGCCACGTTAACTTGCAAAACAACGTCATTTTGCATTTATCTCATCAGAAAATCGTCACATTAATATTTTAGTCGGATTTTCTCGCCATTAGCACTTATTTAATCAATTTTACTCCGCTTTTAACTCTTAAGTGTCCTTGTATCAAGTTTTGGTATTCCAGATATCCATCACTCCTAATCACGAAGTTGGGTGAGATTTCCCGATGACATTATGGATGAAAAGGGGTTTGATAGGAAGTGCATTAGGCGGGTTATATTTTGTGTTAAAATTGTCTCTTGTAGCTCGTCTCTAGAGGCACACGACTAAAGGATTCCCCCTCTTTATACTTTTTTCTTATTTGTTGCTGGTGTGCTGTTTGTCAACCCGAGGGGAGTAGTGGAGAATAACAAGATTTGAGGCATAAAAATTAGAAGACAGTGGCCTATTTATTTCCACTTCATCTTTTGTCGACGATTATATTCTCTTTACGGAAGCCACCAAAAACAATTGCAAGAGAGTAAAGCAGGATTGGGAGGAATTACATTGAAGCTTCAGGTCAAAGAAGAATCTGTGAAAGTGGAGCATTTTCTTTAGTTCTAATGTGGAGACAAAAAAAAAGGAAGAGATTGTAATGTTTTTTGGGTTACAGAAACATTGAATCCAGGGAAATACCTTGGTTCGCCAACAGTATGGGGGAGATCCAAGGAGTCTCTAAAGATGGTGAAGATTAGGGTGGCCAAGAAGTTACAAGGGTGGAAAAACTTGTCATTTATCTTTAGTTGGAAGGGAGAATTTAATCAAAGCTGTGGCTAGTGGTTTGGAATAATGGGTTTGTATATTGGCAGGCAGAATGTGACTACCTTTGGTAGATGCCTAGTGCAGATCCCAAAGCAAGCTACTAGTCTTAGTAAAGAATGTGTACAAAAGTAGCTTTTACGTGCTGGTATATGTGGAAAGATAAGAATGAAGCCGTCCATGAAAAGAGGGAAGCAAGGCCTACCGAGAGTCTATGAAGACTTGTGCTTTGGAGGAATATATTAAGCAAAGGGAGTCAATTATTGGAGGGAAGATTACGCTGTTATTGCGGGGAAAAGAACTGAAGAAGGCTCGATATGGAAGTGTTAAAAGTCAATTGCGATGGTGCTTTCCACCAAAAAGGAAATGCTGCTGCAACTGGGATTGTGGTTAAAGATGAAACTAGGCCACTAATAGATGGAGTTGTTCAGGATACTGAGGTTGAAGCTTATGCTATTGAGGAAGAAATCGATAGCGTTCAGTTGGAACCCGATTCAAAATTGTGGAGCTTTATCGAACATCAAATATCCTCCTTGGCAAATCAAATCACTTGTTCAACACATTGAAGACCCAATGAAGTCTCTAAATAGTTTAAAGTCGTTTCATCAAAAGTGGTTGTCGACCCATGTAGTGAAAAATATTTCACCAAAAAGTTAGATATTTGGTTTTTTATGAAATAATTATAGTGGCAATATTGGACAAGAATTCAATTGGTGTAAATAAAAAGAAGATCGATAAATTTTAAGGTAAACGGCTATAAACGATGAAAATCGAAAAGACATTACCATTAATAAATTGATAAAAGTACATTGGGGATGAATCTCTTGGTAATTACATGCCACCATATATATAACTCTTAATTATAATCATCCACAGCAATCATAATGCTAAGCACAATTAGAACTATATCTTCGAGCTTCCACGCCTCCTACTTGTACGCCGATTTTGTCCATGGACGATTACAACCCCAAGGCCACTAATTACTTAATCATCCATCTTCGTCTTCAATCGGCGTCTTCATTCGATCTCCTTTCTCCTTTCCCCTTGTCCAACACTCAGCCAAATTATGACCGCCTATATCAAGCATTGGCCTTCCAGTTCTAAACCCACCTTCACTTTTTGCTAAATTTCATAGGCAATGACGCAGAAACTCTTTCCTCCATGGATTTGGACATGCACGATGCACTTTTTTTTTTTTTTTTCCCTCCTTTTGCTTTTTGTCAACAGTTAGGGAATCTGATTCCCTGATGGCCCAAAAAAAAAAACTAAATTTAAAAAAAAATACGAAAAATGAATAAAAAAATAAAGGGACAACCTTAGCTAACTTTCCATTTCATTCCATGTCTGCCGTCCTCTTTCCTCGTGAATTGCCCGGGAAGAGAGATCAACGCGGTAGCGTTTTCCCCACGCGAGCATCGTCGAGAATATTTATAAAAAGAAAAAGGAAAAAGAAATGCGCGGCCCATTGACTTCCTGCGGTCAGCGATTCCTTTCCCACTCCCGGCCCCCATCCCCGTGGTCGCTCCCGTACCCGATCAAATCTGGACCGTACGATCTTCCCCCCCTCGCCTCCCTTCGCAAGGAAGAAATACCGCACCTCACTCGTCCCCGAGGACAGATTTCGGCTGCTGTAGAAAGAAGAAGAAAAAAACAAGGGAGCGGACAAAGACGCAGTGCGGAGCGCAGAGACACAGGAAGAAGAAGAAGAAGAAGAGGAGAGAGAAGGAGGAGAAGGAAGGGAAAGAGAGAGAGAGAGAGAGAGAGAGGGAAGATGTCTGGCATTGCGAGAGGCCGTCTCACCGAGGAGCGGAAGGCGTGGCGCAAGAACCACCCCCATGTCCGTACGCGCTTTCGTTTTTGTTTTTTTTCCTTTTCCGTTTCCCGATTCTTCGATTCTCCCCGTCCCGTCGTTCCTGCTGTTCTCTCGTTCGGCGATTCTGCTGTTTTTTACGTGTTCCGGAAGTTTAATCGATGGGTTTTTTGATGGTGGGTTTTTTTTGTTTGGGTTCTAGGGTTTCGTCGCGAAGCCGGAGACTTTGCCCGACGGCACGGTCAATCTGATGGTGTGGCATTGCATAATCCCTGGGAAGGCCGGTGTAAGTGCCGTCTCTCTCGCCCTTTTGATTCTCGAATTGATGTGGAAGGAGGTGCCGATTGGAGCCCGATTCCGGGTTCGTTTTGGTCGTTTTTGGTGGGTTGGTGGGTGTGAATATGATGACCGGCGTGAGTAGTTTGTTCCGTGATAGCTTTCGCGGGCTCCGGCTTGCGGGTTTTTGGTTGAGATCGTTTGCTGTTGTATCTCGTGTTGTGTGAGGGTTTTGGGGTGGGGGGTGGGGTTGTTTTTCGATGGAATTGGAGTCTTGATGCTTATGCCTATGATTGGACTTTCTTGTTGTGAGGTCGAATTGGACCTGTAGCCTTAGGGATGCAATTCGTGGGGCGCTGCTGTTTGATAGGATGGATTTGCATGACTGATTTGTTTGGGTGAGGCACTGCCTCTAGTTAGAGAGTAGTGCCTGTGGGGTGATGAGAGGGAAAATGACACGTTCGAGGAGATTCACGGAAAGGGGGGGAAGGGAAGAATTGTGTTGTTGCCATCTTGATGTGGAATTCAGAGCGAGCACAACTGTAAATTGGTCAATCTGCCTTTCAAGTTCGGCTGATTATTATCTTTTTATTTTTTCCCATAGTGTGAATATTGCGGAGTTTTGCTTTTTGATTGCCAATATCACCCATTTTTCCCAAGCACCCTTTTAAGTCAGCATTTTTTTCTATGAATCCATGATGACTTAGCTAGGAAGGGATATTTAACTTGTAACAAAAGCTATAAACATTAAAATATTTTATTTTGTATGTTATGTGGATTAAGTTAATGATATTCTAAACCTATGGCAGTGAGTTAGATGTTTGTTCTTAAAAACTTTTATGAAATTCCACCTGCTCAATTACCACTATCTTTTCCATTCCACAGACATGCAGAAATTCTTATGTACTCTTACCAATCTTGAACTGTCACTAAAGCATGGTTTTCAAGACATGATAAATTCATTCCTCATTCAATCAACGGCAGATTGTTGAAAGATGTGGTTGCGACCATTCATGCTGTAATTAAAAGTCCTTTTCTTTTTTTATGAAGAACTATTTCCAAGAAATTGTTTCTGATTTTCCAGTGTTTGGATGACGAAAAAATAATTGATTAACAGAAAACATGGACTGAAAACAACAAGCTTAAATTGGGGGAAACCAATTTTCCCTTGTGGCAACAAGGAAATCACTTTCCATAAACCATGAAAAACATAAAAATTAACAATTTTCCTTGAAACCTTTATCATAAAGTTTTTAGTGAAACAAGCACACCTTAAGAAAAGTTTGAACATATTTCAAATTGCATTTCTTCCTAGCACATCTAGATTGCTACAAATTTGCAAGGCTATTGCACTCTCAATAGCAGAAAACACAATTAAACAGTAAAAATTACAACTACAAGTAACATGACTTAAAGGATGGGATTGGACAGTATACTCATTCTTTTATGTATCTTTGTTCATAAAGAAAAGTATGCTATTCTATAAAATAGGGTGTCTAGGGGCATCCACTTGATCACTGACCTCTTCTGCAAGAATTTTGTAGGCTTTATAACACTTTGCTTGAGCTATCAAATCAAGTTGTTGCTTAAATAAGTAATTATCTGCTCTTTGTTGTGACTTATTTGCAGATTTAGCTTAGGTTGCCAGTATAGGTCGTATGCTCGTACTTTTTCTTTAGGTCACTGTTGAGGTTGTTTTATACTGGGGAAATATTTCTCTGCTTGGTAAAGGAGGATTGTTAACTTTATTCGTTGTGGTTTGTAGTAGATGTTATACTGTAAACGTAATGTGACAGACAGTGAGAAGTTATTTCTGGAAATTTTATCTTGTAGCTGATATGAAGAATTTCTATCTGTTGTTTTGCAGACTGATTGGGAGGGCGGCTTCTACCCCCTTACACTTCATTTCAGTGAAGACTACCCAAGCAAACCTCCTAAGTGTAAATTTCCTCAAGGGTTCTTCCATCCGAATGTGTACCCTTCTGGAACTGTTTGCCTATCAATCCTCAATGAAGATAGCGTGAGTCATTTTGCTTCTTTTGATTAAAACATAGTTCATGTAAATGTCCATATACCATGTCGCGTCTTTCCATTGAGTTCATTTAAGAATTTAGCTTATGTGCAGGGTTGGAGACCAGCTATCACGGTAAAACAAATTCTTGTTGGCATTCAGGACTTACTAGACCAGCCAAATCCTGCAGATCCTGCGCAGACTGAAGGGTATCACCTCTTCATCCAGGTATTCTCCTTCTGTGATGCATTTAAATTCCACCAATCTGTAAATAACTGCCAGATCCTTGATGAGCCTCAACAGTCAGTCATGCCACCCTTCTAAGATTGCAAAAGGCTTTGTCTGAATCACCTCAGATACTACATAGTACAATAAAATTTATTTGAAGTGGCCATATATGCATTTGCTAGAGCATATAGCAGTCCTTTAGTCCCCTCTTCCTGATAAAGCTTAATGCAAGAAATAAATGGGATTATGTTTTGTTCTACTACATATGACTGATGATGCTCCAAGGATAACCATTACTCTTACTGCTATATTTTCTTGTTCCTTCTGAGGAAAAATGCTCTAAAGTAGTTGATTTCTAGTTATGCCTGTGCAACTCTAGTCAACATCGTGTTCGATCTCTCACAGGATGTCACCGAGTACAAGAAGAGAGTTCGACAGCAGGCCAAGCAATATCCTTCAATCATCTGACATTGGCCTGCTTTCTGGTGGTTCTTGATCTCTGTCAATTTCTCGCCCATGTTTGTCTGCCTTTTACTCCAGACTGATTGTACTTGGTAATTGTTGGTTACCTTATATCTAGACTTGTACTTCTGAGCCATATCATCTTTTTACATAGTGCTGGGGCTTCAACTGCTATAGAAGACCACTATAAACAAACTGTTCATTCTGTTCACATCGATGAAAGGTGGCTCAAACGTCGAATGTTGGAAGATCTTCCTTGTCTGTCTTAGGTATCTCATTGTGGATGAGTATCGATGAGTTTCAGGGAGAAACTTTACTTTTATGATGGATGCAAGAATCATTTATGATGACAATGTTATTGGCTTCGCTAAATTATGCCTTTTTTCCCATGTGGTTGACTAATCTATATTTTCATGGCTTTGCACAATGTGGGAGAAAGATAGCAAAGTCAGTTACTTTTGCTGAGGAATTATCAGCAAACATGAAGAGAGATTTCACTGAGCTGCTGTTTCAAAGGCTTAGGTACTTAATCTTCATTTCTATGCAAGAAGAGTGCTGTAAATCAAGATTTGACTCACTTTGGCACTTGATGTAAGAGTGCTACAAGGGAGTTATTTATATCGTTCGTTCATCAATTTTGAGGATAGAGTTACATGTGTTGCCTATCATAGACAGCCAGCTCCTTTTTCGAAAAGATGGAGATTTCCTCTACTTAGAGTACATTAACCCGCTCTTACATTAATTCTCATGTAGATCCAATGCCCACAATTGATCTTTGACTTGTTAGTCATATAGAAAATCCCCAATCGTGACAGATCTCCGGAAGGGGGAGGCTAGGGTGTTGACGAGGGAGGTGGGAAAGGAAGAAACTTGGTGATGTGCTTTAAAGCCTTGAGAGAAAGGCCCTTTGATGCTGATCCTTTTCAAAATTACTTTAATAGGATCATGGGATGTCAGTTTTGTGAGTGTAAGGATGACGGTAGTCCTCTATTTTAGTCTTTAGATCTCTAGACACCGCACGCTAGCAGGATGCGTGACATGAGGATGGAAATCACGAATGGTATGGAGAAAATTCGAACATCACACGACACGGTAGATGCATGTGATCTCACGTATTGTCATGAGAGACGACTATACATTTTTTGTCATAATTCAATTATTTATCACAAAATAAAATTTTTGCCTTTCCATACTGACACCAGTAGATTCAGATGGCAAAACAATTAGGACACATCAATGCGAATTCTCAATCAAATAAGTTATTTCAAGAGTTGCCGTCTTACATTTCCTCCGGGTAATAACAACAATCAAATAAGTTCTTTCAAGTTTGTCGTAAGCAAATTAAAAAAAGATGATAGGATGGAGTTCGGGTTTGCTTTCTTAAGCTTGGAAAATTAGCTCTTATCAAGTCCCTTTAATGAGGCCGTAGTTAATTACAATACGCAAATACGGTAGTTCCCGGTTAAGGTATATGAGAAACAGAAAAATGCACTCCGTGGCTGGAAAGGTCTATTACGGTGGACGAGGAGTGCTCTCTGGACATTGATAAGCTTTGCTTTCATCGGAGATTGGTTGGGCACAAGTAGGATTTCTTGCCCAGAAATGGTGGTGGCTGATACGTAGTTCCCCGTTATGGTGTTTGATCGGTTAGATTAGTTAAACAAGGACTTTGTTGCTTAGGCCTTACTAGAGTCGAACCCGCAAAGAAGTTCTTCTTGCCAAATTTATGAGGCGGGTCTGCAAAGAAAGGTAAGATCCAGCAAATACTTAAGTGAGGGATCTGTCACTGAGATCTTATAGAACTGACTTTTGAAGAAAGAATTTTAAGGAATGCATTAGACAACATCTTCGGAACAGTGACAGTGTGCCGTTTTAGAAACATAACTGGACTGGTTTGGAATGATCGTTGCAAGATGTCGTCCACGGTCCTTTGCCTCTGGAAGAAGGGGAGAAAAAAGCGAGTTACTATTAAAATGCTTATGATCTTCCAAATCTCCCTTTTGTTTTACCGGAAGAGGTTCCCACCACCATCGATTTAACGCCAAACTCTACATTGGGAAACTTAGTCGACCCTTTTTGTTGGAATGATACGGCGGATGGAGCTTTGAATCTGCAGATGGAATTGCATGCCATGATCATCTAGACAAGTCTGCTAGGCCGATTTGGTCGTTGATCTAGAAAAATGGAGACGACACAGAAAACAAAACATTTCATCTGGAAATGTATCAAATAGGGTATTGCTCTGTTTCAGAGGACTTTAGACCCCTTGCGACAACCGTCAGCAAGGATAGGAGCCTATTGAGCATGCATTAAGGGACTGTCCTAAAGCAAGAAGTTTCCGGGGATGAAATCAGAACTTCCCCTTCTCTTCAAGCATCATTCATCAAGCATCTTCTACACGAGTGGATCAAGAAAATTTGCTTCCTTGGAAGTATGGTATCATCATCCATGTCCCTTGAAGAGTAATATTTCCCATCGGGCGGTGTTACTCTGGCTCAGACAGAGATCTTCAGGGGCCGGAGGAATTGTCAGAAACGATCGAGGATTCTGAATTGGTGGGCTTCCGGTGCAATTTGTACTTACCTTAAAACGCAACATAGAACACCGCTTTGTGCATTTGCACTCTCAAATGGTTTCATATCCATATGCGTGCCGTTTGCATATGTCTCAATTCTATCTTTCGTCTTTTATAGGTATATTTATGGTCATTGCCGTGAGGCTCTATCCACAACAACAAGCCAAGCTTGTTTAGAGGTAGATATGAATTTTATTTCCTAACAGTTTCAATAATTTTTTTCATTCTAAGAACATCAATTAGTAACGCAAAATATGGATAGTGAAGTGCTCTCATCTTAATGAAAACCGAAAGGAAGATTTACATCATTCCTTCAATGACTCTAGAATCATTTATGATTTGCAATTCAAGATCTCAGACGTCCACACACTATTTGGCTGTTTTGAACCGATTGCATTTGTTGATATTCAAGGTCTTCTCCTTGGTCACAAGAGTATTAAGGCCTTCCAAAAGTTGTAATCTCCATGACAGAACAGCTCCTTCATAGCAAAGACATGGCACAAGCGAGCTTGTCAACCATCGATCCTTTTTCTCCTTCGAGAATCTTTGATCCAAAGTGCCTAAGCAAGAGGTAGAATTCTCCAACTCGAGCAACCATACTCCTAATTTGGCTAGATTCAGTGTCTTCAACTACATAGGCATATCTTAGATGGCGCACCTTCCACAACCCCAAGATCCACATCATCACCGACATCGACCTCAGCTTGTCAAACCATCTTCATCCACGAGGCTCCAAATGGTTCGTGTCAGAATTTTGATTTCGATGAAGAGGTTGATATGAAGCCCTAATTTTATTTTTCGAGCAAACAAAAGAATTATATCGAACATTTAACCAGAGTTTAAAAATCGCATTGAATAAATTGTAAATTCGAAAATATTATTATATATCGAGGCAAAATCAAGTGATTATTAATTTCCATCTTTTTTGTGAAACTTGGATTATAACGATGACCAGAACAAACGATCAAACGACTAGCCCCCATGCCATCTTTTGCACTCGAGATGATTGCTAGAAAAGCAGCGGCCATCCGCTGAAGGCCAAAAAGGGCCCTCCTCCGCCGCCCTCCGCTGGTTATCTCCGATGGACGACATGGCGGCCTACTACCCTCCGCCGCCGGGGACCCTCCCCGCCTACGCTTACTACCAGGCGCCGCCCCCTCCCCAGGCCCCCGCCACCGCCGCGGCGGGGCGGTGGGGCCGCCGACTCAGCCCTACCTCCCGCACCTCCACCAGTCTCCGTTTCCCTCCTACGGGGCCCCCGTCGTGCCGCACGGCGCGTACGACGAGGTCCGGACGCTGTTCGTCGCCGGCCTGCCCGAGGACGTGAAGGCCCGCGAGATCTACAACCTGTTCCGGGAGTTCCCCGGCTACGAGTCCTCGCATTTGAGGAGCCCTAGCAAGAATTCCCAGGTGCGGCGGCTTCCGTCTTGCTTCTTCTTCTGCGAGGCTGTTAGTTTGAATTGCTGCTGTGCTGTTATTGGTAATCGAGTTTGATTCCTTCTTCGAGTATGAATTGAAAGGAATGAACTTGCCGAAGCAGATTGGGTGACTGGAGTAATGCGCGCTCTCTATTTTCTGTGTGGAATGTTGTAATGGAGTGTCTACATTGGAACGGCTTAAAAAATGGGATATATCTGTTGTGAAGGTCTAAAAGGTTGGAACTTTGATTAGGGGTGGTATCTGTCTGTACTCATTCTGAGCTTATTCGATTGGTTCCATGGAGCTTGTTTGATGAACTCGAATGGATTTTTATCATTGATCCCGAATCCAGTTGAAGACTTAAGTAGCCATACAATCGAAGTAGATTTCGCATGGCATGTGTTGGGTGTGGACAGAAGGGGACTTGATAGGATATTTCTGGACTGGGTAATCAAGTGCCTTTGTCGGTTCAAGTTGGGGTATACCTTCTTCTCACTCAGGTCAGGATGGGAGTAGACTCTACCAATAGGGATGGGAGTATTTTATGGGAATCGAGTTGTCCTCAGCTAGCTGTTAAGAGGATTATGTTTAAACCACTCAGTTTTTAAAGTGGATTTTGTTTTCTTTATGCTTAATGATCACGGCAATGTAGCAGAAAGAAGCAGCTTTTGAAAAGAAATGTTTTTCTGAAGCCCCCACTTTTGTTGAGGTGGTTTTAGACTAAGCTTGCTGTTTTCCTAGGAACCAAGTCCTTATGGTTACTCAAGTTTTGCATGTGATGATTAGATTTCAAACTTCCCCTGGAAATGGATTGAGAATCTACTGCTGTTGCTGCGTTCACTTTCCGCTTTAAGAGCTTCCTTCTCACTTAATATAATAATGATGAAAGGCAATTCAATACCATAACATTTATATCTGTTAAACCTTCATGAATAAAAACATTGACTCTAATGCTTGAGGTCTCCATGACTCTATCGCCTTCCTCTGAGAGTATACTGTGGGTTATGCATAAATAGTGAAAAATCTACTCATAAGTTGGAACTGGTTTGGGCTAGCTCGAAAATCTCTTTATGCTTAAGCATTGGTTTGGCTCTACTCCCCGGCAATGAAATGAATATACACTTGGGGAAGATGAAATGCTTTTAGTGATAGGATCGTAAATGTCAATTCCAGCGTACTCCATAATCAACTATAGAGTAGCAAGCAGTGACTGGATTGAATGAAAGCTGGGAGGAAGAAGAATTCTTTTAGCAGATAAGCAACTCCTCACTATCCCAACTCGTACCAAAAGATTGTACAGAAAGTTAATCAAGTTTGCATCAAGGAACATGTTCTACAGTTCTACAAATAGCAATTAACAGCTTCAATCACATGTAAAGGGAGGAGGCTTCACAATCTTCAACATGTAGTCCCTAGTAGTGTGTAAATGGATAGAGTCCAAATCTCTTCTAAACTTCCCCCAGTCTACGGAAGGAGAAAACTTAAAAGCTTGCTAGCTGGGCCACAATACAAAAACATGCTTGTCACAAGAATCTATTTATTTTAGCAACAACTTGTAAGATAGATGCAGATGTCACAAGAATCATAGATGAGTTTTAGCATTTTGTGAGGAGCATTCTTTTGAGGGACAGATAGTGTGTTTCAGAACAATTTTTAAGGGCTTATACCTGCTCTGTGCCCACCTAAAGCACAGATAGGCCAACTTTTACCTGAGAATGCATAACCGGTTGGCTGATTAAACATCAATCCATCAGGCAAGTAGGTATTTTTGGTCCTTTTTGGCATGGTAGTAGAATTATTACCAATGACATTCAACCAGTTTATACTGTATCGGCACTTTCAGTAAAGGTATTCTATTTCATTCCCTTCGGGTCTCCAGTAATGTCCCCTAGACTCTGGTTTGATCCCTTCTATTTATTATTTAGGCCTTAGTTTTTGGTCCATCTTGGTCAATGACTCTCTCTTTGGTTGGCTGTTATGCAACACTGTTCTCATTTCTCTTTTAGTTGGGTCTTATGTTGGTCTTCTCCTTTTTTTTTTCCCTGAGTGCTATTAAACTTATTTTTCCACAATATGGTATCCTTATTAAGGAAGAATCGCCGCTGTTCATAAACAATGAGGATGCATAATAGCAAGCTGATGAGCTTCTCTTTGATGGAAGGATAACCAATTTGAGATCTTGGTTCTTCATTGTGTCTTTATGATTATGTGTGTTGTTATATGCATCTGCTTGTATGTTGAGTGCATGCATAGTGCATTTGGTTGTGTATATGTGCACTTTCTTGAAATAAAAAATAGTGAGTTCTTATGTGAAGTGCTCTATCCTGATGCGGTATCCTTGTGATGGCAGCCATTTGCTTTTGCTGTATTCTCAGATCAGCAAACTGCAGTTGCAGCAATGCATGCACTGAATGTAAGAATTCTTGCCTTCTCTGTTGCAGTTTGTCTTCTGCTTTATGGTTGGTTTTTTCTGCCAAATTGCTTGATACTTACTTTTTATAATTAAATAAGTACTGTATAGGTCTTGAAAATTTATGTCCCTGTAATGACTCTCACTATCTGAGAACTGACCCAGTATTTAATGCCATTTAGGCACATAATTTGAACTTTTCGCATTATTACCTGTTCAAAGGGGAAATTTCAAACATTTTCAGTCTTTAACATTAAATAGGAAGTGGAAATTTTTTTTGGTGTAATATTTTAATGTTTGCTTGAATGGTAACTTCCAATTCATTGGTGGAATAAAAGAACATTTCTTTGTGTCTTGGCAAGCAAGGTGCATTCATTCATTGCAGAATAGTCATATGCGTTTACACAGTTTGTGGCCCTCGGTGCTGTGGCCTGACTGATTGGAATGACATTTCAGGAAGCTTGTGACAGGCATTGTTGGATTATTGGATTTAATTTTAATTTTTCATTCTGAACAGTCTGAGAATTTTCTATGTCTACTGATTATATCTCAAGAGCCATCCTGACAATGCTTTCTCCTTAAAATGGATCTACTATTGCCCAAAGTAGTTGATGTTGAGTGGCCTCCTTGGCATACCTTACTGTGACTTATATAATTCTTTGACTTTCAATAGTCACTAATTTTCTTTTATTATAAATTGGAGCTTTTGAGCCAATTTATGATGTTTGTTCCTTCAACCTCTCACCATGATGCTATGATAATGAAGTAGATAGCATTTTTTTTTCTGTTTATTTAATCCACTATTGCTTATGAACTTAATCTTTTTAATATTTTTATTTTGAATTGCGGGGCTTTCGCACAAGCATAAATTTGGCAATATTTCATGAACGAAAACTAGTTTTCAGTGTTATGAATTCATCAGTTAACTCATGGTGTATTTTATCCTCTCATGTTGAAGTCATGATTAAAGGAATTCTAGATTTACTTGAAATTGAAAGATATGTTCAGACTAAATTATGTATCCTAGAATTGGATTATCGCAAACAGGATTATGGAACATTCTGTGGTGAATGTCTTATGGGTGGGATTACTTGGCTGCTGCATATTGGAAGTTATGACATGGTCCTCTGATTTCTTTTATCAACCTTATATGCAGGGGATGGTGTTTGATCTTGAGAAAGGATCAACACTATACATTGATCTTGCAAAATCTAACTCCAGGTCTAAACGTTTGAGAGGTACGATAATGATTGGTTTCGCTAGTGTAAACTTTGCTGTTGATGTTCAGTGTGCTTGATATGGTAATTTTGTGCTTGATATGGTAATTTTGCATGGCCTGCTGATTTTGAAATTCAGATGATGACAGACATGGCTCAGATAAGAGAGCTAAATTATCGTCCCCATTTTCCTTCGGCGCTTTGGATTCTGGTAAGAAGATTATGGAGTCACTTGTTAATGAAGGCAGATACCTGCAGTTTCACTCTTAAATCTTTTATTCTGGATGTCATCATCATTGATTTGCTTAATCTGATGATATGTTATTTTGATACAATTTATAATGGTCACTTCAAAGGCACATGTTCCTGAAAAAGCTCACATCGCACATGTTTTGCACTCTTGGACACTAGCAGGTGTTGGCAGCCCTCACATGCCTGGAATGGGTAATTCTGCTTACAGCACGATTGGTTATCCATCTACACAAAGGTCATTGGCACTACTTAAGCACATTCTGATTACTCGAAATCATATACTTCAGCAATCACTAGATGAGATTATCGCCTCTAGTGGAAAGGTTGAGAGGGCTTCATAGAAGCCATTATTGCATGCCCTGTTCCCTGCAAGTTGGAGCACAATCTTTCTCTATTTGTTTGCTTATGCATGTTTGTTTCTTTGGTCATCTTGTCGTGTAAATTTTTAATTTGTAAATGTTCAGTCATGGAAGTTCTGATAGCAGAGGCATGAAGGGGATGACAGCTGCAAAAACGGTAAGGTTACTCTCACTTCTGCTTTTACATTTGAGTCAGAATTTATGTTCTTTCCCCAAGTAACATGATTTCTAAATACTTCTATTAGCCTAAACTTGTGTTCAGAAGCTTCTTGAATCACCAATATTTTTATGAATTTTAACTTTATAGAAATACTCTCTTTATGTGTTTGAGCGCACGCGAGCAAGTGTAACTGCATTTTTTCATGTCCTGGTGATAATACCAGTCATCATGAATAGACATTGCTATATTTTTGGGATGAAGTTGACATTTCATCAAACGATCTAGTGTTTGACAAAACACAATAATGTTCGAAGTATTGCTGGAATAGTGAATCATCTTGTCCAGTTTTTTGCTTGCATGCAATTAGATCAAGCAGTCATACACTTGCACTTAACTAAACAAATAGAGACTGGACGGTCATAAACTTACTGGTTTCATGTATATTTATTGACTACTTAAGAAAGGTGATCTGTGTTAACATGGATGTATTTCTCAACTTGTGTATTGTGTTGAACTTGTATGCCTCGTGGGTTTTACCTAAGTGGGTTTATTATCACATTGCAATTTCCCCTTTGCACATAAACCATTGAGGAGCTCACTATCTTGACAATTTTTCCTCTTATAGTTATGTTGCCCATTTTGTCTGTGTATCCTGCCTTATTATTGACTAACAGCCTTTTGTGGATCATTCTAGTCTGCGCTTACGAAATGTATTGTCTCTCCTTTTCTTAGTTTTTTGATAAGTTCTCTCATTTTGTGTGTTGACAGGGTAATTCTTCTGCACCCCCATGTCCAACACTTTTCGTGGCTAATCTGGGGCCGAGATGTACAGAGCAGGAGCTTATTCAAGTCTTTTCACGGTTGGGAGATTTTTATTAAGATCTATATGTGCAATGTGTTGGCTTTTCTGAAGAGAGTTGTAATTCCCTTTTGATATTTGTGTTTCTACCAGATGCTCTGGGTTTTTGAAATTGAAGATGCAGAGTACTTACGGTGCTCCAGTTGCATTTGTGGACTTTCAGGTACTATGTTACTCTATTGCTGCCAATGTGTTTTTCCTTGAAACAACCTTTTAGTAGTACCTCTTTATACATGGAAGAGATGCATTTTATTAATTTTTTTTGAGTTCTTATAACTGAGGTATTTTGTTATGATAAATCAGCAACTTTTTCAGAATGAAACCACCTAAAAGGATATCATTCAAATAGGTTAGCCACCGTCTCTATCAATTGTGTTAAAGCGCAGTTTGTGTGTGCAGGACACTGCTTGTTCAACTGAAGCTCTAAATCAACTTCAGGGCACGCTTCTCCACTCTTCACCAGCTGGAGACGGCATTCGGTTGGAGTATCCTTCTAAACACTGCTTCCACCATTTCTTCCTGAACCTTTTATTTCTCTTTTATCCCCTTAGGTTGGTCAACCTCCTATTTTTCTTTTTCTTTTTCCCAAGTAAGCTGGACTCTACCGCATGAAGTGTTTCCTTAATAAGAAATTCAGGTTCGCAAAATCACGGATGGGAATGCGCAGGAAGGGGAAGTAACAAAAGGCCTAGATGTCTTGGAGCTTCCGTCATGTTGGTGGATGCACATCGCTAAAAATCACTGCTGTCCGCCTAATAATTTCTTCACCGCGCTCTCAGTTAATGTTGTATTATGCTCTCATAATTCTTGTAGCTTTTGACTGGCCTTTAGTGCCACACAGCGCTCCCATGTTGGAAATGGCTAATCTAGGAGTTCTGAGCTTAGGCTTCTTTTTCTTATGTATTAAAATTTATACAGGATATTGATTGCTTGGAGATAGGGGTATAATGAGTGCCTGTTTAGATCTTCTCTCCTCTGTACCAGGGAGCAATAAGTAGATACAAATCTTGTTGTAGTGAGAAGCTAGCCTTTGGAGATCCTTTAAGTAGTTATTTGCAGCGAAAGTGCCTGTGAAGACTTTACCTTCTTCCGTTGATTATATAGGTTTCCAAAGTGCAACATTTATTTCCCTCTTAGCATGCAAACCACAGCCTCGTGTGCCTGTCCTGCCCTTGATGGTTACCGTACCGGTGCACATTTTGTTTTAGGAGCCACGGAGTATCAGACTGTACTCGCAAAACTTCCTTTTTGTTAAACCAAAAAATGTTCAGAAGAGGCGATCCATCGTTGTCACAAGACTTGATTAAAATTGACACTGTTCTTTTTCCAGTGTTGGACTAGAACGACCGTGTACTTAGTACTGAAGTGATCATGTCGTAGTTCAAGTTAATGGTGATATGCCATGGATGGCGAGGCACTTGAACCGATATTGAGATGAAAAACTATAGCAGTGCATATCTTGGGAAATAGCGCAATGAACTGTGTGGTTCGAGCTGTAAAGCTTACCTAGGAATGTGGTACGTTGAACATATCTGATGACAATGAACTCGGGACCCAATCAATCGCAATCATCGACAATGAATTTTACGGGGAATTTCACATTTTTAATAAGTATCATGTTATGCACTTAAGTAGCCCTAAGAACTACCTTTCCTCTGCCTAGACATTTCGAAACGATCGAAATGGCATATTCTTCAAGAAAGCCAATTTGAATGGTGAATTTCACATTTCCGAATAAATCCACGAGTGCCCGCACCCATTAAACATTTTATATAATATAGTTACGTGGGTAATGTGCATACTTGCTCCTCGATATCCTCGAGAAAAGGACAGCCGAGTGTCAATGAACGCAATGTGCTGTGCTGGTCGAAAGTCAAACCAAACAAAAAGTCCACACATCATAATCATCGTTAGAAAAAAAATCTTACTTTGACTTTGTCGACCAAATAATTGCGCGGCGATACTGGCTTGTGCGCTGTGATCGCATCTTTAAGAGCGGGGGGGATGCGTTCATGCATCTGACCCTTTTCTCCTGCTGCTCCGATTCGAGTAATTTAGTGATTCTGTCCCACATTTTCCACATTCATTCACGACTCGGTTTCCAGTCAAGATGTCGTTTCGAGATGGTTCGGAATGTTGATCGGTCCTTGCCCCCACGTGCTGTCGTATCGGAGGTGCTTCTGGCCCTGTGACTTTAGCATTGCATGGGTTCATTTTCTCCTCGGGTCCGTAGAATTTTGGACCATGCCCAGCCTTTGTTTGACACCAGATTTCATGTTCTTGTGCACTCCAATGTCGTTGGACTCACGGTGTTACGAGCCGCCGCCGAGATTCACGCCGCCCTCCTGGCCCGCTGGTCTTAACTTGATGCGTTCTTTTTTTCTTATCAAGGACATGGACCTATTATGCTAGCTGTCACCTTTTCAAGCCACCATCTTATCAGAGAACAAGTTATGTATGAAATATGTGCATGCCACACGACCTCTAAAGGACTAGATTGGCACTCTGATAACTCATAGAGACCTTTGTTCTAAGCATATTAGCCTTGCCCGATAAGGGATATCAACATTTAAATTAGGCTATTATAAGCAAGGTTTCTTCAATTTTAGTGTCACAACTTAAACTCTTTCCCACTGTTTTGGCAAACTTGCATTGGCATGAGTCTAGGATGTGGCATTTTCGGTTCTATGGTCAAGTTTTACATTTCAGAGAAACGTCCCGTGATGCACATCAGTACACACTTCCCTTCTACCAATTAGCCTCACCCTTTTCAAAGTCTCTGCTGAACAACCCACACAAACACTTCCACTATTCCATCAACTGCATCAGAAAAATCTGAATGCGTCATCTCATATCCTCAGCCATAAATGACATTTCCCGGTTGCTAGTCTAAGCTGCAGCCTATGAAAATCAGCAAACTTGTTCAAGTGTCCTATTTGCCCAACTAAACTCAATTGTCCAACTTCCAACCACTCTATTTATTGTTAGACCATAACTCTCGAAAAAAATTTGCATGGCAAAGTTGACTAAGAAGTCGCATTCGAAGAAGTGACTCCTGGTCTTGTTCTTGTATACAAAACACACATCAAAGACCCAGAACGAAGTATGAAACCATCTGCAAAGTCTTCAATTCCAGAGCGGAAATTCTGTCTAGAATCACCAACCAGAAAACTAAACAAGACTTAGGAACATCGGGAGAGAAAATCAGATAAAAGGCCATTCGCGAAGATAAGCAACTTCTGCAATTGAGCGACCGACTCTCATCATGCCATCGTCATCATGCGCCTTTTCTTCCTTTCGTTGATCACCTTCCTTAAAGATGAGAGCGCCTCTTTCAACGAACGACGCATAGCAATATGAAAGGTCCCGACCCGTCCGGGACACAAGACGTTACAAAGTCGCGTTAGTTGACTATCGTTCTCCTAAAGAAAGGACATAATCTTCTCGGCTGAGAGCAGCAAACAGAAAGTAAAACCCACGAAGCACACCGCTGCGCAGAAGAGTTTGACTTACTGGTTCAACGGTCTGCGAACGAACTCGCCGGTACAGGAACTGTATAGCGCACGATTCTGCTTACATTTCTATGGGAAACATGAGGTTCATTGATGTGTTATAAAATGAGTTTTTGGTTTAGCATGAAGTCCGCCGAAACAGATTAACCAGCAAAGAAACGTGGAGGGAATTGATTTGACGTGACAATTGTTTAATAATCTGTCTCTCTCTTTCTCCCTATCCCGGTTGGAGGATTTGATTAACAATCGTCACTGATTGCGGACAAAAGTTTTGCTGGAAGCTCGAATCCTTCCGAAATGCATGAAGGAAAAGATTGTCAAAGTAGCCAAGACACATCGACATAATTTGTGGAGGGAATCTTGGGATGCATGATTGAGAAAACCTAGATTATATTAAAAAAAAAAAGAGCAGGTTGTCTGTCTGTCTTCATCTGACGCAATACTTATCTTTAAGCGTAGCTACGATCCTACATGGGTTGTCTTGCTGTTCTAGCCTTTGTTTTTTTATTCATCTTTATTCTTTTTCTCGGATTTATTTATGTTCTTGAACTTGCCTTTGCACGAAAAAAAAGGTTTAGATAGGATTGAGTCATATCTTTACTCACCGTTGAAAAGTTCGCTTCAGGGAGCTAATCAAACATCAACTGCCCCTGCGGCGAGCCGTCTCACTAGAGCCTCACTAGGCACGAGTGGGGAAGTCCAAACCAGCAATACACCTAAACCAAGGTCTGCTATCCATGGATTGATCAAAACCCTAAAATCGAAGATGGACTAGGGAATCCGTCCTACAACATTCCACTTACGAACCAAATCTTAGGTTATTCAGCCAATCACGTAATTTGTAATATTTATTTGATTTATTTCTTTTATTAAGTTTGATTGTGGGTGACGTTCATAACTTTTATATTCCTCAAATAACTTGCACAAATAGAATCATTCAGGCACTTCACATTGCATGGAATTCTATCAGCAAATTTGCTAATATTCATTCCATCTTCAATTCCACTGTGCAGGAAGTTCCTATGGCTATATTCGTGCAGTGATTCCCTCCTTTACTGATATACTACCGAACAGACTAATTAGACATCTTTTCCCAACTATTTAGTGGGTAATCTGCACCCTAATTCTTAACTTTTGCGATGCTCCCGCTTGAATTATTATTATATTATTTTTTTCTTGCAAAGGGAACCTTATTAGCATAAAAGTAGAAATTTTTACTTTTGTAAAATTAATATTCTAAACGCAAGTGAACGTGTCAAACAAGTAATATAATGACGATAAAAAAAATATTGTCCCATAGAGATTGATGAATAACAAACCAATTAAATATAAAAATAGATTAATTCTAAAATTTATCTAACAGATCAAAATAAATCGAGAATAAATTAAAATTAAAAATCTTAAAAATAAAATTTGGAAACTAAATATAGTAAATCAATCAAATAAATATGTTAGAGCATTTGATTTCATCATAACCACTAAATATGAATTTCGGATTATTACGCGTACAAGAACAATATCAAACATGCGAAAGTAGAATTTCTTAATCTAGTCACTATCTTATCTCTAGGTATAACAAACCTACTCAATTTAATAATCCACTATATCTTTATGTGAATTTAATTAATATAAGTGTATTAAAATTCATGAATATTCCCAACTTACAATGAGATCCACCGAAAGCTACACAAATAATATGATATATATCTATTCATATTTAATTTATGGTTATATATTATAAAGGGCAATTACATATTATCACTTCTAAGTCTCAAACATGCACATCAGATTATTTAAGTGGTGGCTAATCATTTAAAAGTATTAAGCACAATAATATATAACTCACATAAATGAAATCACTTGCACGCAAAAAAAAAATTATGAAATTCATATTTTCATGATTAGGCTATATCATAATCCTAATAAAAGAAAATGAGAACATGGTAAAAGAAGAAACAAAATTATAAATCAAATCCAATATTTTGAATAAAAAAATAAGGATTCTATCACCACTTTTGTCTTCTCTCCAAACTGCTTGAAAAACTCTTAGAACAATAAAAAATGATCTAAATATAAAAATCGAGTCATCCCCCCTAGGCTTTCAATATTATCCTATTTATAGAAGACATCCAAGACCCTTATTCCCAGGCAATTACTTATTTTTGCATAAATTTGTGGAGTAAATCAGAAAATGTTTGATTTGATATCCATCTTTCAAGGTTTTGTAATTTGAATTTTTTATTTTTGTCATATTTTCCTTATTTTATGCAAATCTCATTATGCTGCATGAATAAGGAAAATTCGAATAATTAGAAGGAAATTTAAATATTTTCTTATAGATATTATATTATTTGTTGCATAAAATAGATAAAATAACTCTATAAAAATAAAGTCATAAAAAATCCTCACCGTTTTTCCACATTAGGTGCTTTATTGGTCTCTATTTGTGTTTGAGATGAGGCCACGTCTTCCTCCATTTGATGTGAGTGATACCAAAAACTTTGTAATCTACCAATTAGAGTTGAAGTTGAAGCAAATTTCCTCCAACCAGAATTGGAGCAAGATACAGCCATTTGAATTAAATCGTTGTCACCTAAAATTTCTCAGTACACAACGAGTACCTAAAACAGTGTCGAGCTCCGCGAGCGTATTAATTGCAAGAAAATCGTGACACGATGTGGAAAAATTCCCAAGTCATCCTCACTTCCAACAGCTGCATATACCGACGGACGATTGAAAGACATGCCCAAAGGTATAGGATCGAAATAGCACCATAGCTCATGAACCATTTCATGGGGCAAGTTGGAGATGAGATTGATTGAACCCCTCGCCTCCCCGTTCCCAAGAGGGGAACCTGTCAGCCATGCTTTCTATGAGATTTTATGACTATGTTTGAAGATACAATTTGGCACTTCGCCCAAACTCGATTGAGCTAGATTTTCCAAGTTCGAGCTTATGAATTCAGTTTTAGTTTTTTTTTTTGGTCGGAAAAGAGGATATATTTCTATTCAAGTTGGGAAATAAGAACAACCCGTTAGAAGGGCTTCAGTACAAAGCATGTCTAATATAAAATTCAGTTTTAGTTTAAACTCTAATTAAACGCATACATCCTCAAGTTCATTTAGCTCGAGTTGAATTGAGATTCATAGTCTACTATAGAGTGCTCATGGACAAAATCTAGCTCACTTTGAGTAGCCTAGCTATGAGCTCAGCTAGAATAGCTCTACATATGGTTGGACTTTTTCATTTTACTTTTAGTTTTTCCTTTGTCTTTCTCGTGACACAATTTAATCCTACTTAATCCAAAATGTTTAACAAGTTTGAAACTGAAAAATGCACAAATATTGGCTTCCACAATAAGAAAATTTGATAATTGTTTTCATTTCAAAATTGATGAGCACTTGTCTAAGTGTCCACTCTCTTGGATTCGTGATTCAAGATAGAGGGGCTCGAAACTCTCCTTATTCTATATTATGAAAATCGTGGCACGTGTATAGAGGTGCCGGGGGTATTGGCGATTAGAGAGAAATTGGCTTCAGAAGATATATGTTGCGTATGCTAGTCGATTCAATATCATGAGTTCCACCCCATGAACACGGATGGCACCATCATTGAGCATGCCCAGAAATCTGTATAATCTCTACTTCGTTGAAGAAGAACACCTTACAATTACAGCTTTCTGGTAGCTCTTCGTCTTAACATAACAAGAATTGTCGAAGATAACACTGACTTTCCGATTTGGAGGAAGAGGAGAGCTGCCCCTTTCAATTCTTTTGTGACTTGTTGACCCCGCTACCGTCTATGGTACCATCGTAATCCGCGCATACTAGTAGCCAACAGATTTTGGATGACAATAAAGTATAACTGGTCCACGAAAAATGTAGAAATGATTGTCGTAAAGTATGATAATTTAGAATTGACTCTGATTGAACGTGCCCGACACAAATAAGAAAACAACGACTCTCCACCTTTTAAATCACAGTGAGCGACACGGCACTGAAGACACCGCACCGAATACACTGAATCTATCTAACTTTATCACGGGTGTAATTTTCACGTTAGTTATGGAGGCACCTTTACGCGTCATTTTTGTTTCAAATTGTTTGAAAACATACTCACACACTTCATTCATGTTCAATTGAACAGGCGTTTCTCATCGATTCACGTACCATTTCCAATACTCGAATGACAAACCATTTGAAAGCTTTTGACCTTTTCCGATAAAAACAAAATAAATCAATTTAAGCAACCGGGACCGGGGCTGGCCAAGGATGGGGCCGTCGGTCGGTCCAGGCTCTGTCCATATTAGAAAACGTCAAATTGCCCATTATATCAGCTATCCTTTTCCTATCGATATTGTTTCTTTTTTCCCCCTCATCTCTCACACGGTCGTTCATCAGTTTGGTAATCTAATGTGAACCCCCACATACCACATAATCAAAAAAAAAAAAAAAAAAAAAACAAGGGAATTTTTTTCGGTGATTCGAAGTCCCATCTGCTGCTTACATTCACAAATAATAATCTTCCGGACGGACCATTAGCAAGAGACCTATCATAGGAATTTCGATGGAGTGGCCCCGTCGCCGCGAAATGACGATCCCGCCCCTCGCGTGCCTCACCGGAGCCCCTCGGAGGAAGGGCAAGAAATGGAATTTGGGTGCGATTAAAGAAGAAAATTCTCGTCGTTGCGTGGAGGGAAAGTCAATTCCTAACGGTATCCATCCACCGACCACCGACCTGCCCATCTCTGTCGCTCTCCTGCCTCCTAGTCCATAGAAAAATTTAATCAAATTATTAGAAAGTTAAAAAAAATGGTAATAAAATTTAAATTAAAAGAAAATAAGAGAGAGAGGGAGCATCAATCAATCAAACCCTAATAAAGAAATCCCGCGAGAATCGCAGAAAATATGCCAAGAAAATTTAATCTCCTTTTTCCCTCTCGTGCTCCTCCTTCCTCCTTTCCTTTTCCCCATGACGAGTGGCATGACCCCTCTTTTAAGTTTTCCTTTCCCAAAAAGCCCTTCCGCCTTTCCACTTCACTGGAACCACCACGGACGGACTGCACATCACCACCACCACCGCCGACCCGCATTTTTATATAAACTTGCTCGAGAGTAAAAAAGCAAGAAAAGAAGCTAGGAAAACCCATTTTGCTGATGAAGTCCGCGTGAAGCCAAAGGCCCTCCGCCCGTGCGCGACCGCACGATCGCTACTCGTTGCGTATTTAAGGAAAGGGGAACAACCCCCCCGCCCGCTCGCTTTCGTACAGAGATCACCGAGATCTTGTCGGTGAAAATTTTTATGTTTCAATTATTACCGATTTGTTTTTGTATCTGTTTCTGTCAATAAAGGAGAGGGAGAGAGAGAGAGAGAGAGAGAGGGGAGGATATATCGTTCGGTGGAATTCAACCGTGCGTGGCGTTACCACACCCTCGATGACAACCTTAGTTGCCAAGATAGCCGGAGTCTCCCAAGCCAAAAAGCCCTACCCTCTTTAGCTTGGCGTGTCTCTGATTCTTGGTAGCTCTCTCTTTCTCTCTTTTCGGTTTCTTTTTCCATGAAAATTCGCCTTTTCTCTCTTCTGCATCGCCTTCTGCAAAAGGTTTCGCCTTCGGCGAGATAAATATCCGGAGACCCTTTCTTCTTCTTTAGGGGGTGTGGTCGTCATGGAAGGTGAAGGAGGTGGGGAGAGGAAGAGGGGCGTGGCGGTGGAGAGGGAGAGGCCCTACAAGGGAATAAGGATGAGGAAGTGGGGCAAGTGGGTGGCCGAGATTAGGGAGCCCAACAAGAGGTCCAGGATCTGGCTCGGCTCCTACTCGACGCCGGTCGCGGCGGCCAGGGCCTACGACACGGCGGTGTTCTACCTCCGGGGCCCGTCGGCGAGGCTGAATTTCCCGGAGTCCGTGGCGGCGGCGGCGGCGGCGGCGGAGGAGGAGGGGGAGGCGGGAGGGGGCGACATGTCGGCGGACGCCATCAGGAAGAAGGCGGCGGAGGTCGGGGCTCGGGTCGACGCCGCGCTGATAAGCAGCGAGCAGAAGCGAGAGGCTAACGACAAGGAGGGGGGCGATGATGATCAGTTCAAGAAGTGCGTTGGGGTTTTGGAGAGGGTTGATCTGAACAAGATGCCGGAGGATCCTGAGGACTCGTGATGATCGCCAAAAGGACGTGCTGGGGTTAGAGAGTAAGAGGATGATCTCTCTCTCTCTCTCTCTTTCTCTTTCTCTCGAATTACGATCACGGGGCATGCGCTCGGTTTAGGTCAGCCTTCTGCATGCAGTTGTAACGAGGGTTTTAGATGCTACTTTGCTGCTAGTAATTCACTGGGTTGTGAATGGCTTAAGGAGATGATGAGGCTTATATTAGATGAGTTAGATAGTCTATAGTAGTACTATAATCAATCTTGTTAGCCCCTTTCTAGTTAGCTTTTTGGGGTTCTGATCATCAAAGAATTTTGATGGTGTAAGAGGGAAAGAGAAGGTGAAATGTAAATTAATTAGCTGGGTTTGATGCAGAGCCATCTTCTTCCTATGCCTCTCCCTCTCTCTCTCTCTCTTTCTTCACTGATCATGATTTTGTCTGCGGTATACAGTTCTTTAGGCGGTATCATCCTATTTTCTCTCTCTTGCTTGCTTCTTTTCGATATGGCTGTGCCTAAACATCAGGTGAGAGAGAGAGAGAGAGAGAGGAGTGGCCTACTAAGGAGCAGTTGGAAGCAAAGTGGGCACGCCTCAAACTGCTAAAGCAGAAAAGGATGTGAGAAGACCTTTTGTAACTGCTGCTAATGATGAGTTGTGGGCACTGGTTGGTGCATGTGGCTGCGTTTCTACTGCAAACCCCCAGATTGGCTTGTCTTCTTTTGTTTCTTGACCTATTTGCAAAGGGGACTGACGATGGTGCTGCCAAATTTGAATAACCCGGGCTATATGAACACGTTAAACCAAAAAATTTACTGTGGCGATCCGATTGGCGACGTCTTTGCGTCTCTAGCATTACTCGAATCAAAAACTCGGTATGTCTAGAAGATTTAGGTCCTGTGATTGCAACATCAGATGGGTGGGTTGCGGGCCACTCGACCTGAATAATTTGGAGAAGACATAAGGTAAATATCCGGATTGAGTTCATATTAGTATAACGAATGTTGGACTTCATATGTTTCTGCTATGGGGTCCAATGTGAACCTTGCTTTTCCTTGAAGTATTACTAGACTTGATTTCTCTGAATTTGTTTGTGGAGTGTGTACTATCTTATTAAATTGGAGGGAAGATCCGACAACATGAGCTGTAACAAAAGTTCCCACTTGGTTTGCTATTGGACAAAAACTTTGGGGTACGATGAGAAGATGGTATTGTATTTAGTATGAAACAAGTTGGGATATGAGACAAACCTCGACTTTCAAGAAGTGTAATCGATCGGATAAAGAGGACCAAAGTGTATTTATGCAAAATGTGATTACTTTCATACCCATCATATCCTATTTCTTTAAATTTAATAAAAAAATGGGCTTTTCCCTATTTGTGACGGCTCTTTTAGTGTGTCATTTGTTTGCTTCGAAATTGAAAGCAGCAACAAATGTTTTGTTTCTCGTTCAACAACGGATGGCTTTAGACCAGTTTGGAAGGTTTCATCCAAGCATTTGCTTTATACTGTGCAAGTGATCAGAGTGCTGTCGTTAGTTGCTGGTGTTTGAAACAGGAGCATTGTCATTATCTTGATATTGCCATCCGCTGAATGCGGACGAATGGAACGTACATCACGACACCCTCCGTTAGATTCGGGGCCAAATTCCCCAAAAGAGCACCGACTTATGAGTAATGTGCCAAGAAGAAAAGGCATCGATATCTTAATCGAGATCCAAAGCCGGGACCTATTAAGCCGCCATCCACTTTCGACGTTAACAGATCAACATGTCATCTGATGTGCGCCGAGCAACTCACGGACGCAGCTGACGTGCATTGCTGAGCGGGAGACCACATCGTTCATTGTGGAATTGGGTGATCCCTTTGCTCCTGGGAACGATCTCTTGACACTCCTATTTGTAGTTTAACGATACGACGGTCTCCAGCCCAATAGTGCACTTCGGCAACGTCCATGAGGTGCACAGTGTGCATCCGATGACAGGTGGGTTAACTTTTTAACGTTCATGGACAGCAGCTTAGCACCCGCAAGGTCAGACGTGGACTAGAAATTGGTGCTTTATTTTGACACATTCGAAAGTTGGTGCGGGGTCAAACGCATCAATTTGTGCTTTCGTAGGAAATTTGGTCATTTGGTTGAAGACTGCCGGTCTTTTTACAGCCTGGAGCAACCAACCCACATATTGTCGGTGCTCACCAATGTCGTCCAAAATCACGATTCAGATCGTGAAATAGTACGACTCTTGCCTCAAGTTTGATTAAACGAATTGACTCGCACCCACAATCAAAACACTAGTCAAATCATAGGCAAATCGCCAGTTGAATTGGTCATGTCGATGAAATCAGTAAAATCGTGTGGAAACGTTGGATTTCATCGATTTCGCAGCCGGATTGATTTTGAATCTGCCTTGATGAAGGAGTGAATAAAAGAACAAGCGGATGATTTGCTCATAAGTTGCCATTTAGTGATTTTATGTGTCCTTGTTATTAATGGACTGTTAAAGCTAATTGGATTGCTGCTAATGTTATTCCTTCCCTATTTCTTGTTTTAACTGTGTTAGGAACCGTAGACTATGATTGACTTATATTTTCATTAGGTGCTCAATGTAATCGCTACTTAATTCCAATATTGTCTTAACATGTTTGACTCAAAATTACAGGGATGAATTTCCAAGGTTCCTTGTACGGATAGTTAATCCAGATTTTGACAACCTTGGTCTTTACAAACTCTTACCCAAAGCAACCCAACCCCTTCTGACTGACTTCTCAATGACATTTCTCAATTCCATAAGTACTTCCACGAATTCCTCGATCTTTCACCATAGAAAAGATTTAGGACCATTTCGCTGATCTCACGCTCTTACTAAGACCAGCTACAAGGTAAGAAAACCTCATGCCTAAGTTCAACGAGCAGACAAAGGCTAGGAGATCGAGTACTCCTACTTCCGTTCAGCCACTACCAACTCCAGCGGTGTTCTCAAGCTAAAATCTGTCATTTTCTTTCCTTTACCTTTCCTTTTGTCTTTCAAGAACACTAACCAAGAACGCTGCATGCAGTGACGAACACTTATAAATTCCTGGTTGATACTCTTATATATAATATTTATATGATTCCAATCAGGTCAGTTCCTATCATACAAAGCAAAACTTGGTAAGTAGAAGCAGCATTGCTTTTTGACCTGCGGGAGAAACCGAATCCTCCTTTTCACCCCAGCTGCCTCAAATGCTTCAATTGATCCCCAGGTACTAAGCTTACACTTCATTGGCACGTTTTATTTGAAGGGCAGCTCTTACAACATTCCCTCTCGTGATGATGCCGACCTTCATAATAAGAAACTGGGTTAATAAACCCAAAAACCATAATCAATACGACATTTTGAGAGGCAACAAATTATCTCTTACCAGCTTTCCCTCAGCATCTACAACTGGAAGCCGTCGGTATTTTGTGTCAAGCAATATCCTGACATTGAATGCATGGCGGAAGAGTTAAAAACGGAAAAACACCAGCAAGAGGCAGAGAGATTGACGCAAAAGATATAGACAAAACCTGGCAGCATCCTCGAGATTTGTGGTTTCACGGGTGACTACAGGAGCTGGTGTCATCAAATCACCAACTACCTGCCCATTGGTCTTGCTGAGCAACTTTTGCACTTCATTGAAGGTCTGCAAGATCAATGTCAATATGTGCACATGTCATCAGGTACTCCCAAGGCAAATATGAAGAATGCTTCATCCATATATTAGCAGCAGCAGTTCCTCAAAAACTGCTTCCTGGATACCCTCCGTCAATGATGGGGGAGGATCTGACAGGGGCAGTTGTGCTGACTGGCCACTAGATGCTCAGGGAAAATTTTTTATGATTAAATAATGTACAATGAAATTTGATGTGAGGTTTCTCTATTTGCTAAATTAACTGAGATGTTGCCAATTCTTTATCTCCTCTCCCTGCCCAGCGAAGATTTCACGTCCGCCACAACCCTATATCATTATATGCTCAAACCTATGTAATTACATCTTTAAAAGAGAGTGCTCTTACTCACTTTCCATGTGCTGTCAACTTCAGGGAACATGCTGTTGTCAGCTAGCCCACCACCTAATGAAAATATGCAGATGACATCAATCACTCACTAAATTCATGAAGCATCGAAACATCTGCAGATAGTCAACATTTCTACAAACAACCACTGTTGCTAAGTCAAGATTCAAATTGTGAATCGCAAATGTTATTTTCCGTATCGTGAATTGTTACATTCAGTAAAAATTGTAAAGGAACTCCAAAAAATAAGCATTTCTCACTATAATGAAGCTACTAGTTGCAAAAGCACACAAAAAGTATGTTATAGTAAATACTGTTGATAAAATTATACCCAAAACTGACACTGCTCTATTGTCAAAACCCACTTTAACTTCTGATTGCTGAAAATTATAGAGGAGCAAAAAGGAAACAAGGCATCCAACAGCCTCAAAACACTTAAAAGAAACAAAAAATTGTCAACCACATTTATAAACCTCAACATAGACAAGATGATAAGGACTTAATTATAGTCTATTTAAGCCAGCTAAAAAGACGAGAGCAATCTTAAATACTCAATCGGTGACTTTTGTCCAAGCATGCGATTTAAACAAGCAAAATAGGATTGACAGAGACGTGATGGCCAGTGCCGGAGGTGGTGATGGCTGGCATCATCGCCAGAGGTGGCAACGGTTGGTATCGAGTTGGTGACAGCCAGGTGAGAACCAACGAAGAGCAGTCTAGCAGCTTTTCAAGTTTCTTCGCTAACCCAAGGGCTGAGAGAACAAACGTCTTCTGGCATGTTTGCACATTTTCTCTTCTTTTTTTTTCTTCACTTGTTCTTTTCAATTTTCGAAAATTTCTCTCTTTAGAACCCAATACTTTTAAGCCAAACCACTATTCCAAAGCCCAATAGCGCAAATTGTGGTTGTTCTCCTGAACTGTAGAGAATTGCAGAATCCTATGATTTGTATTGAATCTGAGACACATTGGACAATTCACTGACAATTTCATCCACTCTTATGATTAATGAGTGCAAGACAAATCGTTTGAAGGGTGCACTAAAACAAATTGTGCGGTTCAAATCGTGAATCCAGTGATTTTTACAATGGGGCTAAAAAATAGTAACAACAAGGTCCCAATAACAATAATCGCAGAAGTCCAGCAGAATCATTCTCAACTCAAGAGAGAGCATCTATATGCACGGCCATAGAGACGTACACAAATTACACCCATATGAGAGGAACTAGTAAGTTAAGTATTTCAATAGTTTTACAGATCATCTCAAGGCTTTGATTTCTATCTCTCAACTTAAGAATATCATTGAGTCCCCTTAAATACCACATTAGCATGATTACCTCCCGTCATTTTTCCTTTGATCAAGTTAAGGTATAGACATTGTAGAAAGATTATAGATGCAGGCTCAATACAATTTCAGATATTCTTTTTGCAAGAATTAAGTTCTCTGAATCTGTTCCAACCAAGTTTCTTGCAAATACCGAGTTAACATTACATCACTGATGCCAAATGCAGTTTGTGTTATAACACTTGCCAGATTTAAAACATTTAACGTAAAGGATAGAAAACACAGAATGGCAACAGCTAAGAAGGACCTCATGAAATTGCTAATGATACACATGAATTTCGAGGAGTCTCTTAAAATGTCTAATAAAGACGACCACAACAAAAAACATAAATGGTACCTGATATAGAGTCCAAAGCTAACAAATCATAATCAGAAACAAGACCAACCTGCCAAAAATAGCCATTCATGAGCAGTTATCATGGGAATCTAATGAATAACCCAGCACAGGGAATGGATGTCACAGAATGAGCAACCAGACTTGGAAGACAGATCAACACAGTAGCAAAAAGCATACTGTCAGACATGCTATACACAGAAGCAAAAAGCATACTGTAAATGCAATGTAAAGAAAAAAATAGATCAATAATTAGAAGTCGGAGATTTTTGCTGTTAAGAAGCTAGCAACTAACGCCATAGTTGGGAAATGAGGGGAGGAAAAATGGGTACAGAGAACACATAAATGATATTTGAAGCCTATTTAAGCTAGCAGAACCACTAGGCATGTTGGTCAACAAAATCAGGAAATAAACCACGCTCTGCTCTCTCTGAATCCAATGAGTCTAGCTTATCTGCAAATGAAAATATGGTGCCAAGCCTCACCAACTAAGCACCATTTTTAGTTTGATTAAAGCATCTCAAAACTTGCCTTTCTAAAAATATACATGGCCATGGGCTTCTGATCAGTGAGCAACAATATTCAAATCAACAAGGCCACAATTAACGAAAAGGAGAGAACAAGAAGCATACCAATTTCCAGTCATCATCAATTACAGGAAAACCAGTGATTCTGTTCTCCACAAGTATCTCCAATGCTGATAAAGCAAGATGAGTAAAAATCCTGACTTCTTCAAAATTTCCAGAAACATGATATTTAGAAATACCTTCATCTACAGTTGTATATGGCTTTACCACATGAAGATCCTCTTTTCTAGTCATGAAGTCACCAACAGTGTACACGCTACTTTTTGGCTGGTTGAAACAGGAAAACAAATATGTAAATACAATGCAGAAATTCTGGGATGATACATGATGTAAGCCGTCTTATTGGATAGTATGACTCTAAAATGCACTTGTTGAAGACATGGGAATCCATAATGAATTCTGAAAATGCAGTGTACTTTGCATGACCTAAAACATTCATGTCTAGCAGAAAGAGGACCAGATACAAAACATTACGGGATTCACTATGTTCATCTTCTTGTGGAACTTCTGTTCCCAAGTCACAATTCACAAGGTAGATTGACAGGCAGGGTAGTGCCTTTAATCATACATTAGTAACCATCAAAGATGAAAATGGAATTATGTTACAGAAGATTAACAAATGTTAAAAGCTAAAGGAAGCTGGAAGATTTCTCTATCTCTCCTGTTTTCATAGTTTCTCCCACCACAGAAGGGCACAAATGAACTAGTTTTATGAAACTCTGAAGGTCATTATGGGAAAGCTAAAGATATATAATCCAAGATGCCTCTTTGGAAGATGCGTGCTTTCGAAAACTTTCTTTCTTTAATAGGTAACTGTGTGTTTTGAAAACTATATTCCAATTTTTTTTTTCAACTTTTTTAAGTTCTGCATTGATCCTCTGTGCAGGGTGCTATAGTAGTTCTACCGAGTTCCCACAGCCAAAGGAATAGAAACCCAACTTGACTGATGCCTAGCAGGTTTGTAGATACCACTCCAATTAATAAGCCAAAGGTAAGAACAATGGGGCTCTAAAATAACAAACCAAATCAGAAGGAGATTTCTCAGTAACAAGATGTCACGCACAATCTATTTTTCCAAAGATGGTACAAGCAGAACAATTGTATACCTTGAAGAATCTCAGGGATAATATGATAAAATAAATGCAGACACAACATCCTCCATCTTGATCACGTGAACCCAAGAAAAAGGAACACCTAATCCAAGTATATTATGTACATGGTTGATTGAATTCCTGGACCCGGACAAACGAATCCAATTACTGATTTCTAGCAAAACTGTGCAAGCTAGGCAGCTCAATCATTCTCAAGATCCGCTTGGGGATAGCTGCTACTATGTTCTCATGTGTTCAACTGATTCTGTTCCTCTTCCAAGAAAAAAAAAAGGCATAAGCTCTGGTGCTGTATCAAAATATGCTGCAAAAAGTTTCTGGAGTTGATCACAAAGTATGCATTAATCAAATGTAGCTTATTGTTCTATTTTGTGCTCCAATCCACAACATATGAATATGCCTGCCCCCAGCTGCTAAAGCCATCCGAACACAGCAACTGAAGACAACATTTACCAGAGGAGGAGACCATCTTGATATAGCCACTAAATCAGCTCTAAGAGAGGGGGGGAGGGGGTGGCGCTCATCCATGAAAGCTGACCATATTTCAGAGTGAAAAGCTTGCAATCCTAGCAAAGAGAAACTTAGTATAGTCATTTGCAACGCTCAGTGAACTAAAGGAAGCAACTTTTTCCGATTGCTGAACGAGAGAGACTCACTAATCCCCTGGAATGCAACGTCATACGATCATAACCGCAACAAGAGACTCGACTTCCCAACAAACACCAGCAGCTCAAACTCATCCGAGGTTGCACATCACAAGCAAGCCCCAGTAAGAGAGATTACAAATACATTCCACCAAAGAATCACGAAGCACAAACAACATCAACAGATTCCAAACCGATCGCAAGCGCCAAGTACTAGAAACACAAAACGAGAGAGGGGGAGAGAGAGAGAGAGAGCGCGAACCGGCACGGGATTGGCCGCGAGAGCGCCGCCGGCGGCGGCGGCGGCGACGGGGATTTGCAGGGACCGGAAGCCCGATTCGCGGAAACTGAGGCCGGATTGAGAAGGAGGCCGAGCCCGGCGGACGGAACGGCGGACGGCGGCGGCCGGTGAACCGGACAAGCGGCGGAGCGGAGGCGGGATAGAGGCGGCGAGAGCGACGGAGAGAGGAGCGCGTCCATCGCTCGCAGGCAACTCTGCTCGAAGTGAGAGAGAGAAGGGGTTCTCTGGTTTCCGCCGGAGTTCGGAGAAACCGTCGAGAGCGGACGGCGCAGAGGAAGGAAGATGATCTTGCACTCTCTCTCTCTCTCTTCTTCTTCCTCTTCTTCTCCTTTTTTTTTTTTTTTGCTGTTTTATCTGTTTGCACAAGAAAACAGATATTTTAGCGGCCGACCCTGCGGTGGCGACGGCGCCAATGCTGCCGCCGATTTTTCGACCCGATGCACACCCAGTTTTTATCAATCGGTTGCACCACAATTATCACAAATAATTATCGTGACTTATCGAACAATTACTATAATTGTACGAATCTTATTTTTAGATTAGATGGTCCCTTAGGATGCTCAGTTGAAGATAATTCGTTTAGTTGTTTAGTTTTTTTATGTGAAATTTTACAATTTTGATAGAAGATCAGCTTTTGTGTTTTATCAATTAGCTTTTAGAATGACAAGCGCATAAAATATTTTCATCTTATCTCTTTCATTATCGGTGATTTTCCAATCGAAGAAGTAACTGATTTTGTACATAATTAAGATAGATGATGGATTCGGTGATGTTATCAAACATTAATTGAATTTTTTAGACGAACACTAATGAAATAATGTATACTCCACATAGGCATATTATTTAGATGTATACTCTTCCCTATGTCGACAGCATGAAACGATGAAATGATTTAGTTGGAGCATGTGAGTGGCTCAGATAGAGGGAAAAAGGATCATCTTACTTACTGGTTTGGGATGAATATTTGAGTTGAAGCTCTTATAGATGATAGGCCCTTGAATCTTTTAGTAAGCATGTTTTTCTAAAAGGCGAGAACCTAGAAATAAAGAGGAATCTCAAGGGATACCATTTTGCATAATGCTAAAAGCCTTCCTTTTGCACTCGAGGTGTCTCGGCTCCGTTTTGTGCAGTAGAAGAGAAGGTGAATGGGACGTGCACTGAATAAACTTATCAAAACTCCTAAAAAAAAGCATCAATGATGCGCTTAAGATGGCCTGGCTGGAGTAATACGCAAAGGAGATTTTTCTCGATATAGTCAGTTTCCTCAAGGGGCAGACTATTGATTACATTAAGAAAGTTCTTAATTGCTGCAATATTCATACGGTCATTGAAGTACATGTTCTTGTTGTCAATAAGTCCTTGACAGGTGAAGAGAAAGGGCTAAGGGCCACAAATGCAGGAGTTCGTAAGTTGCGAAACATCGAGTACCCGGCTTTCGAAGGTTGCTCTAATCCTGTCAAGTTTCCATAGCAAACAGGGGGATTTAACTGATCACATATGGACATTGGACATTAGAATTTGAATTGGTTGGACCTTGGGGCTGTGTTCTGTCTGGATTAAGGTTCCTCCTGAATCTTTCCTGTTGTCTCCAACCAGGAATGTTCATATGTATCTGGGAAGTGGAAACAATCTTACTAGCTTTCCAACATGCGTCAGTGGGCATGATTATTTATAGGAATCGCGAGTGTGAAAATGCGAGCAACTACTGGAAATCCTGCAGCTTCCATCAAGTACATGTATCCTAAAAGCAGCTAGCTGCGAATCTCTGCCAAAAAGTCCCGGATTTATCAAGCCACTCCACATAGGGCTGAACGTGGAAGATGTGTCGTTACATGAGGTTAGTCTGTCCCTCCTTACCTCCCTCCCTCCACCTTCTTTTTATCTTGATATGGATGTTACCTGCAAACCAGGAATTCCATAACATGGGAAAAGCGCGCGTTGTAATTGCTGGAAGATAGATGCCGGAATAATGGCTCCATGGTAAAGAGGATTCAATATCTTTCATGATACCCCAGGACATGTGTGAAGAATTCTGGGATTAGCAGTCCATCTTGTTTTTGGATTGGAGGGGGGAGTTGAGCTCAGCCTCTCTTGCAAGGTCTGTTGAAAGGTGATTTGGTACATAGGATGCTTCTATTCGTTAGGAATGGAACATGTGCGGCTCAAGCATCCCCCACGTAGTATGCTGTGGGAAGTAGAAAGCTCCTGTGAAATGATTGGGTCATTTTTGGGTCGTCTTGAGCGTCAAATTGAACAGTAAGAAACAGCAGGTTCAGATTAGTATGCAAGCAACAAGAGGATGATCCGAGGGTCTTTGCTTCACGACAATCAGTCACTGGTGTTAAATTTGGTTCATCAGGATTGTCTTGAACTAGCACAAACTCAGAGGAAGATGATCAAACAGATTCAGAGGAAGAGAATACACTGACATAGGAAGATGGTCCAAGTCAAACAGATCTGGATCAGATGATCAGCTTGTACAGCAAGATGGTCAAATGGATAGAGTCACCGATAGTCAAACACTATCAAAGGAAAATTATAAGCTCATGCTCCTAGAAGGCGTCGGAACCATGACTACTATGGCCCCGAGTTCTATGGCACCAAAAACTATGCCAGTGTCAGCTTGCAACTCTTGCTGTCGAATTGATCACAACTTAATTGAGGGAGCAACTATGAGGTCTACTGACCAGTAGAATTTACTCACCATGCCTTCCTTTTCCGTTCATCTTTTGCCCTCATTTCTAGTTGAACTTTCGAGTCGTTGCATGCTTGCATCATTTGACACCAAGTAAAAATCGCTGTGAAATGCAGGCTACCTTATCATGCTACTGACATGGCACAAGTTCATCGAGAGAAAATTGTGGGGGCAAAAATTCTCAGAGAACGCATCCCTTCTTCCCCTTCATATAGGGTAAGCCGAAGCATGCTTAAATTAGGTGGATGGTTGTTTCAAGATTGCCAAAGATGGAGTTTGGGACACCTGGAGTGCCATAATTTGGACGGGGGACACTGAGTCGCCATAACTTCGGAAAGGTACACTTAAGTGCCATTTCGAGTAAAGTTAACACTTAAGTGCCACACCACGGCCAATCCGCCAAATGGTGACATGGCAATTTTCGGCGACTTGGACACAAAACGACGCCGTTTGCACGCCGATGTGGAGAAAATGCAAAAACGACGTCGTTTTGTCTTACGTATAAATAATTAATATAAAAATTAATTAAATTAAATTAAAACTTAATTTTATTTAAAATATTCTAAAAATTAAAAAACTTAAAATTAAAAAAATTAAAATTTAAAAACTTAAAATTTAAAAAACTAAAAATTTAAAAACTAAAAATTTAAAAACTAAAATTTAAAATATTTAAAATTTAAAAAATTAAAATTTAAAAAATTAAAATTTAAAAAAGTTAAAATTAAAAAAACTTAAATTTAAAAAAATTAAATTTAAAAAACTTAAAATTAAAAATTAAAATTTTGAAAAATTAATATTAAAAAATTAAAATTTTAAAAACTTAAAATTAAAAAAAATTAAAATTAAAAAAAAACTTAAAATTTTAAAAAACTTAAAATTAAAAAAATTAAAATTTTAAAACTTAAAATTTTAAAAACTTAAAATTTAGAAAAACTTAAAATTTAAAAACCTTAAAATTAAAAAAAAAAAATTAAAATTGCCACCTTAGCCGCCCCTTTTCTGCCCCCTTTTAAAAAAAAAAAATAATTTTTTTAAATTTTAAGTTTTTTTTAGTTTTTAATTTTAAGTTATTTTAATTTTAATTTTTTTTTAAATTTTAAGTTTTTTAAATTTTAAGTTTTTAATTTTTTAATTTAATTTTTTTAATTTTAAGTTATTTTAATTTTAGTTTTTTAATTTTAAGTTATTTTAATTTTAATTTATTTTAAATTTTAAGTTTTTAAATTTTAAGTTTTTTAAATTTTAAGTTTTTAAATTTTAAGTTTTTTAAATGTTAAATTTTAAATTTTAAGTTTTTTAATTTTAAGTTTTTTAAATTTTGAGTTTTTTAAATTTTAAGTTTTTTATTTTTTTAACATTTTAAATAAAATTAATCTTTAATTTAATTTAATTAATTTTTATATTAATTATTTACACATCGACACAAAAACGACGTCGTTTTTGCATTTTCTCGCCACGTCAAGCACGCAAAACGGCATCGTTTTGTGTCAAAGTCGCCGGAAAATCGCCACGTCACCCATTTGCCGATTTTTTGCCGGAAGCAAGACTTTAAGTGTTCCATTTAACTTCAAACCCAAGACTTGTGTACCTTTCAAGCTTTTATGGCACTTAAGTGTCCTCTATGATTATGGCACTTGGGTCGTTTCTTCCGTCGCCAAAGATGGCTCTTGTAGTCTCTCTGCAAGAATTAGCATAGAACGACAATTATTAATAAACATTATATTTATTTATCTAAAATCTGAGATAATTGGTAAGTCGAGGTTTATTCTTTGTTTAAATGAATTGAGTATTCTCCAATTCCCTTCTGATGATGCCAAAGTTTGCAGTACAGGGCCAGTTTTACTCATGTTAAACAATTTGTATAGTATTTGCCTCATAAGGGTCCTAGCCACATTGGACTGAATCACAGGCTGATTGCAATAAACCCCTATCGAAGAAAAGGTCTTTTAGGTCATAAGACACTAATCTCTGTAGAGTGTCATAGAAGTGTAGATTGGTCGTGAAGTTGAACTGAAGGCAAACCATCAACTTGTGCGGCCCAGGCTGAAAGACATTTGCTTGTCAAGTTGCTTGGCCTACTTTCTTTTAAGATTCTTAATGGCATTTTCATCCCTTTCACATGTGAGCTTAATATCAGGTCAGCTCCCTTTTAATTTAGGTATTCTTCTATTTGAAATAACTCAAACTTAAATCTCCAACATCCCCTTCAACCCTAGTCTTTTTCTTTGAAATTGAACCACAAAAGCTGGCATCAGAGCCATGTTATTACACCACAATGCGCACCTTCACTCTAGGTTTCTCCTGAAGAAACATTTTTTTTGGGGGGGAGGAGATGTAGAACTAGAAATAGACAGTCGAATTGCGTAGAAACGATGGCCTTGGGCTACAAAAACACAAAATAGAGGTATGGGCCTCGACCCATATAACACAACATGGCTTGGCCCATAAAACACATCACCAGCTTGGGCCTTGACAGAATTTACTTACTATGCCTCCACAGATTTTACTTACTATGCAACTATGTCACAAAATGGCTTGGCCCATAAAACACATCACCAACTTAATTATGCTAGTTCTTCACCAGCCATTGTCGTACCATAGCCGACCACCATTACGGCGTGATTTAAAGTAAAATTGGAAATTACACCCTCCGACATCAATGGACACCAACACCGGATGATTTGCCACGGGCTTCAACAGCGTGGCCTCGTTGTTGGCAGGCATGACTTTGTTGCCCGCGGTTTTCAGCCATGTGGGAGGCTTCTTTTGCGGTCTTGCAAGTTCCGTCTATCCCGTCGCAGGAATAATTAGCCTCGAGAGTGAGGCCTCCACTGTTTATGATGAATTAAAAACCATATCGCGTGAGACCACCTTCGCAACCTTGGTCCTCGCCGTTAACATCGTAATCTACGAGTTCTTGCTCCGATAGGGAGGTTAGCTTGCCCCCTTTTTAGCTGGTGGATGCCCTCGGTGGCTGCCACGGTTGAGAAAGGCCAACAAGTTCCTATTTGATTAATTGAGAGGCAGCATAATCACACATGCCATAAAAGCCAACTAATCCGAGACTCATTTTTTTAGTGGAAATAAATGATTTATTAAAAATCATCGTTTATAACACTTATATAAATACATAGGAAATAAAAATTTTACCGTTCATGAAAATATTTAGACATAAATTATTGTGCATGATGAATACCTCTTCCATTAACTCATTATTTCAAGCGATAATTTAAAAAAACAAAAAACAAAAAACAAAAAACTTTTCTAATTATTTATATTTCACAAAATAAACAGAATGTAAATGCTATTGGAAAATTCAAAATGTACTAACTACACATAGCTATGATCATTCGATCATGTGTGTTGGACCTAGAACATAATAGCAATATGCATTGATTCGTGAATATCCGTAGGATCAAAACATCAATTTTATTTTCCTTACAACGACCTTCTCGGTCCTTGATGCCCATGACAGCTCCTTTCTTCCTCCATTCCAGAGTCGCTGGCACCGCATTCGCATTCTCGTACCTGAACAAAGCATTTTTACCGGTCCTAGCGGTCCTTAAACTCGTCGTTGGTTATGTCAGCAAATGCGTCGGCGCTTAGCTTGTAGGGCTTGTCACCTACGGCATTGAAAGTGGAATTCCTGAATGCAAGATGCCTAGCAGCACGGTTGAGCAATTCATTTCATGTTCAGCATGCAATATGAAGAGGATGTCTATCACCCCTACCAACCGAGGGTTGGGGTTCGTCCCTCCGATCAATAATTTTCCCTTCTTCTATCTTCACCTCTGATAAGAAACATTAATTAGACAGAAGCATAAGACATGGAAAACACTTGCAATGGATCCAGCATGTGTAGGAAATTTCTCTGCATGAGAAAGATTACTAGATGCCATCTGGTAGATGGGAGAACTGGAGACCTTCTTGCCATTCTCAAGTTTGCAGCAGCTGCGACAGTGGGTGCCTGCATTCACAGAATATGTTCTATCAGAATTCAAACATAAAGGAATGAATCTTAGAGCCACTGAGGCTGAGGCTGAGGCTGAGGCTGAGGCTGAGACTGAGATTTTCATATGCGGCATTGAAGACAGTTAAAGGAGAAGCTATAGAAGGCCAAGAGAAGCCAAAATAGGAAACTGAGAGCAAACCTTCCCCAGAAGGGTGAGCAATTTGTTCATCCCTTGCTTCGATTTGTAAAGATCTTGGCCCGGTAAACAGAAATAATGGAATAACGGCGGTATACTTAGCTGAAGAGCATAACTTGTGTGATAATTTCGTAAATTTGATGAACAACTGAGTCTTGTTCGTGCAGAACTTGTTCACGCAGAAAAGGAGCTCTTGCATAGGCAAGCAAACCAAACCGCCTTCAACCCCCTCCCTCTCCCTAAAGAAAAAGAAAATTGCCTTAGTAATGAATATTGAAATAGGGAAAAAAATATTATAATTTAAAATGAAATGTGAGTGAAGAAACGTCTGATCAAGTAATTCGGATTTAGCAAACCGCGTAGATTGATAGCTTTTTCACTGGATAAACAAGGTCTTGACACATTGGTGCATACTTCTTTTCTCAAGATGTCTCTTCTCAGCTACCAATGGAGCGGGCTGCCCACCTCCGCCAAAGGTTCAAAGCCTTCCGCATGGCGTTGAAGGATTGGAATAGAAACTAACATAGACTGATCTCTTTTCTTAAAAGATAAATATGCCTTTGCCTAACTAGGCCGATATGACCAAAAGAAATATGACTAGGCTGGGAAGCAGAAGCTTAGTTGGCCTCCACGAGCGAGGAGTCCAGCCCCTTCTGGCAGCCAACTTTGCCGATTTCATCGCGGTCGAGGTTACCGCTATCATTAAAGCTTGTCAGCATTAACAATGAGAATATCTCTTCTTCATCTAATGTATTCAGCAACCAAAACTCCATGCAACTTAATTAAAACTATGATCTCGTCGAGATCATTTCGGGCTGCCTCTAGCATATCTTAAAACTGTTGGTGTTCATTCCTCTGAAGATGATAAAAAGATCAAAAAAAAAAAGAATATTTTCAGAAAGAAATTGCAATACTCATGTGATTGTTAGTCTATATCCATTTCTATTCCAATCTTCCACCGCATGCAGAAGGCTTCAAACCTTGGGAGAGGCGGGCACCATCTACATAGGGGTCGGGAAGAGATGTGTTGAGAAGTGATGTATGCACTAGTCGAGAAGACAGGAGATTTGTGGGAACTAGGAAGAGCGCACAAATCTATATATTCACCATCCCACGAGAGAGATGATGAAAAGAGAGATGAGGATGATGAAAGATGGCTGTAAGAAGTCGCTCGACAAACATTTACTTCTATCGCTCTCTCGGCTATCGCATTAACAAGCAGTGTAATAAAGGCGTATATAATATTAACATCGCGATGGGCTCCTTTCAAGAAGAGAAGAAAATGTAAGTTCTGACCGGGGATTTGACCAGTCTCTCTCCGGTCTTCTTTAACATGCCGGTTGAAGCTACCACCCACCAAACACCCTGCACTCTCTCTCTCTCATTCAACATACGGCCGCAAACCGCTGGAAAACTACAACCCTTTCTCTTCTCTCTGTCCTTCGCCTTGTTGGCTTTGACTACGGCCACTCACGTTTTTTCTCGTCTGACATTTCTTGCGTGCATGAAAGAAAAAAGGGTCTTAACTTTCAACCTTTTCTCTGTGTGATTCCCAGCGGCAATTGCGCGGCACCAGTGGACTTCTATTCGAAGTCTCAAGGCTTTTCTTTCTGGGGGAGTTAATTAGGGGGGATCAAAGTTAAATCCATTTCATAAGACAATGGGAGAAGCAAAAAAGATGACAGACGAGAGTAAAAACAAGTCATTAAGCTCATAAAATCGAATAATAATTGTGAGTTGAGGAATTTCTCAAGCTAAAAGAAATCGAGAAAAAAAGAAAGAAGCAAAAAAAAAAAAAAAAAAAAAAACGATGACTGAAAGCAATTTGCATGCATGTAATCGAGTTTGAAAATCCCATGATGGACATCAACGATATTTGTTTGGCGAAGGGAACCTTGCTTGACCATCACTAGAGGCTGCCAAGGGGCAGCCTTGTAGGCCTCGGTTAGCTAAGAAATTCTAAATGTGACATTAAAAATATAAAATAAATATAAAATGTTAAAAAAAAAATTAAGGAGTGAGATCAAAGTGATTAGGGTGAGGGGGTGATGACTCAATAATCTTTAGGCAAGATATAATATGGAAAAATTTAGTACGAGAAGTGAGGGAAATTTATTTTGAAATTTGAAGTTAGATTGTTCATTATAAATAATATTCCACAGGCGATATTTTTGCGATTGACTCATGTAGATTAAACCCGAGGGCATGGGAGTATAGCTAGCTTTCTTTACTTCTTTAATTTATGAAAAAGGCAAGTCAAGTCGAGAAGCACTATATAGTATGGTTCCATGCCCCTTATGCAAAATGTTGCTTTTTATTAAATTACTTGGTGGATAATATGCTTGCCGACTCGGAGCATTAGAAATGATTCGTTGGTTTTTGTTTCTATTTCTTTATTAGTAGAAAAAGCAAGTCAAGCCAACAGAGGAAAAGAAAGAAAGGATACGCGTAAATTTTATGCACCTTCCGTGGAAATTACGCGTGCAATAATTCACCTTTACTTTCTTTTCTATGGCCTTCTTTGATTATCACTGCCGCGTGATTCGAGAAAGTCAGGATCAAAAAGAACACAGTGATATACACAGGAGAGATAAAGCTGCGACCCAACCAGACGGTAAGCATTCTGCGGAAGCACATCGACTTTCATCTCCTCTAGTAGCCGCTTCTTCGAATCTGAAAGGGAAGTTCTTTCTAGGGATCTCTCACGCTCTCTCTTAAAAGACACACAATTTCCCATAAAAAGTAAAAAAAAAAAGAAGCATTCCCCACCCTTTCTCCTGAGCTCACCTGACCAGCCACCTCCACCATCCCCGTTCGACTACCTCCCGCCGGCGACTGCTCTCGCATCCCATTCCCGGATTCCTACCTCACTCCTTCCTTCACTGTCACCTACTTCTTTTCTCTCACGAAAAAGGGGGAAAAAAAAAGAAGCATCTTGGTCTTTCTCTACTCCGGGACGGTCGCCATCGAAGCCCCACACAAAACCTCGGATCCACAGCCGATCGACATCGTCCGCCACCTCGAGAACATCGTCCGCCCGCTGCCATTCGTCGTCGCGGTCCCTGACCTCGGTGGAGTCGACTGAAGCCAGACACGAGTTTGGAGTCGCTATTCTCAACCTTCGCCGCCGACGATGCCCACGGAATCCAAGCCAGGTAGGGCCCCCACGATTGAATGCTCGTTCTTTTTTTTTTTTTTTTTTTTGCCTCGTCCTGCTTGATTTTAAAAGAGCAAAGCAAGCTCGATTTCTTTAGTCCTCACTCGCGTCGGATCTGAATGAGTCGGTTTTTCTTAAGTTTGAACGTTGCTCGCTGATTTCTCGAGTTTAAGTGTGAGCTCGAGCTCCGAATAGGTCCATATTCGCTCTCCAACTCGCTGCCCACTTACGTGTTTGAAGAAATGCCTGAACAGATTCGAATTTGTTCTGTTCAATGCAAGATATGGTATGGAAAAATTTAGTTTGAAAAGTGAGGGAAATTTATTTTGGGATTTGCTTTTGTAGAAGCCCTTTTGAAAGAAAAAAAGTCAGATTGTTCATTATAAATAATATTCCAACAGGCGATGTTTTGCGATTGACTCATGTATATTAGCACCAGGAGCATGGGAGTGTTGCTAGTTTTCTTTTCTATTTCTTTTATTAATGGAAAAGGCAAGTCAAGTCAAGAAGCACCTATATAGGATGGTTCCGTGCACCTTATGCAAAATGCTGCTTTTTGTTAAATTAGTTGTTGGAGAATATGCTTATCGACTCGGAGCATCAGAAATGATCTTGGTTTTCGTTTCTATTTCTTTATTAGTACAAAGTGATATCCATATGAGAGATAGAGCTGCAACCCGACCAGACACTAAGCATTCTGAGGAAGCACATCAAACTTCATCTCCTCTAATGGCTGCTTCTTCAGATCTGAAAGGGAATTATGACGTCTTCCTGAGTTTCAGAGGTACTGACGTTCGAAACAACTTCCTTGGTCATCTCTATACGGCTCTTGATCAGAAAGGAATCTACACTTACATTGATAGCGAGGAGCTTCGGAAAGGCGAACAAATAACACCGGCGCTTATGAAGGCGATTGAGGACTCACGCATTGCAATCATCATTTTCTCCGAGGACTATGCTTCCTCGCGGTGGTGTTTGGAAGAGGTGGAGAAAATCATGGAGTGCAAGGAGCAAAGAGACCTCGTGGTCTTTCCAGTGTTTTACAAAGTGGATCCCAAAGAAGTGAGAACACCAAGAGGGAGCTACCGAGAAGCTATGGTTGAGCATGAGAGAAAGTTTGGGAGAGATTCGGACGAAGTGAAGAGATGGGAGAAGGCTCTCTTTGATGCGGGTAGCTTGTCCGGGTGGGATTTGAAGGATAAGTAAGTACTAAGTAGTGATTGATGTTACACTGCTTTGTTGTTGTTTTTTATATGCTGAATACATCTTCTATTTTTTTCCCATGAAAGTTAATTATCTTTGAAATTAATGTGTCAAGTACCTTTCCTGATTTTTTCAGAGATGAAGCGGATTCTATAAAGAGAATTGTGCAGGAGATCTCTATGCAGCTAGACCGAACACCGTTACACGTTGCCAAGCATCCGGTTGGAATACCTCGACAAGTGGTAAAGCTGAAATCAATGTTAAATCTTGAGTCTCATGATGATGTTCTCATGATAGGATTATGGGGACAAGGAGGCATAGGAAAAACAACATTAGCCAAAGCCCTTTACAATGATATATTCAGAGGATTTGAGGCTTCATGTTTTTTGGCAAACGTTCGTGAAACTTCAAAAGATTCCAAGGATTTAGTTCCTTTGCAAGAAAAATTGTTGTCTAAGATACTACGAGGAAAAGGATTACCAGTTTCTAGTGTTGATGAAGGTATTAGTTTGATCCAAGAGAGAGTTTGCCACAAGAAGGTCCTTCTTGTTCTCGACGATGTCGATGACGTAAAACAGTTAAATGCTTTAGCTGGAGAGCATGAATGGTTTGGTAAAGGAAGCAGAATCATTATCACTACAAGAGATAACCATCTTTTAACTTCCCACAAGATAGACAAAGATCATATCTACGAAGTTGAAACTCTCAATTATTGGGAAGCTCTTGAACTTTTCAACAAACATGCTTTTCTTAGAAAAACTGAAATAGTGATAAGGGGGGATCTTGTGGATAGTGCTTTGCATTATGCTAATGGACTTCCTTTAGCACTTGAGGTATTGGGCTCTTTCCTATGTGGAAGAAGAGAGCAGGAGTGGAAAAGCGCATTGAATAAACTTGATAAAAGTCCTAATAAAACCATAAATGATGTTCTCAAGTTAAGTTACGATGGACTAGAGGACTATGAAAAGGAGATATTCCTTGATATTGCATGTTTCTTCAAGGGGCAATCTATAGAGTACATCATGAAAGTCCTTAACGGTTGCGACTTTGACACAACTATTGGAGTACAAGTTCTTGTTGAGAGGTCCTTAATAACTAAAGAAGGGAAGACAATACAGATGCATGACTTGATTCAGTTGATGGGCATGGATATTGTTAAACAAGAATGTCGCGATGATCCTGGAAGACGCAGCAGGTTATGGCTTTGTGAAGATGTTCGTGATGTTCTATCAGGGGATATGGTAAGTTTTGGTGGTTTAAACACTGATTTTACTCTCTTCTTCTCTGACTTCGTATGCTAATTGCAATGCAAGTTCTATAAATGCAGGGAACAAATGCAGTAAAAGCCATAGTTTTGGATTTACCCAAGACAGAAGCAATATACATAGGTCCCAATGCTTTCACAAACATGAGAAGATTGAGGTTGCTTATCATGATTAATGTCCATAGCTCTTTCCAAGGTCCCATCTGTCTTCCTAATGAACTAAGATGGTTTCAATGGCCTGAATGTCCTTCGGTTCTCAAATTTCCCCCTGGCCCAAAGAAGTTAGTCAAACTTGATCTGTGCAAAAGCAACATTCAAGTTGTGGTGGACCAATTTAAGGTGCGCATTAAAATGAATTGACCTTATTTACTTTATCTCTTACACATCTATGTCTGTATGCATATGATTATGATTATATATGTATGTATGTCTTATTGAAAACTTTGAATGCAATAATTACTAACTCTGATGATGCTCGTTAATTGTGCTTAAGAATCATCTGCATCTATTAAATTGTTTATATATGATTAAAGCATTAAAAACAAGATGTCGATCTACTGCATGAACCAACATAAGTGGATTCTTCCCATTTTAGGGGAGTATTAAGCACTTTCCTATGTGAATTTTAATGTCGACTCAAACAGAAGATACTCACTAAAAAAGTTCAATCTCATTTTCAAATGTTAGAAGTACTGAAATCATAAGAAGAATGGACTTATACGGTTAGTAACTTTAATACCGAAAATTGGAACAAGAACTTATTGGTGACATAATTTAACAATTGAATGATGAACATGCTTAGTATTTTAATAAACATGAACTGAGGATTCAATTTGTATGCCTTTGAAATGATAGATACTGAAAATGTTATCAAAGATTCTATATTTTATATAAGAGACGAGCTTACTAGATTCTTTTCTAAATTGCATATGAAAATAGAATGAGATTTTTCTTGTTTATTTGCTTTATCATGGAAGCGAATGCATGCTAAGTACTTTTGATTGAACCTCATGTTGTTGTTTCTATGATAGAATGCAGCCGATAATGAAAAGAGATATATAGAAATCATGCAATAAAGGATCTTTAAAGGAGTGAAGTCTTTAGTGTAAGTCAGCCCCAAAAGTCCTGTCTATTTTTATTGTACCGACCTAACCAGAGATTTCTGGCAAGTACTTCTTTATTTTTAGGAGGAGGAATAAGCGGAACTCCAAGAAAGTTATCTTCATCTTTATGGATAAAATATTCATTTTCAAATATAACCGGGAGTTTCTCCTTCTCCTTCCAAGTATGTAACACGTTCCCCTCCTTTCCTTTCAATCAGGCCATTCGGTTGCGCCCTTACTCCATTTATTCCTAAGTGAGAAATCACCGGACGAAAAGCAACTCTCAGGGGAGATAGATTGACCAGCCATTCCTTCTCCCGCTTTTTTAAATAAAGGCTTGTGCAGTACAATTCCATGGAAGAGTCTTACTTTATAGACGCGCTAGCGCACCACATCTAGGACGCTAGTAGTGCAACCCGGCTTTCACGCATGACTAATAAAGCTTTCTAAAGAGAAGTAAGGGGCTTGGTTTGCTAATTTAAGTATATTTAAACCTAAATCTAATCTAAAGTCATGTATGTATGTATGTATGTATGTATGTATGTATGTATGTATATTTATACTACTGTACAAGGTAAAGGTGACCTTCCACAGGATTTCAATTTAATTTCTTCCCCAAAATATCTCGATTACTTATTTTACAAATATAATATTCATAGAGAGGTTTCACAATCTAAATTTTGATCTTTTCTAATCCTACAACAAGTTTCTTATTGCAAATTTCAATTTTGAAATATCCTACATATATTCTATGTTTGTGTGTTGTTTATTGACCAACAATTTCTTTCCATTTGAATATTTCTAATTTGGTGGTTTTGCTCAATTTTTCAGATATCAATTTTTTTTCAAATCTTGTGCGTACTCTTATAGTTTTCACTTCTATGCCTCAAATGAGACAAACTTCGTGGGCTTTCAATTTTGCTGTCATGCTTGTCGGCCAGACTGACGTCGGAATGTGTTGAACGAACAAATAAATAAAAGGGGTTTTTCAATCTTAATGAAGTGGAAAAACCCCACTATGGAGGATGAGAGACTACCTTAGGAGGCCAGTCCAAAGATGCAGCACTCTCTTGATCACTCATGAGTCCACCCAAAGGACACAGAGAAAGACAGAAAAATAGAATGAAACTTCATTTAATAAATTCATCGTGTAAGGCAATTATAAATAGGAGTCTAAGATGCCTTTGAGTAACCTCCAAATAAAGAAAAATGAACGCAAAATACAAAATTCAAACAGGCTACAATATTATCATATTGTAATCAAGACTAAAGCAATCCTAAAAAATATAAAACAGACTCACTGATCAAGAAAATATGTCTTATCCCTATTATTCTATTCACAAGAAAGAATCTTGAACTCTTGAAAAGACTGCTTCTTGAGGCCAACTTCATAGTGATAGATCAGCAACTTTGAAACTAGTGGAAACACCATTCTCTCCACAAAGCTCACTTTTGTATGCATTATTATCAATGCGTTCCCAAACTAGAAAAGAACCATCCGTAGCATGACCACTAGGTGGAAAGCGCTTTTCTCAAATGAATCCAGACAAGATCGCCTTCTTTAAAAACAGCATGCTTTCTATGTTTGTTTGCTTGACTGGGATATTTGATAGTTTGCTTCGAACTTCTCTTCCTCACTTCCTCACGTAACTTACTGATTGTCTTAGCTCTTTCTTCATATTAGTGATGGACAATGGTGTAAGATATAAAGGACTTAAAAGATGCTTTCGCTACACAACATCGAATTGGCATTTTCTAATGGTTTGACTCATCGAATTATTATATGCAAATTCGGCTTGAACCAATAACATATCCCAATGTTTTACATGTTTTCTACTAGAACTCCTTATAAAGATGGCTAGCAAAACTAAACTGAGGCTAAGTCCCCATTTTTCGTAATGTATACCAAAAGTGACTGATAAACTTGACATAAGAAGGGGTTGTCTTTGGAATGCCACGTAGGTGCACAATTTCATTAATATAAAGTTCAGCAACATGTAACGCATCAAGGGTCTACTACATGATACAAAATGTGTGATTCTCGAAAATCAATCGACCAACCTCCATGACCTAATAAGTGATGACACGAGAGATTCCCGAGCTTCCACCGCCTTTATGGTAGTTTTGCACATCTATGCATGAGGTTATAGATCCATCAAGTGCCACCTATGTTAGCTTATATTCTTGTCATGAATTAGATCCATCAAGTGCTACCTATGTTAGCTTAAATTCATGTCATGAATTAGTTGGCTAAGGATTTGACCGTGGCTCATGTGCTCCCACTTGAGGTTACCCTCTCTCTCTCTATTACATGTATTGTTTCTGAACGTATATATAGTAGAAGTGGCCACACTACTTTGCGTTGGAATAATTTCTCTTGTATGTCGCTTGATAGAGCTGTAGTGTGTGGTGGAATTAAGAGTGTTATTCTTTTTCTATCTTCTCTTTTGGCCAAGGATCGTTCAATAAACTCATATTTAAAAAGGGAGAGGGAGTGCTCTATATACACCATATGATCAACTAATTTCTGATCACACGGTGCTTGAATTATGATCAAGTGTTTTTCATCAAATATTTTTATCTTCATTTTTTTTTTCCATCTGGATATTTCTTGCAGGACTTTAAAAATTTGAAGTTCCTTAAGCTCAGTGAATGTCCGTCGGTGGTTTGTATGCCGGACCTCGATTTGACTCCAAATCTCGAGGAACTGGATCTCCATGGGTGCAAAAATTTGGAGCGTGTTCACGAATCAGTTGCATATCACACCAAGATACTGCTGTTGAATTTAAAGGGGTGCTCTAACCTTCATCATCTCCCTGATGTTTTCCAATCTAAGAATCTTCAACTTCTCAATCTTACCGATTGCTCAAAGTTGCAAAGATTCCCTGATATTCCGGATAAAATCAAAGGCTTGCAAGAACTTTATTTAAAAGGGACTTCAATTGAGGAACTTCCTACGTCCATAGAAAATCTTGTCTCGTTGAAGAATTTGAGTTTAGTTAATTGCAAGAAATTGACAAACCTCCCATCTAGCATTTACAAGTTGCCAGATCTTGAGAGCTTGAGACTTGATGGTTGTTCAAAACTAATCAAGTTTCCAAAAAAGGAGGAGGATTTGAGTGATCTGCATAGCAAGACGGGATTTCATAAGCTAGTGATCTTAGGGCTTCGTGAATGCAATCTATTAGAAGTAGAGTTCCTAGAGAATCATTTATGTTTTCCGTACTTAAGATATTTGTATTTGTCCGAAAACAATTTTGCTAAGCTTCCAATGTGCGGCCAGCTACATAATTTACGCTTTTTGGATGTTTCGGAATGCCGACAGCTGCAAGAGATTGGCAAGATTCCAGGGCAATTGGTCAGCTTGTTTGCTGTGGAATTGTGAATCTCTAAGTAAAATCCCCTCTAACGGATGGGCCGTTGACCATATTGACTTTCCGCACAGGCTGGGAGTGATAAGGTTAGACTCCCTCCCCCTCTCCCCCCCTCCCCCCAAAACGGAAAAAAAACACCCTCCGATTAATACGAAGTGGTGTACATGTATTGCTAACTATAGCTAAACTTGTCGACCCACTTAACTCATTTAAACTCCTCTTTTTCAAGTGCCAAATTTGAAATACTGTCTTGACAATTTACATCTATGACAGGGATTTTTATCCAACTTTTTTCCCAAATTTTAATACCTGGAAGAGAGATGCCGCAATGGTTGCTCCCGAATAAAGAGGGTTATATATCTTTCAAAGCTTCAAAGGACTTGCGTAAGAAGTTCCTAGCAGTAGCTTTCTGCATTGTATTTCGAGCAAAGGAAGGTAAACGAAATGGCCAATTGCTGTTCCGTACATTCGTTGATGGCAGATCCCCGCAGATCCTGGTATTTTTGTCCATGGCATTCGGATCATGTGTGGCTTTCGTATCTTGAAATAGAGGAGCTATGGGGAGAAGACGATTTTCATCTAGATGACTCTAGTTCTTTCCAGTTTGGCATTATAGCATCCGATGGTGCAATTGTAAGCAAGTGTGGATTTCGATTAATATGCGAGCCATTAGAGGATGATTTGGAGGCTTTGTATCAAGACGACCAGTCGCTGGATCCAGGTTTGCTCTATGAGATTTGGCATGACGATAAACAAACGACCACAGAGGAAGAAAGTTCGGCCTTTCACTCATATGAGGTCTCCCTCCCTCCCTCTCTCACTCCCTCCCCGCGATTGTGGTGTGTGTGTGCTTGATTGATATGGGTGCTTTGTGTTTTTATAATGCAAAAGCTGCAAATGTTAGTAAACAAAACAAGCTAATGTATTGTGATTTTGCACCTATATTTAATAGCGGTGGCAATGGCATGAAGATAATAACCGCCGTACAAGGGAAATGAAAATAGACCACAATATGATGGCTGAAGGCGATGTCATGGCTGACTTCTCAGTTGAGGTATCTCTCTCTCTTTCTCTCTCCCTCCCTCCCTCTCCGGGGGCGCGCGCATTCATAAGTGCGTGTGTTGATTTGCTGCAGTGTATGTCGGGTGCATTGTGTTTGTATAATGCAAAAACTCAAAATTCTATACAAACAAGCAAATCTAACATAAGGTGATTTTGCACTTACATGTAATAGGGGTGGCTACAACACTCGCAAGTGAATGATTTCATGAGTATTACATATAAGGCAAGGAAGGATCAATATGTTTAATTATTATAAAACTCTAGCTTTTGTTGAATTACAAGAAAAATTCTCAAATCAAACTTTTGTATTTGAACTGATTATCAACTTGAGTACGTCTAACAATTTACTGGTATAACAGAAGTATCGCTATTCCAAAATTCCTCCTTCCTACAAAAATATTCTCCCGGAGGAGATATGCCAAAGGAGTTCGTCCCCGTTGAAGGCGGTACCATATCTTTCATGGTTTCACAGGACTTTTATGATAAGTTCCTGGGATTAGCTCTATGTGTTGTTTTTAGTGTAGAAGATGGACAAAAGGAAATATTTTTCGACATCGTGCCCCATGTTAACGGCCAAAGACGAAATGTGCTATCGGGATCTCTTGGTTCATTTGATTCGGATCAAATGTGGATTCAATATCTCAAACCAAATGTGCTATGGGGATTGCTGGAGGGAGCAGTCAATTTTCTTGAATTTGATGAGGATTACTTACAATTTAAACTTACACTCATAGTGTCAGGTAGAACCGCGGAAAAGTTGGGATATGTGCTAATATGCGAGCAATTGGATGATGATTTGAAGGTTGCGCTTGAAGGCAATCAATTAGTGGATCCAGCTTCACTCTGTGAAATAGAGCATAAAGAGTTCTTCCGGAAATTTCTCCCTCGCCGACTGGAGGAATTGGAAGCAGATGAGGAACGGGAAGCATATCAAAGATTAATAAGAAGAGGGGAGTGGAGTAGTATTGGCTTGCAGCTCTAAGGAAGCTATCATTAAGGAGCCAACGAAACAAGTTAGGATTGGCATACATTTCTTGATACCCTGGGACACCTGTCTTGTTGATGGAGTAACAAATGGCGTTCAATTCAATCTCTCATGTCCTATTCAAATATATGTGAAGGAATAGTGGGTGACTGGGCACACAAGACACTTCAAATCATTATAATGGGGCACCATGTTGGGCTGGAGTATCTCCGGCGTGTGTACTCAAAACATATCAAAAGATGACGTGCTAGTATTTTCCAATACTCAAATTGGACGGGGCTGACGGAAGTTATTGATTGTACTAATTGGATAAGTTTTATGACTCGATTGTATTTTTTTTTTTTTTTAAAAAAATTTTTAGGACTTTAATTGCATTTTTCCAGCAAGTTTTAGGACTTGTGGTTTGCTTTATCCCTTAAAAAACCATATTCGTAGTTTATTTCCCAGGATCATTTCCCTTTGCTTGGGAAATTTCAAATTTTTTTCATGCAGTTTATAGAAGAAGCAGAAAAGGTTTGCGGCACTACTTATGTCTTTTTATACATATTCCTGTTATACCCGTATGTTGATCTTTCCCCATTGCCAAAAAAATCTTTGTTATACCCGTATGTTAATCTTAGTCGTTAGTAAACTTAAAATTAATATAGTAAATTTCATCAAATAGTCATAATAAATAACGAAATTTCTCAGTAAATATTCCTGAACAATTGTAAATCAACTGAAATCCTCAAAAGTTGTACTGTGCCTATGATTGATAACTTTCCGTCGCGAACATCTCTTCGTTATTCCTAACTTGAGGGTGCCGTCATATTGCAATTCTCCATTGATACAGTAATTTCCCTCTTTATTTGTAACAATAGTATTTGTACATCGTAAATTATTTTTCCAACGGTCGTAAGTCCCATGGAGTCCTCATGATCATCGCTATGCCTATATTTAGTAACTTTCTTTTAAGGTTAGTAATTTGATTGTGGAGTTCATATCTTGATGATCCTATCACTTTAGTAATTATCCAATAGCATAGTAAATTCCTTCGATGAACTCGTAAGTGATGGTATGTCTATTTAGCAACTATTAAGAGTATATCAAAAGTGGCACTTCTTGAAAAGTCCTTGCAGCTTTAGGTGACGATGAGTAGCGTTTCTTCAAAGGGAGGTTCCTCAAAATTTTTGCAAATCTCAGAGTTCTAGCATTCGAAAACTTTTCGGGGGACTATCCCCTTGTTTGAGAAAAATATTTTATTCGACAGTCAGATCGCTGATGATCGACATGATGTGGCTGGCTAATTAAATTGATTGTATTAAATGGTCGTCTTACTTAACACTTTAATTTTGAAATTGATTTGCTTGCCACCACACATCCCTATCGTTTTGTATAACATCATGACCTTGTACGACACACCTCTTTTTGTGGTGATTCTAAACTTGATTAGCACTCTTCAATGATCATTCTCTTTCACTATCTATATTTCATCTAAGCTATTGTTGATCTACTACTGGCCCTCCTATGCTCTGTTTGGAATGAACCCGGCGAAGCAAATCTACAAAATCAATGGATCAGAAATTTGAAAACAACGCATCATATATTTCCTGTTAAAGTTCTTCTCAATTCATAATACAAAATGGTTGAACATAACCAGAAGATATACCTTAAATACATGGCTAACAACTAAATCAATTATTGTAAATCAGAACCATATTGAAGTATTTAATAAGAAAGTCTATTATACTAGACACTGAGTTAATGGCTAAGTACACTCATCTCATGGTAGGGACCTAGGTTTGGTCTATTGACTTTTACAGATCACCTTCTCAAGGACAATAAAGAAGCAGGTTGACTAAGCTTGTTTGACAACGGCACGTGACAGGAAAAGTCCACTTATGGGCCTAGACATCCACGGAGCATCACGGCATAGGCCAAGCCGAAGATGCTTTTATCGCATTGAAGTTTCTCGTGATGTCTACATTCTCGCATATCATTTAGCAATTATGCCCTCCTATATGTTGGATCGCCATTTGAATGAAAATGGGGCTCACAAGGCACACCTTGCTATCTTGCAAGAGTATCAAGTGTTTTTCACTTCTTACATGGAATAAATGAATCTACACATACAGTTTTATTAGTTTAACAGATCGCTTAACTCCCTACATTATTAGAGCAGCATCACCATGTCAGGTTCAATGCTTGTTAAGCTGGTAGATGAAAAAGTAACCCCATTTTGGGACAAAGTAGCATTCAAGACCAATTAGGTACCGCCCTTTGAAGACAGAGGATAACCTCAGACTAACATGTGCTCCATATTGAAGTTAGAACAGAATGAACGGATTTATATTTGAGGGCAAGCTAACAAAAAATAATAAGTAACCTCATAAGTAGCTTTGGGGGGAAGCTCAAGTTATAGACTTCTTTTCGCATCAGTTCTTTGCTCACAATTCGACACTCTCCCTACTCCCCCGTGGATGCAATGATTAAGCTGCAAGATTGTTGTGATTCTTGAGGACTGGACAAGCCGCATCTAACACGATGCAATTCCACAAAAACAATGAGAAGAACAAGTCAGGATTTAAATTGTGGGATAATTGGAAAATCTATTGCTAAAACTTCACAGCTCATCGTATCTACACACCATCCATCACTTAGGAGCTTTGGAGACTATAATTCGTCTAACAACTAACGACAACCAACAAAAGATCTACAAGACATGCTTATTTGCCAAAATAACCAAAGATAATTGTCAGTCAAAGTTGTTTATCTTAGAAATCTACACCAATTTGAATAGGAGAGCTAGCATATGTAATATCTGTGTCATCTCCAACTGCAAATGGATTGCATTCGGATCCTTATATGGAGCTTAAGTGCATTTTGGATCTTACGTGTCTTTCATCAATTACAAGAAGTTGTGTGCGCAAATGATTAGTGCATTTCTTGTCAACGAAATAAATGGAAAAATAATAACATCTTCACGGGAACCACAAACTACAGTTACAACAAAACCAATACTTTGGAAGGGAATCTATAAATTAAACCATCACTTGTCAAATTCATGTGAACATCTCTTTTATATTCATGAAAAGGTTTAGCCCTGGGACAGTAATTACTGAATTTCCTTATCTCCTTCCCCTTTGGTTGCTTCCCAAACTCACCTACGCCAATGCCAACAAATCTACCGGGGTAGGCACTACGTGCATTCGCATCAATTATGTGTGCAAAGAATCTCCAAATCACAATTGCCAGCATAAGTATGCATCAGATGAGCAGACTATCCAAGAGAAGTAACACCTTTAAAAATTTTGTGCCTATAGATCTTCCTAAATTTGGCAACAGGTCAAAAACTAGAAAGTGCACTTATCCCAAAGGTCAAAGAAGAGATGCATACATCAAATACATGCTAATATAGATAGGAAAAAAATTGTCTAATCAGATATCTAAAAGACTGCACGCATGCTGATGTCCGAAATTCAATAGATGATGGTGCACATACTTTGGGAAAAGGTCAGATGCAAAGAGCCCCCATATCAGGTGGCCCTTCATAAGATCCACTAGAAAGTGCAGATGTGTCAAGACCCTCTCTTGCCTCGCTTCTTTTCCTTTCTACTTTTCCTGGATTCAAAAGCTTGATCACTGCAAAACAACATTTAGACATAAAAAAGATGAAATCTCTTTGTTTTTGTAAGTACACATTATTCGACAAAGCGTAGGAGTGAGAAAATATTCCAGACATGATTTTAAGGAACGTAATTGATACCATGTTGGATACATAAGCCATAATTTCAAGATAAGTATCAACTCCAATCACAGGGAAACAGGAAAAATACTTCAACAAAAGACAAGCTTAAACTATAACTTGACATCTAAAGCACAGAGAGAACGAGAAATACTTGGCAATTGCAGAGACTTTCACCGTCCCTGACCCGCAACAGGACTCATATTTCTTTTTTGAACCACACGGACAAGCCTTGTTTCTTGGGATTTTCTGCATTTCAAAATAAAACAAGCAAATAAAAATGAAGAGACGCATGATCAACAGTTCTCATGTTTGAGCTTAAACCAAAATGGTAAAAGATATAACATAATCATTATTTGCGGAAACCTTGTCTTCTTGCTGGGCACTGCCATCATCATGAGTCCGTTTAGCACTATTGCTAGGTGGATTCTCTTTATAGGTCTCTTCCACAGGTTCCTTTCTCTGTTCCTCAGAATTTCCATTGGCATCATCACCTAAATACAACAGAATAATGAAATAGTTTTGGGTATAGCATGTTTGACGACCCCAAAAATCCATGGATGACAAGACAAAGTATGCTAATCCTACCAGTCACATCAAAATGACTCCAAGAAAGCTTCTAATGAAACTTAACACAGTATCTCTGAAACTGCGAAGTTAAATTATTAAAGAAAATCTAGAGAGATAATTAAGTTATTAAAGAAAATCAAGAGAGATAATTACTGACCAGCCATTACCATAAGAAGCATCTGCATTGCAGGGAGACCGGAGAGCTTCCTCTGAAAAATCTTCAATGCCTCATTCTGTTATCAAATGCTCTATGGCAGCATCAACATCCCCCTACATTTGCAGCAATGTGTGTAAAAGTATCACGTCACACAGAAACCAGAAAAAGGTCTAAAACATTGCATTCTAATTCTAGATTCACCTAGCAAATGAGAGGTAAGCAATTAATGCAAACATGCAAGCAGAAGAAGAGAGGACATAACCTGCTCAACTTTCTCAATGTTCTTACAACCACTTCCTGCCATGACTAGCTTGATGGATCCTGCATCAGTCATATCCTTACCAGCTCCTGATTTAGACTTGTTTGACCCAGCTTTTGCTTGGCCAGACGACGATGAGAGATTAGAATCAGCCTTTCAGCAAAAGAAATTATCAAATCACATACTTCATTCACAAATTTTTCCAACTTCCGTACTGACTTGGTAAACTAAAATTAAATTCCAGTAGCAACCTTGATTGTAATTGGCCTAGCTGGCCCATCTCCGGAGTCTTCCTTCAACCTCACACTGTTGTAATGTTCCTCATCATGATAAGATCTAATAAAACAAAGCAAAATCTAAGTTAGAATAATGCACATACAAACACCAATCAGTACAAAAAGACTAAAAGATTTTCCCTGTCCACAAAACAATAAGGGCACAACACACATTTTTTATGCTACTTGCTTCGCATGATGACATTCATCTACGATAGTAAAGTGTGGAATGTCATATATCCCCTAGATTTCATGACCCTCATGACAATCCAAGTCGCGGTGGCTCCCTCAACAGAGCCAATCAATCTTATCTTAGAGTATCCCGGCTTGCCATTCATTGAAGTATATCTATATTCAATAAAAAATTTACTGAAGAAACAAAAGCTAAAGTGACATTTGGTCTCCTATCACATATGCTTAGCCAGTAATTTATCCCCCTGTGACCACGTCAAAACATCTCTCAAACTAGCAAAAGAGCTTCCATGGTTTGATCTAACAACACCGCAACTACACTCATATCTGCAACTTATGTTGTCCTTGCATGCCAAAATAATTTAAAAAAATCAGCAGTCTCCCTGAAAAAAGCTGCACTACCTTCTTTGATGTAATGAGCCGGTTTGTTTGGACGAATTGTACTTATAGCTTTGTTTTTTTGGTTCTTTTTTCAAATCTTGCAGCTCTCGCAATTTGACTTTATAGAACTCAACACCTAAAACCTTTTAAAAACGAACAAAATTGACCAGGAGAAACATATAATCTTTTCATAATCTCTTGCAAATTAAAAACATTTTTTTTTTCAAATCTTTTGAGGGAAAGTGAAATGTAAGGTATGGTAATTTATTTAAGTGTATACAAACAGAGCCAGATCTCATCCCAGCATTTGAGCACTTGCTTGGCAAAAAGCAACATCAGGCTCTAGATTCAGAATACTCGCAAATGGATCATACGAGCACCAGGCTGATCAAAATTGCGTATGTACCACCAAGGCGACATGTTCTGCATCAAGTAAGGAGTGAGCTAACTTGTTCCATCTGGAGTCAACGAAAAATATATGCATGCACGGCATGCATCAAAATTTATTGTTGCTAATGTGTATACATACAGAACATTCGATGAGCCAGCAATGTTGTAACAAATTTGATATATCAAGTCTTCTTTGAATTAGGATTATATGCACCCGTTGGGACTCAGTGCAATTTATCTCTGAATAAAATCTTTTGCACATCATCACCAATGGTCTTTCTACATGCTTTTGCCACAATAGACATCATGAGGCATGCCGGATAACATTGCGCCTCAGATGAGTCAACTTTTCAGTCTAAAGAGTAACAAATTATAACCAAACAGAAAACAACAAGCTATAACAATTACAAAAACAACATCCTAAGTGGTCTTTTGATCTAAACAATGATGGGAAATAACTTCTTGGATAAAGGAGGGCCATATTGGGGAAGAAAGCCGTTATATCAATAAGTGAAGAATGAGTCTGGAAACCGATAATCATGGGTTCTTCAATGGTCATCGAATTCTAGGAAGCATGCTTAAACAGGGAAACTTCAATTCAAGGTTAACGATTGACGAGTCTAATGACATCCTTATTTAGTCTAGATGTTTCCCCTGAAGGAATGAAAAGAACGTAACCCAAAAACTCAATGTAGGTGAATAATTGATGACATCATTGTCAGTCTTACCCAGTGAATGCAAATGTTACTCCGTGTAACAAGAGAAGCTGCTTGCAATTCCATATGACCAGCCCACGTGCCATCATTGTCCGTGGTTTTGCAATACTCCTCAAATGGCACATCATCCTCAATAAATGGTTCAACATTTCACGAGTGTTCTGTCATTAACAATTCCCAGCTTAGATGCATATATCAGGTCCATTCTTCAAACAAGGTTTTTTTTTTTTTTTTTTTTTCCTTAAATACATCACTATAAGTAAAACCAATGAAAATGAAGGATCCTGTTGAAACTTGAAACAAGCAAAACTATCAATTTATGGCATTGCAAAACATTACAGTTTTATCATGCATGCTAAATAGTTTATTTATTTTACGTTAGTATCAATTCTCTCATTTTTTGATTTTGTCAAATCTCCTTCGAAAAATATGTCGGTTTACATAATATTGCCACCCTAAAGTAGTAATCGCACATTCCTGTAGGCTAGAACAATGCGGATAACTATAGAGTCCAGTTTCCTCCTGCACCTGTCAGCTTAGGTTAGGCCAAGATACTCCATCCAAATCACAGTTAACACTCAACAGGTTTCCTCTCTAGTAAAATAAGAATGTCAAATTGCTCAGGTGATCCTTGTGTTGGTATAGCTCTATGCAACTGTGACTGCGAACTGAATATCCTCGGGAATAACCATTGGCAGCAGAAATGTAAGCTTCAATATATAATACCCATTTTAACTTGGTTTTTTCTTCCAAAGGCATGCTATTTCAATGTCTATATAAGTGAGAAATCCATCAATACTTACAAAAAAGTTCAAGAACAAAATGCACCAAATAAAAGTTCTGATTTGGATTGCTGAGCACTAATACAAATGAGGATAACATCACCATGTAAAAAAACCCTTACGAACATAATTGCTACAGCTTGAAAAAGAGAAATCAGCACTCCACATACCAATATGTACTGAACAACCATACTCCGGTACTTTCCATGTTCATCTTCATTGCCTTCCAACTGATCTGCAAGGGCACTGATTAACAAGGGTGGACAACTATGAAAATTCCAACAATAGCAAAGGCATTTCTATAACCAAAAGCTCCATACAAGGCAGCAAGATTACCTGGAGGATGGATAATTCAAATACATGGAATGAAAACGGGAATGAGGAAGATGGTTTGTTTGTCTAGGAGTTGTACAATAGTTATGAAATTTTACAAAGTAACTGAGTTGGATCTCAGAAGAGTCAATCTAATATCCTCGAGACTAAGGTAAGAGAGCTGTGTTCCCCGACAAATAGAGCTCTTCTTCAAGATATGTTTCCAGATGCAGTGTCTCAGGCAGAATGATACATCATACGAAAATGCAATAGTTTTTCCAACAGAGGAATTTCTAGGACATCGATGATAGTATTCCAGAACCGGTGTACCATAAAATGCAATGCGTGTTGTGTTCTGACGACAGAGTGGTAATGCGATGAGCATACCACTAACCTTCTACAACAGAGAGGATTACTGTCATCTTACAAAACAAACCAATTCCTGGAAACATTCAATAAAAAATCATGAACAAGTCGTTGATCTTTTCTAACAAGGAACACAGACCTGAAAAAGCAATTACCATCTGCAGTCACCTGGACAATTTTCAGGCCCAGAGCATCAAGCTGAGCTCGGAACTGCGTGTCATCCGCTTGCTTCCCCTGCTTTTTGACCTGTTCATCAACGCATACCACATTCACGTCTACTCAGATCCGAAAACAACCACCTACGAACACTCCAACCAAGAATTTAGCCAAACGCACGTCCACCAAAGCTCAATTCAGAGGCCTCGGCGCAACAAACAGATTATCACGGCAATTGAAACTTTCGAATTTCTTTGGAGACAAGATATGCAGCCTCATCGAAGAGCAAGCAATAGTCACAAATGCCTAAATAGATGGACTTATGGTGCTGCTTCTGTACCATCGCTGCGGAGAGAAGACGATCAACGCCGCCGGTGATGATTGGGCGAGGTCGAGATTTGCCGCCAGGAGACGGCGCTCGAACACCAGAGTCGCGGCGATTCGAACCAGAGCGAGGATTGCCCAGCGAAGAAGATGGAGACGGATGCCGGATGGGCCATGAGCTTTCCCGTTAGGAGCCCAATTTATTCTTCTTGTAAAGGTAAGGATGGGGCAGAAAAGAAGAGGGGGAGGGGATCGGTTCGGAGTGGTGGAGCCGGAGGTGTTTCGAAGAGAAATCTGAAACCGAGAGGAGAGAATTCTTTCATCTCGTCGGTGGTCCGTCTCAATCACCCTCGCGACCTTCCGGGGAAGCCGACTCGCTTGTCGTCGTTTGTCGCAGCAAGCTCTCGAACCTACAGGTGGTATTCCGAACTGCACATGGACTGTTCGACGGAATGTCTCAATGAAAAATCGAATTCAATTTTAGCGAGATGGTCGAAATGTTATTTTTTCGTGCTCTATTCGTTATGAAATCTTTAAACGGAGACTGAATCGGCGTTTTCTTTGATTTTTGGTGGCATATTTCTCATCGTCCGAGTCTGGCCGTGAACGCTTCGCCGGAGATGCCATTCCTTTAGCCGGAGAAGCCCGTGCACCTGGGGTGAGAAGGGGTGGGTGAAAGGCCCACTACTGTACTGGCAGCCTTACGACACTACATACAATCGCAGACCAAGTCTAAATTCCCTTATTTATGATCATACAAAAGGTGTTCGTCTTTTGTCGTACAGTGGCCGTCATTCTTCAAAGCTGCAAAAGACAAAGGGGTATATAGACGCTTCTCGAATCAGCTATAATGAGCTCTTGTTTTTGTCATGCACGAGAGCTTGAACATAGAGTGATTTTGTGCCATGAGTTCTACGTCAAATTGAGTAATTTTATCTGTAAATAATATGAGTTTGGGGCTAATCTAGATTTGAAAAATTCTCAAGCATGGGAACAATTATAACTCTTTAGTTCTTTAATTGATTATTGAATTATTTGCCACTGACTCTCTCCATAAAATAGGTACTAATACTTAGATCAATCCACATAATTGTCTAGTTTTATTTATTATTTATCGTAATTTCTTTAGTGATTTCACATTAATTTAATTGTAAAGTCCAATTATTTTGGCATTAATTTACAACAACTTGCATTAAGGAATTTACAATTGTGATTGGCTTTAACATTCTCAAATTACTTCAAGATGTAATTCACAAAGAAGCCATATCTTGTATACTCTTCACAAAGAAGACTCACTTCTAATATAGGGAAAAAAGATCTAAAGTAGAAAACTTTCAAACTAGGAAACTTATTCAAATTAGGAAAGTTTCTTTTATAGGCTCAAACTCAAGACATACTATTAATAATTTAGTTCCTTTGGGAAAAAATTGTTGTCCGAGGTATTATTAGAAAAAAAAAAAATGAAATCGTCAACGATGTTCATAAGTTAAGTTACATGGACTAGAGGACTATGTGTCACGCCCCAATCCTCAGGCACGCACCCATCCCTCACCTTGGTCGATTTAATGGCGATGTTCCAAGACGCATCACCAACCCTTTCTTTTAATATGCGCATGCGGAAGCATATAATAAGAATCCCTAGACAATAAAACAATGGGATAGATAAGTAGGACTAAAAACTTGAACCTGAAAACCAACACCCTTATATACCTATATAACAACTCAGTCATATATATATATACATATACAAGCCATACTAAAAGGTTGGTTTCTACTCAAACAGGTTCCACAGCAAAAGTCATCAGACAGGAGTGGAGTCTCAATCCTCATCAGAATCCTACTTTGGATAATCCTCAGGGTCCTCCTCCGGGTACTTCTCTTTGGGTTCTTTCTCTTCAAGTTTCTCATCAGGGTCCTGAAATGTTGTCCCACAACCGGAATGGGACTATGTTTCAGCAAGTTCTGCCCCCTAAGACCCGATTAGTAAACCAATACGCTATCTGGGCTACCTATACACACACGGGTCAAAGGACTTACTTTGGCCTCAGATTCCACCTGCAAGTCAGCACAGTTCAATAGGCACCCAAGCAATCACATCGCAGATCGATATCTCGATCAATCGACCTAGTCAATTACATGTCAATCGAATCATCTCATGGTCATTTCCATTCAATCAATCAATTCACAATATCTGATCATAGCAATGATCAATCGACTTAGTTGATTACATGTCAGTCGAACCATTTCTAGGTCATTTCACTCCTCACTATATAACCTCAAATTGTAGACTCAGTCATAGAGCTACAATAATGCTCTCGGGCGTCGTTTTTGCCAAGGTGACGTACAATTAAACACTTTATGTGCATGCTCTTGGGCGTCGTTTTCACTAAGGTGATATAATTGATCACAGAGCCACCATAAACAATTTACTATGCTCTCGGGCATCGTTTTCGCCAAGGTGATATATTGATCACAGAGCCACCATAAACAATTTACTATGCTCTCGGTCGTCGTTTTCGCCAAGGTGATATATTGATCGCAGAGCCACCATAAACAATTTACTATGCTCTCGGGCGTCGTTTTCGCCAAAGTGATATAATTGATCACAGAGCCATTTACGTGCATTCTTTAAGGCGTTGTTTTCGCCAATGATATCCTTAATCACCGAACCACGTATGTCCAATAACATCGTGCATGATTGGTCTTAGCCAAGAATATTTCCAGTCCTCTCTCACCATTCTCTCTACTTTATAGCTCCCTTACTGGCGCTATATACTCATACTCGGTTATCTACCAATTAATCACTCAATTTTCATTCAATTTAGGAATAATTCCTAAAATTCCACAATTAATTCAATTCAACACAACGTAGAACCCAAATAAATAAACGGGCTACACCACGACAATCAACATAAAATTTCGAACGTCGGCTATCCCAACCTAATTTCCGAAAAATAAATAATTAATTAAATTAATTTCGAAAATTAATCAATAATTACTAAAAATCCAACTTAGGCCCGTAATGCCTAATTGAAGCCCGATAAGGGTCGGGAAAAATCCCAAGATGCATTCAATAAATAGTAGTACATCTCTACTTGCTAATTGCACAATTCAATTGCCTAACATGCATCACAATTAACTAATAATCACTAATCTACTCTAATCTAACCACTTAATCATACTTAATTAACACTAATAAATCCTTAAGCATAAGGTTGGGAACGTCGCGGGGGATGTTTTTCTCCAAAGCCAGCCTAAGGTTCGGGGTCCGCAAGCACCTCAAAACGGGCTTCCAAGTGGCTGCAGTACCCACAAATTTGCTTGCTGGTCGCTGCTGCAAAACAGGAGAAATCAACTCGATTTGGTGCGGTGAAGCTCGGGAAAATAGTTGCGGGGGCGGTCTCGGGTCCAAACTGGGGCAAACCGGCGAAGGAGGAAGCTTCGGTGGGCTTCCACAGACCGAAAATAGTTGCTGGACAGCAAGCTAGGCGGTGTGAGGGCAGCGGGACGTCGGGGCTTCACGGTGGAGGCGGAGGGCGACAGCGGCGCGCACGCGAGGTGGTCTCGGCTCCGGCGCGACGGCGAGGCTACTTCCGGCGATCCTTCTTGCTGCTGGTCGCAAAAATGGAGGGAGAGAGGAGAGGTCTTGGCCTGTTGAGTGAGAGAGAGAGAGAGAGAGAGAGAGGATAAGAGTGAGGAGATGGAGGGCTCCACCGAGCTTGATATTTCCACAAAAATATCCCCCAAAACCATTCTTGGCCACGTAATATCCTTGGCTCACAACGGGCCACCAAGGCGCTCCCCCACAACCTCTCAAACGGTCCAAAATGCTAAGGGAGAGGGGGCACACGAATTTCCAAGTCACCTCCTCCAATTGAACTCTTATACTCACTTGATTCAATCTCGGTTGGCTTTGATAAATTCAATTGATCATCCATCGATCATCTCGGCATTTTTTCTCACCCATGTATCCAACTTGCTTCCCAATTTTGCCATCAAAAGCAACCCTTGGCTTTTTCTGTACAAAAATGACCCGACGACGACTTTTTTCCCAAAAAGTGTCAGTTGTCGGAAAAATCTTCTGAGACTGAGTCGATACTCCTATAATTTATTGTGACATAACAGAAACTTCAATTTCTGAAATCGGACTTGAATCGGCAGTTAATTTCACTCCGACGCGTTTTTAATATGACCTAGGCTACGAGGTAGTTTTCAGAACTTTTTAGGGCAAATGACCCGTGGTCGATTTTCTTCGAGCCATACTAAACCCACTCGACACATTGGCGACTCTCGATTGTCGTGAAAATATCGAGGATTCAAATACGGACACAAGGTACCAAAACAACAGTAAAATCAAATTAGTGCCGGTCGACGAGAATTTTCCAATTTAGTGGAGTCACCCACGATCGGCCACACATCTTAGTCGAACCGACCTATCTCTAATCTTAATTCGATCTTTAACTGTGTCGTAATGACCTCTAAAGATGAGCATGGTCGAGAAGTCGATTCCTGGTCGAATTCTTAAGTCTATTTGCCTTAAAGTCTTTAATAGTTTACCCAGCTAGTCTAGTTACCTCGTAAGTGGCCAACTCAGAGAAAAGCACTATAGTCGCGTCAATGAAATGCCTAATTTATCCAATCGAAATCAAAACCTGAAAATTAGGATGTCACACTATGCATAGGAGATCTTCCTTGATGTTGCCTATCTCTTCAAGGAGCGATCTACAAAATACATTATGAAAGTTCTTGGTAGTTGGAACTTTAGGAGTAGAAGTTCTTGTTGACAAGTCCTTGATAATTGAAGATGAAGGACACTACATATACATGACTTGATTCATTTGATGGGCATTGATATTGTTATACAAAAGTCTTGTGATGATACTGAAAAATGCAGCAGAATGCCTTTGTAATGATGTTAATTATTTGTCTAGGGATGGTAAGATTTGGTAGTATAGACACTAATATTGCTCTCTAATTCTTCGACTTTATATATTTATTTGTTGACATTTAAATGTTGACAAAATATTTAGGTTTAAATTGCACGAAAAGTTAGAAATCAATTCAGCCCTAACAAAAAAGGATTTTCACATCACATGGACGTTAATATTATTTGCATCAATTGAGTTTTACTTTTATTTTATTTTCCCTTATTGCATTTTGGATAAATGGAAAATTTCAAAAAAATTTCAAAAACGACTATTAAATTAATAAAAAAAATTGAGGCCGATTTCCCGAGGATTCCAGCCTGGAGATGAGCAAGGCGGACAGACGTAGCCCGATGGATCGAGCTTGTCCGCCGTCCGACGCCGCCGACCCGGCTAGGGCTCCTTCATCCAAGCGCCCGTCGCACCCCGTTTTTGTGCCCTATGTCGGGTCCGTCTGCCAAGCCGCCGTCGTTCGGGTCGTATGAGTTTCCGGCCTCATCTGGGCGCGGGCTGCAGTTGCAAGGCCTCGGGCGTCGTTTGTTCTGAATCCCGGCTTGAGCTCGGGCTTGTTGTTCTCGTTTCTAACCCCCATTTGCCGATGCACCCTATATATGTTGGATGAAATGCCTGACTGAAACGTATACAATTTGTTCTTGGATCCCCGTCCGTTTCTGGTGTTCGTAGTTTGTCAAAAGCATCATGGTAGATTTGCGCCGCTGTCCTTTGCGTTGTGCGTTCTTGCTCCGCGGTATCTTTCACTATAGGGCACGGTTCCGCGGATGACCGGTCTCTGCGGCTGGCGAAGACGAGGAGCGATGGTCGTTGTGGCCACGAATGTCCGCCACGCGATGACTGGCCGCGGCTTGTGCTGTGCGTGCCTAAACTATCTTGATTAGAGCTCGAGTCTTTCTAATGGTCTGCATCCGCTGTTGTTCTTGGCGCTCGGGGAGAACTTGAAGCAAGAATGCTTCTGTGAGGTCGCGAGGGCGAGAGGGGAGATGGGCGAGAGACGTGCGGGGTGAAGAGAAGGGAATAAAAAAAACAAGAAAAGGAAACAAAAGGGGGAGGGGCAACAAGATTATTGAATTAAAAAAAAGGGTCTTTCTATTGTCTCTTGCTCAATAAAGTACAGAAAGTGGGGACTCTCTACTCTAGTCCGACCACACGCAGAGAACAGGACAAGAGAGAGGGAAGGAGAAAGAAAATAAAAGTAGAAAAGTCAAAAATTTGAAAGGACAAATGGGGGGCGGGCTCTTCTCCGGCCATCCGGAGGCGTGACCCAGGTCGGCCGGGCCGGATCCGAATCGGGCACTCGCGGTCTGGCCGACCAGGTCAGTTTATATTACATTGTTATTTTAATTTCTTTTTTAAAATTATGGAATGGCCTAAAAATGGTTTCGATTATATTTCTTCTAAAATTGCATAAAAATCCTTCAAAAAAAATCATCAAATCTCAAAATTTAAACAAAATTAGGTCGCAGAAGGGCAATAATTGATTAATTAGAGTAATCTGTTGTAAAATATTGCGTTGCGAATATATAATAGAGAGAATAGAGAGATTGAGTAGAGAACATTAGACACAGAGATAGTAGAAGTTTCCTAAAGGAGAGAGTTTTATTTCCAGGTATATCGAGTGTATTTCATTTGTGTACTCACGATTGTGATTGTACATCAAAACTAAACTCCTATTTATAGGAGAACAAGAATGTAACATCATTAATATCAATGTATCGAATGATACGTATCTTTGAATAGGGAGATGAACGTTTATTGTATAGGGGGATGTACTTAGAATGTATGATACAGATGTACCATAATAAGTACATTAGATAAGATGAATATAATGAATATTCATTCATGTATTTTATAACACTCCCCCTTGAATATTCATTGTATTCATTATGATTGTGCATCAAATGATACTTTTGCCTCATTAAAAACCTTAAAGCCGGAAAAACCCAGTGGGACAAAAACCGAACAAAAGGGAAAAAGAGTGCAGAGCACAAATGTTATGATCTCTCCCATTTATAGATGCATTAATTGCCTCGTTAAAAATTTTAAGCCGGAAAAACCCTATGGGAAAAAACCGGACAAAAAGAAAAAAGAGTGCAATATATATATATATATAGCCACTGCAGGGGCTAATCAATCTTGCATCTTGTGAACTCACCGCATATCAATCTTTGCAATGCATAATTCATAATATCTCCCCCTCAATTGAGCCATATAGCCCTTACGGGGCTAATCAATCGATGTTTCATCAAAGTAATCGAGAGGTCTTCACATTTGCTACTTCCGGAGCAAGAGGAGTCCCACCAACGGAAATATCAATAGAATTGATTTCAATGGCATGAGATTCACCATGCTTGCTCGTATTATTTAAAGATGCCTAGTATAGGTCAACAAAGTGCCTTGGCGTACGACAGGTACGTGACCAGTGCCCAGTCATGCCATAGCGATGACAAATACTTTTATTAATCACCTTCTTTGGCTTCTTTTCTTTGCCATGATTCAGGCCAAAGTTTGATTTCATAGGGCGGTTAAATTTCCTGCCATTCCTTCTAGGATTATGTTCTTGCCTGCACTTATAGCCCTTAAAATGGCTAGTATTTTTCTCAAAGTTAGCATGTGCTTCAGGCAATGCTTTTGAGCCAGCGAGGTCTAAGCATAATTTTCGCGCAGCAATTCATTAGTTTTCTCGGCGGTTTTAGCTAACTCTTACGGAGTTCCAATCAAATTTATATTCTCGACATAAAGCGCTACAATAGCAAATCCGGTTTTCGATTTCTTAATAAACACGCATGGGTAGATATGATCATTCTTGTACCTTTCCTTAATTAGGTACTCACTTAGGCGTTGATACCACATGCTACCGGATTGCTTTAACCCGTGGATTGTTTTAACCCGTACAAGGATCTTTGCAATTTTATTGAGAATAAATTGCGGGGAGTGCATGCTTTAGGCATTTTGAATTCCTCAGGAATTTTTATATAAATATCATAGTTTAATGAGCCATATAGATATGCCGTCACAACGTCCATAAGACGCATTTCCAATCTTTCAAAGATTGCTAGGCTAATGAGAAAACGAAATGTAATCATATCCATCACAGGTGAATATGTCTCATTATAATCAATCTCAGGTCTCGGGAGAATCCTTGGGCAATGAGTCGGGCTTTATATCGACAACCTCGTTTTTCTCATTTCGTTTCGGATAAATACCCATTTATATCCAACGGGCTTTACATTATCGGGGATACGAGTTACAGGTCCAAAAACCTCTCGTTTAGTTAGGGAAGCTAATTTAACCTTAATTGCTTCCTCCCACTTAGACCAATCTTGCCTTTGACGACATTCAATAATAGATTGCGGCTCACAATCATCATCCATAATTTTATGAGCAACTGAGAATGCAAAAGCATCATCAATGATGATTGCATTTCGATCCCAAATTTCATTATAATATGTAATAAAATTCTCAGTATTCTCGGGATTAGTGTTCCTTTCATGGGTTTGCGCCTCTTCAGGGGCAATAAGCTCTTCAGAAGCAAGCAAATGCCAGGCTCTTCTGGAGCTTGTGCCTCTTCAGGAGCAATAAGCTCTTCAGGAGCAAGCACAACGCCAGGCTCTTCTGGAGCGGATTCCTGATTCTTTTCCCTTCATTTTTGAGGAGCAATATCTTTTGATCCTATCGGTCTACCACACTTTAAGTGCAGGGGATTTTGATCCATTTTAGCATGTCCTTCGGGAACAGCTATCCAAGCTGGAGCATTTGCAGCTGGAATATGATAATAGTGCAAATGTGTCATTGCGCGTAGATAATAGGCAAACATGAGACCATCTACAAGATGCGTCCACTAATACCATAAAATATCGAAATGGTCCATTTGGTGGTTGTATTGGTCCACAAATATCACCCTGAATTCTTTGCAAGAATAAAGGAGATTCAAGATTAACCTTTGTTATAGAAGGTTTGATAATGAGCTTTCCTTATGAACAAGCCTCACAATTATAATCTTTGGACAACAATACCTTTATATCCTTTAAAGGGTGCCCTTTTGTATTTTGAATTATCCTACGCATCATTGAAGCGCCAGGACGACCAAGGCGATCATGCCACAGTCTAAACTGATCAGGGCTTACCAATCTCCAAGATGTGGTGGCGTAGGTTTCAACAGTCTTAATCATGACATAATACAAACCCATAGAAGAAGCTTCTAGCTTCTCATGGATGGTCTTCAGCCCATCTTATAAGAGGAAATGTCAATATATTCCTTATCTTGCTCATAAATAGTCTCAATATGGTACCCATTACGGCGTACATCTTTGGCGAAGCAGATTCTTTTTTGATCTAATGCTTAGAAACGCATTCTCAATATGCGGGGACTGTGCCATTTGGCAAAATAATTGTGGCATTCTCAAAACCATCAATAATCGAAATAGGACCTGATATTGTATGGATTTGTGCCTTACGCAATGTCATACTCGAGAAAAGGTGTTTACTACGAAATATAGTATGTGTTGTTGCACTATCAAGCAAACAAACATCTTCCTTTTTCTCGGTATTTTCCATTTGCATTTATATTGACAACTTCAGGTGTCGAGTATCATAAAATTTGTATATAATCCTTGCAAAATCAAATCCTTAAATTAATTAAAAGGATTTCCAAATATCCACCGCTACTTCAGGAGCAGAAGGATACTTTTAGATTTGAAATTTGGCTTTGGGCCAAGAAAAAATAAAAATGAAGAATTGATAGAAGAAGATGAAGTATAAGTTGATTAATAAAATGAATACCCACCTTGCAAAAATTACTTACTCTCGGTAGATCTTCGTGTTCGCAGAAATTACTTACTTAGTCAGTAGATCCTCGTGTTTGCAAAAATTACTTACTCAATCGGTAGATCCTCGTGCTTGCAAAAATTACTTTCTCAGTCGGTAGATCTCGTGCTGATAACGTGTTGTAAAATATTGCGTTGCGAATATATAATAGAGAGAATAGAGAGATTGAGTAGAGAACATTAGACACCGAGATAGTAGAGAAAGCTAGAGGAGAGAGTTTTATTTCCGGTATATCGGTGTATTTCACTTTGTGTACTCACAGTTGTGATTGTACATCAAAACTAAACTCCTATTTATGAACAAGAATGTACTTATCATTAATATCAATGTATCGAATGATACATGTACTGGATAGGGGAGATGGACGTTTATTGTATAGGGGGATGTACTTAGAATGTATGATACAGATGTACCATAATAAGTACATTAGATAAGATGAATATAATGAATATTCATTCATGTATTTTATAACATAATCAAGCTTTTTATTCTAATTTATTAATTTCTCTAGTTGCAGAAGTAAGGTATTTCTTCTAATGTTTTACTTAAGTTTCTAATCTATCTATCACAATGATTAATGGTGACTCATAAATGAAAATGATTTGTTGGTTAAAAATTCGGACCACAAGTCGCGAATTGGTGTATATGGGAGAGTACGGACTAAGCCAGGTTTATTTGACCTCTCTTATGTTTCAATATCAAAATCTGAATGTTTTCTATTCAACAACTAGTTTTTTTATTGAAATCTTGAAAAGTCTTTCTTTTTCCACTAACTTTTTCTATATGTGTCTGTGTAGTGTATATTTTATCAACAATTTCTTTCCATTAAGTACTTCTAATTTAGTGGTTTTGCTCAATTTTTCAAATATAAATTTTGTGCATACACTTAACCCGTGTGCATATAGTACTATATATGTAAAAAGTCCTTAAAATTTTCTCTTTGTGTGCCTAATATGAGACATACTTTTTGGTCCTTCAATTTTCTTGTCATGCTTGTCGATCCCATTGACATTGAATTGTGTTGAATGAACAAATTAGGAAAAAAGTTGTTTAATCTTAGTGAGGTAGAAAGGCCCACTACGAAGGATAGGAAGGACAAGGACGAGATTAAATAACCCAGGTCTCCCTTAACCAAATCATCATCTTGGTAAAGCCACTTCAAGGATACAGTACTCCCTTGATCACTCATGAACTCTAGGAATCTCTTTTTGTCTGAAATCACAAGAGAGGATCAAGAGAACATATTATACCTATTATGGAAATCACAAGAGAGGATTTTGAAATCTTCCAATACAGATACAAATACTTCCAATGCCATTCTCCCTTTGTTGGAAAATACTATCCTCAAAGGCCAATTCCATGAAGTTCTTGATCTTCATGATGTAGTGATAGATCAGCAATATTGAAATTATGTACTTTTTTATGAAGCTCACTTTGATAATTGTTTGAATTCCTTTCCTCTTTCTTTGGACTCTTCCTCACATCCTCACATAATTGATTGATTCCTCCCATAACTGCTCGATTCCCTTAGCTATTTCTTCGACATCTCCACTAAATTGATGCTTATTGGGTTATTAAAAGACCCAAAGGATTGGAGGATTGGAAAGATGAGTTTTCAGTAGTTTGACTCACTAAATTGTCACATGCAAACTAATTTTTTTAAAAATGATTAATCAACCACCACTTCCTAATAAGTGATTACTAGAAGAGATTCCCGACCTTCCACCGCGTCTACATAAGATTCCATATGTTAGCTTAAATTGATGTGATAAATTAGTTGTCAAAGGATTGATCATGGCTCGTGGGTTCCCACTTGAGATTTACTCTCTCTCTCTCTCTCCCTCTAGTGAAATCGATAACACTATGGGCAACTAGTTGCAAATCTCTAAGTAGAATTCCCTCCAACTTATGTGACGCTGAGATTGTTGAGGTTAGACTCCCTCCCTCCCTCCCTCTCTCTCTCTCTCTCTCTCTCTCTCTCTCTCTCTCTCTCTCTCTCTCTCTCTCTCTCTCTCTCTGTTTAATATGAAGTCATGTAAATGTTGGCTGCATTGAGTGTTTTTGTATTATAAAAGGCTGAAAATCCTGAATTGGTGGGCTAATAAAAAAACCAAACATATGGAAAGTGATTCTACATGTATATGTGGTGGAGGTTCTATAAGGCAACGCAAAGGATATTCTCTTTATTTATGGAACTCTTGTTCATTGTTGAATTACAAGGATCACCCAGTGAAAAACTTTAATAATACATGTTCGTGTAGTTGCAAAATCTCCAATAATACATGTCTAGTCTCCACCAATTAAGTACCAAAAAAAAAATATATATATCTTTGTAATGCTATTACTAAGTATATCTAAACTGTAGGACTACCCACTTAACTCATTGAAACTCCTCCTTTTAGGTGCTAATTTCAAAAAACTAACAGTCTACATCTATGACAGACATTTCATCACAAAATATATTGCCAAGTGATTCTACTTGGAGGAGAGACACCAAAGTGGTTGCTTCCCAAGGGTTATATATCTTTTGTAACTTCAAAGGACTCGTATAATAAGATTCTAGGAGTAGCATATTGTGTTGTATTTCAAGCAAAGGGTGATCTCCACTTTGAGCTTACAGGATCCATTAATTGCAAAGAGAAGATAAACACCAAGTATCCCGGGATGTTTGATTTTTCCTTGTCAATCGCATCATGATGTCACTAATAAATGTCATGTTCTGCACAACATGCTTAGCTACGTATTGTTTAATGATTTCAATGGCATTAGTTTATCTTTGTAATAGTCATGAGCAGCGAGTACTTTTAACTGGACTCCAGATCATTTTATCATAATTGCACCTGCTGGCTACCAGGAACAATGCTCCAAGCATGGTTAATTTTTTAATATGGCTCGTAGATTTATCCTATTGGTAAAATCATATAACTAGCAACCTATTATTCAGGTATACTCATAGTAATTTATCAACAAGAAATGCGATAATTAACAATCAACTTTTTCATAGATTTATCACTCAAAACAAAAACTTAATGCTAAACATAGTAATTTACCGATGAAACTAATAACTCACTGACATAGTTTCACTTTTTAAAAGGTAGCAAGGAATCGCCGAAATAAGGAATTTACCAACTTTGAGTGGAAAGTAAATTATCATATGTGGAAATTACCACTTAAAGCATAAATTTAGTAGTGAAATTAGCAACTTACCCACATAGTCCGCTTACAACTAGTTAGTTATCACTAAAATAAGGAATTTGCCATTACGGATAAAGTCGAAGTTAGTAAAAATATCGTTGGATTAAGCAACTTGCCAACGTAGGCCCACTCTTACTGTAGCATTTCACCTACTATTTGAGGAATTTGTAGAATCCAAACTCAATAGCGAGTCACCGAGCTATTTAGAAATGTGCCATTAGAAACAAAATCTTAGATCCAAATTAGTGTTGTTACAGAAAAATTAATAACTCATCATACCAATGCAGGTTGCCTCGGTGGTGGGCTTGGTTAGAGCAAAGAGAAAGTACAAGGAGTTACGAGGCCCTTAGCTGGACATGTTCCGTCTATTTTTTTTTTTTTGGTCGGTGACATGTTCCGTCTATTGGGTGTGGGGATTGTACAGGGGTATACCGCGAGTACTACCCTCCGCTATAAGCCAATCATGTCACAGAAAAAACATAATATGGCCACATTGAATCTCACATGCCTGTTTTTACATTATTTGTTAAGGATTTCTACTCAAAAGTTTAAATCATTAAAAAGTAATTTGTTTGTGGGCAACTGGGTGTGTTCCTTAAGAAGCGAAGCACGCCTAAAGAAGCAACAGAGACTATTGGCTTGTAATGTGTTTTTGGGTCGCTTTATCACCAGCACCTCGACACTAATCCATCCTTAAGCGGCTGAGCCCCAAAAAATAAAAATAAAAAAAAAACTCAAAAGAAAAAAAAAAAACGTTGCGACTAATACAATATATTTAAATGATAATAAAATGAGTCTATTTATTTATTTATTTATTTTTTGTGGAAAGATGATATGTTATAGCCTACGTTATGATGGGGATTCATTTCTTTGAAAATGCACTTGCCTACAGCCCCTTTTTAACTGCTCTAAAGTATCAAAGTGCTCTCTGCCTCTTTTCATGTTCGGGATCTTCAAGATTACAAGAGGGTAAATGGCCAGACATCAGCTGGATTGGGCGAACAAATCCATATTCAAAACTATAGGAAAGCCGGTCATCCAAAAGGTAAATTGGCCAAGTACGCAACCCTGTGTTGTAGATTAAGGATGATCTTTTTCTCTATTTTTTTTTTCCATTTTCCGAAATCCTGGAAGAAAATATTTAAATACAACAATGTACTTCCAAATAACGAATAACAAATGTGAGTGCAATTTTATGATCAACAAAATTAATCTAGTGTCAACATAGACCTAGCTGTATAATTCTAGAGGATAGCTTGAGAAAATTTATCTCTTATGGAAATAAAGTGTATTAGTCTTTTAATGAAAATATTTGCATGAGTGAAAAGTGATAGTTTGGAGTCTCAAGGAGATTAAATTGTTTTTTGCAAGTCTTCGCTCGACTCGCATGAGGAATATTTCTTAGGTGAAGCCGTCAAAATTTTATTTAAGTCCCGCAAATAAATTAGACCGTGTTGATCATCTTGCGGCCGAAGAAGTGGCTTGTTTCCGGAAAGCTGGACAAAGGAATTGGATAATAATAGTCGGTTGAAGAAGTGGCTTCTTTGCGGCTTTCAAAGTTTTTAGTCGAAACCACGGCTAAAAGGAGTTATGCAACATCTACTTCTCAAGAAAAGTTAAAAAGCATGGATGTCAAATAACACTACTTGTATTTACCAAACTCATGGGCCGGAACCTTTCATACATATCGTGTGTGGACGTCACAAAACCACTTAACGAGAATAGAACAAAAAGGATTTGAATCATGATTCGATCTTGTTACCACATATTCAACAATGTAAACATAACACATAATGCAGATATTTGAATTAGTATAAAATCGAAACAATATCTTACTTGCTGTACATAATCCTGAAAAACTAAGAACAACATGTGAACAATAAGATGCCATCTATAGAAGATAAGATATTGGGATGAAGTTTATCAAAATTGAGTTGAGAATGAGATGGATACATTTGATTAACAACTTTCGCAATTTTACATGTCATTATGAGCTTTACTGGACACACGGGTATTGACACTTGAATTTCAGTTGATAAATCAGATATGCATTTAAGTGATGAAAAAATATTAAAAAATAAGAAAGAGAAAAAGAAAAGAAAAGGCCCTATCCATCAATTCATATGGCCCTATTCGCGCAACTCTGGCCCATCTATAACCGCTCGCACAGAAGACGTGACGTGAAGGAGGGAATGTCGGTTTTTCTCTGAGCAAGACGGGACAGAGGATCGTGTTTTGGGGGGAATGTCACAGAGAAAGAGAGTGAGGCAAGAAAGTGAGATAGAAATTACTCTAGAAGTAAAAACACAGAGCAGGGATGAAAACAAATTTCAAGAGCACTCCTGGAGATTTTCGGACTCCGTCCTTCCCAGTCGGACGTCTTTTGTCATCACTCGTGACCATTCCCTTGCCATGGCCCAGAAACTCTGTTATCCTCTGTTTTTACATTCAATCCATCCGAGGGAGTTGAGCCTTTTGCCCGAAGCCATTTCCATCGACACCGATCACTGTAGCCGGCGTACTTGGAGTCCCGGTTCCGGCATTCGATTATTGCTCATCACTGTGGATCTCTTGCTTCTGTGAAGTACCGGGAGAAGCGTTGCCTTGCCTTGTTTTGTAGGCGAAAACTCTGAAGCTGTCAAGTCCCGCTCAATCTCCATGTATCGATCTCAAGTTCGTTGATCGATGCTTACCTGAACCTCTTTGGACGAGTTTACTCAGCAGTCGTAGTTGACAATCCCACCTCAGTAAGGTTGGTTTTTGATGGTTTTATTAATGTTGATGGGCCTATGTTGGCCCGTCCGCCCATGTTGGGCCTAAAAGCCCGGCCCACAAGTTTAGGGCCCATGGATGGAGGGATACGATGAAGAGTTATAACTTTTGGGGGAATGTCTTTTACCGAAGGGACACGTCCTTTGAAGAGGACGTATATAAGGGAGAAAAGAGAGAGAGGAACGTACCTTTTAAAGTACGTACGTTCCTTCTCTCCCTCTCCTCCCAAAAGAAGAAGAACAACAACAAGAGACGATACTCTCTTCCCTTCAAGGCCAATTGATATCATCGGATAGAACGGGATCAGTCTTTCTTCTTCAAATCAACGTTGGTGTTTAATATGTGGCTAACAAGGTACGTTCGATATCGTGATGTGCCTTAGGATCGGTGATACATGTGATTTTCCCGAGCTCGTCTTCCGCACTCTTTTTAGGGGTTCGATTTAGTGTCGAATCCGGTTTTAGGGAATCAGTAATTCCCAACATTGGTATCGAGCACTTGTTCATGTTTTTCCGACCCCCTTTCATGTTTATGGATGATTTCTTATTGATTTTTGTGAAATTAATCGACCGACACCGATCGGGGCGAAAAAATCCCGACACCCGAGCACTATTCATCCATTTTTTCGAGTTTTTGTAAGTCAAAATCCATTTCTGATGGCGCTGGATGGAAGGTCTCGTCGAGATGAGCGCGACGAGTGGCGGAATGCCGCCAAAGGCCGCCGGACGCGCCCCCACGCGCAGCCGGAGCGAATCGGCGCCTTCGGTGCGTGCAACACACGCGCCGATTCGCAAGCGTAGGCGCGTGCGTCGCACGAGCGCGCGGGGCCGACGCGCGCACGTGCGACGCACGTGCGCGCTGGCGCCACAGATGGCGTGTGCGGACGCACTGCCCGGCGTCATCGTGACGTCAGCTGCACACGCGTGTCACATGTGCCGGTCGGTTCGTCCGACCTGCCCGATCGGCCAACCGGTCTGACCCGGCCCGACCGGCCCGACCCGACCCGACCCGGCGACCGACCCGGTTGACCGTTGACCGTTGACCGACCGTTGACCGTTGGACTCTGTTGACAAAAAAAAAAAAAAGGATTTGTTTTTTTTTTTTTTTCCAATTAAGTCTATGTGGATAATATGTAATCTCTAATTTGTTCTGCATTTGTTGCAGGAACAATGTCTCCCCTTCAGTTACGCACTCTTATTCGCGTAATTACCGATAAACAAAAGGAAAGGCTTTCTAAGTTGATAGCTGAGCTGACTGATTATCGGTGGGAGAGTGGTGACTTAATTGATCATGTTCTTGAAGTCAACGGGAAGATACAAAAGGTCATATGGAATGGTCGTCCCATGCCACGATCCGAGATGGTGCGATTTTTTCATGAACACTCTTCCACAAGAATGGAAAGGAGTGTTGCAAAAGAAAAGATCAAGAAATTGAAGAAAAAATGATCTTTCCCTGTTCACATTTTAAAGTGGTGTTAGTTGTTTTGGCTGGTCTTTATTGAGTGTGCTTTGTGGACATCTTATGTAATGTTTTCTACCTAGTTGTTGTTGATGTAGCAACTAATATATTAGTTGTATTATGTGAAAGCATTATTATTATATCATTGTTGGATGTCAAATATTATTTGCTTTCTGTTGTTGTTAACTGCTGTGGGTAATTCATAGAAGTTTTTGTAGCTTCATAGAATATACTTTGTATGGACAATTATATTAATGATAGTTTTAAGTTAGGATTTTTGGAGGATGATTGGAAACATAGTGACCTTTTGATTCTGAAACCTTACTTAAAATTATTAATTAATATGATGGGTTTGTGCAAAATAGATGCATAAGTGATAGGCATTAATATTCCGTGCATATATGTTTGATATGTTTAGATCGATGGATTCAGCAACTAAAAACATAATTGCTGATTTGAACAAAGAAGACAAATTGAACGGCGAGAATAGTGAAATATTGAATATGAGAATTCAATATGTGCTTGAAAAGCAAGAAGCACTAAAAGCTCTTGACCATGTTATGGAAGATCTTGAGGATGCTGTGCGCCACCTTGAGCTAGCTGATGATCGCCTCAAGGCATTTGAGTAGGATACAGATATTTGCTGTGTTGCTTTTAGCTCAGAAGGGGCTTCTAGCTCTAAGCGCAAGCGCATTGATTCGTTCAATATGTGGGAAAGTAAGAGATCAAGTCCTTCTTGCAAGAAACCAAGAATTAACCAACAAAAGAGAGGAAAACGTCCTCGTGTGAAGAGAGGAAAATGTCCTTGTGTGAAGAATATTTCAAGGGTGAGATGTTACAACTGTGACCAGAAGGGTCACTATGCCCGCGATTGTCGCGAGCCAAAGAAAGTACACACCCCTTGTACTATTGGGAACTTTGCATATGTGTCAAGTTCTGTATTCTTGACTGAATCTAATCCTTTGTGGTTTGTAGATTCGGGAGCGACAGACCATGTAGCGAAGGATAGAGAATCCTTCGTAGAATTTCGACAAGTTCTGACTGGAACTAAGTGGATCTATGTAGGAAATAACTCCAAAGTTGAAGTTAAAGGAATTGGCACCTGCCAACTGAACATGCGTGGTGGACGCACTTTATTCCTACATGATGTATTGTATGCTCTGGAGATTCGTCGAAATTTAGTGTCTGTTTTATTGTCGGTCAAGCTAGGTTTTAATGTGAACTTCCATAATAGTGGTGTAGATTTGTATTTGGATACAAACTACTATGGTTGTGGTTATTTTCTAGATGGTTTCATTGTATTAGATATTGACTATGTTAATGCAAATGTTTGTTATTTCCTTCTCACGTCTCCCAATTCATATGATAATAATGTGAATGTGTGGCATGCTAGACTTGGTCATATTGGCCAACAACGTATGAATAGACTAGCCAAAGAGGACTTGTTGGGCAACATTAAAAAAGTTGATTTGCCCATATGTGAGCATTACCTAGTAGGGAAAACGACAAGGAAACCATTTGGAAAAAGGTAAAGAGCTGAATTTCTCACATTTAATCCATTCTCGACGTCCGTGGTCCAATGAATGTGAGAGGAAGGCATGGGGCTGTTTATTTCATCACTTTTATAGATGATTATACTCGATTCGGATATGTCTATTTGATTTCTCATAAATCTGAAGCAATAAGTTGTTTCAAAAGGTTTATGAACTTGGTAGAAAATCAATTAGACAAGAAAATAAAAGTATTGAGATCCGATCGAGGTCGAGAATATTTATCTGATGAGTTCAGAAAATTATGTGATGAAAAAAGGAATAGAAAAGACGCTGTCTATTTCATATACTCCTCAACAAAATGGTGTTGCGGAGAGAAGAAACAGAACCCTACGGAAATGGTTAGGTCCATGATGGCGCATGCTAACTTACTTATCACCTTTTGGAGTGATGCGTTGTTAACACGCCTATATACTTAACCGGGTGCCTTCCAAATTAGTTACTTCTACTCCATATGAGTTATGGATGGGTAGGAAACCGGACTTAAGTTTTCTTAAGCCATGGGGTTGTGCTGCCTATACTCATGAGCCCTCTCACAAGTTTGGGAAATTGGGTCCCAAAGGAAAGAAGAGTATTTTCATAAGATACCCGAACACTTGAAAGGGTATGTGTTCATAGGTGAGCAGAAAGTGGGAGTATAACCGAATTTGAATCACGGGATGTCACATTCTTAGAGAATGAATTTCCTAAGAAGGGCGAAATAGGTGAAGCTTACTCCCTATTTGAAACCTTGGATCAAGATAATGATATTAGTGGAGTTCGTCCAAGTGGGAGTAATATGAGAAGTGATGAATTGAATTCAACTCATTCTTAATTACAACCACATGATGAGACGACATCATCATTATTTAATCCTAGTGGGAGCATAATGAGAAATGATATGCAAAAAGTACAATCTCCCATAGGCGAACAAGTCGCAAAAGTATTCCCCGTCAACGTTTTGACATTGAAGGGGAAACTTTTCTAATTGCCCCACAAGATGAGGATGAGCCAAGAAATATACATGAGGCTCTAAGTTGCCCTAGTAAGGAAAAATGGATACATGCAATGGGAGAGAAAATGGAGTCAATGAAGTCAAATCAAGTTTGGGAACTGGTTGATCTTCCAAAAGGACGAAAAGCTATTGGGAACAAGTGGGTTCTCAAAATAAAGCGTAAAGCTGATGGCTCGATAGAGAGATATAAAGCTCGCCTTGTGGCGAAGGGGTATAATCAATAAGAAGGAATTGATTATGAGGAAACATTTTCTCCCGTTGTGAGATTTACCGATTCGCATTATTCGGCAATAGTGGCAAGTATGGATCTTAAATTACATCAAATGGATGTAAAGACTGCGTTTTCTCAATGGAGAATTGGATGAGGAAATATATATGGAACAACCTGTTGGTTTCATTACAAAAGGCCAAGAAGAAAAGGTATGTCGACTTTTGAAATCGATATATGGTCTTAAGCAGTCACAAGACAAAGGGTATATACGTTTTCATAATGCCATAATGACATATGATTTTACAATGATTGATGAGGATCATAGTGTATATATCAAAAGATCCAAAGATCAATTTGTGATCATATCATTATATGTTGATGATATACTAATTGTTGGAAGCAATAAGGAGTTTGTTAATATTGTTAATAGTTGGTTATCTTCCAACTTTGAGATGAAAGATATGGGCGAGGCTGCATACATCTTTGGAGTTAAGATTTCAAGAGATCGTTCGAAGAAATCATTATCTCTTTCGCAAGAAACATACATAAATAAGATTCTTGAACGATTTCGTATGCAAGATTGTAAACCCAATGATACTCCTATTGCAAAAGGTGAAGGATTGAGCCATAGACTGTGTCCAAGGACTCCACAAGAAAAGGAACAACTGAAACATGTTCCTTATGCTAGTGCTGTTGGGAGCTTGATGTAGGCTATGATGTGTACAAGACCTGACATATGTTTTGCAGTTGGAATGGTGAGTAGATACCAATCCAATCCAGGTCAAGCACGTTGAAAGCCGTTAAGAGAATACCGAGGTATCCGAAGGGAACCGCCGATTACAAGCCGAATTACCAAGGAAAGGATCCGCGACTTGAAGGCTATTCAGATGCTGATTGGGGAGGAGATTTAGATGAAAGGAAATCTACCTCTGGATTTGCTTTCTTACTGAACAATGGCGCCATATCATGGAGCAGTAAAAAGCAAACATGTATAGCCTTGTCCATGATGGAAGCTGAGTTCGTGGCATTATCGCAGCTAGCAGACAAGAAGGAGTTTGGCTTAAGAGATTTTTGGATCATTTAGGTGTTATTGAGAAAGCTGCAAATCCATTATTGGTTAACTGTGATAGCCAAGTAGCTATAGCGTACACCAAAGATCCAAAATATCATGGCAAGACCAAACATATAGATACCAAGTATAACTTTGTCAAAGATATGGTTACACGAAAAGATGTGAACTTACAATATATATCTACGCATAGAATGGTAGCAGATCCTATGACAAAGCCAATACCTAGAGATGTGTTTTGTGGCCATGTGAAATCTCTAGGATTGCGTAGAGGCTGATGTACTGGATATTGTAATTTCCCCGAGTTGTTCACATTTAATGAATTTGTGTTTTCATCATTAATGCCTATGAATCTTTGTTTGACATTTATGCATCTTAATGCTCAGTGCACTATATCAAGTTGAGAAAGTATGTCGGACAGAAAAGATATTAGCCCACTCACACGGGTAATCGCCTCTATTTACTATGTGATAAATAGATATGAGATGATTTTTAAGCTTATTATCTAGGTGATAATCAAGAGCTCAAGCTTAAAATATATATATCGTCTTAACTAAGTGTTAAGATAAGGACATGATATGTACTATGTCCGAAAGTAAAATATCCCCACATATTTTACTTTATCTGTCTAAGACGCCGATGTGAGTTTCGATGAATTTTGTGAATGAGTAGATACGTGAACTCAAGTTAGACATTGGGTATGTCTGAACTATCATCTGTACGGTATTGAAGGGGTAGACATACGCTCCATGGGAAAGGAGTTAATACCGTAATACGTGTTTCATACTACGTATGCATTAGACGACCAATAAGAGTGGCAAAAGTTTGATCTCAACTTTTATGCCGTGTGAGACTCTTGAGGAGAAGAGTTCCTCAATATTAGTGCTCTCATGACTTTTACTTATTTTTAAGATTTCTATTTAGTGTTTGCTATCTTAGGATGTTGCCAATGGTCATGAGTTGATTCGATCTAATGGGACATTTCTAGAAAAGCAAGCTGAACTGAAATTGAGAGTTTGAAGGAAAGAGGAAGATCGATTTTGGAGAATCACATTGTAGTTTTGTATTCACTGGTCGACCAATTATGACTGTCTTTGGGATAATCATAATTGTGAATACAATATATATATATCATTGTTTAAAAGAGATCAAGAGAGATATAAATGTGATCGATCGATCTAGGGTACTGCATACTAAATCTACTCGAAGTGTGATGCCCATTATGAGCTATATATTCCTACCGTATGTATGGCAACGAGCTCAAAGTATGCTGGTCGCACCCGACTATTCACCGCCTTGAATGTTGTAGAGAAGTAAAGAGGATCCTGCTCGGCCCACCATGTGCGAGTGGGAGATGATGGTTTTATTAATGTTGATGGGCCTATGTTGGCCTGTCCGCCCATGTTGGGCCTAAAAGCCCGGCCCACAAGTTTAGGGCCCATGGATGGAGAGATACGATGAAGAGTTATAACTTTTGGGAGAATGTCTTTTACCGAAGAGACACGTCCTTTGGAAAGGACGTATATAAGGGAGAAAAGAGAGAGAGGAACGTACCTTTTAAAGTACGTACGTTCCTTCTCTCCCTCTCCTCCCAAAAGAAGAAAAACAACAACAAGAGACGATACTCTCTTCCCTTCAAGGCCAATTGATATCATCGGATAGAACGGGATCGCCTTTCTTTCTTCAAATCAACGTTGGTGTTTAACTCGCGCTAACAAGCGTACGTTCGATATCGTGATGTGTCTTAGGATCGGTGATACATGTGATTTTCCCGGGCTCGTCTTCCGCACTCTTTTTAGGGGTTCGATTAAGTGTCGAATCCGGTTTTAGGGAATCAGTAATTCCCAACAGTTTTGGAACATTTCTTTCGATCATTTCATGAGTGAAGATTTAGTTTGAAGTTGACGCTGGTGTATGTCTGGGAAGAGACCAGGATCGAAATCATTTTTTTTCCTCGATGAATCAAATCCTTTGTGCAAAGAAAGAAGTATTTGGGTTGTGGTGCGGTGTTACATTGAGTCTTTTTCCTGAGATGCTCACCAAGTGTTTGATGGAATGAGTGAGTCAAATCTGTGATCCTTGCCACATGCTGTTGATTGATTAGGAAGCAAAACTGACACATTCGGATTGATTTTGTTGAACGATACTGATTATGGGATGTGGTCGTTAGTCTATGCATTGTGGATTAAAATGTTTTTCCCCATCTACTACGGATCTGCTTTCCTTTCCAGTACACTTTTTGGTCTCCAAATATGTCACCGCTTATCTATTTTTGCTATTTTTCGCATCTATCCGGCCCCCATGGTGATTGTTCGTTTTGCTTGGCGAGAAAAGTGGCTCGAAATCTTTGCCCCATACGTTGATTAGCTTGGTGAATCTCCCACTGGATGAGGTCCAGTTCTTCCCCTCATATCCGGCGTGTCTTTCTGCAAATCTCGGCTCATGCATCATGGTTAACGGACGATGGTGGTGCTCCAGGCAACTAAAGCCAGACAACGGTGATGTTTCATTCGATGCTCGAATACGTCGATCAACGATGAGGTTGAGTTTGTTTAATTAGTATAGCAGAGTTTTTCGAGATATGCGCAAGGAAGATGATAGGAAGAAGACGATAGGGAAAAAAACCAAAAAAGAGGGATAAAAAACAAGAGAATTCATTGTGGGCTTAGCATGAGAGGATGGGTTAGTGCCGTTATGTTCAATATTGGTTTTACTGGTGATTGGGCTCTAGATCTCCTTTTCTTTTCTTTTCTTTTTTCTTTCAAGTGAGTTTGGGTTCGATTAGTTTCTAGAGGGAATTGAGACCACTTTGAATTTTTATTCGAAGCCTCCTCTTAAGGCAATAAACCTGATGACCCGTCCCCATGGCTTTCGTATGTGAGACAGGTGTCCGGCCTGTGTCTGGGCCAAAAAAGAAAAAAAGAAAAAAAGAAAAGGAGCAAAAAAGACACGGTGAGACTAAGTTAATGCAAATATGAATCGAGGTCGAAGTATGATGTCAGAAAGTCGAAGCACATATTACACAATTCGATTTCATCAAATATGAATCGACGTCCAAGCATGTGCCTACACAAGTAAAAGTAGGTTAATAAGTAAATGTTACTTTGAAGTAAAATCATTTAAAGTAATGTTAGGGGACACATTTTGGTTCCTATTTTTACGACATCTCATTTTAAATGGCACTTGATGTCAACATCAGTAATATTTAACTTGTTTTTCACTTATGTTCACGATTTTCCACTAAAGAAAATAATCTAATGATTTGAAAAAAACAATTTCACACTTTGGAGATGTCAATACCAAATTGAAAGAAATTGGGGTGACTAGTGATTGTTAGTGTGGCTTGTGAAATTAGTTCTTAGAACTAAAGACTTTAAGGCACGTGCGAGCGAACAAATTGTGATCATGCAGTTTGAACTGGTGAAGTAGTGAAGTAGGTGAAGTCCTGAAAATGAAATAGGCCGAGTTGATTATATCGTGGCCGAAGAAGCAACACTGGCATTGGGGCTTATTTTCATCAAGTTAGCCAAAGGAATTTGGATAAAAATATTCAATCAAAATCATAGCTTATTGCAGCCTTGCAGCTTTATAAGTCGTCTTAGTCGTAAACACGGGGCACCTTTCAAAACTAATAAATGAAAATTCCAAATAAGAACTTGAATGAGGTTATTTTTTTAAAAGAGAGCTTAAAGTAGATATTATTTCATTAAGAGCTTGAAGTGACTAAATTAGTATCAAATAAAAATTTGAGCTCCTTAGTCCTTCAAATATTTGCTGGCTAGTGAGCATGTGACATTTTTAGGGGTCGAAATATGAGCATTTTTGTAACAGAAATGCAATGTAAATCAATCACTGGACTCACTCTATCCTTGGATTCACTCCAACTATGAGCATCAAAAACAAATTTTATCATTTTTCTTTCCAAAGTAAAGTCGTGAGAAGTGAAACTACCACAAAGGTGATGAGCAAATACTCCCCTGCGCTTTTGACTAAGCAAAAAAGACAATAAGAGACATTGTCAAATCACATTAAATTCATAATGATCAGCATAATTAGTACGCTTGCTTAAAATGGAAATCTTCTTTTGGACCAAATAATTTGAATGGAACACTTAGGCAAAATCTTTCTTAGGAACTCTTGTCAAAGTATCTAATGTTTTTGAAAAGGACTTGCACTTTAATTTGTCTAAGATTATCATCGCTAAGCATCCAATGAAAAGGGTCCTACTCGAGCGGAAGATCCTTCCCCCCAAAGTATCAAAAACTAAGCCATTGGCGTACAAAGAAATCATTTACAGGTGTTCTTGTAGAAATTTTCTAGTTTCTTCGAATTTATACATTGAACCAATCACATCACTTTTAAGTAAATAAAAGGCTTGGTTTATTTTCATGCCCAAGCAATGAAAGGCAAAGGCAATACTTATCCAATTTGTAACTAGAATGTCTAGTGCATAAAGAAAAATATGACGTACCAATTATTGGTGAAGACATACTCAAATTAAAATCCTTTTCTCAGATCAGCACTAGTATGTTCATAGTTGCATAACCAATAGGTCTTGTGAAAAATATTTAAAATGATTTGCACGCCAAAGCTACTCTCTCAAGTTAACTAATAGGCCCGCACCCTAAATTTGGATCTCTTCATTCCCATTGTATACTGATATATCTATAGTAAGCGAATCATGAAAGGCATATCAAATAATCATGCGAATTTTAGCCACCAAAATCACGCTAGCGACATTTGTTTGTTGTTCCTGGTGCCGCGGTATTTTGGTACACAGCATCCACCTTTAGACAAAGTACTCTTTATTGTTAATAAGTTCTTATTGGAAATAAAGAGAAAAAGAAGGATGAATAAATTAAAGCAAACGAAAGTGAGGTGGCAACCATCTAATGAGCCACATGTCAACTCTCCATAAAACCCTCCACAGAGTACCAAAATATTGTGATATACCAGATGAATTCAATAATTCAAGCCAAGAGAGAGAGCACAAACTTTATATAAAAGGATTTAGTATTTCTCATTTGATATGAAAGGAGGAAAGAAAACTCAAAATCGCTCCTAGATTGCAAGTTCTCTCAACATCATCCAACAGTTATACCATAATCCATGCAAAATAAAAATCTCAACCTTTCGCAATCCTTTTATCGGCAAGAAGTGTCCAAAAGCTCCTCCATGAGAATGTTGCCGAAAGGCAATTGTACATGCACTAAATAATATAATTGAGACATCAAAGCAGAAGCTCCCATTCCACGAATCCTCTATACGTCATTGCTATTCAAAGTCTTAAGGCTCCAACTTTTACTGGAAGATAAAGCCGATATCATAATATAGTTGGTTTACGATATCTAATCACTAATGACAAACACCTTCAGATGAATAAGTGATTATCTTTACTAAGAAGTTAGGAAAAAGAGTGTTAACATGGAATAAAATGTTCAACAAAAATAAAATAAAAAGGAAAAAAGTATTCCCTAAATAGTTATTCAATCGTGGTTAATCCATTAACATTAATTGAGAAATTCTAAATATGACATTAAAAATACAAAATAAATATAGAATGTTGAAAAGAAAATTAATTAAGGAGTGAGATCAAAGCGACTTGGCTAAAGGGCGTGATGACTAGATAATCTTTAGGCAAGATATGATATGGAGAAATTTAGTTTGAAAAGTGAGGGAAAAGTGGGGGAAACTTGTTTTAGGGTTTGCTTGTTTAGAATCCCTTATGAGAGAAAAAAATAAGTCAAATTGTTCATTATAAATAATAATCCAATAGGCACCACCGCCCTCAGCGATGTAGCTGGCTTGGGCTCTCTCCCCCTCACGAAGGGGAGAAGTTTGAATCCCAGAGGCGGCGTTAGGGATTCTTATCTGGAGTACTGTGGTGGTGGGTCGTGCAATCCTTCCCCCAAGATTTAACAACGCTATGTTTTTGTGATTGATCCTTGTATATTGATGCTAGGGGCATGGGAGTATTGCTAGTTTTTTTTTCTATTTGTTTTATAAATGAAAAAGGCAAGTCAAGTTAAGAAACAGGTTCCACTCACCTTCTACAAAATGCTGTGGAAATTATGCTACGCATCAATTGGCCTTTTGTTTTCTTTTTTTATCGCTATCTGCTTTTTACTAAATTAGTTCGGTGGAGATTATGCTTGCCGACTCAGTGCATCAGAATTATTGGTTGATTTTCGTTTATATTCTTTTATTAGCAGAGAAAGCAGGTCAAGACAAGAAAGGAAAACAAATAATAATAATAATAATAAGGATACGACATAAATTTTGTGCACCTCCCACGGATATTACGCGCCCATAGATCCTCCCTTTATTTTATTTTCTGTTGCTATCTGCTTTTTATTAAATTAATTGGTGGAGAATATGCTTTACTGATTCGGAGCATCGGAATTGTTCGTTGGTTTTCATTTTTATTTCTTTATTAGTAAAAGAAGCAAGTCATGTCAACAGAGGAAAAGAAAGAAAGAACACGCGTAAATTTTATGCACCTTCCGAGGAAGTTACGCATGCAATAATGCACCTTTACTTTCTTTTCTATAGCTTTCTTTCATTAGCACTGCCGCGTGATTCGAGAAAGTCATGGTAAAAAAGAACAAAGTGATATACACGGGAGAGATAAAGCTGCAACCCAACTAGACAGGAATAGCCGCTTCTTCGAATATTTAAGCATTCTGCGGAAGCACATCGGCTTTCATCTCCTCTACTAGCCGCTTCTTCAAATCTGAAACAGAAGTTCTTTCTAGGGATCTCTCACGCTCTCTCCTAAAAGAGACACAATTTCCCATAAAAAGGAAGGAAAAAAAAAAGGGAGGGCGTTCACGAAAAGGGTGGAAGGGGAGAGCACCATCTTCAGGCAGCATTTTTCTGGAAAAGAAAAAAAGGGCATTCCCCACCCTTTCTCCTGAACTCAACCGACCAGCCACCTCCACCATCTCCGTCCGACTACGTCCGGCCGGCGACTGCTCTCGCATCCCATTCCCGGAATCCTATCTCACTCCTTCCTTCACTGTCACCTACTTCTTTACTCTCACGAAAAAGGGGAAGAAAGAAGCATCTTGGTCTTTCTCTACTACGTGAACGGTTGCGTCGTCCGCCACCTCCAGAGCATCGTCCGCCCGCTGCCATTCGTCGTCGCCGTCCCTGACCTCGGTGGAGTCGACTGAAGCCTGACACGAGTTTGGAGTCGCTATTCTCAACCTTCGCCGCCGACGAAGCCCGCGGAATCCAAGCCAGGTAGGGCCGCCGCGATTGAGTGCTATTTCCTTCTTTTTATTTTTTATTTTTTTGCCTCGTCCCGCTTGATTTTAAAAGAGCAAAGCAAGCTCGATTTCTTTAGTCCTCCCTGGCGTCGGATTTGAATGAGTCGGCTTTTCTTAAGTTTGAACGTTGCTCGCTGATTTCTCTTGAGTTTAGGTGTGAACTCGAGCTCCGAATGGGTCCATATTCGCTCTCCAACTGGCTGCCCACTACGTGGTTGAAGAAATGCCTGAACAGATTCGAACTTGTTCCGTTCAATGCAAGACATGGTATGGAAAAATTTACTTTGAAAAGTGAGGGAAATTTATTTTGGGATTTGCTTTTGTTGAATACCTCTTGAAAGAAAAAAGTCAGATGGTTCATTATAAATAATATTCCGACAGGCAGTGTTTTGCGATTGACTCATGTATATTAGCACCAGAAGCATGGGAGTGTTGCTAGTTTTCTTTTCTATTTCTTTTATTAATGGAAAAGGCAAGTCAAGTCAAGAAGCACCTATATAGGATGGTTCCGTGCACCTCATGCAAAATGCTGCTTTTTGTTAAATTAGTTGGTGGAGTATATGCTTATCTACTCGGAGCATCAGAAATGATCTTGGTTTTCGTTTCTATTTCTTTGTTAGTACAAAGTGATATCCACATGAGAGATAGAGCTGCAACCCGACCGGACGCGAAGCATTCTGAGGAAGCACATCAACCTTCATCTCCTCTAATGGCTGCTTCTTCAGATCTGAAAGGGAATTATGACGTCTTCCTGAGTTTCAGAGGTACGGACGTTCGAACCAGCTTCCTTAGTCATTTCTACGCGGCGCTTGATCAAAAAGGAATCTACACTTACGTTGATAGCGAGGAGCTTCGGAAAGGCGACTGTATAAAGCGGACGCTTATGAAGGCGATTGAGGAGTCGTGTATCGCGATCATCATTTTCTCCGAGGAGTATGCTTCCTCACCGTGGTGTTTGGAAGAAGTGGAGAAAATCATGGAGTGCAAGGAGCAAAGAGGACTCATGGTATTTCCGGTGTTTTACAAAGTGGATCCTAGAGAAGTGAGAACACCAAGAAAGAGCTACCGAAAAGCTATGGTTAAGCATGAGAGAAAGTTTGGGAGAGATTCGGAGAAAGTGAAGAGATGGAAAAAGGCTCTCTTTGATGCGGGTAGCTTGTCCGGGTGGGATTTGAAGGATAAGTAAGTACTAAGTAGTGATTGATGTGACACTGCTTTGTTTTTTCTTTTTTATATGCTGAATCTCTTCTTCTTTTTCCATGAAAGTTAGTTATCTTTGGAAATTGATGTATCTAGTACCTTTCTGGATTTTGTCAGAGATGAAGCGGATCTTATCAATAGAATTGTGCGGGAGATCTCTATGCAGCTGGACCGAAAACCATTACACGTTGCCAAGCATCCGGTTGGAATACATCAACAAGTGGTAAAGCTGGAATCTATGTTAAATCTTGAGTCTCGTGATGATGTTCTGATGATAGGATTATGGGGACAAGGAGGCATAGGAAAAACAACATTAGCCAAAGCCCTTTACAATGATATATTCAAAGGATTTGAGGCTTCATGTTTTTTGGCAAACGTTCGTGAAACTTCAAAAGATTCCAAGGATTTAGTTCATTTGCAAGAAAAATTGTTGTCCAAGATATTAGTGGGAAAAGAATTAACAATGTTTAGTGTTGATGGAGGTATTAATTTGATGCAACGTAGACTTTGCCGCAAAAGAGTCCTCCTTGTTCTCGACGATGTCGATGACGTAAAACAATTAAATGCTTTAGCTGGAGGGCGTGAATGGTTTGGTAAAGGAAGCAGAATCATCATTACTGGGAGAGATAACCATCTATTAACTGTCCATGGGATAGATGAAGATCATATCTATGAAGTTAAAACTCTAGATGGTTTGGAAGCTCTTGAACTTTTTGATAAACATGCTTTTCGTGGAAGTAAGGAAATAGTGATAAGGAGGGATCTTGTGTATAGGGCTTTGCATTATGCTAATGGACTTCCTTTAGCACTTACGGTATTGGGCTCTTTCCTACGTGGTAGAAGAGAACAGGAGTGGGAAAGCGCATTGAATAAACTTGCTAAAAGTCCTGACAAAACCATCAATGATGTTCTCAAGTTAAGTTACGATGGACTAGAGGACTATGCAAAGGAGATATTCCTTGATATTGCATGTTTCTTCAAGGGGCGATCTATAGAGTACATTATAGAAGTCCTTAACAGTTGTGACTTTGACACGACTATTGGAGTGCAAGTCCTTGTTGAGAAGTCCTTAATAACTAAAGGAATAACTAAAGGAAGTGAGACAGTACAGATGCATGACTTGATTCAGTTGATGGGCATGGATATTGTTAAACAAGAATGTCGCGATGATCCTGGAAGACGCAGCAGGATATGGCTTTGTGAAGATGTCTGTGATGTTTTATCAGGGGAAATGGTAAGTTTTGGTGGTTTAAACACTGATTTTACTCTCTTCTTCTCTGACTTAGTATACTAATTGCAATGCAAGTTCTATAAATGCAGGGAACAGATGCAGTAAAAGCCATAGTTTTGGATTTACCCAAGACAGAAGCAATATACATAGGTCCCAATGCTTTCACAAACATGAGAAGATTGAGGTTGCTCATCATGATTAATGTGCATAACTCTTTCCAAGGTCCTATCTGTCTTCCTAATGGACTAAGATGTTTTCAATGGCCTGAATGTCCTTCTTCAGTTCTCAAATTTCCCCTTGGCCCAAAGAAGTTAGTCAGACTTGATCTGTGCAAAAGCAACATTCAAGTCGTGGTGGACCAATTTAAGGTGCGCATTCAAAGGAATTGCTCAAAGGAATTGTCCTTATCTCTTACATATCTATATCTGTATGCGTATGATTATGATTATATATATGTATGTCTTATTGAAAACTTTGAATGCAATAATTACTAACTCTAATGATGCTCGTTAATTGTGCTTAAGAATCATATGCATCTATTAAATTGTTTACATATGATTAAATCATTAAAAACAAGACGTCGATCTACTGTATGAACCAACATAAGTAGATTCTTCCCGTTTTAGGGGAGTATTAAGCACTTCCCTATGTGAATTTTAAATGTTGACTCAAACAGAAGATACTAAAAAAGTTCAATCTCATTTTCAAATGTTAGAAGTACTGAAATCGTAAGAAGAATTGACTTATACGGTTAGTAACTTTAATGCCGAAAATTGGAACAAGAACTTATTTGTGACATAATTTAACAATTGAATGATGAACATGCTTAGTATTTTAATAAACATGAACTGAGGATTCGATTTGTATGCCTTTGAGATGATAGATACTGAAAATGCTATCAAAGATTATATATTTTACATAAGATTTCTGGCGAGTACTTCTTTATTTTTAGGAGGAGGAATAAGCGGAACTCCAAGAAAGTTATCTTCATCTTTATGGATAAAATATTCATTTTCAAAGATAACTGGGAGTTTCTCCTTCTCCTTCCAAGTATGTAACACGTTTCCCTCCATTCCTTTCAATCGGCCCATTCGGTTGCGCCCTTACTCCATCTATTCCTTCTCCCGCTATTTTATAAAAGCTTGTGGAGCACAATTCCATGGAAGAGTCTTACTTTATAGACGTGCTAGCGCACCACATCTAGGACGCTGGTAGCGCGTAATGGCTTTCACGCATGACTAATAAGGCTTTCTAAAGAGAAGCAAGTGGCTCACTTTGCTAATTTAAATATATTTAAACTTAAATCTAATCTTAAGTTATGTATATATGTATTATATCTATATTCATATAAATACTACTGTACAAAGTAAAGGTGACCTTCTGCAGGATTTCAATTTAATCCCTCCCCCAAAATGTCTCGATTACTTATTTTACAAATATTGTATTCATTGAGAGGTGCGTAAACTATTAATCTATTTTATCTCTCACATGTTTCACCATCTAAATTTTAATCTTTTCTATCCCATAACAAATTTCTTATTGCAAATTTTAATCTTGAAATATCCTATATACATTCTATGTTTGTGTATTGTGTGTTTACCAACAATTTCTTTCCGTTAAATATTTCTAATTTAGTGGTTTTGCTCAATTTTTCAGATATCAATTTTTTTCAATCTTGTGCATACTCTTTTAGTTTTCTCTTCCTATGCCTCAAAAGAGGCAAACTTCATGGACTTTCAATTTTGCTGTCATGCTTGTCGGCCACATTGACGCGGGAATGTGTTGAGCGAACAAATAAATAGAAGGGTGTTTTCAATCTAAATGAAGTGGAAAAACTACACTATGGAGGATAGGAAAGAGATAACATACACTAGGTCTCCCTTGGCCAAATCACCACCTTTGTAGGCCAGTCCAAGGATGCAGCGCTCTCTCGTTCACTCATGAATCCCCTAAAAGGACAGAGAGAAAGACAAAGAAAAGATAGAATGAAACTTCATTTAATAGATTAATTGTGTTTACCATGAGACACCGAGAGGGCACTTATAAGTAGGAGCCTACCGTACCTTTGAGTAACCTCCAAGTAAAACAAAATGAACCCGAAATACAAAATTCGAGATTGGGACACCTGGAGTGCCAAAACTTGGCATGGGAGGACGCTTAAGTGTCAACTTTGAAAAGGTACACTTAAGTACCAGTTTCGGAGTAAAATGGATCACTTAAGTGCCACTCTGGCTAAAATCCGGCCAAATTGCTGATGTGGCAATTTTCCGGTGAAGTGAGTGTAAAATGGCGTCGTTTTGCACGCCGACGTGGCGAGAAAATGCAAAAACGACGTCGTTTTATGTCTAATGTGTAAATAATTAATATAAAAATTAATTAAATTAAATTTATTTTTATTTAAAAATTCTAAAAATTAAAAAACTTAAAGGGGGGGGGGGGCGCCGAGGGCTAGCCCTCGCCGTCGTCGCCGTCGGCCGGGAAGGCCGGCGACGGAGGGGGAGGGTCGGCGGGGTCGCCGGGCGACCGGCGACGACGAGGGCCGCGAGCCCTCGCCCGGCTAGGGAAGGGCCGGCAACGATGGGGAGCATCGGCGGGGGTCGCCGGGTCCTAGCAAGGGCCGGTGACGAGGGCCCGCGAGCCCTCACCGGATCCGGGCAAGGGCCGCCACCCTCGCCTAAATCAAGGCGAGGGCTCACAGCCCTCACCGCCTCCTCGCCATCGCCACGAAGATTCGGCGATGGTGGGGAGAATCGGTTGGGGCCGGCGACCCGGCCGCCGACCCTTAGAATATTTTAAAAAATTTTAGTTTTAAATTTAATTTAGTTAATTTTTATATTAATTATTTACACATCGAGACAAAACGATGCCGTTTTTGCATTTTCTCGCTACATCGGCGTGCAAAATGATGTTTGTTTTGCACCCAGTGAGGGCTAGCCCTCCTTTGTCGCCGCCGCCGGAAGGCCGGCGACGGAGGGGGAGGGTCGGTCGGTGGTCGCCGGCTAACCGGCGGCGCGAGGGCCGCGAGCCCTCGCCCGGCCTAGGAAGGGCCGGCAACGATGGGGGAGCATCGGCCGTGGTCGCCGGGCCCGGCAAGGGGCCGGCGACGAGGGCCCGCGAGCCCTCACCGGATCCGGGCAAGGGCCGCCACCCTCGCCCTAGATCAAGGCGAGGGCTCACAAGCCCTCGCCGCCTCCTCGCCATCGCCGGGAAGAGTCGACGATGGTGGGGGGAGAATCGGCCGGGGTCGGCGACCCCGGCCGACCCTTAGAATATTTTTTAAAAAATTTAGTTTTAAATTTAATTTAGTTAATTTTTATATTAATTATTTACACATCGAGACAAAACGATGCCGTTTTTGCATTTTCTCGCCACATCGGCGTGCAAAATGATGCCGTTTTGCACCCATCTCGTCGGAAAATTACATTGTCAACAATTTGGTTGGAGTGGCATTTAAGTGATCCATTTTACACCGATTTTGGTACTTAAGTGTATCTTTTCAAAGTTTTGGCACTTAAGTGTCCCTCCGTGCCAAGTTTTGGCACTTGGGCTGTACTTCTGCCTACAAAATTCAAACAAGCTACAATATTATCACATTGTAATCAAGATTAAAACAATCCTAAAAGGTATAAAAGAGGCTCACTGATCAAGAAATATATTTTATCCCTATTATACTATTCACAAGAGAGAATCTTGAAATCTTGAAAAGACTCCTCCTCGAGGCCAACTTCATAGTGATAGATCAGCAACATTGAAACTAGTGGAAACACCATTCCCTCCACAAAGCTCACTTTTGCAGGTATTATTATCGATGTGTTCCAAAACTAGAAAAGAATCGTCCGTAGCACCACGACTAGGTGGAAAGCACTCTTCTCAAATGAATCCAAACAAGATCACCTTCTTTAAAAACAGCAGGCTTTTCTATTTTTTCTTTGGCTTGACTGGGATATTTGACATTTTGCTTCGGACTTCTCTTCCTCACTTCCTCATGTAACTTATTGATTGTCTTTGCTCTTTCTCCATATTAGTGGTGGATAATAGTGTAAGATCCAAAGGACTTAAAAAGATGCATTCACTACACAACGTAAGGAGTTGTCTTTGGAATTCCATGTGGGCGCACAATTTCACTAATATAAAGTTCAGCAAGATATAACAGATCAAGGGTCTACTACATTCAACGAAATGTGTGATTCTCAAAAATCGATCAACCAAGCACCATGACCTAATAAGTGATGACACGAGAGATTCCCAAGCTTCCACCACCATTATGGCAGGTCTGCATATCTCTGCATAAGATTGTAGGTCCATCAAGTGCCACCTATGTTAGCTTAAATTCATGTCATGAATTAGCTGGCAAAGGATTTGACCATGGCTCATGTGCTCCCACTTGAGGTCACACTCTCTTTGAATTACATGTATTGATTCTAAACATATACATAGTAGAAGTGGCCACGCTACTTAGCATTGGAATGATTTCTCGTGTTGCTTGATAGAGCTTAGTGTGTGGTGAAATTACGAGTATTATTCTTTTTTTAATCTTCTCTTTTAGCCAAGGATCGCTTAATAAACTCATATTTAAAAGGGGAGTGGGAGTGCTCTGTATACATCATATGATCATCTAATTTCTGATCACACGGGTCTTGAATGATGATCAAGTGTTTTTCATTACATATTTTTATCTTCATTTTCTTGCAGGACTTTAAAAATTTGAAGTTCCTTTACTTCCGTGAATGTCTTTCCATGGTTTGTATGCCGAACCTTGATTTTTGTCCAAATCTCGAGGAATTGGATCTCAATGGGTGCAAAAATTTGGAGCGTGCTCACGAATCAATTGCATATCATGCCAAGTTGAGGTTGTTGAATCTACAAGGTTGCTCTAACCTTCATCATCTCCCTGATATACTCCAACCCAAGAATCTTCAATTTCTCAATCTTCGTCGTTGCTCAAAGTTGCGAAGATTCCCTAATATTCCGAATAAAATGAAATGCTTGCAACGACTTTTTTTAGATGAGACTTCAATTGAGGAACTTCCTACGTCCATAGAAAATCTTGTCTCTTTGGAAATTTTGACTATATGTGATTGCGAGAAATTGGCAAACCTCCCATCTAGCATTTACAAGTTGCCAAATCTTGAAAAGTTGTGGCTTGATGGTTGTTCAAAACTAATCAAGTTTCCAAAGGAGGAGGAGGATTCGAGTGATCTGCGTAGCAAGACAGGATTTCCCAAGCTAGAGTTATTATGGCTTAGGGGATGCAATCTACAAGAAGTAGAGTTCCTAGAGAATCATTCGTGTTTTCCATCCTTAATATATTTGAATTTGTGCAAAAATAATTTTGCTAAGGTTCCAACGTGCGGGCACCTACATAAGTTACGTGAATTGAATGTTTCAGAATGCCGACGGCTACAAGAGATTGGCGAGGTTTCAGGAAAATTGCTTAAATTGCAGGCAAGGAATTGTGAATCTCTAAGAAAAATTCCCTCCAACATATTGTCCGTTAACCGATTATTTCGTGATTCGGTCTATAATAAGGTTAGACTCTCTCTCTCTCTCTCCCTCCCTCCCTCTCTGATTAATACGGAGTCGTGTACATATTTTGCTAATTATAGCTAAATTTGACTCATTAAAACTCCTCTTTTTCGAGTGTCAAATTCGAAATAATATCTTACCAATTTACTTTTACAATAGCAATTTTGGGAATCGTGTTGCATATGGCCTTTGGAAACTATTCTACCTAGAGGAGAGATGCCGCAATGGTTACTCCTGAATAAGGAGGGTTATATATCTTTCACAACTTCAAGGATTTGTTTGAGAAGTTCCTAAGATTAGCTATCTGTGTTGAATTTCGAGTAAAGGAAAGGAAACAAGAGGACTTTAAGATCAATTTATACACTAATGGCAGATTCCAACATAGGTCCTCCGAGCCAGGGAGGTTCTCCATATTACATTTGAAACATGTGTTATTACAGTTGCATGCAATGAGGGACCTATGGGGAGTAGACCTTTTTGATCGAAATGACTCAAGTTATTTCCAGTTAGGCATTAAAGCATCGGATGATGTAGTTGTAAAAAAAAAGTGAGGATTTCGATTAATATGCATGCCACAAGAGGACGATTTGGAGGCTTTGAATCAAGATGATGAGTTGTTAGATCCAAGTTTGTTTTATGAGATTTGGCATCACGATGAAGAAATGACCAGAGAGGAAGAAATTTCGGCTAATCTCTCAGATCTTGAAAAGGTCCCCCCACCACCCCCGCGCGCGCGCGCGCGCGCGATTGGGGGTGTGTGATTGATATGAATGCTTTGTGTTTTTATAATGCAAAACTGCAAATGCTAGTAAACAAAACAAGCTAATATATTATGATTTTGCACTTATATGTAATAGCAGTTGTCCCTCAATGAAGATAATCACCAATCAAGGTCAGACAGTACAAGTGAAACAAAAGCAGACGAGGAAATCTTGGGTGACATGTCATGGTCTGACTTATCGGTTGAGCTCTCTCTCTCTCTCTCTCTCTCTCTCTCTCTCTCTCTCTCTCTCCGGCCCTCGGGGATACGCGCGGATTCAAAAGTGCATGTGTTGATTTGTTGTTGGAGTGTACGTTAGGCGCACTGTGTTTGTATAACACAAAAACTGAAAATTGTATACAAATAAGCAAATCTAACGTAAAGTGATTCTGCACCATGTGCTACGACAATACTCGCAAGTGAAGTGAATGATTTCATGAGTATTACATAGAAGGCAAGGAAGATCGATATGTTTAATTATTACAAAAACTCTAGCTTTGGTTAAATTACCAGAAAAATTCTCAAATCAAACTCTTCTATTTTGACTAATTATCAACTTTAGTACGTCTAACAATTTACCTGTATAACAGAAGTATCGCTATTCTGAAATTTCTCCTTGCTACATGGATATTCTTCCCGGAGGAGATATGCCAGAGGAGTTCATCATTGTTGAAGGCAGTACCATATCTTTCATGGTTTTACAAGACTTTTATGATAAGTTCTTGGGATTAGCTCTCTGTGTTGTTTTCACTGTAGAAGATGGAGAAAAGGAAATATTTTTCGATATTGTGCCCCATCTTAACGGCCAAAGACGGAATGGGCTATCGGGATCTCTCGGTTCATTTAATTCGAATCACATGTGGATTCAATATCTCAAACCAAATGTGTTGTGGGGAGTGTTGGAGGGAGCTGTTGATTTTCTTGAACTTGACGAGGATTGCTTACGATTTAGCCTCACACTCAGTGTATCGGGTGGAACCATAAAAAAATTGGGATATGTGCTAAGATGCAAGCAAATGGATGATGATTTGAAAGTTGTGCTCAAAGACAAGCAATTAGTGAATCCAGCTTCAATCTATGAAATGGAGCTCATAGAATTCTTCTACAAATTTCTCCCACGCCAAATGGAGCCAGTGACGCGAATGGAACCCGGGTGTAGCTACGCCAAATGGAGCCAGTAACGCGAATGGAGCCCTGGTGCAGGTACGATAGTGACAGCGAAACGGATTAAATGGGAAGAGGCGAGTGTAATAGTGCTGACGTGCAGCTCTGAAAGAAGCAATCATTAAGCCAGCGCAACAACTGGGGGTTGGCATATGTCTCTTGATACCTCAGGACATTTATGTTTGTTGTTGAAGTAAGAGATGGCAATCACTTCAATCTCTAATGTCAGATTTGGAAAATGGAGAGAGGGTGACTTGGCACACAAGATACTTCAATTCAGTAGAACGTGGCTTCAGGTTTGGCTCAAATATCTTTAGCACGTGTAGTCAAATCATATCAATAAATGACATGTCAATATTTTTTGTTACTCAGATTTTGTTGAGCTAACAAAAATTACTTAATTGTATTGATTGGATAGAACTTCATTTCACTTTTTGAAAGTCTTGGAACTTGATTATACTTTTGCAACAAGTTTTACGACTTCTGGAATATTTATTTATAAACAAATTGTATTCATATTTCATTTCCCGAGCATTGTTTCCCTTTACTTGGGTAATTTCAAATTTTTTTTTATGCAGTTTATAGATGAAGAGAAAAGGTTTGTGGAACTAATGTGTTTCTATACATATCCCTGTTATAGCAGTATGTTAAACTTTGCTCATTGCCAAAAAATAATCTTTGTTATGCCCTTATGTTAATGTTAGTAGTTAGTAAACTTAAATTAATAAAGTAAATTGCATCAAATGGTCGTAATAAATAACGAAATTTCTCAGTAAATATTCTAGAACAAGTGTAAATCACCAAAAATCCTCAAAACATGGTTATTAACTTTGCAAGTATAACTTTGCATCACGAACATCCCTTTCGTTATTGCTAATTTGTGAGCGTCATCATTATTCAATTCTTCTTTGATACAATATTTCTCCTCTTTATTTGTAAATGATAATATTTGTACTTTGTAAGTATTTTTCCGACAGTCATAAGTCCCATGAAGTCCTCATGATCATCACTACATCTCTAGTTAGTATCTTTCTTTTGAGGTTAGCAATTTGATTGTAGAGTTTATCTCTTGATGATCCTATCACTTAGGAATTATCCAATAGCATGGTAAATTCCTTCATCAAACCCATAAATGACGGTATGGATTTTTAGTAACTACAAAGTGCATAACAATAGCGGTACTTGCTCGAGAGTCATTGCAACTTTAGGTGATGATAAATAGCCTTTCTTCGAAGGGAGTAGGTTTCCTAAAGTTCTCGCAAGCTTGGGAATTCTAGCATTTGAAAACTTTTCGAGGGACCACCTCCTTGTTTGAGAAAATTACTTTATTCAGCAGTCAAATAGCTAACAGCTAACGTGATGTGACCAGCCAATTAAATCGATCGTATAAAATGCCTCACCTCTTACTTGACACTTAAATTTTGAAATTGATTTGCTTGCCACACCACACATCCCTACCGCGTTGTTTAACATCATGACCTTTTCCCTTGTACTGACACACATCATGTATGTATGTATATGTCTATGTATATATATGTTTATATATATCTAACACTAACCCTTCTATACTCTGATTGGAATGACCCCAGCGGAGCCAATCTACAAAATCAATGGACCAAAGATATGAAAACAACGCATCATGTATTTCCTATTAAAATTCTCAATTCATAATACAAAATGGTTGAACATAACCATAAGATAGACCTTAAACACATGGCTAACAACTATATCGATTATTTTAAATCAGAATCTTATCTAAGTATTTAATAAGAAAGTCTATTATACTAGACACTTAATTAATAGCTAGGTACACTTATCTCATGGAAGGGACCTAAGTGTGGTCTCCTGGCTTTTACAGACCACCTTTTCGAGGACAATGAAGAAGCAGGTTGACCAATCTCGTTCAACAATGGCGCACAATGGGAAAAGTCCACTTAGCGGCCTAGACATCCACGGAACATCACGGCATAGGCCAAGCCGAAGACGCTTTTATCGCATTAAAGTTCTCGGGATGTCTACATTTTCCCATATCAGTGGGCAATTATGCCCTCCCATATGTTGGATCACCATTTGAATGAAAATGGGCCTCACAAGGCTCACCTTTCAATCTTGCAAAGTATCATGTGTTTTTGACTTCTTACATGGAATTAATGAATGTACACAGAATTTTATTAGCTTAAAAAATCGCTTAACTCCCTATGTTATTAGAGCAGCATCACCATGCAAGGTTCAATTAAGCTGTTAGATGAAGTAAGGATCTTTTATTTCCCCATTTTGGGACAAGGTAGTATACAAGACTAGTAAGGTACAAGCCTTTGAAGACAGAAGATAACCTCAGACTGACATGCGCTCTATGTTGCAGCTAATAGAGAATGAAAAGATTTATATTTGAGGCAAGCCAAGAAAAAATAATGAGTAACCTCATAAGTTGCTCTAGGAAGAAGCTCAAGTTATAGACTTCTTTCAGCATCAGTTTCCTGCTCACAATTCGACTCTCTCCCCACTCCCTCATGGATGCAATGACAAAGCTGCAAGATTGTTGTGATTCTTGAGAACTGGACAAGCCCCATCTGACACAATGCAATTCCACAAAAACAATAAGAAAAAAATTTAGGATTATTATGGGATTATTGAAAAATCTACTACTAAAACTTCGCAGGTGCTCATGGTCTTTACACACCATCCATCACTTGGGAGCTTTGGAGACTTGATTCGTCTAAATGATGTTATGATGATATATCAACTAATGAAAACCAACAAAAGATCTATACTACTTTTTTGTCAAAATAACCAAAGGTAATTGTCAATCAAAGTTGTTTAATTTTAGAAATCTGCACCAATTTGAATGGAAGAACTAGGATATGTACTGTCTGTGTCATCTCCAACTGCAGATGGATTGCATTTGGGTCCTTGTAGATGGAACTTAAGTGCATTTTGGATCTTACCCGTCTTTTATCAATTATAAGAAGTGGTGTGCATAAATGCTTAGCGCCTTTTTTTGTCAAAGAAATAAAAGGAAAAAGAATGACATCTTCATGGGAACCCCAAACTACAGTTACAACAAAACCATCACTTTGGAAGGGAATTTAGAAATTAAACCATCACTTGTCAAATTCATGTGACGTCTCTTATATATTCATGAAAAGGTTTAGCCTAGGGATAGCAATAACTGAATTTCCTTATCTCCTTCCCCCTTTGACTTCTCACCAATCTCACCTATGCCAATGCCAGCAAATCTGCCAAGGTAGGTGTTCTGTGCATGCGCAACAGTTATGTGTACAAAGAATCTCCAAATTACAATTGCCAGTGTAAAATGCATCAAACTGGCAGACTATCCAAAAAAAGTAACACCATTGAAAATTTCGTACCTATAGATCTTTCTAAAGTTGGCAACAGGTGGAAAACTAGAAAGTGCACTTATCCCAAAGATCAAAAAAGAGACGCATGCATCAAATTCATGCTAATGGAAGTAGAAAAAAAATTGTGTCTAATCAAATATTTGAAAGACAGCGTACTGATATCTGAAATTCAATAGATGACGCTGCACATACTTCAACAAAAGATCAGATACAAAGAGCCCCATATCAGGTGGCCCTCCATCAGATCCACTGGAAAGTGCAGATGCGTCAGACCCTCTCTTGCCTCGCTCCTTTTCCTTTCTACCTTTTCTGGATTCAAGAGCTTGATTACTGCAAAACAACATTTAGACATAAAAAAGGAGAAATCTTCAGTGCTGTCTTTGTTCTTGTAAGTTCAAATTTATATTACTCATGTATGAACATTTTTCCAAAGTGAACCCATTATTTGACAAAGCATAGGAGTGAGAAAATAGTCCAGACTTGAAGTTAAGTACGATACAATGTTGGATACATAAGCCATAATTTCAAGATACGTATGAACTCGAATCACACAGAAACAGGAAAGGTACTTCAACAAAAGAAAAGCTTAAACTATAACTTGACATATAAAGCACTGAGAGAACGAGAAATACTCGGAAATTGCAGAGACTTTCCCTGTCCCTGACCCACAACAGGACTTGTATTTCTTTTTTGAACCACATGGACAAGCCTTGTTTCTTGGAATTTTCTGCATTTCAAGATAAAACTAGCAAATAAAAATGAAGGAGCGCATCACCAACAGTTCTCATGTTTGAGCTTAAACCAAAATGGCAAAAGAGGTAACATAATCATCTTTTGTGGAAACCTTGTCTTCTCGCTGGGCACTGCCGTCATCATGAGTCCGTTTAGTGCTATTGCTAGGTGGATTTTCTTTATTGGTCTCTTCCACAGGTTCCTCTCTCTGTTCCTCAGAATTTCCATTGGCATCATCACCTAAATACCACAGAGACTTATGAAATAGTTTTGGGTGGAGCATGTTTGACTACCCCGAAAATCCATGGTTGACAAGACAAAGTACCTAATCCTACCAGTTGCATCAAAATGACTCCAAACAAGCTTCTCGTGAAGCTCAACACGGTATCTCTGAAACTGCAAAGATAAATTATTAAAGAAAATCTAGAGAGATAAATACTGACCAGCCATTACCGTGAGAAGCATCTGCATTGCAGGGAGACCGGACAGCTTCCTCTGCTATCAAATACTCTATGGCAGCATCAACATCCCCATACATTTGCAGCAATGTCTGTAAAAGTATCGCATGTCACCCAGAAGCCACAGAAAGGTCTTGTATTCTAATTCTAGACACCCAGCAAAAGAGAGGAACCCATTTAATGCAAACAAGCAAGCAGAAGAAGAGGGGACATAACCTGCTCAACTTTCTCAATGTTCTCACAACCACTTCCAGCCATGACTAGTTTGATGGATCGTGCATCAGTAATATCCTTTCCAGCTCCTGATTTAGACTTGTTTGACCCAGCTTTTGCTTGGTGAGACGATGACGAGAGATTAGAATCGGCCTTTCAACAAAAGAAATTATCAAATCACATAATTAATTTCACAATTTGTCCAACTTCCCTACTAACTTAGTAAATTAGAATTAAATTCCAGTAGCAACCTTTATTGTAATTGGCCTAGCTGGCCCATCTCCAGTGTATTCCTTCAACCTCACACTGTTGTAATGTTCCTCATCATGATAAGATCTAATAAAGCAAAGCAAAATATGTAAGTTCAAATAATGAAACACCATCAGTACAAAAAGAACATAAGATTTTCCCTATCCACAAAACAATAATGGCACAATGCACATTTTTTATGCTTACTGGCTTCACATGATGACACTTATCCAAGATAGTAAAGTATGGAATATCATATATCCACTAAATTTCATGATCCTCGTGACAATCCAAGGTCACGATGGCTACCTAGACAGACCAATCCATCTTAACTTAGAATATCCAGGGATGCCATTCATTGGAGGATTATGAATGGGAATTTCAATAAAATAATTTATTCAAGAAACAAAAGCTAAAGTGACATTTCCGTCTCCTACCACATATGCTTAGCCAGTAATTTATCCCCGTGACCACACCAAAACGTCTCTCAAAAGAACTTCCATGGTTGAATCTAACAACACCGCAACTACACTTGGATCTGCAACTTATGAGATGTTGTTCTTGCATGCCAAAATAATTTCACAAATCAGCAGTCTCGCTGAACAAGCTGCAGTACCTTTTTCGTGTAATGAGCCAGTTTGTTTGGACGACTTGTACTTATAGCTTTTAGTGTGTTTTTTTTTTAAAAAAATAAATAAATAATCTTGCAGCTCTTTGCAATTTGACTTTTATGAAACTCGAAACACCTAAAACCTTTTAAAAATAAAAAAATTTGACTAGGAGAAATATATAATCTTTTCATAATCTCTTAAAAAATAAAAACATTGTTTTATTTTCAAATCTTTTGAGTGAAAGTAAAATGTAAGAAAAGGTCATTTATTTAAGTGTATACAAACAGAGCCAGATCTCATCCCAGTATTTGAGCACTTGCTTAGCAAGAAAACATCAGTCTATTCAGAAAACTCACCAATGGATCATACGAGCACCAGGCTGATCAAAATTGCATATGTACCGCTGAGGAGACATGTTCTGCATCAAGTAAAGAGTGAGATAAATTGTTTCATTTGGCGTCAACGAACAGATATTTGCATGCACAGCATGTATCAAAACTAATTAGTGCTGTGTAGATTCATCAAGGACATATAGAACACTCAATAAGCCAGCAATTTTGTAACAAGTTCGATATATTAAGTCTTCTTTGAATTAGGATTATATGCACCCGATGGAACTCCTTGTGCTAAAAGGTGCAATATATCTCTGAAAACAATCTTTTGCACATCACCATCAATTGTCCTTCCACATGCTTTTGCCACAATAGACATCGCGAGACATGCTGGATATCATTGCGCTTCAGATGAGTCAATTTTTCAATCTAAAGAGTAGCAAATTATAACCAGACAGAAAAGAACAAGCTATAACCATTACGAGAACAACATCCTAAGTGGTCTCTTGATCTAAACAATGATGGGGAATAATGTCACACCCCAAAACTACAAAGAATAGGGATGACACGGCCGTCCTTCCACACGAAGGACGCAGCCTCAAACACAACCAACAACCTGATATCAACTTATATATATATCTCAAACCACATATATATACATATCAGATAGACCGACAGATTGGTTGCAACATCAGAGTTTCTATAATCCACCAAAAAGAAAAAATACAAATAGAACTCAGACAAACCAACCACTAGCAAGGAAAGTGCACCACTTCCTTAGGCCATACCCAAAATAGAACTCCCCAAAAAGTTTCCCACCGACGGCGCACTCGCTCTATTCGCCGCTAACCGAGGAACCTGAAAAGATTAAAGGAGGAGTGGAATGAGCAACAACAACTCAATGAGTAGTACATATCTTCTAAGCAGATCGAACAACCACTATGCATATATACAAAGCAGTACCAAACTTCATAATGCCAACTCAATATATAAAATACATATCAAATCATAAAAGGGTTATTTGATATCATCAAAGCTTTATACTAATATTGAAAACTCATTTAAATCATCATCAAAAGTCAAGTATCAATGGTCAAGTCCATTGAATAATCTTTCCATCAAAAACACATCAATGGTCTATCCATTGATTCATCTCATATCAAACACACATCGATGGTCCATCCATCGACCAATCTTTTGCTCAATAACTAACCATGGTCACGACACAACGCCTTGTGACAAGGCGACCAAGCTTTTTCCTCTTGGCAAGGTCTCCACCTACAAAGCCGATGGCTGGGCCCAGAAGGATATCCTAAACCCTGGTATGCATACCTCAAAACCCTCATTGGGTTCACGCTATATTGAGCATAAATAACCATCATCCAATACCAGAAATTCAATCCATAAATCAATATCGTAAATCAAGCAAATAACCTTTTGAAGCATAGCCCATCATCCATTTCTCAAATCATCATAAACCTTTCTATCAATCGGTCGCAAAGCAATTTCATATATATTTTTCCACAAACTTTATATAATACACTTTTCAAACACTCATAATCAACCAAAGGGTAGTAGATGCTCGATCCGACTTTTATGCAATAAAAATGCTCTTATCGATTCAATATATATACATATATATATTTCAAGACATGATTTTTTAAGACCAAAGAAGATATAGTACCACTCACCTCGTCGTCTATGACCAAACGACGAACGATACTCGTATCGTCGAACTCAAGGCCCTATCAAATAACCGAGGAACAATGTTAAAATCTAATAAAACTCTTATCTTAACTACGAAAATACTAACTTAAGCATTAACTCTAACAAAAGGACTTCTACGCGCTAACAAAACGCAACACGAAGTTAAACGCAAAACTTGATCACGCCCTAACTTCCTCCTCCGAACCCCGATCCAAACGAATTTATAGTCCATAGAGAGCCCTTGACACATATTACAAGAATCCCAACTTCACCGTCCCAAAATCAAGCCGAAAGGTGACAAAATACAAGCCCGAAACTGCTGGACGCGTACTGTTCACTGTGCGCGGAAACTTTGAAATTCTGTTTCGGACAAACCACAAGCTCAAATCACGGTCCGTAAAATCCCACGGCTTCACAACACCCTAAACTGTCATTCTTACAAAAATACACGGCTCAACGACTCCAAAATCGGACTTCGCCACTTGATTTTCCAACAATTTCGAATTTGAGCCCTAAACCCAAAAATAACTTCAATTGGATGAACGAAGGCCTAATCTCTTACCGAGTGCTGCGTTATGGAGTAGAGTCGGCTTGGCGAGGCATCCGTGGCGTGCACGTGCCAAAACCCCTTTCCTTTCTTCCCTTTCTCTTCTTCTTCTTCTTTCTTCTTCTTCTTTTCTTCTCCTTCTTTTCTCTCTGGTGCCCGAACGTGGGCTTGCTTTCTTTTTCTATCTCTTCCCCTTTTCTGTTTTCTTTTTCTTTCTTTATTTTCTTCCTCTCTCTCTCTCTCTCTCTTCTCTTCTCTCTTCCCCGAATGTTCTCGGTGCCTCCTCATCATTTTTCTTCTTTCCTCCTCTTTTCTTCTTTGACTTTTCAACATTCTTTTTCTTTTTCTTCTTTTGGGCCCACAAGCCTAATATTACAAATAACTTCTCAGATAAAGGAGGGCCACATTGGGGAAGAAAACCGTGATATGATTAAGTGGAGAATGAGTCTGGAAACCAATAATCATGGGTTCTTCAATGGTCATCGAATTCTAGGATGCATGCTTAAACAGCGAAACTTCAAATCCAGTAGCAAGGCTAACAATTGACGAGTCTAATGACATCCTCATTTAGTCTGGATGTTTCTCCCAAAGGAATGCAAAGACCGTAACCAACAAAACTTCACATAGGTGATGGTTGATGACTTCATTGTCAGTCTTACCCGATGAATGCAAATGTTACTCCGTGTAACAAGAGAAGCTGGTTGCAATTCCATATGACCAGCCCACGTGCCATCATTTCCCATGGTTTTGCAATAATCCTCAAATGGCGCATCATCCTCAATAAATGGTTCAAACATTTCACGATTTTTCTGTCATTAACAGTTCCCATCTTAGATGCACATATCAGGTCCATTCTTCAAACAAGGATTTTATTTCCTTAAACACATCACTATGAGAAAAAACCAATGAAAATAAAGGGTTCTGTTGAAACTTGAAACAAGCAAAACTGCCAATTTGTGCCATTGCAAAACATTAAAGTTTTATCATGCATGCTAAAAAGTTAACATCAGTATCAATTCTCTAATTTTTTATTTTCTCAATATCTCCTCAAAAAATATGTCGGTTTGCATAATATTGGCACCCTAAAGTGGCAACCGCACGTTCCTGTAGGCTAGAACAATGCGGGTAACTATAAAGTCCAGCTTCCTCCTGCACCAGTCAGTTTAGGCCAAGATACACCATCCAAATCACAGTTAACACTCGAAAGGTTTTCCTCTCTAGTAAAATAAGAATGTCAAATTGCTCAGTTGATCCTTGTGTTGGTATAGCTCTATGCAACCGTGACTGTGAGCTGAATATCACCAGGAATAACCATTGGCAGCAGAAATGTATGCTTCAATGTATAGTACACATTTTAACTTGGTTTTTTCTTCCAAAGGCATGCTATTTCAGTGTCTATATAAGTGTGAGATCCATGAATACTTACAGTTCAAGAACAAAATGCACCGAATAAAGTTTAGATTCAGATCACTGAGGACTAATACAAATGAGGACGACATCACCATGTAAAAAAACCCCCGCGAACATAATTCCTACAGTTTGAAAAAGAGAAATCTGCACTCCACATACCAATATGTACTGAACAACCATACTCCGGTACTTCCCATGCTCATCTTCATTGCCTTCCGACTGATCAGCAAGGGCCCTGATTAACAAGAGTGGACAACTATGAAAATTCCAACCATAGCAAAGGCATTTCTATAAACAAAAGCTCCATGCAAGGCTGTAAGATTACCTGGAGGATGGATAATTCAAATATGAGGAATGAAAACAGGAATGAGGAACATGGCTTGTTTCTCTAGGAGTTGTACGATAGGGATACAATAGTGATAGAATTTTACATAGTTACTTAGTTGGATATCGGAAGAGTCAATCTAATATCCTCGAGACTAAGTTAAAAGAGCTACATTCCCCGAAAAATAGAGCTCTTCTTTGTAATAAATTATACGAAATGCAATAATTTTTCCAACAGAGGAATTTCTAGTAGATCGATGATAGTGTTCCAGAACCAGTGTACCATAAAATGCACTGTGTGTTGTGTTCTGACGACAGAGCGGTAATGCAATGACCATACCATAAATCTTCCAAAACAGAGAGGAATACTGTTATCTAACAACACAAATCAAACCCGGGAAACATTCAACAAAATCATGAACAATACGGTGATCTTTTCTAACAAGGAACACAGACCTGAAAAAGCAATTACCATCTGCAGTCACCTGGACAATTTTCAGGCCCAGAGCATCAAGCTGAGCTCGGAACTGCGTGTTATCTGCTTGCTTCCCCTGCTTTTTGACCTGTTCATCAACGCATACTACATTCACGTCCACTCAGATTCTGAAAAAAACCACCGACGAACACTCCAACCAAGAACTTAGCCAAAAACACCTCCACGAAAGCTCAATTTCAGAGGCCTCGCCGCAACAAACAGATTATCACAGCAATTGAAACTTTCGAATTTGTTCGGAGATCGAAGAGCAAGCAATAGTCACGAGTGCCCAAATAGATGCAAACTGCAACAACCATGAGAAGCGAAGGACATGGCTTACGTGAGGCTGCTTCTTGGCGTTGGACTTGTGGTGCTGCTTCTGCACCATCGCTGCAGAGAGAAAACGATCAATGCCGCCAGAAATGATCGAGCGAGGCAGAGATTCACCGCCTGGAGACGGCGCTCGAACACTAGAGCGAGGATCGCCCAGCGAAGAAGATGGAGACGAATGCCGTACGGGCCGACACCATGTAAGCTTGCAAGGAACCTAATCTATGTGAAGTTATATGCTTTTGTGGAAGCATCTTCCAGGAAGACCAAACTCGTTCGAAAATGCTTAGGTAGCGGGATCACCGCCAAGTGTGCTTTTTGGTGGAACCGTATAAGTGGACATGAATCAGATTGATTTTCTTCATACACACTATCTCTCTCTTTATTTGATTGTTGAAGAAAAATTGCAGAAAAACGCCATCAGATGATCTTAGCTCAATCCATAGTCCCAAAGGGGTCATGTAAACTGTTCGTTTTCCTATATTTCTTCCGAAAATTCATGTTTCTATGAAATTGTCATCATAACATCGGCTTTGTGATGGAACACAATCTCGTTGTCCTAACAACATTCTAATCATAAAGCTACTCTGCTCGTAAACACCGAAACAAATCCAATTCCAGCAATCAAGAATTATCTCAGATCAACAAATTGAGAACCACTTACCACCACGTGTCAAAGCAGCAGACTGCGGTCACATGCAACGAGAAGCAGAGCAACCCCATCAGAGAAAAGGAAGAGAATCAGATGACGCATTACAATCATTTCCTTTTGAGAAACGACCCAAGTATTGGAACAGAGAGACGCAGAGAAAGGAACCATACAGGGAGTGTCGGCCTGAATGGTGTGCACGAGGTCAGTGCGCCAGATATTCCTGTAATTCTTGCGGGCTTGCAGACTCTCCAGACGCTCCTGAGACGCCATGGCCGCGAAGCTCAATCACCTCTGCACGAGAAGACGAAGAAGAAGAACAAGAAGAAGAACCGGCGAGCCAAGAAAGCTTGAACGCGACGGCCCAAGAACAACAACGGCCAGCTTTTTTATACTACGAACGCAGGACCGAGACAAAGGCCGGCTCGAGGAGAGACAGAGTGCGAACGGTAGATGGAGGAACATGACGACTGGACTCGGCCAAGCACAATCTTATTCAGGGAAGGTCGTCGAGTCAACGAAGTGGAGCCAGGACCGCTTCACCATCTTCCGCCAATTTAACAAATGGAAGGAGGGGCAAAGCGGCTCCCCAATGAAGAAATCTTCATAAGGCTTACCGCGTGGCGTTAACTTCGGAGCAGATTGACAATGGTGATGTAGAGACAGGTCAACGGCGTCTAGGTACATCCTGACGAGGATGGAGAAAATACAATAAAACCCAATGAGAGTAACTCATTGGCTAATGAAGACAAAAGACTTAATGAGTATGAGTATTTTTGTTGGATCGGAAAAGTCCAGGTATGATAGTGTTTTAGAGCGGCGAGATTCGGATAACTTTGTATATAATGTAAATAATAGAACGAAACTATACACGGGGCGGAATACGGATAAGATATTTGCTATCCCGTTAGGAGTTCAATTTGTTCTTCTTGAAATGGTAAGGATGGAGCAGAAACGAAAGAGGAAGAAGAAGAAGAAGAAGAAGAAGAGAGAGAGAGAGAGAGAGGGGGGATCGGTTCGGAGGAGTGGAGCCGGAGGTGTTTAGAAGAGAAATCTGAAACCGAGAGGAGAGAATTCTTTCGGCTTGTCGGTGGTCCGCCTCATCACCCTCGTGACCTTCCGGCGTCGCCGTTCGTCGCCGTCGTTCGTCGCAGCAAGCTCTCGAACCTAAAGGTAGTATTCCGAACTGCACATCAACTGTTCGACGGAATGTCTCGATGAAAAATCGAATTCAATTTTAGCGAGATGCTCGAAATGTTAATTTTTGTTCTCTATTCGTTATGAAATCATTAAAACGAGACCGAATCGGCGTTTTCTTTGAGTTTTTGGTGGCATATTTCTTTAGCCGAAGAAGCCCACGGTTAGAGGCCGCCGTAGTTAGTTTCCCATCCACTCCATATGTGTGCCTGTTTCTCTTAGAATGGATGCAGTTTTGTATTACGTGTTTCGGTGACATTAAAGTCGCCGTTGAGGTTCGGTTATGGCCCTCGAGAGTGACGACTGGCGACCAAGTGATGGCCGGCGGTGACTGGCGTTGTCGGACTGAACGACCGACGCCGGGTGGTGGCTCGGCTGTGGCCTGAGCGCCGGCGAGGGCTCATCGGACAATGGTGGGATTAGGTTGAAAAGGAGGTCGCAGGGAAGAAGTCGTTCTCGGAAGAAGTCGTTCTCGGTCGTTCAGGGAAGAAGTCGTTCGGGAAGAAGATGGAAGAAGATGATGAACAGGGGAAGGGAAGAGAAATGGAAAATAAAAAAATGGGAGAGAAAAGAATAAAATAAAAATAAAAAAGATAAGAAAAGAGGAAGGAAGCGTGAATTGGTCGTGTGGATTTAGTGCTTCTTAATTTCAACGAAATGGGCTTGGTGATTTCTAATCGAATGGGCTTGTTTTGAATAAGCCCATTTGTGTCCATGGCCCAGACCTGCTAGACCAGAGCCAGCCCGAAATCCTTGTCTGAATTCAAAAATAAAAAGATTAAAAACTAATAATAAACTAAAATAGTCATTAAAAAATAAAAAAATCCAGAAAATTCATAAAAATTTAAAAAATTCATAAATTATTTGAAAATAACGCATCATGTATTTACTATTAAAATTCTTCATTCATGATAAAAAATGGTTGAAGATAACTACAAGACAGATCTTAAATACGTGGCTAACAATTATATCAATTATTGTAAATTAGAACTTTATCAAAGTATTTAATAAGAAATTCTAGACACTACCAAGGCGTGTTTGGTAACGATTCTGTTCAAGGGACCTAGGAGTTCTATTCGATCGAAATGATTCTTTTTATTTTATTTCCAAGAACCGATTCTAAAGATTTTGACAACAATCGTTTGGAAAGTTCGAGCCCGTTTCAAAATTTCTAATTCCCGCAATGAATTGTGTTTGATATCGTGTTTCATTAATTCTATTCCAAATCAATTTCTTTTAATTTTTAAATAATTTTTTTTTGCTTTTTTTCTTTTTCTTTCTTTTTTTTTTTCCTTTTTTCTTTTCTTTTTTTTTCCTTTTTCTCATCTTCTTCTTCTTCTTGTGGCCGGTCACCAGACCGGCGATCGGTCAGACAAGGGCCGGTGACCTCACCAAAGCGTCGCCGGCAGCTAGGCGAGGCTCGGCCGGCCCGCCTGGGGCTAGGCGAGCCTCGCTTGGCCACCGGCGGGGTTGGGCATCACGAGGCTTGCCCAGCCCCGGTGAGGCTTGACCTCGCCAGATCTGGTGAGGCCGAGCCTCACTGGTGGATGGGCTTGCCTTCGGCGAGCTCGCCGGATCTCGCACTGGTCTGGCGAGCCTTTGGCGAGCTTGTCGGACCCGCGCCGACCAACACGGCGAGTGGTGGTGGACGGCGGTCGTGAGATGGCTGAAGGGAAGAAGAAGAGTTGTTGGTTTTGATTCTCAAATTTGTTCCTAGAACAAGAATCAACTTTTTTTTTTTTTTTTTTAATTCCACTCCCAACTGTTCCCTAAAACAAAAATTTTATCAAATGCGATTTTTACCCAAACCGATTCTAGGAACAAAGAAATTGTTCTTTGGAGCCAAAAGGGCCTAAGCTAGTGGCTTAGGTACACTTATCTCATGGAGGGACGACCTTCTCAATGACACTGAAGACACAGGTTGACCAGCTTGTTCGACAACCGTGCATGATTGGGAAAGTTCACTTATGGGGCTAGGCATCGGCAGAACATTACGGCGTAGGTCAAGCCACAGATGCTTTTATTGCCTTAAAGTTCTCGTAATATCTACATTCTCCCATATTATTTAGCAATTGTGCCCTCCCATATGTCCGATCACCATTTAAATGCAAATGGGCCTCACAAGGCACACCTTGCTATCTTGCAAATGTAGCAAATGTTTTTCAATTCTTACATGGAATAAATCAATCTACACATATGAGTTTTATTAGCTTAACAGATCTCTTAACTACCTACATAATTAGAACAGCATCACCATGTAAGATGCGATGCTTGTTAAGCTATTAGATGAAGAAGTAACAATTTTTTATTTCCCCACTTTGTGACAAAGTAGTATACAAGACTGATAAGGTACCAGCCTTTGACCATTGGGGGGGAAGGGGGTGTGGTTGCCCATTGGAGAAGAGACTGCGGTAGGTTCGAAAAAGGTGCGTCCATTGGAGCGAAAAGAGGAGAGAAATAAAATATAGGCAGGGAAATTTCAGTCACGTCTTTGACCTATAAAAGATCGACGCTTGATGAAAGGCAGGGCTCTTGTTGACACAGCCACATGGAGGGAGGCCTTCACAAAATAGAGAGACGGCCATAAAAGTAACAGAGGAGAGAGGGGAGCCGTAGAGCAATAGAGAAAGAAAGTTCACATCAATTCTTCATCAACAACTCAGATTCGGGCACGCACAAGTGGATTCAAGCGAGCCTTTTGTCTCTGTGTTCTGGCTACCTCACGTCACTGCACCGCCGTCACGCCTCAACATTCCAGCGAGGTTCCTCCACACCCTCACACTCGAACTGCCGCTGCAACTGCGGTTTAGCCACCGATTATTGTGCATGATCTCCTCCATCACCGAGAAACCGACTTATTCGAGTTGAGGGTTGAAGGCCGCGAGTCCAAGAGTCAAAGGAAGCCACAGCCGTGAGTCCATTAGAAAATTCCAAGAGATAAAAGACCACCACAAGGAATCCCCATCGACTTGCCGCGAGCCATCGTTGCCACCGACTGCACTGAGGCATCTTGATGACATTGCTACCCGCTACTTCCCCTGGTTGACCCAGCTGCTTTTGCCTTGGCTGATCTTTACTATGACTTGCTACCATCACTGAGCCGAGATGATGAGTTGCTGATTCATTGCTATACCAAGAACCGCGAAACCCCTTTCGGCGGAACCTCCTCCGACGACGATCCCTGTACTTCTCGTGGTTCACCACACAATCAAAGTTGCTATTTTGCAGGTTTCCAAACTAGGGAGTTCTCACCACAAACAGCACCTCGCCAAGCCATCCCATTGCATGACTGACCACCCTTCGCGACCCACCACCATAGCAGCCTTTGCCGAACCACGCCGGGCAACGTGGAGCCGTCGTTGATTAAGCCGGATTTTGGAAAATTCAAAATTAGGTAGATTTTCTTTATTTTTTTATTTTTATTTTGTTTCTTTATTTGAAATATTCATTGATGTAAGGTTGAGATTCCAACATGAAATAGTCCCTCAAATTAGGGATTGATAGTCCGATTTTCGCACCCGAAATTCGATTCGCAATCTCTTGCAAAAATCGACAATCCGATCTCATGCCCGAGATTCGATTCGCGGTTTAATTTTAAAATTGGTCAACCCGATCTCATGCGCGAGATATAGTTCGCCAATTTTTGGATATCAATCTTATCTTATTTGATTTGCTGTCGTGGTGTTTGGATCAATTTTATTTTCGTAAAAGGAAAAAATCCAAAAAAATTCTAATTAGGATTAAGTTTGTTTTAGAATGTTCCTCGTCTTAGGATTATCTTGCATATTTAGAATTGCAATCTTATTTCGAATTTTTAAATAAAAAATCCATAAAAATGCATTCATTTAGGATGTTAGTTTTTTTTAATGGCACGTTTAATTATTTGGTAAGTTTAATTTCGAATTTTATAAAAAAAAAAAAAACACAAAAAATCATCATGCATATATCATGTAGAATTAGAGCATTCTTAGGATGTGTTTCACTCTAAGTTTAAATTGATTTTCTAGATAGATTGCATCTTAGGTTAGAGATTGCTAGGTTAAGATAATATCTTAGTTTAAATTAGGATTTAGTTTGACCTGATCCTTAATATAAGCCGGATAAAATCTTAATCTAGATAAATAATTTTTGCATTTTTCTTAATTTCGAATTTCATGAAAAATACAAAAAAAATATTATCTTAGAATAAGTCAATTTCATTCTTTAGTACGTGACATCGCATTTTATCTATGTCATGTAGTTTAAGCCGTATTACTGTGTCATATTATTTCATGTTAGATTAGTAGCATGCATTGCATATTGCATAATCTTCATTAAATAAGTGAAAAATAAAAACAAAAATTGCGTGTTAATTAGAGATCATATCTAGGACTGTCGATGTAAATTCTGATTTAACATTGCAGATGCTTTCGTTGCTTTGAGGTAAATTCCTACAATTTATTCATTGCTTTTCTTGGGTATTAAATTGGTAGTTTGTGCACTCGTATGATCACCTCACATGTTAGGGAAATAGCTTAAAATTAATTCAAGCTGCTTGCCAAACATTTTTTTCAAAATAAAAGAGAAAGGTACCGAAAGGGCATTAGAGAAATCTAGCTTAACCAAGTCCCCAAACTCACAATCTCTGGTTCGTAGGAGTAAAATAATTATCCCATTATTTTACTTAGGTGTCTAATCGACCTACCATAAACTAATTAGTGGCGACTCCTAATTAAAAATCAATTGCATGTTAAGAACGTGAACCTAAGTTGCGAATTGGTATGGGCTTGGGAGAGCCCGAGCTAAGTTTAGGCTTAGCAATCCATTAGCCAAACCCTAGGTGGTTCACCCGAAAATTTGGTCGCAACATGAGGCAAGCCAAGAAAAATAGTATGTAACCTCAAAAATTTGCTCTAGAGAAAAGTTCGAGTTACATACTACTTTCATCATCCGTTCTCTGCTCAAAATTTGACTCTCTCCCCACTCCCTCGTGGATGCAATGATGAAGTCATAAGATTGTTGTGATTCTTGAGGACTGGACAAGCCGCATCTAACACAATGCAATTCCACAAAAACATTGAGAAAAATTTAGGATTTAAATCGTGGGATAACTGGAAAATCTACTACTAAATGCTCATGATATTTACAATTATCCATCACTTATGAGCTTTGGAGACTATAATTTGTCTAAATGACGTTATGATGATATAACAACCAATGACAACCAACAAAAGATCTACAAGACACATTTTTTTGCCTAATTAACCAAACATTACAATCAAAAGTTGTTTAATGTTAGAAATCTGCACCAATTTGAATGGAGGAGCTAGCATATGTAATATCTATGTCATCTCCAACTACAAATGGATTGCTTTCGGATCCTTGTAGATGAAGCTTAGGTGCATTTTGGATCTAGACATCTTTCATTAATTACAAGAAGTTATGTGCACAAATGCTTAGTGCATTTCTTGTCAAAGAAATAAAGGGGAAAAGAATGACATCTTCACAGGAACCCCAATCTACAATTACAGCAAAACCAATACATTGGAAGGGAATTTAAAAATTAAACCATCACTTGACAAATTCATATGAACATCTCTTTTATATTCATGAAAAGGTTTAGCCTTGGGACAGCTAGCTGAATCTTCTTATCTTCTTCCCCCTTCGGTTGCTGACCAAACTCACCTAATGCCAACAAATCTACCAGGGTAGGCGTTATGCGCATGCACATCAATTATGTCTACAAAGAATCTCCAAATAATAATTGCCCATATAAAATGCATCAAACGGGTAGACTATTCAAGAAAAGTAACACTATTGAAAAATTTGTATCTGTAGATCTTTCTAAATTTGACAACAGTTGGAAAATTAGAAAGTGCCAAAGACCAACGTATAGATGCATGCATCAAATAAATGCTAATATAGATAGATTTTTTTTTTTTTTGTCTAATCTGATCAAATATCTGAAATTCAATAGATGATGGTGCACATACATTGGCAAAAAATCAGACACAAAGAGCCCCCATATCAGTCGGCCCTCCATCATATTCAGTAGAAAGTGCATATGTGTCAAACCCTCTCTTGCTTCACTTCTTTTCCTTTCTACTTTTCCTGGATTCAAGTGCTCGATCACTGCAAAACAACAGTCACACATAAAAAAGGAGAAATCTTCACTACCGTCTTAGAGAAACAAAGAAAGTCTATTATACCAGACGCTTAGTCAATGGCTAGGTACACGTATCTCATGGAAGGGAGCTAGGTTTGGTCTACTAGCTTTTACGGGCCACCTTCTCTTGGAAATGAAGAGAAAAAATGATGAATAAATTAAAGAAAACGAAAGCGAGGTGGCAACCATTAAATGAGCCACATGTCAACTCTCCATAAGGCCCTTTATAGAGCATCAAAATATATAATAGTACTAGATGAATTCAGTAGTTCAACCCAAGAGAAAACGCACAAACTTTATATCAAAGGATTCCATATTTCTCATTTTATATGAGTGGAGAAATAAAAACACTCAAAATCACTCCTAGATTGCAAGTTCTCTCAAAATCATCCACCAGTCAAACTATAACCCATGCAAAATAAATATCTCAACCTTTCGCAATCCTTTTATTGGCAAGAAGTGTCCAAAAGTTCCTACATAAGAACGTCGACGAAAAGCAATTATACATACACTAAATAATATCACTGAGACATTGAAGTAGAAAATCCCATTTCACGAATCTTCTATACGTCATTGCTATTCAAAGTCGTAAAGCTCCAATTTTTCTAGAAGATAAGTCTGATATATAAATATAGTTGGTTCATAATATCTAATCACTAATGACAAACACCTTTAGATGAATAAGTGATAATTTTTACTAAGAAGTTAAGAAAACAAAGAGTGTTGAGATGGAATAAAAGGTTCGACAAAAATGAAATAAAAAGTAAAAAAATATTCCCTAAATAGTTATTCAATCGTGGATAACCCATTAGCTGAGAAATTCTAAATGTGACATTAAAAGTATAAAATAAATGTAAAATGTCAAAAACAAAAATAATTTAAGGAGTGAGATCAAAGTGACTTGATGAGGGGGTAATGACTTGATAATTTTTAGGCAAGATATGGTATGGAAAAATTTAATTTGAAAAGTGAGGAAAATTTATTTTGGGATTTGCTTGTCTAGGATCCCTTATGAAACAAAAAAAGTCAGATTGTTCATTATAAATAATAATCCAATGGGCGATGTTTTTGCCATTGACTCATGTATATTAGCACTAGGAAGCATGGGAGTATTAGGGGTGATCGGTTCTTGGTCCAATCCGATCCCATCCAAGAATTGAGAATTGGACCGATTCCCATTTTTTGGGACCATGGATAGGACCAATGGGTCCGAGAACCGAGAACCAGACTGGACCAATTCCAATGGACCAAATCACTTGTTGTCATTACATTGACAAGCAAGCTGTGAGGTGAGAGGACGTCAAGCGAGGCGGAAGGCGAGGCCACAAGAGGGAAAGGAGGCCTAAGGTGAGGCCGCAAGAAGATGTCGAGCAAGCGGGAGGCGAGGCTGTGAGAGTCGAGCAACTCACTTGGACCGAGGCATGAGGTGAGGTTATGCCTGCAAGAGGGAAAGTGGGAAAGGGCTGATTTCACACAGTTAGGGTTAGCAAAAGAGAAGTGGAAGAGAAAGAAATGGGGAAAGTAATGGCAGAAGGGAAAGACATGGGAAAGTAACAGCATAATGGGAAAGAGTTGGGAAAGTAATTGACCTAATGGCCATATGGTCATTCAGAAATTTTAAAAAAAATTAAATAATGCATGAATGGTTAGTCTTATCAGTCCAATTCCTACCTTGGAAACGGGAACCAAACCGACTAGCCATCGGTTCCAAAAATAGGAATTGAGGATTGGACCGGCACCCTTTAAGACCGTCCAGAATTGATCGCTTTGGTCCGATCCTGATTCGAGCAATTCTCATTACATGCCTCTAGGGAGTATTGCTAGTTTTCTTTTCTATTTCTTTTATTAATGTTAAAGGCAAGTCAAGCCAAGTCAAAAAGCACCACATAGGATAGTTCCACGTACCTTCTGTAAAATGCCGCGGAAGTGATACCTACATTGATTGTCCTTTGGTTTTCTTTTCCATCGCTATCTACTTTTTATTAAATTAATTGGTAGAAAATATGCTAATCGACTCGGAGCATCAGAAATGATGGTTGGTTTTCATTTTTGTTTCTTCGTTAGTGGAAAAAGCAAAGTCAAGTCAACAAAGGAAAAGAAAGAAAGGACCTGTGAAAATTTTTATGCACCTTCCGCGGAAATTTCGCGTGCAATAATTCACCTTTACTTCTCTTTTCAATGGTTTTCTTTGATTATCACTGCCGCGTGATTTGAGAAGGTCATGGTCAAAAGAACAAAGTGACATATACATGATATATACATGAGAGATAAAGCTGCAATCCGACCAAACGGCAAGCATTCTGCGGAAGCCCGTCGACCTTCATCTCCTCTGATGGCTGCTTGGGAGTGGCCAGCATGACCGTCCACTTCAAAATAACGGTGGAACGGTCAACGGCTTGCCGCAAATCCTTTGGAGGAAACCGGTAACTGGTTTTAATTTGTGACCCCATATTTCCTTTTTTGGTTTTTTTTTTTTTTTACTTCCATGTCAAATAATTAAATACCGACAACAAGCTCGAATTTAGAATTTAGAGACAAAATCAAAAGAAAGCCCACGAAATCAATTTTCTTGAATATGAAGAAAGAAAAATAAAATAAATACCGAAATATAAATAATTATAAGTAAAAAAACTATAGCTTACTAAAATAATAATTAATGTCATTACGAAAATCAATTAAATTTTAAAAAAAATGAAAAAAAAAACACTTAAAACATTAACTTTGCAACCAATAATAAAATTATTATGCAATGAAATTGCTCATCATTCCTTTTGCTCAAACCAAATTGCTTTTGAAGGACTCTCCAACGACCTAAAATTTATGCAATTGATATTGATTATGCATAAAAAAAATGAAGTAAAGAAAAGATCAAAATAAGAATAATGAGTTAGTAGAGAATTCCAAAAACAATTAGTAGAGAAAAAAATGCATTCGCCATATAAAAAAGGGTTAATACCTTGAAAAACCCCAAACTAGTACACCTGTGACAAATTTACCCAAAACTATTTTTTTGACCACAAAAAACCCTAAACTGGTATATCTTTAACAAATTTACTCTAAACTGGTACACTTGTGACAAATTTACCCTTTATTAGTTTTCGTTAAATTTTATTGTCAAATTATTAAGTTAAATGACACGTGACAGTTGACTGGTATACCAATTTGAGATTTTACACTCCGTTTGTTACAATTTACAATTTTTATGATTTTTTTGTGGTATTAATCCAAATTAGCGGGGATATATTTGTTACAAATTTACCAGTTTTGGGTTTTTTGCGATCAAATAAATTAGTTTGGGGTAAATTTGTCATAAATGTACCATTTAATGGTTTTTTATGTTCAGTTGGAGTAAATTTGTCACAAATGTACCGTTTGGGGTTTTTCATGGTCAAACAAATAATTTAGGGTAAATTTGTCATAAGTGTACTAGTTTGGGGTTTTTCAGGGTATTAACCTTATAAAAAAAGCCATAAGAAGAGAACAATTTTCTTGCCTCATTAAAAGAAACAAATGAAAGTCACAATCTTAAAAAAAAAAAATGATTCAATGTGGCCTTCTGATTTTGTCTCTGAAATTTGAGGTTGCCGTAAGGAACATAGAGGTAAAAAAAATGAGAACAAAACAGGGAGTCAATGATTAAACTGGTACAGTAAATCCACTAGTTTCCACCAAAAGGATGTGTGGCTGGCCTTTGATAGTTCCACTGTTATTCTGCAATAGATGGTCACGCAAGCATTTTTCTAACCTATTAGTTAAGAAATTCTAAATGTGACATTAAAAGTATAAAATAAATGTAAAATGTTGAAAAATATTTAAGGAGTGAGATCAAAGTAACTAAGCTGAGGGGGTGATGACTCAATAATCTTTAGGCAAGATATGACATGGAAAAATTTAGTATGAAAAGTGAGGAAAATTTATTTTGAGATTTGAAGTCAGTTCGTTCATTATAAATAATATTCCAACAAGCGATGTTTTTGCGATTGACTAATGTATATAGCCCTAAGGGCATGAAAGTATAGCTAGCCTTCTTTGCTATTTCTTTATTTTATGGAAAAGGCAAGTCAAGTCGAGAAGCACTATAGGATGGTTCCATGCCCCTTCTGCAAAATGTTGCTTTTTATTAAATTAATTGGTGGACAATATGCTTATTGACTCGGAGCATCAGAGATGATTCGTTGGTTTTTCTTTCTATTTCTTTATTAGTAGAAAAAGCAAGTCAAGTCAACCGAGGAAAATAAATAAAGAATACGCGTAAATTTTATGCACCTTCCGTGGAAATTACGCGTGCAATAATTTACCTTTACTTTCTTTTCTATGGCTTTCTTTGATTATCACTTCCGCGTGATTTGAGAAAGTCATGGTCAAAAAGAACAAAGTGATATACACGGGAGAGATAAAGCGGTAACACAACCAGACGGTAAGCATTCTGCGGAAGCACATCGACATTCATCTCCTCTAATAGCCGCTTCTTCGAATCTGAAAGGGAAGTTCTTTCTAGGGATCTTTCACGCTCTCTCTTAAAAGAGACACAATTTCACATAAAAAAGAAAAAAGGCAGGGCGTTCACTTCATAATAACAACACAAGAAAGGAAAAAGGGAGGCGAGGCTGCGAGAGTCGAGCAACTCACTCGGACCGAGGCGTGAGGTGAGGTTGTGCCTGCAAGAGGGAAACTAGGAAAGGCTGATTTCACACGATTAGGGTTAGCAAAAGAGAAGTGGAAGATAAAATAAATGGGGAAAATAATGGCGGAAGGGAAAGACATGGGAAAGTAACGGCAAAATGGGAAAGAGTTGGGAAAGTAATTGGCTTAATGGCAGAATGGTCATTCAAAATTTTTTAAAAAATTAAAATAATGTATGAATGATTGGTCGGGTCCTATCGGTCCAATTTCTACCGTGGAAATAGGAACCGAACCGATCAGCCATCAGTTCCAAAAATAGAAATTGGGGACCGGACCGGCACCCTTTAAGATCATCCAAAACCCATTGCTCCGATCCAATCTTGATTCGAGCGATTCCGTTACATATCTCTAGATGGTATTGTTAGTTTTCTTTTTATTTCGTTTATTAATGTTACAGGCAAGTCAAGTAAAAAAGCACCACATAGGATGGTTTCACCTAACTTCTGCAAAATGCCAAGGAAGTGACACCTGCATTGAGTGTCCTTTGATTTTCTTTTCTATCGCTATCTGCTTTTTATTAAATTAATTGGTAGAAAATATGCTAATTAACTTAGAAGATCAGAAATGATGGTTGGTTTTCGTTTCTATTTCTTTGTTAGTCAACAAAGGAAAAGAAAGAAAGGACCCGCGAAAATTTTTATGCACCTTTGCGGAAATTTCGCGTGCAATAATTCACCTTTACTTCTCTTTTCGATGGTTTTCTTTGATTATCGCTGCCGCATGATTTGAGAAGGTCATGGTCAAAAGAACCAAGTGATATATACATGATATATACATGAGAGATAAAGCTGCAATCCGACCAGACAGCAAGCATTCTGCGGAAGCCCGTCAACCTTCATCTCCTCTGATGGCTGCTTGGGAGTGGCCAGCATGACCGTCCACTTCAGAATACGGTGGAACGGTCAACGGCTAGCCGCAAATCCTTTGGAGGAAACCGGTAACCGGTTTTAATTTGTGACCCCATACTTCCTTTTCTGTTTTTTTTTTTTTTTTTTTTTTTTGACTTCTATGTCAAATAATTAAATACTGATAACAAGCTCAAATTTAGGGACAAAATCATAAGAACGGTCCACGAAATCAATTTTCTTGAATATAAAGAAAAAAAAAAATAAAATAAATACCAAAATATAAATAATTATAAGTAAAAAAAATTATAGCTAACTAAAATAATAATTAATGTCATTATGAAAATCTATTAAATTTTTAAAAAAAAAAAAAAACTTAAAACATTAACTTCGCAACTAATAATAAAATCATTGTATAATGAAATAGTTCATTATTCCTTTCGCTCAAACCAAATTGCTTTTGAAGTACTCTGTGACGACCTAAAATTTATACAATTGATATCGGTTATGCATAAAAAAAAAATGAAGTAAAGAAAAGATCAAAATAAGAATAATGAGTCAGTAGAGAATTCCAAAAACAATTAGTAGAGAAAAAGATGCATTTGCCATATAAAAAAGCAATAAGAAGAGAATGATTTTCTTGTCTTATTTAAAGAAACAAATGAAAGTCATAATCTTCAAGAAAATGATTCAATGTGGCCTTCTGATTTTGTCTCTGAAATTTGAGGTTGCCATAAGGAACATATAAGTCAAAAAAATGAAGAAGAACAAAACATGGAGTCAATGATTAAACCAGTTCAAGAAGTCCACTGGTTTCCTCCCAAAGGATATGTGGCTGGCTTTTGACAGTTCTACTGTCATTCTGCAATGGATGGTCACGAAAGCATTTTCCTAACCTGTTAGCTAAGAAATCTTAAATGTGACATTAAAAGTATAAAATAAATGTAAAATGTCAAAAAAAAATAAAGGAGTAAGATCAAAGTGACTAGGCTGAAGGGGTGATGACTCAATAATCTCTAGTCAAAAAATATGGTATGGAAAAATTTAGTATGAAAAGTGAGGAAAATTTATCTTGAGATTTGCTTATCTAGAAACTCTTCTGAAAGAAAAAAGTCAGATTGTTCATTATAAATAATATTCCAACAGGCAATGTTTTTGTGATTGACTCATGTATATTAAGCACTATGAGCATGGGAGCATAGCTAGCTTTCTTTTCTATTTTTTTAATTTATGGAAAAGGCAAATCAAGTCAGAGCACTATATGGGATGGTTCATGGTTCCATGCCCCTTCTGCAAAATGTTGCTTTTTAATAAATTAATTGGTGGAGAATATGCTTTACTGACTCGGAGCATCATTTCGTTGGTTTTTGTTTCTATTTCTTTATTAGTAGAAAAAGCAAGTCAAGTAAGTCAACAGAGGAAAATAAAGAAAGAACACGCGTAAAGTTTATGAACCTTCCGTGGAAATTACGCGTGCAATAATTCACCCTTACTTTCTTTTCTATGGTTTTCTTTGATTATCACTGTCGCGTGATTCGAGAAAGTCCTCGTCAAAAAGAATAAAGTGATACACACATGAGAGATAAAGCTGCAACCCAACCAAGAAGGGTCCTGCATGGTAACATTTTGCTTTCTCCATTTCGTTCTTTTTGTTCCCTCGAGGAAAAAAAGAATGTAAAACCCGTTGGTAACGCAAAGTTGATTTTTATTCCCGGAATGAAAAGTTAGTTTGGGAATAAACGGTAAAACAAAAAAATTCTTCTTGTTTAGGGAACAATTTCTAGAAATAAGCAAATTTTCTTTTTTATTTTTGTTTTATTTCTCTCTTGCCGTGGCCACCTCCAACCGCCCGGGAGCCACCACCGACCGCCGCCCGCCACCGCCGATCGTGAGCGATAATAAAAAAACAAATAAAAAAAAAAAACAAATAAATACAAATAAATACAAAAAAAAAAAAACAAATAAATACAAATAAAAAATGCAAGAAAATAAAACAAATAAATACAAAAAAACAAATACAAAACAAAAATACAAAAAATAAATACAAAAAACAAATAAATACAAAAACAAATAAAAACAAATAAATACAAAAACAAATAAATACAAAAAAACAAATAAATACAAATAAAAAAACAAACGCAAGAAAATAAAAAAGACACATAAAAAACAAATAAATACAAATAAAAAAAAAAAACAAAAAAATACAAATAAAAAACAAACACAAGAAAATAAAAAAAACACATAAAAAAAAAAAAATACAAAAAAAAACAAATAAATACAAATAAATACAAATAAAAAACAAACGCAAGAAAATAAGAAAACAAATAAAAAAACAAATACAAAAAAACAAATAAAATACAAAAATACAAAAATACAAAAAATAAATACAAAAAACAAATAAATACAAATAAATACAAAAAAGCAAATAAATACAAATAAAAAACAAAAAAAAAAAAGAATAAAAAACAAATAAATACAAAAAGAATAAAAAGCAAAAACAAATCAAATAAATACAAAAAAATTTTTCAAATAAATTAAAAACCAAATAAAAACAAATAAATACAAAAAAATTAAAAAACGCTTCATTTTGAATCTGAAAGGGAAGTTCTTTCTAGGGAAATCTCACGCTCTCTCTTAAAAGACACAATTTCCCATAAAAAGGAAGGGAAAAAAAAAGAAAAAGGGAGGGCGTTCACGAAAAGGGTGGAAGCGGAGACCACCATCTTCAGGGAGAATTTTCTGGAAAAGAAAAAAAAGCATTCCCCACCCTTTCTCCTGAACTCAACCGACCAGCCACCTCCACCATCTCCGTCCGACTACCTCCTGCCGGCGACTGCTCTCGCATCCCATTCCCAGAACCCTACCTTCACTTCCTTCACTATCACCTACTTCTTTACTCTCACGAAAAAAGGGGAAGAAAAAAAAAAAAGCATCTTGGTCTTTCTCTACGCCGGGAACGGTCGCCATTGAAGCCCCACACAAGACCTCAGAGCCACAGCCGATCGACGTCGTCCACCACCTCCAGAGCATCCTCCGCCCGCTGCCATTCGTCGTCGCGGTCCCTGACCTCGGTGGAGTCGACTGAAGCCTGACACGAGTTTGGAGTCGCTATTCTCAACCTTCGCCGACGACGATTGCCACGGAATCCAAGCCAGGTAGGGCCGCCGCGATTGAGTGCTCGTTCCTTTTATTTTTATTTTTTATTTTTTTGCCTCGTCCGCTTGATTTTAAAAGACCAAAGCAAGCTCGATTTCTTTAGTCCTCCCTCGCGTCGGATCTGAATGAATCGGTTTTTCTTAAGTTTGAACGTTGCTCGCTGATTTCTCTTGAGTTTAAGTGTGAGCTCGAGCTCCGAATAGGTCCATATTCACTCTCCAACTCGCTGCCCATTACGTGTGTGAAGAAATGCCCGAACAGATTCGAATTTGTTCCGTTCAATGCAAGATATGTTATGGAAAAATTTAGTTTGGAAAGTGAGGAAATTTATTCTCGGATTTGCTTTTGTAGAAGCCCTTTTGAAAGAAAAAAGTCAGATTTTTCATTATAAATAATATTCCAAGAGGCGATGTTTTGCGATTGACTCATGTATATTAGCACCCAGAGCATGGGAGTACAACTAGTTTTCTTTTCTATTTATTTTATTAATGGAAAAGGAAAATCAAGTCAAAAGTTCCTATATAGGATGGTTGTGTGCACCTTAAGCAAAATGCTGCTTTCTGTTAAATTAGTTGGTGGAGTATCTGCTTATCGACTCGGAGCATCAGAAATGATCTTGATTTTCGTTTCTATTTCTTGATTAGTACAAAGCGATGTCCATATGAGAGATAGAGCTGCAACCCGACCAGACACTAAGCATTCTGAGGAAGCACATCAAACTTCATCTCCTCTAATGGCTGCTTCTTCAGATCTGAAAGGGACTTATGACATCTTCCTGAGTTTCAAAGGTATGGACATCCGAAACAGCTTCCTCAGTCATTTCTACGCGGCGCTTGCCCAAAAGGAATCTACAGTTATGTTGATAGCGAGGAGCTTCGGAAAGGCAACTGTATAAAGCCGGCGCTTATGAAGGCGATTGAGGAGTCATGTATTGCAATCGTCATTTTCTCCGAGAACTATGCTTCCTCGCCGTGGTGTTTGGAAGAGGTGGCGAAAATCATGGAGTGCAAGAAGCAAAGAGACCTCGTGGTCTTTCCAGTGTTTTACAAAGTGGATCCCAGAGAAGTGAGAACACCAAGAGAGGGCTACCGAAAAGCTATGGTTAAGCATGAGAGAAAGTTTGGGAGAGATTCGGACGAAGTGAAGAGATGGAAAAATGCTCTCTTTGATGCCGGTAGCTTGTTGGGGTGGGATTTGAAGGATAAGTAAGTACCAAGTAGTGATTGATGTGACACTGCTTTGTTATTTCTTTTTTATATGCTGAATCTCTTCTTCTTTTTCCATGAAAGTTAATTATCTTTGGAAATTGATGTATCAAGTACCTTTCTGGATTTTGTCAGAGATGAAGCGGATCTTATCAAAAGAATTGTGCAGGAGATCTCTATGCAGCTAGACCGAACACCATTACACGTTGCCAAGCATCCGGTTGGAATACCTCGACAAGTGGTAAAGCTGGAATCTATGTTAAATCTTGAGTCTAGTGATGATGTTCTCATGATAGGATTATGGGGACAAGGAGGCATAGGAAAAACAACATTAGCCAAAGCCCTTTACAATGATATATTTAGAGGATTTGAGGCTTCATGTTTTTTGGCAAACATTCGGGAAACTTCAAAAGATTCCAAGGATTTAGTTCCTTTGCAAGAAAAATTGTTGTCCGAGATATTAGTGGGAAAAGAATTAACAGTGTCTAATGTTGATGGAGGTATTAATTTGATACAACATAGACTTTGCCGGAAAAAGAGTCCTCCTTGTTCTCGATGATGTGAATGACATAAAACAATTAAATGCTTTAGCTGGAGAGTGTGAATGGTTTGGTAAAGGAAGCAGAATCATCATCACGACAAGAGATAACCATCTATTAACTCTTCATGGGATGGGTAAAGATCATATCTATGAAGTTAAAACTCTAGTGAATTGGGAAGCTCTTGAACTTTTCAATAAACATGCTTTTCTTAGAAGTAAGGAAATTGTGATAAGGAGGCATCTTGTGGATAGTGCTTTGCATTATGCTAATGGACTTCCTTTAGCACTTGAGGTATTGGGCTCTTTCCTATGTGGTAGAAAAGAGCAGGAGTGGGAAAGCACATTGAATAAATTTGCTAAAAGTCTTGACAAATCCATCAGTGATGTTCTCAAGTTAAGTTATGATGGACTAGAGAACTATGCAAAGGAGATATTCCTTGATATTGCATGTTTCTTCAAGGGGCAATCTACGGAGTATGTCATAGAAGTCCTTGACAGTTGTGACTTTGACACAACTATTGGAGTACAAGTTCTTGTTGAGAAGTCCTTTATAACTAAAGAAGGGGAGACAATACAGATGCATGACTTGATTCAGTTGATGGGCATGGATATTGTTAAACAAGAATGTCACGATGATCCTAGAAGACGCAGCAGGTTATGGCTTTGTGAAGATGTCTGTGATTTTCTATCAGGGGATATGGTAAATTTTGGTGGTTTAAACACTGATTTTACTCTCTTCTTCTCTGACTTCGTATACTAATTGCAATGCACGTTCTATAAATACAGGGAGCAAATGCAGTAAAAGCCATAGTTTTGGATTTACCCAAGACAGAGACAATATGCATAGGTCCCAATGCTTTCACAAACATGAGAAGATTGAGGTTGCTTATCATGATTAATGTGCATAGCTCTTTCCAAGGTCCTATCTGTCTTCCTAATGAACTGAGATGGTTTCAATGGCCTGAATGTCCTTCTTCGGTTCTCGAATTTCCTGTTGGCCCAAAAAAGTTAGTCAGACTTGATCTGCACAAAAGCAACATTCAAGTCGTGGTGGACCAATTTAAGGTGCGCATTAAAATGAATTGTCCTTATTTATTTATCTCTTACACATCTATATCTATATGCATATGACTATGATTATATATGTGTATATGTCTTATTGAAAACTTTGAATGCAGTAATTACTAACTCTGATGATGCTCGTTTATTGTGCTTAAGAAACATCTGCATCTATTAAATTGTTTATATATGATTAAATTCTTCCCGTTTTGGGGGAGTATTAAACACTTTTCTATGTGAATTTTATTGTCGATTCGAACAAAAGATACTTGCTAAAAAAATTCAATCTCATTTTCAAATGTTAGAAGTACTGAAATTATAAGAAGGATGGACTTATACGGTCAGTAACTTTAATACCGAAAATTGGAACAAGAACTTATTGGTGACATAATTTAACAATTGAATGGTGAACGTGCTTAGTATTTTAATAAACATGAACTGCCTGTGGATTCAATTTGTATGCCTTTGAAATGATAGATACTAAAAATGCTATCAAAGATTATATTTTATATAAGAGACAAGCTTACTAGATTCTTTTTGAAATTGCATATGAAAATAGAATGAGATTTTTCTTGCTTATTTGCTTTATCATTGAAGCGAATGCACGCTAAGTACTTTTGATTGAACCTCCCGTTGTTGTTTCTATAATAGAATGCAGTCGATAATGAAAAGAGATGTAGAAATCGTGTAGTAAAGGATCTTTAAAGGAGTTGAGTTTTTACTGTAAGTTTGCCCCAAAAGTCCCGTCTCTTTTTATTGTACCGACCTAACCAGAGATTTCTAGCAAGTACTTCTTTATTTTTAGGAGGAACTCCAAGAAAAATATCTTCATCTTTATGGATAAAATATTCATTTTCAAATATAATGGGGAGTTTCTCCTTCTCCTTCCAAGTATGTAACACGTTCCCCTCCTTTCCTTTCAATCGGGCCATTCGGTTGCGCCCTTACTCCATTTATTCCTACGTAAGAAATCACAGGACGAAAAGCAACTCTCGGGGGAGATAGATTGACCAGCCATTCCTTCTCCCGCTTTTTTAAATAAAGGCTTGTGGAGTACAATTCTATGGAAGAGTCTTACTTTATAGAGGCGCTAGCGCACCGCATCTAGGACGCTGGTAGCGCGCAATGGCTTTCACGCATGACTAATAAGGCTTTCTAAAGAGAAGTACAAAAGGGGCTCGTTTTGCTAATTTAAATATATTTAAACCTAAATCTAATCTAAAGTTATGTATGTATGTATGTATTATATTTATATTAATATTTATACTACTGTTCAAAGTAAAGGTGACCTTCCACAGGATCTCAATTTAATTTCTTCCCCAAAATATCTTGATTACTTATTTTACGAATGTTGTATTCATAGAGAGGTGCGTAAACTAGTAATTTATTTTTTCTCACTTGTTTCACAATCTAAATATTAATCTTTTCTATGCTACAACAAATTTCTTACTGCAAATTTTAATCTTGAAATATTTTACATATATTCTATGTTTGTGTATTGTGTATTTATCAACAATTTCTTTCCATTAAATATTTCTAATTTGGTGGTTTTGCTCAATTTTTCAAATGTCAATTTTTTCAAATCTTGTGCATACTCTTATATTTTTCTCTTCCTATGCCTCCTTTGAGACAAACTTTGTGGGCTTTCAATTTTGCTGTCGTGCTCATCGGCCACACTGACGTCGGAACGTGTTGAGCGAACAAATAAATAAAAGGGTTTTTTAATCTTAATGAAGTTGAAAAGCCCCACTATGGACGATAGGAAGAGACTAGATAATCTACGTCTTCCTTATTTAAATCACTAGGTCACTCCAAGGATGCAACACTCTCTTGGTCACTCATGAATTCACCGAAAAGAGAGAGAGAGACGAGGAAAAAGATAGAATGAAACTTCATTTAGGTGCGTTTATTTTAAAGAAAATAAATGATTTGATAAATATTTTTTTATAAATAATCGTTTAACATAATAAGTCAATGAAATATATTTTCATTATCGATAATAATTTAAATCTAAATGTTTTGGTGGATGATAAAATATTTTTTGTTTATTCATTGTTGTAAACGATACAAACGATCATTTTATGAAAATGTTTTTAAATCAATTATTTTTCGCGAAATAAATGGAGTATTGATAAATTCATTATTTACAATGAGAGATTGAGAGAACACTTATAACTAGGAGCCTAAGATAACTTTGAATAACCTCCAAGTAAAGAAAAATTAACCTAAAATACAAAATTCAAACATGCAACAATATTATCAAATTGTAATGAAGACTAAGGATGCGTATGGGACCAGCATTGGGAAGGAGCTTTGGGTATCTAAAGTCCATTTGATTAAATATTGGGTGTTTGATAAAATTTTTGAAACCCACCTTGAGGAAAGGTTGGCCTTTTAATGGTTGAAAGCCCAAGGCATGTCTAGGTTGCCTTGGGCTTCTAGCATTTTCAGAAGGCCGCCTAGGATTTAGTATAAAAATTTTGTTCCAAAACTATCTCCACTTAATTTTTTTTTCCGTTTTTGCCCTTGTGATTCACTATTCGTCTTCTTCTTCGTTTGAGTCGTGGCGTGGTTGCCCGAGGCTATGATGGGTTGGCAATGGGCTAGAGAGAGGTCAATGAGGTTGGGCTACCCGGGTGAACGTCACTGACCAATTGTACGACCTAGGCGAGTCGTAGCAGATCGTTGCGAGTTGCTTCGCCGTGACCCAGTTCTAGGTCGCGCAACTTCCGTGAAGGGCCGCCAAGATCGCACGACCAGGCAGCCCTTGTCGAGGTCGCGCAACCAGGTGGCCCGGGCCCGGATCTGGGTCGCCGCAACTTCTGTGAAGGACTGCCTAAGTTCGCGCGACCAGGCAACCCTCGTCCAAGGTCTCCCAACCTCAAGCAACTCTTGCCAATGGTCTTCGGCGGTCACCTAAGGCCTTGCAACTTGAGATGTCAGCAAATGACAACAGATTTTGATCGCCAACGGCTGCCTGCCTTTCGCTGGCCAATTTTTTCTTTTTTCTTTTTTCTTCTCACAAAAATCCTTTGTAAATGTAAATTTCTCCGAACACTATTTAAAGCAATCCTAAAAATTATAAACACACTCACAAATCAAGAAAATATATTCTATCCCATTATTCTATTCACGAGAGAGGATCTTGAAATCTTTGAACACGGATTCAAAATATTTCCCATATCATTCTCCCTTGGAAATGACTCATCCTCAAGGCCAACTTCAGGGTCAAGGGTCATAGATCAGCAACATTGAAATAGGCGGAAACACCATTCTATCCACAAAGCTCACTATTGTAGGCATTATTGTCAATGCGTTCCAAAACTAGTAAAGAACCATTTGCTTGTGGAGATAACTTAGCACGACCACTAAGTGGAAAGCGCTCTACTCAAATGAATCCAGACAAGATCACCTTCTCCGAAAACGGCAGGCTTTTCCATGTTGGTTTGCTTGACGGGGATATTTGTCAGTTTGCTTCAAAATTCTCCTCCTCACTTCCTCATGTAACTCCTTGATTGTCCTAGCTTTTTCTTCAGCATCTCCACTAAATTGACACCTAGTGTATAATGGTGTAAGATACAACTTCAAATTGGCATTTTCCTCGCCGTATTATTATCTGCAAACTCAGCTTGAACCAACAATAAAACCCATTGTTTAACATGTTTTCCAATAAAACTCCTTAATAAGATGGCTTAGCAGAACTAAACTGAGGCCAACTCCTAATGTGGGCCAAAAGTGACTAATGAACTTGACATAAGGGGTTGTCTTTGGAATACCAATACCATGTAGGTGCACAATTTCACTAATATAAAGTTCAGCAACATGTAACGCATCAAGGGTCTACTACATTCAACAAAAAGTGTGATTCTCAAAAATCGATCGACCAACCACCATGACCTACTAAGTGATGACGAGAGATTCCTCATCTTCCACCGCCATTACGGCAGGTTTGCGTATCTCTACATAAGATTGTAGATCTATCAAGTGCCACCTATGTTAGCTTATCATGTCATGAGTTAGCTGGCAAAGGATTTAAACGTGACTCATGTGCTCCCACTTTGAGGTTACAAAATTACATGTATTGTTTCTAAACGTATACATAGCGGTCATGCCACTTGGCATTGGAATGATTTCTCTTGTTTGTCGCTTGATAGAGCTCCTAGTGTGTGGTGAAATTACGAGTATCATTGTTCTTTTTATCTTCTCTTTTGGCCAAGGATTGCTCAATAAACTCATATTTAAAAAGGGAGAGGGGGTGCTCTGTATGCACCATATGATCAACTAATTTCTGATCACACAAGGCTTGAATGATGATCGAGTGTTTTTCATTAAATATTTCCATCTTCATTTTTTTTTCCGTATGGATGTTTCCTGCAGGACTTTAAAAATTTGAAGTTCCTTAACTTCAGTGAATGTTCGTCAATTGTTTGTATGCTAGACCTCAATCTGACTCCAAATCTTGAGGAACTGGATCTCCATGAGTGCAAAAATTTGGAGCGTGCTCACGAATCAGTTGCATATCATACCAAGTTACGGTTGCTGAATCTAGAAGGGTGCTCTAACCTTCAGCATCTCCCCAATGTGCTCCAATCCAAGAATCTTCAACTTCTCAATCTTACTGATTGCTCAAAGTTGCAAAGATTCCCTGATATTCCAAATAAAATAAAAGGCTTGCAAAAACTTTATTTAAAAGGGACTTCAATCGAGGAACTTCCTGCATCCATAGAAAGTCTTGTCTCTTTAGAGATTTTGAGTTTAATTAATTGCAAGAAAGCGACAAACCTCCCATCTAGCATTTACAAGTTGTCAAATCTTGAGAGATTGATACTTGATGGTTGTTCAAAACTAATCAAGTTTCCAAAAAAGGAGGATTTGAGAGATCTACATAGCAAGACGGGATTTCCTAAGCTACTGGTCTTAGGGCTTGGGGGATGCAATCTACTAGAAGTAGAGTTCCTAGAGAATCATTCATGTTTTCCATACTTAAGATCTTTGGATTTGTCCGAAAACAATTTTGCTAAGTTTCCAACATGCGGGCATCTAAATAATTTACGCCAATTGGATGTTTCGGAGTGCCGACAGCTACAAGAGATTGGCAAGATTCCAAGGCAATTGCAGGATTTGTGGGCAGAGAATTGTGAATCTCTAAGTAAGTTTCCCTCCGACATATGGGCCGGTAATGGTATTGACTTATTATGTCATGAACTGGTCCGTAGTAAGGTTAGAGTCTCTCTCTCTCTCTCTCTCTCTCTCTCTCTCTCTCGAAACTTATCCTAACAATTTACATCTATGACAGAAATCTCGATCCATATTGAACTCATCGGATTGCGACATTCTTCTATATGGAGGAGAGATGCCGCAATGGTTGCTCCTGAATAAAAAGGGTTATATATCTTTCATGGCTTCAAAGGATTTATATAAGAAGTTCCTAGCATTAGCTATATGCGTTGTATTTCGAGCAAAGAAAAGGAAACAAGGTGCAAAATTTTTTATATGTTCATACATTAACGGCAAGAAAGAGAATTGCATCAGACGCATGTCACATCCATTTCATTCGAGTCATGTGTGGTTTCTCAATTTTAATATGGAGCAGCTATGGAAAGTAGACGTTTTTGGTCCAAATGACTCGAGTTCTTTCCAGTTAGGCATTAGAGCATTGGGTGGTGCAATTGTAAAAAAGTGCGGATTTCGATTAATATGCAAGCCACTAGAGGATGATTTGGAGGCTTTGTATCAAGACAACGAGTTACTAGATCCAGGTTTGTTCTATGAGATTTGGCATGGCTATAAAGAAATGACCAGAGAGGAAGAAAGTTCGGCCAATCTCCCATTGCAGGTCTCCCTCCCTCCCTCCCTCCCTTCCCTTTCTTCCCGCGATTATGGTGTGTGTGTTTGATTGAAATAGGTGCATTCTATTTGTATAATGCAAAAGCTGCAAATGCTAGTAAACAAAACGAGCTAATGTATTGTGATTTTGCACCTATATGTAATAGTGGTGGCTATACCATGAAGATAATAACAAAAGCAAAAGCAGGTTCGAGGAAGACCCTGAAAGCAAAACAAAAGATGACCCCGATATCAAGGCTAACAACAATATCATGGCTGACTTCTCAGTTGAGGTCTCTCTCTCTCTCTCTCTCTCTCTCTCTCTCTCTCTCTCTCTCTCTCTCCGGGAGCGCCATAAGTGCATGTGTTGATTTGTTGGAGTGTATGTCAGGCACACTATGCTTGTATAATGCAAAAACTGAAAATTCTATACAAACAAGCAAATCTAACATAAAGTGATTCTCCATTTACATGTGATGGGGGTGGCTACAACACTTGCAAGTGAATGATTCCATGAGTATTACATACAAGGCAATGAAGGATCGATATGTTTAATTATTATAAAACTCTAGCTTTGGTTGAATTAAAAGAAAAATTCTCAAATCAAACTCTTCTATTTGAGCTGATTATCAACTTGAGTATGTCTAACAATTTACTGGTATAACAGAAGTATCGCTATTCCGGATTTACTTCTTACTATAGAGATATTCTCCCCTAGAGGAGATATGCCAGAGGAGTTCGTGCTTGCTGAAGGCGGTACCATATCTTTCATGGTTTCACAAGACTTCTATGATAAGTTCCTGGGATTAGCTCTATGTGTTGCTTTCAGCGTAGAAGATGGAGAAAAGGAAATATTTTTTGACATCGTGCCCCATGTTAATGGCCAAAGACGGAATGGGCTATCAGGATCTCTAGGTTCATTTGATTCGGATCACATGTGGATTCAATATCTCAAACCGAATGTGCTATGGGGAGTGTTGGAGGGAGCAGTTGATTTTCTTGAATTTGATGAGGATTGCTTACGATTTAGCCTCACACTAGCATATCGGGTGGAACCGTGAAAAAGTTGGGATATGTGCTAAGATGCGAGCACATGGATGATGATTTGAAGGTTGTGCTTGAAGACAATCAATTAGTGGATCCAACTTCAATCTATGAAATGAAGTTGAGAGAATTCTTAGACAAATTTCTCCCACGCCGAATGGAGGAAATGGAAATACGGCGAAACAGATTAAATGGGAAGAGGTGAGTGTAGTAGTACTGGTGGCATGCAGCTCTGAAGGAAGCAATCATTAAGCCAGCAAAACAAATTGGGGGTTGGCATATGTTTCCTGATACGTTGGGACATCTGTTTGTTGTTGAAGTAAGAGATGGCGTTCAATTCAAACTCTAATGTCATTTGGAAAATGGAGAGAGGGTGACTGGCACACAAGACACTTCAATTCAGTAGAACGTGGCATCGTGTTTGGCTCAAATATCTCCAGCACGTGTAGTCAAATCATATCAATAAATGACATGTCAGTGTTTTTTGTTACTCAGATTGGGTGGAGCTAACAAAAATACTTAATTGTATTGATTTGACAAATTTTAAGACTTGATTTCACTTTTTGAAAGTTTTGGAACTTAATTCTTTTTTCGCAACAAGTTTTACAACTTCTGGAATACTTATTTATAAACAAATTGTATTCATGTTTCATTTCCCCCGAGCATTGTTTCCCTTTACTTGGGTAATTTCATTTTTTTTTATGCAGTTTATAGATGAAGCAAAAAGGTTTGCGGCACTAATGTGTTTCTATACATATTCCTGTTATAGCAGTATGTTAATCTTTGCTCATTGCCAAAAATAATCTTTGTTATGCCCTTATGTTAATGTTAGTCATTAGTAAACTTAAATTAATATAGTAAATTTCATCAAATAGTCATAATAAATAATGAAATTTCTCGGTAGATATTCCAGAACAAGTATAAATCACCCGAAATCCTCGAAATATGGTTATTAACTTTGCAGTATAACTTTCCACCATGAAAGTCCCTTTCGTTATTCTTAATATGTGGGCGTCATCATTATTCAATTCTCCATTCATACAGTGATTCTCCTCTTTATTTGTAAATGATAGTATTTGTACATCGTAAGTATTTTTCCAATGGTCATAAGTCCGTGAAGTCCTCATGATCATCGCTACCTCTCTAGTTAGTAACTTTCTTTTAAGGTTAGCAATTTGATTGTAGAGTTTATATCTTGATGATCCTATCACTTAGGAATTATCCAATACCATGGTAAATTCCTTCATCGAACTCATAAGTGACGGTATGGATATTTAGTAACTACAAAGTGCAATCAACAGCGAGTACTTGCTAGAGATTCCTTGCAACTTTAGGTGATGATGAGTAGCATTTCTTCAAAGAGAGTAGGTTTCCTCAAAGTTCTCGCAAGCTTGGGAGTTACTAGCATTCGAAAACTTTTCAAGGGACTATCCCCTTATTTGAGAAAATTATTTTATTCGGCAATCAAATCGCTAATAGCTAACATGATGGCCAGCCAATTAAATTGATTGTATAAAATGATGGTCCTCTTACTTGATGCTTAAATTTTGAAATTGATTTGCTTGCTGCACCACACGTCCCTATCATGTCATATAACATCATGACCTTGTCCCTTGGACCGACACACCTCTTTTTGTGGTGATTCTAAACTTGATTAGCACTCTTCAATGATCATCCTCTTACGCTATATATATATTCCAACTAAACTATCCTTAATCTAATACTGTCCCTTCTATACTCCATGATTGGAATGACCCCGGCAGAGCCAATCAACAAAATCAATGGACCAAAGATTTGAAAACAATGCATCATGTATTTCTTGTTAAAATCCTTCTCAATTCTTAATACAAAATGGTTGAACATAACCATAAGATAGACCTTAAACACATGGCTAACAACTATATCGATTATTTTAAATCAGAACTGTATCAAGTATTTAGTAAGAAAGTCTATTATACTAGACACTTAGTTAATAGCTAGGTGCACTTATCTCATGGAAGGGACTTAGGTCTAGTCTCCTGGCTCTTACAGACCACCTTCTCGAGGACAATGAAGAAGCAGGTTGACCAATATCGTTCAACAATGGCGCACGATGGGAAAAGTCCACTTACCGGCCTAGACATCCACTGAATATCACGGCATAGGCCAAGCCGAAGATGCTTTTATCGCATCAAAGTTCTCGTGATGTCTACATTCTCCCATATCATTGGGCAATTATGCCCTCCCATATGTCGGATCACCATTTGAATGAAAATGGGGCTCACAAGGCAAACCTTGCAATCTCGCAAAAGTATCAAGTGTTTTTGACTTCTTACATGGAATTAATGAATCTATGGAGAGTTTATTAGTTTAAGAGATCGCTTAACTACCTGCATTATTAGAGCAGCATCACCATGCAAGGTTCAATGCTTGTTAAGCTGTTAGATGAAGTTAGGATCTTTTATTTTCCCATTTTGGGACAAGGTAGTATACAAGACTAATAAGGTACCGGCCTTTGAAGACAGAGGATAACCTCAGACTAACATGCGCTCCATGTTAAAGCTAAAAGAGAACGAAAAGATTTATATTTGAAAAATAATGAGTAACCTCATAAGTTGAAGAAGCTCAAAGCCGATATCTAACACAACGCAATTCCACAAAAACAATAAGAAAAAAATTCAGAATTATTGTGGAAAACTAGAAAATCTACTGCTAAAACTTTGCAAGTGCTCGTGGTCTCTACACACCATCCATCACTTAGGAGCTTTGGAGACTTAATTCGTCTAAATGATGTTATGATGATATAACAACTAATGACAACTGTGACATCCTGATTTTCCAATTCTGGTTTCAATTTAATAAGTCGGGCATTTCATCTTGCGTCTATAGCTTTCTTCTCTCGAGTTGGCCACTCACGAGATAACTAGTCTATCGGGTGAAGCCGTTAAGGAATCTAAACGCAATAGACTTGAGAACTCGACCAGAACCGGCTCGCTCGACCGTGCTAATCTGCAAGGGTCATTACGGCACGGACCGATTAGAGACCGGAGATAGGTCGATTCAACGAACCATGTAATTCGGTGTGGGTGATTCCACCAAATTGCACAATTCTTGTTGATCGGCACTAGACCGATTTTTCGTCGTTTTGGTACCCCGTATTCGTATTTGAAACCTTGAGATTCCTACGACAACCGAGAGTCGCCAATGTGTCGAAGATGTACTTTGTGGCTTGAAATTAATCAACCACGGGTCAATTGCACGAAAATTCCTAAAAGCTACCCGGTAGATTAGAACGCGCTCATATCGCGCCAGATTGAAATTAACCGAGAAATTGAACTCGATTATCGAAATTGGAGGTTCTGTTATGTCACAAATCATTTTAGGAACGTCGACTCATCCTCAGAAGATTTTTTCTACAAACCGAGATTTTTGGCAGAAAAGCAAAGTAAGGCCGTTTTTGTTCGGGAAAGTTAGAGGGCCGGTTTTGATTGCATCTTTGAGATGCAAGTTGGATCATATGACGGGGAAAAATCATAAGAGGGACAAGGACACCATGGCTGATTTATTTGGGCTTCAATTGAATTGGTTTGCTTGGGAATTGAATGAAATTGAATGAATTTGATGTACAAAGTTACAAAATTCGTATGCCATGGGGAGAGGGACATTTTGCACCCATTGGCAAGCTTGTGGAGGAAGCTTGAGGAGAGAGAGTGGCTGAGGTCATGTGATGTCATGGTGGGGGCAAAGCCAATGAGAAGATGGCAAGTGTTGAGCTCTAGAGAGCCCAAGGAGACCCCCTTCTTCAGCAGCCTTCTTCTCCCCCAAAGTGTGGCTTTCTCCATTATTGAAGAAGCTTGAGAGCTCAGCAAAACCAGAGAAAACCGAGCATAGCAGCCCAAGACCGTCGCACACCCACCGGGACCAGCCAAGCCCGTCGTTTTTCTCCTCTGTTTTCCCCGCGGTCCAGTTTCTGCTCCAGCTGACCCTTCGGTGAAAACATGAGTTGAAAGTGGTCTTCCCGGTCGAATCAGCCAACGCTCCACCCACCATCGCGAAGATCACATCCAAACCGTTCAGGAGGACTTGACGGTACCCCGAAAGGAGCCCTGTAGCCTCCCGAAATTGGGCAAAAAGGAACGGCCCGCCGGACCGCCTGGACTCGCCTGGTTCCGCCTGTTTCGCGTTTTCTTGCTGTTTCGCCCCATTCCGACCCTTTCTTTGCCCATCCCAACCTCCAATAAGATTTCCTTGACCCCCGGGAGCCGCCGGTTGTTAACCACCCGCTCGCCGGAGCTCCGAGCGGCCCGTTTTCGCCGTTGAAGTTGCTGGTTTCTTCTCTGCAGTTCAGCCCAGATCGAAGCAGAAGACAGCAAGGTTTTGGAGACTTCGAGGCCCGTTTAGGTGTCTTCCCGGCCTTGGTTGGTGTCGCCGCCTTGAGGTTTATCGCCCGCCTTGGCGTCGCCTTCGCCGTAGACTCGCCGGAACGTTAATCCGGTGAGTTTATCGTCTAATCCCTGCTTAGTAAGTTAATGATGCTTAAGGGATGTTTAGATTAGTCTAATTAGGCTTAGGTGGTTAGATTAGATTATTTTAATGTAAATTAGATTAGTTGCATGATTAGTTTAATGGATGTTTAATTAGGGCTAATTGTATGATTAAATTAGTGTAATATTGTTTAAGCCCTAATTAATTATTTTTAATTAATTAATTATTTCGAATTTATAAATATTATTTTATTAAATTATATTATTATAATATAATATTTAATTATTTAATTTTCGGAATTAAATTTAATTATTTAATAATTTCGAAAATTTTGCCGGGATGGTCGGTCGTTAGAATTTCGTGCTGATCGCAGCAGTGTGGTCAGTTTGTGCCAATTGTATGTTTAAATTGAGAAATTGAGTGATTGATGATTATGGTTAATAATTCCAAAAGTGTGGAATTGAGTGATATTGATGAAGTTGTGGTATTTAACTTGAAAATACCCGGTGTTGGCTTTTAGCACCGTAATTGCTTTGTATGACTAGTTTGAATCGTTGGTTGTTATTGGATTGAATATCCAGTTCTATGGTTTATTATTGAATGATAGCTTTGGCGAGCATTGGTTTATACATATATATACAGCTTGTGCGAGCTATTATATATGCTACAGCTTGTGCGAGCTATTATATTATCTATATCAGTTACAGCTTTGGTGAGCTATTATATCGATTCTGACTTTGGTGAGCTACTATATCGATTCTGACTTTGGTGAGCTATCTATATATACGGCTTGTGCGAGCTATTATATTATCTATCGCCCTGAACTTACGGTGAGCTATCATATATATATTGCAGCTTTTGGCGAGCTATTATATTATCTATCAGCTACAGCTTCTGGTGAGCTATCATATATATATTGCAGCTTTTGGCGAGCTATTATATTATCTATCGGCTACAGCTTCTGGTGAGCTATAGTATACTATATGAGTATAATTGCGGCAGCTTCTGGTGAGCTATACTACCTATTATCAGCTTATAATAAGCGAGTCGGGTTGATCGGACTTATAGGTAGTATTGATTGAGATGATGGGGGAATGGTCTCGTTGACATGTAATCGGCGAGTCGATTGATTGATGGTTGATCGATTGGATGAAGTGTTTGATTGAAATGATTGGATGGTTATTTGAATTGTGCGACGTGCGGGGAAGGGGCGAGGCGAGGTAAGTCCTCTGTCCTCTTTGTGTGGCTAGAACGCCCGAGGCGTATTTTCTTCCTAATCGGGTCTTAGAGGGTAGGACTCGCCGAGACATTGTCTCATCCCGGTTTGGGAAAACATTTTCAGGTCTTTAGATGGCGGTCGTGGAGGACTCGAAGCCATGGACATTTGTGGAGGTAGAGATCGAAGAATCGGCGAACGTGTCGACTAGTGGTCACAGGACGGTTCCCTTTTTGTTGAGCCTGTCTATTTTGTAGACAATCCGGTGTTGTATATAAACCTATGTGTTTATAAGAAGGCTTGTTTGGTTGTAATTGATTGCCTGCTTTTCTATCCCAAGTTAAATGTTGTCGGGGATTTGTTTCGCTTCCGCATGTGCAATAAAAATGAATGGGTCGGCGACGTGTCCCGGGAAGTCGCATAATTTCTATCGACCGGAGTGGGATGTTCGCGTGCTCGAGGTTCGGGCGTGACAACAACCAACAGAAGATCTATAATACTTTTTTGCCAAAATAACCAAAGATAATTGTCAGTCAAAGTTGTTTAATCTTAGAAATCTGCACCAATTTGAATGGAAGAGCTAGCAAATGTACTATCTGTGTCATCTCCAACTGCAAATGGATTGCATTCGGGTCCTTATGGATGGAGCTTACGTGTATTTTGGATCTTACACGTCTTTTATCAATTACAAGTAGTGGTGTGCGTAAATGCTTAGTGCCTTTTTTGTCAAAGAAATAAAAGGAAAAAAGAATGACATCTTCACGGGAACCCCAAACTACAGTTACAACAAAACCATTACTTTGGAAGGGAATTTAGAAATTAAACCATCACTTGTCAAATTCAAGTGATGTCCCATTTATATTCATGAAAAGGTTTAGCCCTGGGACAGCAATAACTGAATTTCCTTATCTCCTTCCCCCTTTGGCTGCTCACCAAACTCACTGATGCCAATGCCAACAAATCTACCAGGGTAGGGGTTACGTGCATGCGCATCAGTTTTGAAGCTGTCGCGACCCAATTTTCCGGGTTTGCCACCTAAAACTAGGTTGATGGACTACTAAGTCTTTAAGCTTAGCTCGGGCTCTCCCAAGCCCATACCAAATCGCGACTTAAGGATTTAACATGCAAAAGATTATTATCTAGGAGTCGCCATTAATCGGTTTAGGGTAGGTCGATTAGACACGTAAGTAAAATAACGGGAGGATTATCTTACTCCTACAAACCAGAGATTTTGGGTATGGGGACTTGGTTACACTAGACTATCCTAGTGCCCTTTCGGTACCATTTCTTTTTAATTTTAAAAATGTTTTGCAGGCAGCTTGATTTAATTTTAATTCACTTTTCTAACATGTAAGGTGATCATGCGGGTGCGCAAACCACCAATTTAACATTCAAGAAAGCAATGAATAAATTGCAAAACTTATTTCAAAGCAACGAGAGCATCTGCGATGTTAGATCAGAATTCACATCAATAATCCTAGATATGATTCTTAATTAACACGCAATTTCAATTTTTTTGTTTTCACTTTATTTAATGAAAATCATGACATATGCAATGCATGTCACTATTCTAACATGAAATGATATGATAACATGACCAAAATTGTATGACATAAATAAACATGCAACCTATCCTAAAGCATGAAATAAATTCATTCAAATTATTTTATATTTTCCATGAAATTAGAAATTAAAGAAAATGCAACAATTAAATATGCAATTTAAATTACCTAATTCTAATGACATGCCATGCAATGCAATGACGTACAAAATTATCTCAACTAAAATGACATATAACATGACTTAGTCTAATGACATGAAAGTTCTAATTAAATGAACTTAATAAAAACTAAATGACGTGCATTTGATATTTCTATTTTTAAAAATGCAATCTATCTTAAAAATTGAAACTAACTTATGCAAAGACAAATTTTGTATTTTCTTTCATGAAATTCGAATGCAAAATGATCTAGTTAGATTAAAATTCTATCTAATTTAAACTAAGGATTAAGTCATATTAAATCTAATTTAAACTAAGACATTATCTTAACCTAACATGCAATCTATTTAATATGCAATGACGTGCGGAGCATGCCCTAATTCTACATGACATATGCATGATATTTTTTTATTTTTAACAATGTTCGAAATTTAAAATTGCCACGTAATTAAACATGCAACTTAAATTAAACAAAAACTAAAATCCTAAATGAATGCATTTTTTGTTTTATTTTTTAAAATCTAAAATAAAATCTATATTCTAGATATGCAAAATAACAAGAAATATTCTAAAACCAATTGAAATCCTAATTCAAACATCTTTTTGATTTTTCTTAGTGATTTTCTAAAACAAGCATTAAATCTAAACAAACAAGATATTCAACAAATAAAGGATTAAAATAAACGAAAAAATAACCCGTTATCTCACGGGTCAAATTAACGATTATTTTTAACCCGAACATCACGACAAGAAATCAAAATAATTAAAAATCTGATCCGAAATCTTACGGATCAAATTAATAATTAAATTAATTCAACAATTAATATACTATAAACAAACCCCCCAACAATTAACATAATTAAAAAAATGACCCGACGTCTTACGGGTCAAATTAAATAATTACAATAATTTTAGGGACAACTCCTACGGATAATGTCTATAATAATCAATACCTAAAAGTCACCTCACAATATCTAAACTTAAACAATAATAATAAAACTAACTAAAAGTAAAGTAAAATAATATAAAATAAGAAAAATAAAAATAAAAATAAAAATAAACAACCTAAAGAAAATGAAGGCCAGCCAATTCGTCGGTCCGGCAAGGGTTGCCGTCGGTCGGAGGGCTCCGGCGGGGACCGGAGCGGAGGTGGTCGCGGATCGGCGGGTCCGGGCGGCGGGCGCGGGGTGCGGTTCGGCGGTCGCGGCGCGGCGATTTCGGGGGCTTCGGTTCGTCGCTCGGGCGCACTCGGATCGAGGTGCGGCTAGCGGCGCCGACGGAGGACGGATCGCGGAGCTCGGGCGGTGAGGACACGGGACCGAGCCGGGTGAGTTGCGGGCCGGCGCGAGTCACGAGGTAAGGTGGTACGCGGCGGTGTGCGGGGCGTCGAGCGCCGAGGCGTTGGGCGGATCGTCACGGGCGGTGGTGGCGCGGGCGTCGCGCGGAAGAGACGAGCTTCGGACGGCCAGGGTGGTGGCGCGGGGCTTCGCGGACGAACGACGACGGGCTGGCGGGAGGGAGACGCCGCGCGGTGGCGGCGCGTGGAATCGGTGACTGTGGAGGTGCGGCGGATCAAGCAACGAAGAACAGCAAGAAGATGAACAGTATTCTGATTTTTTTTTTTTTTTTTATTTTCTTCCTTTTTCCTGCTCTCCAATCTCTCTCACGCGTCCCCTCTCTCTGCTTTGCCGCTAACCTTACTTTTGCAGCAAACCCTCTTTTTTTACTTTTCTCAATCGGATGAAAAAATCTCCCCTTCATTTTTGACTTTTGGACTTTTTGCTCAAAAACCAAGAGAAGCCCCCAAAAATCCGAACAAAGAAGCCCCATTTTCTTCTCACCGTGTGGCTTTTATAGGGAAACCAAACGTGATCTTTTTAAAATATTTCGAAAATTCCCTATAACCTCCGATCACGAGAATCCTAATCTCAATAAATATTCTCCTCCGATTTCCTCATCTATTGATAAAGATAAGATTATAACGCGATTTCTTTAATTTTCAAAAATTATCATAATATCGCATAAAATCTTATTTTTCAATAGATAATTTTGTCATTAAAAATAAACGGGCTTGGGTTAATTATCTCCTTTCGTGGGCCTAGCCCGACTTGCCGAATTTAAACTAGAAAATATTAATTCGAACCCATCCACCACCGGTCCTAAAAATAAAAATGCAAAACATGTAAAATAAAAACAAATGCACCTAACACTATATGCTATGCAATTGAATTATAACATTTTTAAAAAAAAAATAAAATTAACCCCTAATGACTAAATGGGCCGCCAAAATTTAGGTGTCAACAGCTGCCCCTCTTTGGAGGTGAGCTCGAAGAGGTTGCCTTCAAAGATAAATTGAGACCTAAATTTTGACCATGCACATGCATTGAATGATTTTTTTGTTGGATTTTTGATTTTTGATTTTTGATTTTTGATTTTTGATTTTTGAATTTTTGATTTTTGATTTTTTTTTGAATTTTTTTTTTTTTTTTGCGAAAATGAATCCCATTTTAAAATGCAATTTATATGATGCATGGAAATGCTAATGCAAAAATGAACCTACCTAGAATAACTTACCTTCAAGGAGGGTAGAGTAACTCAAGATAGATTGGTGTTACACGTCTAGAACCCGTACCATTCTACGAAATGTTGCCATTTGAGATAGTAACATGACTTTGTAAAGAACTGTAACATGGCTGCTTTCTCAAGACCGTACCATTCTACGGTCGCCTAAACGGGATTTACCTTCTAGTTTACCTTCCAAGACCCGTACCATTTCTGCCGCCGAATAGGGAAATCGCCGAAAACGGGGTTACCGAATAGGGAAATAAGTTTTCTAGGACCCGTACCATTCTACGGTCGCCTAAACGGGGTTACCTTCTAGGACCCGTACCATTCTATTTCGCCCTGAATAGGGAAAAAAGTTTTGTCTAGGACCCGTACCATTCTACGGAGGGACCGTCGAATAGGGAAAACGAGGGTTTTACCGGCCGCCCGGGATTTACGGGACCCGTACCATTCTATAGGGAAATAAGTTTTGTCTCGCCCGAATAGGGAAATAAGTTTTGTCTAGGACCCGTACCATTCTACGGTCGCCTAAACGGGATTTACCTTCCAAGACACGTACCATTCTACGGTCGCCTAAACGAATAGGAAATAAGTTTTTGTCTAGGACCCGTACCATTCTACGGTCGCCTAAACAGAGGTTTTGCTTGGCTATGACCCAAACCATTCTTCGGTCACCCAACGTCGCAATCTGGGAAAAATCTTTGGGGACAACTCCATCGAGTGTCAGTGTACTCAAAAGGGAAAATACCTGTACAACGACAAGTATTTAAAGCATAGATAGAGATATACTTACCTGACGACATCTCTGCTCATTGGGGATATGTCTCCTGTAAATATTGGCCTTGGGCTATGAAAGCACGCCAGGATAATATAAAAGGACGCTGGGTTACGAAAGCACGCCATGTCAATTTAAAAGGACACCGGGCTACAGAAGCACGCCGGGTCGATAAAAGGGGGACTCTGGGCTACAAAAGCACGACAATTTAAAAGGTCAATTTAAAAAGACACCGAAGGGGGCTACAAAAAGCACGCCGGGTCGATAGAAGGGGGACTCTGGTCTACGAAAGCACGCTAGGTCAATTTTAAAGGACACCGGGCTACAAAAGCACGCTGGGTCAATAAAGAGGGACTCTAGGCTATGAAAGCACGCCGGGTCAATTTTAAAGGACACCAGGTTACAAAAGCACGCCGGGTCAATAAAGAGGGACTCTGGGCTACAAAAGCACGCCAGGTCAATTTAAAAGGACACCGGGCTACAAAAGCACGCCGAGTCAATAAAGAGGGACTCTGGGCTACAAAAGCATGCCAGGTCAATTTAAAATGACACGGGCTACAAAAGCACGCCAGGTTGATAGAAGGGGGACTCTGGGTTACAAAGCACGCCAGGTCAATTTAAAAGGACACCGAGCTACCAAAACACGCAAAAGCACGCCGGGTCAATAAAGAGGGACTCGAAAGGGTTAAAGCACGCCAGGTCAATTTAAAAGGACACCGGGCTACAAAAGCACGCCGGGTCAATAAAGAGGGACTCTGGGCTATGAAAGCACGCCGAGTCGATTTTTAAAAGAACAGCTTGACCGAGTCAAGTGTCGAGAATGGGTAGAGATATACTTACCTGATGATATCTCTGATTCATTGGGATATGTCTTTTGGAACTTAGATATCCTGTGGAGGCCTCTCACTTCTTGGTAGAAATAAATTTTGGAACATCAAGGATGCACCTTGAATACTCATGATGGTTTCTCATCTCCTCATATCATGAGGCATTTTGAAAGGAACCTGAATGTTAGAAGCTCTTGGGTCTTTGAGAAAATATTATCTGTCAGACATGATTAGAGCAAAAATGCATTCATCAAAGAAATAAGCAATTAAGGCTATTCTGGAATGCATACTTCAAAATCTACTAAAGCTTTTATCAATTCAATCAAGATTCATGCATAATGACTTTTGCATCATTCGAATTTCCACTAGAGAGAATTATCATTCAAGACAATTTTCACTCATGACATGGATTCCTTAAGAATACTAAATGAGAGACTTTCGGTTAGAAAGGACTTTCACTCACTCTCATTTAGAATGGCTATTTTATGAGAATCACTCAATTTCATCATATCAATATGGGTCCGAGTATTCTCGCAAGCGGTACGATCTTACCAATCTGAGAGGTCTTTAACAGGGACCATAATATGGGCTTGGCCAACGGCTTAACAAATAGACTCTTTGAGTCATGGCTATTGAATGAACAGTCTTGTAATCATTTCCGGGTTTATAAGTCAAGAACCCTGCAAAAATAAGAAAGAAATAATCTTGCTCACACTTCTTCGAGCGATGCTTATAAACATATGAATTCCTACGTTAATTCAAGTGCCATAATCTGGAGAGACTTTGTAAGGGACGTAATGTAGGTTGAGTTCATTGGTTGAGAAATGAAAGGATCATTAGGCTCAAAATGTGTGTAAAAGGTGAGAGTTGATGATCATCTTAGCATTGCCATCAGTTTTCTTTTTCACCATCGGAGATTGTCTTCATGAAGTGCCCCATTGATTGTAGAAACTCGACATTTAAGTTCTTTGAGTATTGCTCCATTGGGATTCAATTCTTGTAATTGACAGTCACCTATCTTGACTTTTTTTTTTTTTTTCATTTATGGGCATTAGCATTGCTTTTACCAGGCACACCGCTTTTTAATGCCCCTAGTTCTCATGCATTTTTTCTTCACTTCTTTTCATGGGCATCGGCCTTGCTTTTACCAAGCACATTGCTTTTTCATGCCCTTTAGTTCTATTTTGAATTCAATTCTTGCGCATAATGCATGCGTCAAGCAATTACACCTTGAATGACACTCGAACTTTTCAAGAGTTTTCATTTGCCTTTTGCCTTGCCCCAGTGTGGGGGTTGATCATCAACTGGGTTTAAAAGAAATGAAATTGCAGGCTCAAGTGGGCTATGCAAAGGATATAAGTGTATAAGATAGAGAAAGAAATGCTCTTCGTCAACCTAAGGCACTTAAATTAACACATGAATTCAATGTAATAGCATGACTTGAAGATTGATGCAAGTGCGAGCAAGAAAATTTCAATTCATTTTCCTCACCTCATGATGCCATTTGATCTCTTAGATGCCCCGATGTGGGGTGATTCTTAATAGGGGTTATTTGAAAAGAACATCCATAAGTGTATGGGCTCAAAAGGGTTAATCAATGGATCACTGCAGTGTTTAGGATAGAAAAATGAATTGCCTCTTATCATTTCGGTTGCCGTACCTTTTGCGAGAGAACTCTTTACCTTATGGATATGAACTTTCCTACACTCATCTCACAAGTGTATGAATATGGGACTGTGTATAGGACAAGGTTTGCCTTTCATCATCCCGACTCGTCTCATTTAGTATGCTCAATCAATTCCACGTCATTCATTAAATTAATCCATCTTGATGTTCTTTAGTGAAATTGGTGGATAAAGCATGTAAGAGTCATCATGCAAAATCCTTTTTTTTAAAAAAAAAAACTCAATAGCTTTAAGCATGTCAACTTCAAACAGTTTTCTATATTGCAAAATGGTTTTAAGCATTCATTCAAAGATTCCTCTACAATGGGAATTGCCTCAACAGTTGATGTCTTTGGATTGTCGCTATTATTCAAGACTAAAAATCCAATTTTGCCCCTGCACAAGAGAACGTGCATCAGTATGATACTATGCAACATCAATTCAAATTAAACATCCATTTTGGCTCGGGTCGAGATTTTATCCCGGTCGGGTCAGTACCAAAATCTGTCATGCCCCCAATTTGTCATCTCTTCCACCAGGGAATGATGGTCTTCTTTTACTTGCCCCAAATTTGTTTTTTCACTGCAAGAGCGCTTTAAGCCTGTTGATCACAAGTCAAATTTATGATCATTGAAACTTGATACGCTATTTTCAGATGTTCCTTGTCATAACAAGTGATAGAATTATGTTATGAGACAAGAACTATGTGTCAAACAAATAAACAGGTTTAATATGCCACAAGCTTTAAAAAAAAAAATTTTGACAATGAAACGTTTTTTTGTTTTCGAAAAAGTTTTTGGGAGGAAGCATGAGAAAGTCCAGCCCTCGGGATTTCTCCGTGGATGATCTTTTCATGGTTGGATATTGTCATTGGACTGGTTTGGTATACCCCATCATGTCCTCAAAATTGGAAATAAAATTGTAATTTCATTGAATAGAATCAAATGAATTACATTATTGGAATGGAAATTGTGATTCCTAACCCCTAGAAAGAGAAAAAAAGTCGAAAATGATTCTTAGAAAGTGAAAACGATTCCTAAAAAGCGATAAAAAATTCTCATGCAGGAGAATATGCTAGGTCACTCTTCATGGTCTATTTCTTCCAGAGGTTCTTCATCAATGTCTCCCATGACGAGATCGTTGAATAGGCTTGTGATTCCTCCTAGGGCGTCATCAGAGTTCTCTGTCTCTGGAGGCGTCAGATCGTCCATGTCATCCCATCCACTTGGAACTATGTTGTGGGAGTCAAAGTAAAAGCTGGGAGGAGCCGAATACTTCACCAGGTAATCAAACTTGCCACTAGGCTGCCCCAGAGTGTCCATCACTTCCACTTCATCATGCCTCATCTTAAGGACATTGTTAGGCTTAGTTTTTTCGGCAGTGACCAACAGTGGGCCATCTTCCAGGTCAGGCATGTCGCAATTGCTTATTTGGGTCTTGCCTGACTGCTTCAAGACTACTGTCTCGGGGAGAGCAGGTGCAGGAGTCAAATCCTCTCAGAGGGATTGGATTTGAGCTGTCATGAATTGCATAGTGGCGAGTAAACTGTCGGAGTTGGTCTTCCATAGCAGAAATACGATCACGCATTTCAATTTGATCGGCCATTCTAGCTCTTGATCTCCTAAGGAAAAAATGGGAATATGTAAGAACGAGGTATAATGAGAAAACCAATCCATGACAACAATCTATTTTTTAGTCAAGAAAAGTCCACATATGAAAAGGATTTTCTAAAAATGGACTAGGAAAACAAAGACATGGGATGCCCCGGTAGAGACGAAATTTTTTTTTTTTTTTTTTTTTTTTAAACATGAACTAGGAAGAGCCAAGACATGAATTGAAAACAAATTTCCAATTTTTTTTTTTCCAAATGATTCGTTGCATAGCAATTTCCTCATTTCATTTTTAATTGACAAAGGAATTAAATCAATGATTGACCTAAATTGTCATGAACCGACCCAAAAGTATAACAAAATAAATTGCATAGTACAGGGATATGAGACTTACTTTACCAAAGAAAATCAATGGCAATCACATAGACACGCGCATGAAACGTGAGGCTCGATTTCTATCTAAATGGCTTAACAAAGTGGAGCTAAGAGGGTGATCTGACCGTTACAGTCTCGCATTAACGTCGGGTCCCCTTAACTCCGAGCTTAGTCGAATGGAATGCCCAATAGTCACGCAGTCTCGCGGATATGGACAAAACACATTCAACACCAAGAAAAACTTTCGGGAAAGAGAAGGTCAACCTCTACATAGCAGTCTCGCTTTGGAGGAAGTATACTTCTCAACACCATCCTAGAAATCCTATCGCAGCCGAGGTCGGACCGCAGGTTGTGTGTGCAAATAGTGTGGTGCTAAAGCAATAAAGCATGCACAACAATTTAAATGCAAACAACACTTCTAATTGGAAAAAATAAATCATTCATCCCATATTCCAACCTGCAAGACAAAGGTTAGCAAAGACTACTCCCCTTATACCTCCCATCTGCAAGAACATTTAACACCTTAAAAATGTTAGAGACGTACCTGGGATCCTTGCTGCCAAACAAAAATATTTTTCAAAAGAAAACAAAAATTGGCCTAAGTCCACTAAGTGTTTTAACACAAGTCCCCAGCGGAGTCGCCAAGCTGTCGCGACCCAATTTTCCGGGTTTGTCACCTAAAACTAGGTTGATGGACTACTAAATCTTTAAGCTTAGCTCGGGCTCTCCCAAGCCCATACCAAATCGCGACTTAAGGATTTAACATGCAAAAGATTATTATCTAGGAGTCGACACTAATCGGTTTAGGGTAAGTCGATTAGATACCTAAGTAAAATAACGGGAGGATTATCTCACTCCTATGCACCAGAGATTTTGGGTACGGGGACTTGGTTACACTAGACTATCCTAGTGCCCTTTCGGTACCATTTCTTTTTAATTTTAAAAATGTTTTGCAGGCAACTTGATTTAATTTTAATTCACTTTCCTAACATGTGAGGTGATCATGCGGGTGCGCAAACCACCAATTTAACATTCAAGAAAGCAATGAATAAATTGCAAAACTTATCTCAAAGCAACGAGAGCATTTGCGATGTTAGATCAGAATTCACATCAACAATCCTAAATATGATTCCTAATTAACACACAATTTCAATTTTTTTGTTTTCACTTTATTTAATGAAAATCATGACTTATGCAATGCATGTCACTATTCTAACATGAAATGATATGATAACATGACCAAAATTGTATGACATAAATAAGCATGCAACCTATCCTAAAGCATGAAATAAATTCATTCAAATTATTTTATATTTTCCATGAAATTAGAAATTAAAGAAAATGCAACAATTAAATATGCAATTTAAATTACCTAATTCTAATGACATGCCATGCAATGCAATGCAATGACGTACAAAATTATCTCAACTAAAATAACATATAACATGACTTAGTCTAATGACATGAAAGTTCTAATTAAATGAACTTAATAAAAACTAAATGACGTGCATTTGATATTTCTATCTTTAAAAATGCAATCTATCTTAAAAATTGAAACTAACTTATGCAAAGACAAATTTTGTATTTTCTTTCATGAAATTCGAATGCAAAAATGATCTAGTTAGATTAAAATTCTATCTAATTTAAACTAAGGATTAAGTCATATTAAATCCTAATTTAAATTAAGACATTATCTTAACCTAACATGCAATCTATTTAATATGCAATGACGTGCGGAGCATGCCCTAATTCTACATGACATATGCATGATATTTTTTATTTTTAACAATGTTCGAAATTTAAAATTGCCACGTAATTAAACATGCAACTTAAATTAAACAAAAACTAAAATCCTAAATGAATGCATTTTTGTTTTATTTTTTAAAATCTAAAATAAAATCTATATTCTAGATATGCAAAATAACAAGAAATATTCTAAAACCAATTGAAATCCTAATTCAAACATCTTTTGATTTTTCTTAGTGATTTTCTAAAACAAACATTAAATCTAAACAAACAAGATATTCAACAAATAAAGGATTAAAATAAACGAAAAAATAACCCGTTATCTCACGGGTCAAATTAACGATTATTTTTAACCCTGAACATCACGACAAGAAATCAAAATAATTAAAAATCTGATCTGAAATCTTACGGATCAAATTAATAATTAAATCAATTCAACAATTAATATACTATAAACAAACCCCCCAAAAATTAACATAATTAAAAAAATGACCCGATATCTTACGGGTCATATTAAATAATTACAATAATTTTAGGGACAACTCCTACGGATAATGCCTATAATAATCAATTCCTAAAAGTCACCTCACAATATCTAAACTTAAACAATAATAATAAAACTAACTAAAAATAAAGTAAAATAATATAAAATAAGAAAAATAAAAATAAAAATAAACAACCTAAAGAAAATAAAGGCAGCACGTTCCTCGGTGCGGCAAGGGTTCACCGGCGGTCGGAGCTCCAGCGAGGGACCGGCGGAGGTGGTGTGATCGGGTCCCGGGCGGGGCGCAGTGCGGTTGGCGGTCGCGGCTGGCTTCGGGATTTCAGGGGGGCTTCGGTTCGTCGCTCGGGCCTGCACTCGGATCTGGTGCAGCTAGCGGACGCCGGCGGAGGACGGATCGCGGAGCTCGCAGGTGAGGACACGGGACCGAGCTGCGGGTGAGTTGCGGGCGGCGCGGAGTCGCGAGCAAGGCGGTAGCGGCGGTGTGCAGGGGCGTCGAGCGCCGAGCGTAGGCGGATCGTCACGGGCGGTGGTGGCGCGGGCGTCACGCGGAAGAGACGAGCTTCGGGTGGTGGTGGCGCGGGGCTTCGTGGACGAACGGCGACGGGCTGGCAGAGGAGACGCCGGCGCGGTGGCCGGCGCGAAATCGGTGACTGTGGAGGTGCGGCGGATCAAGCAACAAAGAACAGCAAGAAGATGAACAGTATTCTGATTTTTGTTTTTGTTTTTTTATTTTCTTCCTTTTTCCTGCTCTCCAATCTCTCTCACGCGTCCCCTCTCTTTGCTTTGCCGCTAACCTGTACTTTTTGCAGCAAACCCTCTTTTACTTTTTCTCAATCGGATGAAAAAAATCTCCTCTTCATTTTTTACTTTTGAACTTTTGTGCTTTTTTTCGACCAAGAGAAGCCCCCAAAAATCCGAACAAAGAAGCCCCATTTTCTTCTCACCGTGTGGCTTTTATCAACGAAACCAAACGTGATCTTTTTAAAATATTTCGAAAATTCCCTATAACCTCCGAGTCACGGGAATCCTAATCTCAATAAATATTCTCCTCCGATTTCCTCATCTATTGATAAAGATAAGATTATAACGCGATTTCTTTAATTTTCAAAAATTATCATAATATCGCATAAAATCTTAATTTTTCAATAGATAATTAATTAAAAATAACGACGGGCTTGGGTTAATTATCTCCTTTCGTGGGCCTAGCCCGACTTGCCGAACTAAAGCTTAGAAAATATTAATTCGAACCCATCCACCACCAGTCCTAAAAATAAAAATGCAAAACATGTAAAATAAAAACAAATGCACCTAAAACTATATGCTATGCAATTGAATTATAACATTTTTAAAAAAATAAAATTAACCCCTAATGACTAAATGGGCCACCAAAATTTAGGTGTCAACAAGTTTTGTGAATAAAGAATCTTTAAATTACAATTGCCAGTATAAAATGCATCAGACAGGCAGACTATCCAAGGAAAGTAACGCCATTGAAAATTTTGTACCTATGGATCTTTCTAAAGTTGGCAACAGGTGGAAAACTAGAAAGTGCACTTATCCCAAAGATCAAACAAGAGATGCATGCATCAAATTCATGCTAATATAAGTAGAAAAAAATGTGTCTAATCAAATATTTGAAAGACAGCATACTGATATCTGAAATTCAATAGATGATGGTGCACGTACTTTAACAAAAGATCAGATACAAAGAGCCCCCATATCAGGTGGCCCTCCATCAGATCCACTAGAAAGTGCAGATGTGTCAGACTCTCTCTTGCCTCACTTCTTTTCCTTTCTACCTTTTCTGGATTCAAGAGGTTGATCACTGCAAAACAACATTTAGACATAAAAAAAGGAGAAATCTTCAGTGCAGTCTTTGTTCTTGTAAGTATAAATTTATATTACTCATGTATGAACATTTTTCCAAAGTGAACCCATTATTCAACAAAGCGTAGGAGTGAGAAAATATTCCAGACTTGAAGTTAAGTATGATACAATGTTGGATACATAAGCCATGATTTCAAGATACATATAGACTCCAATCACACGGTAACAGGAAAGATATTTCAACAAAAGACAAGCTTAAACTATAACTTGACATATAAAGCACTGAGAGAACGAGAAATACTTGGAAATTGCAGGGACTTTCCCTGTCCCTGACCCACAACAGGACTTATATTTCTTTTTTGAACCACATGGACAAGCGTTGTTTCTTGAAATTTTCTGCATTTCAAGATAAAACAAGCAAATAAAAATGAAGGGGCGCATCACCAACTGTTCTCATGTTTGAGCTTAAACCAAAATGGTAAAAGAGGTAACATAATCATCTTTTGTGGAAACCTTGTCTTCTCGCTGGGCATTGCCACCATGATGAGTCCGTTTAGCACCATTGCTGGGTGGCTTTTCTTTTTGGTCTCTTCCACAGGTTCCTCTCTCTGTTCCTTAGAATTTCCATTGGCATCATCACCTAAATACCACAAAGAATTATGAAATAGTTTTGGGTGTAGCATGTTTGACTACCCCAAGCAGAAGAAGAGAGGACATAACCTGCTCAACTTTCTTAATGTTCTCACAACCACTTCCAGCCATGACTAGCTTGATGGATCCCGCATCAGTAATATTCTTACCAGCCCCTGATTTAGACTTGTTTGACCCAGCTTTTGCTTGGCGAGACGATGACGAGAGATTAGAATCGGCCTTTCAGCAAAAGAAATTATCAAATCACATACTTAAATTCACAAGTTTGTCCAACTTCCCTACTAACTTAGTAAACTAAAATTAAATTGCAGTAGCAACCTTTATTGTAATTGGCCTAGCTGGCCCATCTCCGGTGTATTCCTTCAACCTCACACTGTTGTAATGTTCCTCATCATGATAAGATCTAATAAAGCAAAGCAAAATATATAAGTTCAAATAATGAAACACCGTCAGTACAAAAAGACTATAAGATTTTCCCTATCCACAAAACAATAATGGCACAACGCACATTTTTTATGCTTACTGGCTTCGCATTATGACACTTATCGAAGATGGTAAAGTGTGGAATATCATATATCCACTAAATTTCATGACGCTCGTGACAATCCAAAGTCACGATGGCTACCTAGACAGATCCAATCCATCTTAACTTAGAATATCCAGCGATGCCATCATTGAATGATTATTCGTGGAAATTTCAATAAAATAAATTATTGAAGAAACAAAAGCTAAAGTGACATTTCGGTGTCCTACCACATATGCTTAGCCAGTAATTTATCCCCCTATGACCACACCAAAACATCTCTCAAACTAGCAAAAGAACTTCCATGTTAAATCTCACAACACCGCAACTACACTCGCATCTGCAACTTATGAGATGTTGTCCTTGCATGCCAAAATAATTTCACAAATCAGCAGTCTCCCTGAACAAGCTGCAGTACCTTTCTTTCATGTAATGAGCCGGTTTGTTTGGACGACTTGTACTTATAGCTTTTTGTGTTCTTTTTTTTTTAAATCTTGCGGCTCTCGCAATTTGACTTTTAGAAAACCTAAAACCATTTAAAAATAAACAAAATTGACCAGGAGAAATATATAATCTTTTCATAATCTCTTAAAAAATAAAAACATTTTTTTATTTTCAAATCTTTTGAGGGAAAGTAAAATGTAAGAAAAGGTAATTTATTCAAGTGTATACAAACAGAGCCAGATCTCATCCCAATATTTGAGCACTTGCTTAGCAAAAAACATCAGTCCCTAGATTCAGAAAACTCACAAATGGATCATACGAGCACCAGGCTGATCAAAATTGTGTATGTACCACCGAGGTGACATGTTCTGCATCAAGTAAGGAGTGAGATAAATTGTTCCATTTGGAGTCAACGAACAGATATTTGCATGCACGGCATGTATCAAAACTAATTAGTGCTGTGTAGATTCATCAAGGACATATAGAACACTCAATGAGCCAGCAATGTTGTAACAAGTTCGATATATTAAGTCTTCTTTGAATTAGGATTATATGCACCCATCGAAACTCCTTGTTCTAAAAGGTGCAATACATCTCTGAAAAAATATTTTGCACATCACCATCGATGGTCCTTCCACATGCTTTTGTCACAATAGAAATCGCGAGACATGCCAGATATCATTGCGCTTCAGATGAGTCAATTTTTCAGTCTAAAGAGTAACAAATTATAACCAGGCAGAAAAGAACAAGCTATAACCATTACGAGAACAACATCCTAAGTGGTCTTTTAATCTAAACAATGATGGGGAATAACTTCTCAGATAAAGGAAGGCCATAATGGGGAAGAAAGCCCTTATATGAATAAGCGAAGAATGAGTCTGGAAACCAATAATCATGGGTTCTTCAATGGTCATCGAATTCTAGGGTGCATGCTTAAACAGGGAAACTTCAAATCCAGTAGCAAGGCTAACAATTGACGAGTCTAATGACGTCATTATTTAGTCTGGATGTTTCCCCCGAAGGAATGAAAAGACCTTAACCAACAAAACTTCACGTAGGTGATGGTTGATGACTTCATTGTCAGTCTTACCCGATGAATGCAAATGTTACTCCGTGTAACAAGAGAAGCTGCTTGCAATTCCATATGACCAGCCCACGTGCCATCATTGTCCATGGTTTTGCAATACTCCTCAAATGGCACATCATCCTCAATAAATGGTTCAAACATTTCATGATTTTTCTGTCATTAACAATTCCTATCTTAGATGCACATATTAGGTCCATTCTTCAAACAATGATTTCATTTCCTTAAACACATCACTATGAGAAAATCCAATGAAAATAAAGGATTCTGTTGAAACTTGAACCAAGCAAAAACTATCAATTTGTGCCAATGCAAAACATTAAAGTTTTATCATGCATGCTAAAAAGTTGATTTATTCTACATTAGTATCAATTCTCTAATTTTTTATTTTCTCAATATCTCCTCCAAAAATATGTCGGTTTGCATAATATTGGCACCCTAAAGAAGCAACCGCACGTTCCTGTAGGTTAGAACAATGCGGGTAACTATAAAGTCCAGCTTCCTCCTGCACCTGTCAGTTTAGGCCAAGATACACCATCCAAATCACAGTTAACACTCAAAAGGTTTTCCTCTCTAGTAAAATAAGAATGTCAAATTGCTCAGGTGATCCTTGTGTTGGTATAGCTCTACGCAACTGTGACTGTGAGCTGAATATCATCAGGAATAACCATTGGCAGCAGAAATGTATGCTTCAATGGATAATACCTATTTTAACTTGGTTTTTTCTTCCAAAGGCATGCAATTTCAGTGTCTATATAAGTATGAGATCCATCAATACTAACAGAAAAATTTCAAGAACAAAATGCACCAAATAAAGTTCAGATTCAGATCACTGAGCACTAACATAAATAAGGACAACATCACCATGTAAAAAAACCCCTGCGAACATAATTCCTACAGCTTGAAAAAGAGAAATCTGCACTCCACATACCAATATGTACTGAACAACCATACTCCGGCACTTTCCATGTTCATTTTCATTGCCTTCCAACTGATCTGCAAGGGCCCTGATGAACGAGGGCAGATAACTATGAGAATTCCAACAATAGCAAAGGCATTTGTATAAACAAAAGCTCCATTCAAGGCCGTAAGATTACCTGGAGGATGGATAATTCAAATACGCTGAATGAAAACAGGGATGAGGAACATGGTTTGTTTCTCTAGGACATTGTACAATAGTGACAGAATTTTACAAAGCAATTTAGTTGGATCTCCGAAGAGTCAATCTAATTTCCTCAAGACTAAGGTAAGAGAGCTACAAATAGAGCTCTTCTCTAAGCTATGTTTCCAGATGCAGTGTATCAGGCAGAATGATGCATCATATGAAAATGCAATAGCTTTTCCAACAGAGGATTTTCTAGTACATCAATGATAGCATTCCAGAACTGGTGTACAATAAAATGCAATGCGTGTTGTGTTCCGACGACAGAGTGGTAATGTGATGAGAATACCATTGACCTTCTACAACAGATAGGAATACTGTCATCTTACAAAACAAACCAATTCCTGGAAACATTCAATAAAAAATCATGAACAAGTCGGTGATCTTTTCTAACAAGGAACACAGACCTGAAAAAGCAATTACCATCTGCAGTCACCTGGACAATTTTCAGGCCCAGAGCATCAAGCTGAGCTCGGAACTGCGTGTTAACCGCTTGCTTCCCCTGCTTTTTGATCTGTTCATCAAGGGATACCACATTCACGTCCACTCAGATTCTGAAAACAACCACCGACGAATACTCCAACCAAGAGCTTAGCCGAAAACACTTCCACGAAAGCACAATTTCAGAGGCCTCGCCGCAACAAACAGATTATCACAGCAATTGAAACTTTCGAATTTCTTCGGAGACAAGATAAGCCGCCTCATCGAAGAGCAAGCAATAGTCACGAGTGCCCAAATAGATGGAAATTGCAACCATAAGTAGCGAAGGAAATCATTTACGTGAGGCTGTTTCTTAGCGTTGGACTTGTGGTGCTGCTTCTGCACCATCGCTGCGGAGAAAAGACGATCAATGCCGCCGGCGATGATCGGGCGAGGTCGAGATTTGCCGCCCGAAGACGGCGCTCGAACACCAGAGAGTCGCGGCGGTTCGAACCGGAGCGAGGATCGCCCAGCGAAGAAGATGGAGACGGATGCCGGATGGGCCATGAGGAAGGGGGGGATTGGTTCGTAGTGGTGGAGCCGGAGGTGTTTCGAAGAGAAATCTGAAACCGAGAGGAGAGAATTCTTTCGGCTCGTCGGTCCGCCTCGATCACCCTCGCGACCTTCCAGGGAAGCCGACTCGCTCGTCGCCGTTCGTCGCAGCAAGCTTTCGAACCTAGAGGTGGTATTCCGAACTGCACATGAACTATTCGACGGAATGTCTCAATGAAAAATCGAATTCAATTTTAGCGAGATGCTCGAAATGTTATTTTTTCGTGCTCTATTCGTTATGGAATCATTAAAAGGAGACTGAATCGGCGTTTTCTTTGATTTTTTGGTGGTATATTTCTCATCTTCCGAGTCTGGCCGTGAACGCCTTGCCGGTGATGCCATTCCTTTAGCCGGAGAAGCCCGCGGTTAGAGGCCGCCGTAGTTAGTTTGCTATCCACTCCATTTGTGTGCTTGTTCTGTTAGAATGGATGCCGTTTTGTATTACGTGTTTCGGTGACATTAAAGTCGCCGTTGAGGTTCGGTTATGGCCCGCGAGGGACGGGCGACCGGCGACTAAGTGATGGCTGGCAGTGACTGGCGTTTTCGGGCTGAGCGACGGACGCCAGGTGGTGGCTCGGCGGTGGCCTGAGCGCCGGCTAGGGCTCATCGGAAAATGGTGGGATTAGGCTGAAAAGGAGGTCGCAAGGAAGAAGTCGTTCTCGGGAAGAAGGTGGCGCACGGGGGAAGGGAAGAGAAATGGAAAAATAGAAAAATAAAATAAAAAAGGGAGAGAAAGAAAAAAAAAAGATGAGAAAAGAGGAAGGAAGCGTGAATGGGTTGTGTGGATTTAGGCTCGGCGTGGGTTATTTGATGGATCTTGGACCTAAGTGGTTTTAGTCGATTGGGCTGATTTTGTTTAGCAAGATTGGCTTAGTGCTTTCAACGAAATGGGCTTGGTGTTTCTATTCGAATGGGCTTGTTTTGAATAAGCCCATTTGTGTCCTCGGCCCAGACCCGCGAGACCAGAGCCAGCCCAAAGTGCTAGTCTGAATTAAAAAATATATAAAATAATAATAATAATAATAATAATAATAATAATAATAATAATAATAATAATAATAATAATAATAATAATAATAATAAACTAAAGAATATAAAAAAAAATTAAGAATAAAAAAAATTCATAAAAATTAAAAAAATTCATAAAAGATTTGAAAATAATGCGTCATGTACTTGTCGTTAAAATTCTACTCATTCATAATACAAAATGGTTGAACATAACCACAAGATAGACCTTAAATACATGACTAATAACTATATCAATTATTGTAAATCAGAACTTTATCGAAGTATTCAATAAGAAAGTTTATCATACTAGACACTAAGTGAGTGGCTAGGTATACTTATCTCATGGAACCAAGGATCAATATGTCTAATTTAATATTAGGGGTGGCTACAAAATTGACAAGGAAATGATTTCTATTGCATGAGTAATGTATATAATGCAACCAAGGATCAATATGTCTAATTATTATAGAGCTCTGGCTGCGGTTGAATTACTGGGAATGTGCTCAAAATCAAACTCTTCTTGAACTAACTACAAACTCACATACTTTTAACAATATGCCCATATAACAGAAGCATTGTTATTCCCAAATTCCTCCTTATTACCAAAATGTTCTCCCTGGAGGAGAGATGCCAAAGGAGTTCATCCTTGTTGAAGACAATTCCATTTTTGGCTTCACATGACTTGTACTACAAGTTTACAACATTGGTTCTTTTTGTCGCGACCCAATTTTTCGGGTTTGCCACCTAAAACTACTGAGCCTTTAAAACTCCCTGCCCATCATACCAAATCGCGGACTTAGGGTTTTGACATGCAAAAGATTATTATCAGGAGTCGCCACTAATCGGTTTAGGGTAGGTCGATTAGATACCAAGTAAAATAACGGGAGGATTATCTTACTTCACGAACAGGAGATTTTGGGTACGGGGACTTGGTTACACTGTTAGTATCCACAGTGCCTTTCGGTACCACTTCTTTTAATTTTAAGAAAATGTTTGGCAATTGGATTGATTTTAATTGAGCTTCCTAACGTGTGAGGTGATCATCACGTGTGCGCATACCACCAATTTAACACATCAAGAAAACAATTAAATAATGCAAAAACATACCTTAAAAACGAAAGCGTCGCATGATGTTAAATCGAATTCATATAGATAATCCTAGATATGATTTCTAATTAACAAGCAATCAATTTTTGTTTTCTCTTTATTTAATGAAAATCATGACTTATGCAAATAATCTAAAATGACATGACGACATGACCTAAACTATATGACATGAAGAAATGCAATAATTAAATGCAATCTAAATGATCTAATTATAATGACGTACAATGCGATGCGATGACATACCAAATTATTTAAACTAAAATGACATGCCTCATGCAATTTAATATGCAAGCTATATGTCACGTGACATTATTAAATGACTTAATCTAATGACAAGAAAGTTCTAATTAAATGAACTTAAATAAGCTAAATGACGTGCATTTGATGTTTCTATTTTTAAAAATGCAATCTGTCCTAAAAATTGAAATTAACTTATGAAAAGACAAATTTTGTATTTTCTTTCATGAAATTCGAATGCAAAAAATGACTTAGTTAGATTAAAATTCTATCTAATTTAAACTAAGGATTAAGTCATATTAAATCCTAATTTAAAGCGAGACATTATCTTAATCTAAAATGCAATTTATTTAAAAAGATGATTTAAATTAAAGATGAAACATGCAATTCTAACCTAATATGCACAATGATTTTTTTGCTTTTCTTTATGAAATTCGAAATTAAAACTAACACATAATTAAACGTGCAATTCAAAAAAAAAAAAAAACTAACAACCTAAATGAATGCATTTTTTTTTTGTGTTTCCTAAATTCGAAATAAAATCCCTATTCTAGATATGCAAAATAACAAGAAATATTCTAAAACCAAATGAAATCCTAATTCAAACATCTTTTTGATTTTTCTTAGTGATTTTCCAAAACAAACATTAAATCTAACAATGAGATATTCAAACAGTAAAGGATTAAAATAAACGAAAAAATGGCCCATTGTCTCGCGAGGGTCAAATTAACGAATATTTTTAACCCCGAACGTCACGACAAAGAAATCAAAATAATTAAAAATCTAATCCGAAATCTTACGGATTAAATTAATAATTAAATTAATTCAACAGTTAATATATCATAAACAAACCCCAAGAGTTAATACTGATTAAAAAAATGGAGAAATCTTACGGGTCAAATTAATAATTAAATTAAACTTTAGGGACAAATCATATAGGTAATGCCTAGAAGAACTATAACCTAAAACTAACCTCACAAAATTCAACTTAAACACTAATAATAAAATTAGCTAAAAGTAAAGTAACATAAAATAATAAAAAGGTAAAAAATAAAACAAAAAATAAAAGAAAAACAACCTAAGAAAAAAAAAATGGAAGGGGAGCACGCTCGTTGTGTCCGGCCAAGGGAATCACCGGCGGCGGTGGTGCGGCGGTCACTCCGGCGAGGGGCAGCAACGCGCGGCGAGGGGGCTTCGGGTCTCAGCGGAAGCACAGCTGCACGTCGGGGCCTCGGGACTTCAGAAGGTCGCCGTCGTCGTGCGTCGCGGCTGCTGGGCGGAGGAGGCTCAGGCGCCGGGGTGCGATTGGGGCTGGCGCGAGCGGCTGCGGGGCGGTTCGGGAATAGCAGCTCGGGCGGAGGCAAGGCGGATCGGGCGCGGGGCTGAGCTGGGCGTCGCTCGGGCGGAGCTGGGCGTCGTCACTCGGGCGGATGCGATGGGTCGCGGGCGTCCGGGCGGTGAGGGGCGGCGTTCGGAGCTCGCGGAACGGCGCGATCGGCACGGCGGTCGCAGCGGCTTTGGGTCTTCAGGTCGGGAGGCGATCGGAGGCTGAGGCGCGGCGGTCGGCGACTCGGAGGTGGCTGGTGAACCGGGCAGCAGGCGGTGTCCGGCGCGGGGGTTCGCGGGGCTGAAGTGTGCGCCGGTGAGGAGAATTTTGGGGAAGAAGCACAGTAAATTTCCCTTTTTTCTTACTGTCCTCTCTCCGCTGCTCTTGTACTTCACCTTTTTTCCTTTTCCTTTTTGCTCTTTGCCTTCTTCACACACGTCCCTTCTCTGACTTTCCCTTCTTTTTTTTTTTTCTTTTGTGTTCTCCTCCTAAAACGAAGAAGAAGCCCCCCTCCAGAACCAAAAACCAAAAAGCCTCCCCTTTTATAAGCCAAAAAATTGTATCTTCGGAGTATATTTCATTTCTAATTTTGCTTGAGCAGGATACCCCTAAATATATCGCTGAAATATTTTTTTGCATATTCCATCAAGAAAATCCCTCTTTTGTGCAAAAGTGCATCTCCTAGTGTATATTACCTAAATATGTGAGAAATCTTAACGGAATATATAAAAAAAAAAAAATTTTCCTAAACCTATATGCCATGTGATTGTTTTTTTATTTTTTTATTTAGCAAAATCAAATCTCAAAATTTTAGGTGTCAACATTTTTGTTGTTTTCAGTGTAGAAAATGGAAAAGAAGGAAATTATCTTTCAACATAGTGCTGCTTGTTCACGGCCAAAGGCGGAATGAGCTATTAGGAGCCTCTCGGTTCATTTGACTCAAATCACGTATGGATTCAGATTCTCAAACCAAATGCACTGTGGGGAGTGTTAGAGGGAGGAGTTGATTTTGGTCAATTTGACAAGAGTTATCTACGATTTAGCCTTAGAGTTAGAAGAGGGCATCATGTCTGGCTCAAGTTTCTCCAACATGGCAAATATCAAAGCGTTGCATGTACACAAGAAATTGATATTTGAAAGTTTAAGAAAGTGAAGATATTATTTGCATGTAGTGAACATGACAGTACCATTTTGCTATACTTCTTGTCTTGCTTCATTGTACTTTAGCTTTTGATCCTAAATTATTTAGCATTTAATACAAAATGCTACAATTTTTTAGAAATTTATATGAAGTTCTAGTAATTATAAATAATGTGAAATGCTTTTACATGCTTGCTTTGTTAGTGATATGTGTGATCCCAGACAAATGAAAGAATCATATAATCAAATCAACTATAAAAATTGTATGTGATGTCAAGTGATGGATTGAATTATATTCACTGTTGACACCTAAAAATGCCCCCGCTATTATGTGCTTATCACAAGGGATAAAAGCCTTTGAAATCACCCTCCTTGTCACGTGCGGGCTATGATTTAGGTTAGCCTAGTCCATGGTAGTCATAGAAACAAAGGATGGCCAAGGATTTCGAGAGCCTAAAGGCTAGATTTCAATGGACCTACAAGTAGAGATACATGATTTGATGAAAGAACAATTGATTGCCACGTGTCCAAGTGTGACATCCCAGATTTTCAACCCCGTTTTCTACTGAGTAAATCAGGCATTTCATCGACGCGCCTATAGGGCTGTTCTCAGAGCTGATTACTCTTGAGATAACTAGATTATCTAGGGAAATCATTAAGAATTTTAAGGCAAATAGACTTGAGAATTCGACCATGAATCGGCTTCTCGATCGTGCTCATCTGTCAAGATCATTACGGCACAAATATAAATCGATTTGAGATCGATATAGGCTGGTTTGAGGCGAGATATGTGGCTAATCGTGGGTGACACCACTAAATTAAAAATTCTCGTCGACTGGCACTAAACTGATTTTTACTATCGTTTTGGTACCCTGTGTCCGTATTTGAATTATCGAGATTTTAATAAAAACCGAGAGTCGCCAATGAGTCGAGTGGGTTCATTGTGGCTTGAAGAAAATCGACCACGGGTCATTTGCACTAAAAATTTCTGAAAGTTACTCGGTATCCTAGGTCATGCTAAAAACGCGTCGAATGGAAATTAACCATGAATTTGAACCCGATTTCAGAAATTGAAAGTTATGTGGTGTCACGAGCTATTTTAGGAACGTCGACTCACCCTCCGAAGATTTTTACGGAAAACCGTTTCGGACGCCACGGAAAAATAACGGAAACTCGTATGGGCTCATTTGAAGGAAATTTGGACTTGCAATCTGAGCTATTTGACGAGGGGCACTTGTAGAAATTATGTGGGATTTTTCTACATCAAATTTGGACATCAAATTGAAGTATTAACTAAAAGAAATTCGGATCAAGAGAGGAGGGCTGCATTTTGGCACCAAAATTTGATTATTTATGGATTTTTAAGTAAGAAAGAATTAAGGAACATTGAGTTATGCTTGGTGACCAAAAGGGGGAACAAGCATTTAATTAAATGGCTAAGCATGAAGACTTTTTGGTCTTTCTCTCTCATCCAACCTGTGGGACAAGCTCAACCGGTCTTCATCTTCATGGAGCAACCCATCCCCACATTTCCTTTTATTCTGGTTTTACTTTCATTTCCTTCGGCTTCTCTCTCTCTCTCGATTCCTTCCTCTCTGTTTTGCCTCTTCTCCTTTTTATTTGTTTCCTTGGAAGCTTGATTTCTCTACCATCGTCACCCCACCGCTTGCCCATCCCACCATCCATGTTCTTCATCCATCATCATCTTTCCTCCATTCCTCCCCATCCCCAACAACGACCAAACCCCTTCTGCACTCCCCCACACGAACCATCCTCAGCATCATCCGACAACACCATCATCATCATCAGCCCACTTTCATCACCGAGTCAACACTCCATCCACAGAAGCTCCATCGTTGACCCCATCTTCGCTTCGGCTTGTGGACCGCTTCGCTCGTTCACGCGTTCCACCGAAGTTGCTGCCCATTCGTCCATCTCCACCGAGAATTCTTCAAGCTACGCGTCCCACCAAAGCTGCTGCGTCGTGGCCATCTTTAACGGCCCATCCCCACGAATTCATCTTCAACCGCAAGTCCATTTCCACGCCTCCACCAGCAAGCCCAGCCCAGCGTCTTCAGTCTTTCGGGCCCAGCAAAGCCTGGTTCAGCAGCCCACGCAAATCTTCGGGCCCAGCTCCTTCGTGGATCAGCCCAAGAGGCCAGCAATTTCAGCAAGCCCATTTCAGTTCAGTTCAGCCCAAGGAGCAGCCCATCTTCGGTTTTGGTCAGACCCATTTGAAGCCAAGCCCGCGCCACTTGAAGCCCAGTCCAGCAAGTCGAAGCCCAGCCCAATTCAGCAACTAATCTCAGCTTGGGCTGAGATTTGTTGGGCTGGTTCAAGGCCCGGTCCAAGTCCGTGGGTGTCGTCGTGAGCCCAAGTTCGGCCGCCGTCGCATCGCCGTCGCAGTGATCCGGTCTCCGCTTTTAATCAAGTGAGTTTTGCTCACTAATGCTTTCTTAGTTTGCTAATTATGCTTAGGGGTTGATTAGATTTAATTAAGTGTACTTAGGTGGTTAGATTAGATTAGATTAATTAAATTAGTGACTTAACAGTGCATGTTAGGTGGTTAGACTTAGTCATTAGCTAGTAGATAATTGCTAAAATTTATTGAACGGGTCTCGATAATTTTCCGGGTCCGTCTTGGCTTCCAATCAGGCGATATGGGCCTAAATTGGATTTTTAATATTTATTTATTTATTTTTCGAAATTAATTATTTAATTATTTATTTTTCCGGAAATTCAACCAGGATGGTTGGTGACTAATTTCGTGCTTTGATTACGGTGGTGCGATCTGTTTATTTATTTGAGCTCTACGTTGTGTTGAATTGAATCGATTGTGCAATTTGAGGAATTTTTCCTAAATTGATTGAGATTAAGTAACCGAGTTGTGGATGGCCGAGTATGATTGTTTAGCGCCAATAATGCTTTGATGGGCTGCTAAGTGGAGAAAATTGTGAGTGTGAATTGAATATACTCTTGGCTAAGACTAATCGGGTACTTTAATATTGGGTGAAAATTGGGTGAGTTGATGAATATGTGGGGATTTATCCCAAGATTGATTAGTGTCGGTGTTCAATTAGAAATCGACTGTGAGAGGTTGTGAGTTGAACCTCGAAAGCCGCCAAAGTATAGTCGTGCCGAGTGGAGCCGTGATGCCACTAAGTCTAAAAATTGCCGAGTGGGGCCGTGATGCCACTAAGTCTAAAATTTGCCAAGTGGGGCCGTGATGCCACTAAAGTCTAAAATTGCCGAGTGGGGCCATGATGCCATTAAAGTCAAAAATTTGCCGAGTGGGGCCGTGATGCCACTAAAGTTTAAATCTGCCGAGTGGAGCCGTGATTCCACTAAGTATTAATTGTGCCTGTAGGGCCGTGATTCAGAGTCGAGAATGAATAGTCGGGATGACCGTGTGATGGCCTTGATGACATATAATCGACTGAATCAATTGATCGCTGAGTCGATCCTATTGGTTGAATTGAGGGGTTGATGTGATTGTCAATATTCATTATTGAACTGACTTGCAGGAAGGAACTGAGGCCAAGGTAAGTCCTCTGACTCGTGTTGTGCTTAGGCAGCCTAAGGTGTATTGGTTTACCAATTGGGTCTTAGGGGGTAGAACTTGCTGAGACGTAGTCTCATCCCGGTTGTGGGACAACATTTCAAGTCCCTAGACGTGGCAAACCTGGATTTTGAAGATCTCGAAAGTCCGGTGCAGTCTGCTGAAGGCTCCAGTTGGAGTGTGGAGGATGATGAAGAGGAGGACGAGGATCTATAGTTTGTGGAACCCCACCCCTACTTGTAGACCTTGTTTTTAAACCGGCTTGAGTTGAATTTGAATTAATAGTCTACCTGTATATACGTGCACTGGTTTGCAATGTATATAAGTGTTGATGTTTTTAAAGATTTGAAATTTAGTCCTACTGTTCTATTCCAATGTTTTATTGTCTGGGGATTTAATAATTGCTTCCGCATGTGCTTATGAAAAAGAAAGGGTCGGCGATACATAGTCTTGGGATATCGCATTTAAAATCGACCGAGGTAAGGGATGTGCGTGTGCCTGAGGATTGGGGCATGACACCAAGTCAAGAGATGCTGTTAAAAACATAACATTTAGATGGAATTTACAGCGAAGTTTGGGCAGGAACAGTTGATGCTTAAAATGGTGCCAAAATCAAATGAGTAGTTAATACTTGCTAAACAAGCCATGAGAACATCGTTGAACAAATAATAAAGCAACCAGATGTGAAGGTGATTCGTCATTGAACGTGGAGTGACTTTTAAGGAGGAAGCAACCAACTACCGACAGTTACAAATTGACCTATAAATACCGTAGGCAATTCAATAGAGAAGCCCTCCAAACAATACACAAAACTATTTTATCTTAGCCTAGTCTAGTTTAGCTGTACCTTAAGATTTTCATCGTAGATTCAATTATGACAAGTATCCACATCCTAGGTAGTGCTATTGATTAGATTCCAATACTAACCAACCATCCAGCGTCATTGATTAGATTTCGACGTTATGTCCTCATATCTATCTAAAAGCAGTACCCACTAAGTGTTGTTACCATCGTTCAACATCATCGATTAGATTTCAACATTGTATCCCCATATCCATCTAAGAACAATGTCTGCTAGGTGTTGTTACCACCATCTAGCGTTGTTGATTATATTTTGATGTTGTGTCCTCATATTCACTTTAGAGATGTGTTTATTAGGTGTTATTTTCACTGTCTAGCGTTATTGATTAGATTCCGACATTGTATCCTCAAACCCATTTGAAAGCAGCTTTCTTGGTGCTTTTGTTAATATCTAGTGTTGTTGAATCAATTTCGATATTGTACAAACCACTTTGATTTTAATAGGTTTTCATTAGTATGTTAAAGTGAGTTTGGATCAAATTGTTGATTGGATTTCAACAGTGGTTATCATTGATTTTGACCTCATATTAAGCGACTTTATAATATTCGAAACTATATGATATATAGCTCCGTTAGCATTTGACTCTCTCTATCCAATATTAGCACAAAACCTAAGTCTCATTTAATAAAAACCAAAATATAACACTTAATGAAAGATATTTCATTGCAGAATCCAAAACGGCAAAATAGTCATATTATAGTCAAGATTATCTTATTTTATATTATTTAAATCATTAAATCATGGAAAAAATGGTTGGTAAAATACACAACATGAAGGACGTGATTGAGGATGTAACGACCAGCATGATTCATTACTACTTCGGATGACAAAATTAATTGTAAAAAGTATATAAGAAACTATAATTATGACAACTTATCACCTATTTAGCTAGCCTAAAAAAAAAAAAAAATGTATGAAGCTCATATGTAACTAACTCTCAAGTGATATAATATACAGAACTTCATGTACTCGATTATCTGTCAATTAATTTCACAAAACTGCCAACCTCATAATTGGATTATGTAGACTTTATTCAGCTAAAAACACGATTGCTAGTAAGGCTGCGCATGACAAAATTTCTGAAACAGAAATTGATTTTTGGCTAGAAATCAATTTATCAATTTATATTCCCGGACAAGTTTCGAGCAAAAAACCCGTTTGATAACGACTCAAAATTTCTATTTTGAAACAATCCGTTTGATAACGAATGAAATTTCTATTTTTAGGAATAGAAATTGATTAGATAACAACATAAGAAATCCTCAAATACAAAATAATAGTCGAAGTAATACTAAAACAACATAAAAAATCCTCAAATACAAAATAATAGTCGAAATAATACTAATATTGCAAAAGTTGAAAATATAATTTCATGGAATTTCCGACATATTATTATCCCTTGCCATTTTATTGGCAATGGTTTTCCTAAGCGTATTTATTTGGTTTCCCTTCTCGGTCAATGTATCAATGCAAGCTCATCCTGCATAGGTTCAAATAAGTACTGCGGAAGCATAAATATGGGTGCCATCAATGGCGCCTATATAGCCTTGTCATTTTATCAAGACTAGTATTATACAAGATTATCAACAAAATAAAATTGATGGTGTAAAGGAATATATGAGAATTCTACTTTGAAGTAATGTTTATGGTTAGGAACCAATCGGGAGAAGGTCGGTTTATTTTGATTCTCGAATTGAATCGGTCTAGTTGCTCATCCCTAATTTCTTTATTGTTGCTCAATGAATTAATGGCCCTTGCATAGCAAAGATGAAAGCAGTTTAGTTAAGAAATGATCATCGACCTAGTAATAATCAAAGGGAATTTAAGACTTACAAAAAATAGAAGAGATGCAGAGGAAGAAGATATGTTCAAATTACACCAAAACCCTGCCAAAATTACTGCTGATTTCCCTTCGAGTATCATTGTAACGTTCATGTCATTGTCTCCATTCGAGCGTCATTTGTACAAACTGTGATTAATTTCAATTCCAGCAATGTTCATGTCCTAGTAATCTTGTTTTCAGTTGATTTCAGTCGGCTCTTTCCTTTGAGTTTAGTGTTCTTTGCTTTGCTTTCCTTTATCCCTTGCAGCACTTCCACTTTAATTTCTAAGCAATTTGCTATTCCTGTCATTTAGATCGGTCTCTATCAAACCATTTCATCCATTGCTTCCGGGAGCTAGCACGCATGCACGCACACCATCAAAGCCATCTTTGGAAAAATAGTTTATGGATAGTTTAATCACTTCATAGAGCCAAGCTAGAATCAGAAAGTAAGCTTGTTATTTGTTTTCCCAATCGCTTGACAGTCAAATCAACTTACATTGAGCGAATTTGCTACAACAATATTATATAGCTAAACATGTTGATGTACGCAAGTGATCACACTATAATAGGATTCTAAAGTTAGAGGTGGCTCCCACCATGTGACAATTTATCCCAACGAGGTTCAAGAGGTGGCTTCCACGACGTAACACTTTGTCACGTGTGGCATTTGGTTTGCATTGTACACAAATGTCAGTCCATATTCGATGCACATACATGATGTCATCCATTCATGTATCTCATGCTCCATATCTCACACAATGAATAATGATTTTAAAGCAGATTTGCATGATACAGGTATGCACTTGCTTTCCAACCCCACATGGTAATCAATAAGAGTAGTCATTCCAGAGACAAAGGAATGCGCCGAATCTACATACTAGATTGAGCTAGCTCTAGAAGAACTTGTTATATGTCTGCTTGCTAAATTCCAATTCGAAATCCATATTGATGCAAGCTTTGCCATCAAACTACTGACATGCCAAGAGAATTGTTGGGTGCAAACATTATAAAGCGAATTATGGCTCAAAATTATCAATCAAAAGGCATGATATATAGTTTCTACTTTCCCTTTTGATATTATGAAGAGCAGTGTACTAGACCTAAATTTGGTGATAGCTGTTCGAATTTTCCTTGTGGAATTTCGGTGGATGGACTTAATTCTTACTCAAATCATAAAACCGAAAATTCTCAATATGAATATAAGTATTGTTTGGCCTAATCAACACAAAAATATGAGAGAGCAAGCTTGCTTAATGTCCGAGGGTGTATTTGATCGATACCTTCCATGACTCTGATAATGCCATATTTTTGGAAAACCGATTTAGTGGTTATCTTATGAGTTGAGTGAATAAATGATGTATAAAGATTATCCATCCACTACATTTACTAAATGAGATAATTTGTATGTTACGTTTTTCTCATATAAAAGAATGAGAAGATAGATAAAAAGGTATTTTGGTTTTATAATGTGCCATTAATTCTTGCACTTTTTATAGCCAATTTGAATCTCAAACAACCTAATTTTATTTTAAAGATACCAGAGCTACTAAAATTTTACTGCCTCATGGTATACAAAATGAGGCGACGGTTGACGTGGCGGATTACGTGGGCACTTGATCCGTCACTTGGTAAACGCTGATGAGTCTGTAAAAACAGTAGGAAATAAAAAAAGCAAATCAGAATAGTTGAAGATCAGGTCTTGGATCAAACCTTTTTATCTTCTTCGAATCTCCATCGTCTGTATTTCCTCCCTCTCTTTTCTTCCGATGACTTCAAAGAAGCTCGATTGATCTCTCGTGCGTCGCAACTCTCCTTTGCAGCCGCGGTACTCTGTCCTCTCGTCTTCTTCAAAAGCGTTTTTGACACGTCGTGAGTTTTGCTTTGCGCTCGAACGAAGGCTGTGGCACGATTACAAGGGGGATAATGAAGTCCCGACGGTGGAAATGATAATGGTGAGGCAAGAGAGCGAGGGTGATGGAGTCCCCTTGGACTGCTCTGTCCAGTCCAAAAGTCCACGAGGGAAGAACGGAAGAAAATCATCCGTGAAGATGAATAATGGCTTAGCCGTGGATAGAGAGTTTAGAGCTTCGGAAGCCATTGACAACTACGTGAACAAGATCATCTCCTACCGCCAGTGCTCGTCCCCTCTCACCTTCGTCTGAGGAAACCCCACTGGGTGACGTCCACCAGATGTTTGTCATTTTGCCTACCTGAATCCAGCTTTAAACCACCCCCTCCTCCCAAGAAAAACCAAACCTATTATTTAATTCGAGGATTTAAATTTTCTGACAACTAGTTTTGTGAAATTAGAGCTCTTATTTTGTTTTTTAAAATACGTAGCAGCTTGTTCCAAAGCAAAGTGACCTTCAATCTATTGTTAAAACTTTTGGAAGGAATGCTGTTGTCTCTCGGTGTAATGCTGGAATTAAACCGGCGTAATGTAGTCGTGTCTTGTAGACTAGTCCAGGATGAGAATTGTTCTTATTGTGTTTGGGAGGCAGAGTCTAGTATAATCTCATCTTGTTCGTAGGTATCCATTGATATCTATTTTTTTTTTTTCCCTTCAAACATATTATGTTGTTCGTTTTTCTGTTGATCTAGTAATGACGTGTTCTTCACAGGTTTAGAAGTTCCAACTATGGTTGGAAAGTTGAAGTCAATTCTTGAAAACAGTCCTTAGTGGAAGACTCTAATGGAGCCTAACAAATCGCAAGAGAGACAACAGAGCATCGGGGGAAGTTTCTGTTTTGTGTTTGAAAATATGTGAGGTTCTGGTTCTGTACCATTTGAGAAGGTAACGTTGCTGGAGTTGTGATTATTTTATCTTTCTGCGTTACTGCTAGAAAGAATGATGTGGACACTGGACATGACTTTGTTTTCTTATGAATGAGAAATCAGAAATGAGAAACTAAGTTTGTGATGGATGGCCTCAATCGAATTGAATGTTAGCTGATCCCACGTCTATAGTGCATCAATTATGGGTGCACAGATGGAAAAATTCGTGCATTCTAGAATTGCTTGGACAAAAGTTCGGTAGCTTTGTTGAATAAACGGTACTCAAAGATGGCCTGTTTTACCCTTTCGAAACTCTCCAAAAAAAAAAAACTTAAATACAACATTTATAATTCCAAATAATCAATAACATATTTGGGTGAGAATTTTAATCATCAGAATTAAATTAGGATCAACAATCTCTTCCTTTTTTTATGCTAACAAAATCACATTAAATTAATCAAATAGAAAATCCAAATGCAGAAAGTCCCCCTACATATATAAACGGGGAAAACATGATTAAAAAACTTTCAATGCAATTTAAGTCCTTGATGAAATTGAAACCATAAGGAAAGTAAGCTTGGTGGAGAGAGCCTCTACCAATGGATCATGTTCATTTTCGTCCTTAAGTCAACTTCGTTGGCTCGTCTAATACGACAATGGTGGCAATACCCCGGGTTCGAGTTGGCCATCCCAATCAATCTTACTCATCCAAACTTCTCTCTTCTTGATGTCCATACATTTAGTGTAGACTGTCCAATAAGTTGGCGGTCAGTTAGAACTCTAGTAGTCTCACCCTCGAGATCGACATCAAAAGTATTACCCGAGTGAAGGCCATTCCATGCGGAAAATCCTGTTCTTTTGGGCTAGGGCATTTCATCATACTATCAAGGATTAGGTCGCCAGCTAATTGGCTCACTTGTTCAGCAAAAATGTTATTTCTTATAGTCATGTTAGTGTCACTGGCAGCTCAATGCCTCAAATCATCCTCAGGTTAATGTTCAAGAGTAATCAATGTTTCATTCACATAGGACTCGTAAATCGTTTGATCAAATTAGCATGAAATCGTTTCACAGCTTTAGAATAAATCTCTTTAGAAATTGACAGAAAACCAATCCAAACCACTGGCTTAAACCGTCTAAACAAAAATCTTACCCGTGTGAAAAATTCAAAGTCTATCTTTCGTCCTTCCAAAACACTTCTAGTACCAAATGTTTGATATCTATCTAAGCAAATCTCTGCGTTGATAGTTATTATGGAAGTTGTCAAGATGGACTCTGATTTAATGAAAATTAATCAGATGCTCGATTGAAGATAATGTAACGAAACAAATATTAATTACAGCTCATGTTTCTTTTCCTTTTTAATTCGTACTCAGTGGGAAATTGGCGTGCATGCCTGCTAGGATGCATTTTGCACGTATTCTCTGCGAGGAGTGGAGGCGACTTTGCTACCACTTTGCCACCACTTTGCCTTATTTGAAAAAAGCGAAAGCGAGCTTGAGATGATTCAGGCCAGATGAGATTACTTAATGACCACGATGACGGGCAACTGTTGTTTTGTATAGATTGACAATATTCAAAGGCCCAATTGGTGAGACAACCTCTGAACTAATCTTGACCAGATTCATTTGGCTAAGGGAAGTGTGTAACATTGGAGATGATGATAATATTTCTTTAGGCATCATGTGCTTGGTGCTTCATTATTGATTCTGTGCGCCATGTGCTTGATTGGGAGGTCTGAGTAAGGTTGTCTTATTCTGATGGACTGGTCAAAAATTCACATTTCATTAGCAACTTTCGCGATTTCCCGTGCTCATTGTGAACAGAATCCGCCGGACACGAGAAAAAGACGGTAAGACCCATGTGCTATGTTATATTCCATCAAATAATTTTTCATCAAGAAAACAATGTTTATTTAGGACAAGTAGCAAATTGAGTCCCAGAACTAAAACCTTTGTGCAATCAAGAAGGCTTAAAAAAAACAAAATCAAGAGCCAAGAAACTACACAATAAATTTACGTGATTCACTCGAAAAACTACATTTATAAGAAAATGATAAGAGCAAAGATTTACGTCTCGGAGTACAATGAAAGAGAGAGCTATCAAAACTATCATTTTTATGTCTTTGTCTTAAAGTGAAGCTAGCACGAACTTCTCTTAACGTGAGCTCTCCAGCGAACTAGCTTACCTCATTTCACTTCTTCCTTTTTCCTGAAAGTGGTAGAGCAAATATTCACTTGAGCTTTTGACTAATCAGAAAAGCAAAGAAAGATTTCGCGAGGACTGAGTTAATGCAAGTAAAGTATAATGTCATAAAGTCTAAGCACGTATTACATGGTTCAAGCAACAATATCTCATGCTATGGAGGAGTGTTAAAAAGTCAAACTAAAATGTTTAAATTGATCAACGTGGAAACTAGCATCGGAAAGAGATGTACAAATTGATTCATTAAGTGTGGTCAATTTTTTTTTCCTAGCATCAGGCAGTAGCCCACAAAAAAGAAAGAATTCTCCAAGAACCTTGGTCGCCTGAGAAGAGAAGGATAAATTAATCATGTTTGTTGAATCTCTATAAGATTCAAGGGACGAACATTTTCAAGCAACCAATGAAAAAAAAATCATCATTGATGGTGCAATTAATCAAAATGAGAATTGCTTATGTAACTGTTCTTTATTTAATATGAGATTGACAGCCTCTTTTGGGCCATAAATAATAAATAATAAATAATTAAAAATTATTATGGGGTCTACTCCTTCAAGAATTTGTACTCACAACATGTCGTTATTTTCACAATAACCCAAAAACTGTTATACTAAAAAAGATTGATCAATATATATGTTGTTAATAAGGAACAAGCCAATGTTTGATTCATTGCTATGTTTACTTACTTAATTTAATTAAGAACTTTTTTTTTGGTATCTTTCATCATTTTGTTGATTGAGAATTTCTGGTGTCTAAATATGGTCAAAGATAAGCTGGACGTTTTTTAGTGTCTATTACACAATCACAAAATAATTTCCTATCTTCTTTCCCATGAGAAATTGGTGTAATTTGACAACCATGTGCCGAAGAGTTGGTTACAACTCCCACATTCACGTTGTCTCTAATTTTACTTCCTTGTGTAACGATGGAACAACTTCCATGCTTTAGCAATTGAAGTTTTTATTTCCAGCCTGAACTTTTAATTTTATGTCCTCATTAATTTTGGAGCTTGAACACGATAACCTTTTTTTAATCATAACTCCCAACATGTATCCGAGTATGCATATTTTGTTCAATTTGATATACTTATTGAGAAGAAGTAATGTGTGGCCTACCTTGAAGTAATGCATGTGCTTTCAATTCAATTCGCTCCAAATTGTTTATGGTAGCCCACCGTGTCAGATTAATCAGAATTTTGTTAAGGGTGCAGTTCTAAGGGAAGTGAACTGCTTTTGGCCTTTTCTTTTCTCTTTGCCCCCCTCTCACTATTCCCTATGTGCTTCTTTAACAACTTTTCTAGACTAGAACTTACCGTTGTGAGAGCTCGTTTTATGTCGACTTCATTCGATTGAACTCTGAAATTATGTGGTAGGGTCACGCATGTCAAGAGTCCATCAACAAAAATTGTAATGAGCAAATATTTATGCTTTGTGATTTGATGAATTTTACACATAAAGTGACCATGCATGGTTTCTGTTCTTTCCTTCATGATTTTGTAAAGATATGCATCGAACCTAAGTTGGGCGTATGCTTCCTCAATGACTGCATAAGATTGACATTCCGATTTTTCCTTGTGATATCTCGATCATAGAAGGCTCTTGTCGCAATAAATTATGTTCCTATAATCCTCATTCTGATAATGTCTAGGAAGTTTTTCTTTCAAATTTTTTTCCTCAATTGAATTACAATCTCATTGAGTGATGCCATTCAGTGTCATGATGTATATTCTTGATGATATTTATCACATGGATGAATTAAATATGGTAGCTGAAAAAGGTGATTAGATTGGCAAAGAAAGCAAGAGTCGTTATTGCTAGATAAACATTTGTTTTAACTTTTCATGTCACTGGCACATGTATGATGTTGAAGCGTTGCAACATCTCATACTACGATTTGGACGTTCTCTATTAATAAAGAGGGAATATTTTAATTTGTGCATCAAATTGGTATTCAGTTTGTTCTTTTATTGGTTCACAATATGACTTGAAACGTAGTCGGTTTATCACAACCTCCAGTTCTCAATAGCAAAAGTATGGAGGATGAGGCTTTTTGTGTTTGAACACATGCAATAATTAATATCAACTAAATTTGTGTGACGATTTAGATTTGGTGGAAACTCCATTTACATGGATAAAGTTATTGGAGAGAGAGTTAAAATTCTATAAGAGACTTGTAATGATGCATTTGTAACCTTAGATGTTATCATAAACACTATGTAGGAAGAATGATCAAGTATACTTGTGTTAATGCCCAATTTTACACATAGTGTTTTGAGAGTGTCCATTTCATCGAGTGGTTGCCCGCAAAATAGGAGAATTTCAAGCAAAGTGGACTTTCACAATCGAATGTATAATATGCATGATGCTAACCAAATGTCACATCTTAGGAACGTGAACTAATTGCTTCACTTGTTTAGAAAAAAATATTGTTTCTCATAGTCATGTAAGTATCATCGACAGCTAAATGCCTCAAATCACCCTCAAACTAATGTTCAAGAGGAGTCAATGTCCCATTCACATAGAACTTGTAAATTGTTTGATAAAATGAGCATGAAATCGTTTCACATCTTCAAAATAAATCTCCTCAGAAATTGACAGAAAAGTAATCCAACCCACCCACCTAAATCGTCTAAACAAAAATCTTACCCTTGTGAAAAAACTCGAAGTCTTTTTTTGTCCTTCCGTTCCAACATACTTCTAGTACCAAATGTTTGATATCTATCAAAGTAAATCTCCGTGTTGCAAATTATTATGGGAAGTTGTCTAGATGGATCATGATTTAGAGTGCATTGTGTCATGGCAAATGATTGATTTAGAAAATATTTTCCAAAAGTTAATTACTTTTATCGTTTAGAAAATTGATCAATGGAAAATATTTTCATTTTTTATATTAATCTATGCTTATCTATTTTTGTAGACAATGAATACATTTTCTATTCATTTATTTTTGTAATCGATACAAGCGATTATTTTTTGAAAATTATTTTCTAAATTACTCATTTTTCGCGAAATAAACACACCCTAATGAAAATCAATCTGATGCTTGATTGAAGACCGTTTAAAGAAACAAATAATAGTTAGGCTCGTGTTTCTTTCTCTTTCTAATCCGCACTCAGTGGGAAATTGGGGTGCATGCCAGCTAGCAAGTATTGTGCATGTATTCTATGTGAAGAGAGGCGGCAACTTGCCTCTTCACTTTGCCTCTCTTCACTTTGCTTTATTTTAAAATAGGGAGTGGCTTTTCACTATTTTATTGAGATGATTTAGGCCAGATGAGATTTGTTAATGGCCATAATGGCTGGCAAACTGTTGTTTTGTCCTAGATTGACAATGGTTAAATGCCCAGTTGGTGAGACAACCTCCGAACTAATCTTGACCAGATTCATTTGGCCAAGGGAAGCGTGTACTTTTGGAGAAGATGATAATATTTCTTTGGGGATCATGTGCTTGGTGCTCCATTATCGATTCTGTGAGTCACATGCTTGATTGGGAGGTGAGTATGGTTGTCTTTATCTGTTGGACTGGTCAAAAATCCATATTTCATGACCAACTTTTGCAATTTCCCATGCTCATTGTGAAGAGAAACCACCAGACACAAGAAAAAGTGGTAGCTCATTGGGAACAGAATCCAGCAGCCACAAGAAAAAGAGGGTACGAACCACATGCTCTGTTACATTCAATCAAGCAATATTTCTTCAAGAAGAAGAATGTTAACTCAGGAGAAATAGCAAATCGAACTTCTCAACATTCTCCTGAGTTACTTGATTTAATCAAGAACTTTTGTTTTGGTGTCTCTCATCATTTTGTTGATAAGAATTTCTGGTGTCTAAATATGGATTGATTCATTGCTATGTTTACTTATTTGATTTAATTAAGAACTTTTGTTTTGGTATCTTTCATCATTTTGTTGATTGAGAATTTCTGGTGTCTAAATATGGTCAAAGATAAGCTGGATGTTTTTTAGTGTCTATTACACAATCACAAAATAATTTCCTATCTTCTTTCCCCACGAGAAACTGTGTAATTTGACAACCATGTGTCGAAGAGTTGATTACAACTCCCACATTCACGTTGTCTCTAATTTTACTTCCTTGTGCTTTTTCTTGTTTTTTTTTTTTTTTTTTTTTTTGGTTTTGGAAGTTGCGTTTAGGATTGAGGTTGTCGTTGCATGCGTCTGTTACGGCGCTGTCTAAAGTCAACCTTGTTAGTCGCGGCGCTCGGATTTTTCTATTAAAGTTGGAGCTCTGGCGGAACTCGTCCTTCGCTCGGTTCTGCTTCTCGATGTTTGATTCATACGGTTTGGCCGGAGGGTAGTGTTAAAATTCAGTGGTGTGCCTGATTCAGGAACTTTTATTGCTGCAAATCGGTTCATCCCGGCTGGACTGATACACATAATGTGCATGTAGTATGGCTTCAAATTTCAGCTTCTTCATGCTCAACTTAATGTTAAATTCTACATGTGGTTCTCCCTCATCTTATTCCGCATTTTCGGCTCCCTGTTCTATTTCCCGTCCGTTTTGTTTTTGCATGTGAGAGGGAGCATTAATCTATCCCGCATCGATTGTTAGCTTCCTCGATGGCAAGGTAAGCTTTTAGGCTGGAATGTCTTTGCTGTTGAGTCAAGGAGTTCCGCGATTATGAAAACTCGAGATGCTCTGTCTTGGTACCCGACGTGAATTCTATGATGGGGAAGGAGGTTCTGCTGTAATCAGTCGGGGGTCCATTTCCAATATAAGTATTTTTTTTTTTCCCTTTTGATGTAGTACAAAGTTTCATTCTTATGCTTTTTTGACCAATTTACCATCACAACCCTTGCTTCGGTATGTACATGGTCAAGAGTGGGACATAATGGTGTCCCAATGCTAGAGGTGTTAAATGGGTTGTGCAACCCATTTATTGACCCATTTATGGTTAAATGGGTCGTTAATGGGTCAAGCTTTATTTCCTAAAACACCCATAATGAGTTTTAATGGGTCAAGATTAAGATATATGGGTCTTAAATGGGTCAGCTCTCTGACCCATTTAAGACCCATTTATCAACCTATTAAAAAGGAACCCATTTATTTTAACTCAAAACCTCACCATCTCTCTCTAGTCTCTTCTCTCTTTAACTTTACAATTTTTTTATTTATAAAAACCGAAAATATAATTATTTTTTTTTTTAATTTTTTTTTTTTCTTTTTTTTTCTTTTTCTTTCTTCTTCCTCCGGTCGCCGACACGGCGATGGCCGGTGACCGGCCAGGCGAGCCTCGAGCTCACCGGCGTCGGGCGAGGCCGCCTCGCCGATGCTCGGCGAGGCTCGAGCTCGGCAGATCCGGCGAGGCGAAGGCCTCGCCAACGTCCGGCAAGTTGCGGGGGCGGGCGAGGGAGAGGAGACACAGAGACTTTTTTTGGCGCTTTTAGTTTGGGAAGGAGTGTGTTTCGCACCTGCTCAAAATCGAACGATCCATCCATCCATCCATCCATCAGGTTCTCTCCTCTTCCCTCTTCTTCATGTCTTGCATGCCGGTATACATGGAGACGGAGATGCACATGCGCGTTGCTCCTCTCTTTGCATATCATTCGACTTTCCTGCTGCACAATGCATTCATCATCATCATCATCATCCGCTTCCACCGTCATCCATGGCGATCCGTTCCTAATTCACCTCTTCAATTGAATTTCGCATCTTTTTTTCGCTTCGAAAGGAAGTCAATCTATCCATCCCCATCGGTATTGTGTATTGCCTCTAGATTTCAAGGGGAAGCCAGGGAATAGTCATGGGAGGCACAAGTCTCGTAACAAGATTCCTAATTTCTTGTGATGAGAAGGAGAATTGAGTGATTAATTTAATTTTAATTTTTAAAATTTTAATTTTTAAAAAATAAAAATAATTAAAATTTAAAATTTTTAAAAATAAAAATAATTAAAAATTTATTTTTTAAAATAAAAATAATTAAAATTCGATTTTTAAAATAATTATTTTTTAAAATTATAAAAATTTTCCATTAAATTTGTGTTGTATAAAACTATTTTAGTTTTTAAATATATATAATTTTTTTGAAAATTTATAAAAAATTGAAAAATTATTGATTGGATTTGTAGGGCGCGTTTGGTAACATTTTACCGTTTAAAAATTGTTCCAGGAAAAGAAATAGAAAAAAGTGTTTTGTTCGGGAACAATTTCAACAAAAACGCGTTTGGTAACTATATAAAATTTCTGTTTCGAAATAGAAAAAGAGTAAAACACGTTTAGAATCGTACAAAATTTATGTTTGGAATAGAAAAAAGAACAGTAAACACGTTTGGTAATCGCACAAAATTTCTGTTCCAATTTTTTTTCAAGTGTTTTTTTTTTTTTTTAAAATAAAATGTAAACTTGGTATTGAATTATCATTCTCATTAAATGCTCATCAATTTAATTATGTTCATAGTAAGTGAAAACAAACATTCTAAACATGACAAAATTTGCTTACTTGGAAGAAAATTTTTTAAGTTTGTACCAAAATTTTCCCAATTTTTTTTTTTAAATAAAGTGTAAACTTGGTTTTGAATTGTCATTATCATAAAATGCTCATCAATTTAATTTTGTTCATGGTGAGTAAAGTCAAACATTCTGAACATGGTTATAAGTGCATACTTTGAAGAAAATTTTATAAATAAACTTTGTACCAAATTTTTGTCACGTGCCTTTTTTTTAAATAAAGTGTAAACTTGGTATTGAATTATCATTCTCATTAAATGCTCATCAATTTAATTATGTTCATAGTAAGTGAAAACAAACATTCTAAACATGACAAAATTTGCTTACTTGGAAGAAAATTTTTTAAGTTTGTACCAAAATTTTCCCAATTGTTTTTTTTTAAAATAAAGTGTAAACTTGGTTTTGAATTGTCATTATCATAAAATGCTCATCAATTTAATTTTGTTCATGGTGAGTAAAGTCAAACATTCTGAACATGGTTATAAGTGCATACTTTGAAGAAAATTTTATAAATAAACTTTGTACCAAATTTTTGTCACGTGCCTTTTTTTTTTTTTTAAATAAAGTGTAAACTTGGTATTACATTATCACTTTAATGAAATGCTCATCAATTTAATTTTGTTCATGGTGGGTTAAGACAAACATTCTGAACATAGTCATGTGCATACTTGGAACAAAATTTCGTAAGTAAAATTTGTACAATAAAAGCTAGCTAAAAGAAGAATATCTTATAGATCTCTACATAGACCCTTTCATACATAACATCACAATAATGAAGTAATATAGTTCATTGTTCAACTTCATCACATTGAATTTGATAAGTGAGTACTTAAAAACAAAATTACAAAAGTCGGAAACACAAAGTCATGAAATCTCAGGCATATTATGATCCTCGCCATTTTATTTGCAATCCTTGTCCTAAGCATGTTTATTCCAGGTGCATCATGCAATGAATCATCTGCAACCTCCACTTCTGTAGGTCCACATGGATACTCCGGATCTCCATATAGGGAAAAGTTTCTATCCATCGCATCTTGATCACGAATGTAATTATGGAGAGCACAACAAGCAATTACAATAAGTACTTGCTTCCGAAATTTAAATGGAGGCATCCGTCTCAAAATGGTGAAGCGATTCTTTAATGCCCCAAATGACCTCTCAATTACATTTCTTAGTGAAGAGTGCTTCTTGTTGAACAATTCTCTTGCTGTCCTTGGTCGTCCCCCATTCCCTCTAAACTCGTTTAGATGATACCGCTCGCCTCTAAATGGAGTTAAAAATCCTGGAAGTGCTGCATAACCCGAATCTACCACGTAATATTTCCCTATAACATGATACATATAAATTTGTTGTGATATTCAAGCATAATATATAATCATAAAATTGTCTTCATAAACAAAGTAAATACCAGGTGGTGGTCGGGAAATTGAAAGTTCAGGATTTTCGAGTGCCCCGAAAGCACTCGACAATCGTTGGCGAGATCCTTCCCATCCAGCATACACGAAAGTAAATTTCATATCAAAAGAGCAAATACACAGCACATTCTGGGTTGTTCTCCCACTCCTACCTCTATATGGAATCTGCTCAGACACAGGGATGGTAGCATCTATATGGGTGCCATCCATAGCACCTACGCAGCCCTGTCAATATATTAATAATCTAATATCATATAAGATTATCAACTACATGTATTTGACGGTATAAAATCAATATAAAAATCATACCTTGAAGTAGCGTTTATGACTAGGATCAATAAGAATTTCTTGTGGAATGACGTCAAAAGATGGCGGTTTGATTATCTCATTTGAAAGTTTGATCATTGCTTTCAACACTTTGTTGAAATACTTGCTGATTGTTTCTCCTGAATGTTGGAATCTCTCACATAAATCTCTATTTGAGTTATTGTGAGTAACCACACTTAAGAATATCCCAACTTGTTCATCTATTTGAACATATCGACTATCTTTCAACCAACCCCTTACCCTCATTAAGTCACATAAATTCAGAAAAACATGTCTCTCCATCCTAAATGCTTCATATATCCTATCTGAATGTCCATAAACAATCTCCCTTAGCCATTCTGCTCCTGATAATTGACTGTCTCTAATAGGTTCTCTCGTATGCAGGGACGTGTCCATCGCAGCTAAGCAGAACCACGCTACCAATATGTCAATATCATCATCCAAGAGTTGTTCAACTGGTTGTACCTGCTCATTAGACACACTATTTGATCCCCCTTCCATAATACCTATACAATCAAAAAAATGACCAAAACATCAATATAGATTTGAAGACACATCCCAATAACATTCAATAACATAAGTCATAAAATCTCAATAAGATATACCATTACATATAAGTGCAAGAGTCTCAACACTAATCATATTTGAATAAACTAACGATTAGTAGATAATATAAGTTATACAGTCTAGGGCAACTCCATGCAATTCATAATATATTTCCAAACATCTACTAAAGGAATTGAAGAAGTCCAATCCTCCTTTCAGGTGTGGATATAATGAAAGCCTCCCTCCAGTGAGAACTGGTGCATGCTCGTTCCACAGCTTTATTGTAAACATCTTGCTCTATCTCAGGCATACTCAGTAGAATCTTGACCACAGCAGATACGGAGAAATCGTGTACAGGTGGTTGTGAAGTCCCTGAGCTCGCAGAGCCACCACCAGATTGACTTGATGACCTAACTCTCAGAAACTCTTGTATGGCTTGGCAAGTTTCAGCAATACCGGATTGGTTACTCCTTCTTCTCCCTCTCGCTTACCATTTGGAGTTCTATCCAATTTGTGCTTTCCACGAACTGAAGTTCCAGCATCGTGTGTTGTAAAGAGTCTGTCATCCTTTGTGGAATCCAATGAAATCATTTGCATTGCTACCATCATAGTCACCACCTGCATTGACACCATCTGTATCGCCACCACTGTTGTCACCACCTACATTGTCATCACCATTGTCATCACCATTGTCATCATCATCCGACATATTCACAGCTTGAGCACTTCCTATGGCGTGATCCCCAGTAGCATATGTACCACAAAAAATAATACAGAGCTCAGGATACTGAGGAAATCCATTCTTCCTGAATCTTGCCCACTCGACATTATCCTACAATTTTCACAATAATGACATTTCAGCAATATAATCATACATTTTAAAATTAACACTTGTAATGATATCAAAATGACCACATAAGAAATACCTTGATATGAGATTCCCATATACTTGGATCGTCGACAACAACTCTTTTGTTCACATTATCCCAACCAAATCCGGACTGAGAAAGGAGTTTGTGAAAACTGGCATACTGTTTTTTCAGTTTGTTAACCTTGTTCCTCAGCTGTACCATGGTAAATTGGAATCCTGTCTGTCTACTGAGTTCAGACAATACATTCCTCCACCCCGCTTTGTTGAAAGTGGAAGAGGTGCGGTTTCCCTTTTTTACCTCATCCACCAATAAACCGATAAGTATATTGGTTACAGACTCCGTCCACTTTGCATTGAATGAGTGTCTCTCAGATGCCATTGAATCTTCGACCGGTTGAGCATCATATGAGTTATGAATTAAATCAATAACATAATACCATAAGAACTACACGCCATACACAAAATCAGCATGGTAACCTATATGGATCCGTATACCCCTATCTTATTTTTGTGCATGGTCCAACTAAATTATAAGATCTCTAAGATTAAGACAATGAAAAAAGAAGCCGAAAGGCCAACCTTAGCGTGCGGATAACTGTTTCCAAAGTCAGCAAATTGTGATTTATGTGGCAGGGACTGGCAAATTCCGAACAGCAACAAGGGGAAAAAAATGTCTTCGTGGATTGGCACCGGCAAGGCGGAACTTTGGATGGATCCACCGAAGTTCTCAAAGCATCGCGTCGATAATGGATCCACCAACAGCAGCCTTGTTCACCCAGGGGAAGGAGACAACTAATTGAGATAGAGTGAGAAACAAGGAAAAGAGAAGCAAACCGTCACCGAAATGAGTGCAAATATGCAGTACCATACCTAAGATTTCTGCAAATTACGTTTAGGGTGTGCTCATCTAGAGGCATGACAAGTGTTTCTCTAATGACTATCTGGAGTTGCAACAACACCTACCTGCAAAGTCGAAAAACTCTCTGAATAGACAAAATAAAAATAATCATTGTATAGAGATTATCTTCCCATTATTATTTTCTTTTTTTTCGGAGGGGGAAGACCCATCTATTATCTTCCTACTCCTACTCCTTTTCTGCTTTGTCTTTGTGAATCTGCTGTTAGGACAGGTCATACCAAGTATCGAACAATAGCTATTATTAATTGCAGCAGTGTGCGGCAATTTTTTTCTGCGGCAATTTTTTAGAGCTGTTGAATGCTAACTCAGAGTAGCAAAGTAGACATACCTCTTTTGCCTATCTAAATAATAATTCAAAAATAATTAAACATGGGACGAGGAAAAGAGAATTTCTTTACTCCATGGCCATTGTTATTCCACATATTATTTCATCTAAGATAGTCAAAGTTTTTTTCTGTTTACAGTGGCAGAAATTATTTTCCCTAGGGACTAAGCATATTGACAATCATATACGGCTAACACAGTAGTCCCTAAAATCGAAAGACTTCCATACAAAGAGCAAAACTCCATGAATTCCCTTGCAGGCATGACAGGTCAATCAGTCTTCATGACTATGTCATTCTTTTCCAATCATAATTGATGTCATGATTGTTACCATCATACATCAGAACCAACAAACTCAATTTAAGTAGAATGATTCTTTCGTTCCTTGGCGTCACTTAGGCATATCTCTTTATGCTTCAAAAAAAGCAAAAAACAACTTCTTTCTTTCCTGCCAAAATTTAAAACATCATCCAAATTTAAAAGAAATATGAAAAAATTATGTATAAATCAGGATGTCTATATTAAGAAAGTTTTAGGTGTTATGGGCTACGAAAAAGTCAAAGTGAATCCGTCACAAATTTTGGATTAAAGAAAAAGCATATAATAAAAGCTTATCCAGACACGTCCCAAGTTTCATGAGCTATACACTTGAATCTCATCTAGAAAAGCAACTATGCACATGAAATAGAATATGGAGCTGGAGTACAGTTAATGCATTTGAAGAAGCAGATGCATATATAAAGTAGCAAATCCATGTCCACTAGTAACCACATAGCCTAGATATTGTATTGGTTGATCCTGTGATGCAATATGCAATGTCTAGACTATTACATTAGGAGCCAAAGGTATGCACAAGTACTCATTTTAGATGCAACGACACTAAAATGGAACAACAGGACCAATGTTCAAATAAAAGCCAAACCTTTTGAACTGGCGATCTCCAAAGGCCCTAGAAACTTCAAGGCGACCCTGTAATCGGCCATTGGAACCCACAACACCCCCAGCCTGAAATAACAACAGATGCAATAAATGGCAAGCAAAACTGTGATCATGTGTGAAGACAACTAGAAGTTCATATGGCATGTAAATATCAATTTCTTGGCACTAGCTAATAAAGAAGGCAGCTCTCCAACAAACAAAAGCAGCATATAAGAATTCACGTATTCCTAAATAACAAAATGTAGCTGCATGACCAAAACATTATCTCATCGGGGAAAAGAAGTTCATTAAAAAGACGCAGAACACTTGTGCTGATGACCAATATATCACAACACAAAGCATATGCAGATATCATATCAGAAACAAGATAATCCCCATTTCATACATTGGAAGTCAACGGAAAATGTTGGAGGAAACTGTTCAACCAAAAAGAAAGTTACACATACATCCTTACCTTTTGGATACGAGCACGCTCTAGAGGGTAAATGGCTTTGTGTTCCCTAGTCGAACAATAGCCTTTACGGTACCATCACCATCTTCGTCGATGAGCGGGCTATATGCTTTCGCATCCCCAATGTTAGCAATGAAAACCTATAATTTGCACCGAGACTTAGTTCACAAGCCAACATTGTTCGACACTATTAAAGCATGACAAAATAAAAA